>JAHLMG010000002.1:2400000-3000000 GCA_019914985.1 Auriscalpium microsporum
AGGGCACAGGGTTATTCCTCAGCGCAGGTACCACTGTGGCGACCGCAGGTCCTGGAGGAGCGCTGATAGCTTACGCGCTAGTGGGTAAGTCACCACATATTCACTACAAAGGACTGCTTGAGATTGGTTTTGCGGGATCAGGACTCTTTGTCTTTGCCGTGGTCTTGACTCTGTAGGTTCTCCGCTTTCTCTCTGCACATCGTCAGCCTACCTATCACGCATGCAGGGGTGAGATGAGCAGCCTCATCCCCGTCTCAGGCGCCTTCGCAACCTTCGGAGATCGTTTTGTGTCTCCGGCGCTCGGTTTCACCTTGGGATGGTAACGCTCTTGTAGTCGTGCCGACGGTCTATTCGTCTGACCGCCTCGTAGGAACTACTTCCTTCAGTGGGCGTTTTCAATACCGTCTGAACTGGTAGCCGCGTCTGTCGTCCTTAGCTATTGGACGCAGAGCTTGCAGAGTTGGGAATGGTATGCGCAGCCGCAAAAAGCTTTCATATAATCGTACTCATGATGTTCTCAGGTCTCTCATCATCGTGGTGCCTGTTTTCTTATTGCAACTCATCCACGTTCGGGTCTACGGCGAAATTGAGTTTTGGCTCAGTCTAATCAAGGTTATTCTCATCGTTATGTTTATACTGTGCGTCCTGCACCTCCCTCTATTGAGATGCCGTGTACTGACAGACTGTCTCCAAGGGTGGGACTAATCTACGATTGGGGCGGCATATCAGGTAGGTCCCATCCTCGATCTGCGTTATTACATCCTCACTGGCAGGCATGTTATAAGGGCACCCTGGTCCTGGTTTATCGAACTTCGACGACGGTCCGTTCTTCGGAGGCTTTAGCGGGATTGCGCAGTCCTTCACCTACGCGTTCTTCGGCTTCGGAGGCGTCGAACTAGTCGCACTCGCTGCCGGCGAGAGCGCTCGTCCTCACAAGAGCGTGCCACGGGCCATCAAAGCAACGTTCATACGAATCATGCTGTTCTATATCTTAACAGTACTAGTTATTGGGTAAGGGATTCGTTTCTTTGCACGAACTTCGCCTGTTTGACCGTTGAGACCGCAGACTCAACATCAATCACAATGACGATAGTCTGTTTACGGCCTACGATGATTCTGACGTGTCTGCATCACCCATTACGACTGTGTGAGTTGTTCAGCTCAACGTTTCACTCTGCCAGTGAGTTTGCACGCTGACGAACAGCGTCCATCCTCGACAGATTTGTTCGAGCTGGGTTTGGTGCCGCGGTCCACGTAGTCAACGCGGTCCTCCTGACAGCAGTCCTGTCTGCCGTCAACTCCTGCTTTTAGTCCGTCCGCCTGTCAGATTCCTAGCCTTTCGGCTTACTAACAGTGCACGCTATAGCGCCTCCTCCCGCATGCTGCTTTCCCTGGCAAAGGCAGGCAAAGCGCCGCGTATCTTCGCATATGTGACGAAGCGCGGAGTGCCAGTCCCGGCACTTCTCGCCGTCCTTGCCATTTCGTCCCTGACGTTCTTAACGACCATCTGGGGAGAAGGCAATGTATTCACATGGGCACGTTGATGAAGTCTCAACTACGGCCGTAGCCCTCGCTCACTTTTGACAACAGTTCTTGAACCTAACGGGCATATCTGCGTTGCTCACCTGGATGTCGATCGCCGTGATCAATCTCCGTTTCCGAGCCGCGTATAAGGCTCAGGATCGGGACTTGGCCGACCTGCCGTTCAAGGTTCGTTGACTGGGCGTGTTTCGATGCCGTGCAAGACTGACTGAGACGATGATCAGGCGCCTTTAGCCCCGCTGCTCAGCATTGTCAATCTCGGTCTAGGAGCTTGCATGTTCGTGGCAGAAGGCTGGGCAGCCACGACCTACGACGATGACAAGGTTGCTCAGGACGTCGTCGCGGTGTACATCGGCCTCGTTCTCTTTGTACGCCGCATCCACTCTTCCTATATATTCTTAACGACCCCCGTTGTCTTGTGCAGGTCGGGTTCTTCGTCGGGTATGTGGTCTACCACAAGCTGTCGCCGGAGACGCGCGATACGCCGCTCCTGGTGCCGCTTCTGGAATGCGACTTTGAGACGGGCGCAGTTTGGGGTCGTGGTGGCGGGGTGCGGGTGAAGGCCCAGGAGAAGCTGGAGAAAGAGATGAGGAGGGCTCAACGTGGACCGTCCCGGTGGCATGCAGTGCTGAGAAGACTGACGTGGGTGAAGAACATTTAGCCACGACCGCCTCTCGAGCCCCTGCTGCAGAAGGATATGTAGTCACTATGTACATCAAGTCCATGAGTAGTCAACAAGATATACAGATAAATAGCTCCGTGATACAGGAATACGGAGTGCCTTAGGCACGGTACCCGTCAAGCATCGACGCAGTAATACGATGCGTCAAACTCGCCGGTGCATATGCGGGCACTGGGTCAATCTTCTTCGCCAGCACCGATGAACGGATTGTGCCTTCCCAGGCCTCGAACCACCGGCCCTCCTTTATCCCAACCAACTTCCTCGGGCCCGCCTCAGTCTGGACGATGTTGCGCTCGTGCTTGTCAGCCTCCGTAGGAATTTCCCAACTCTTCAGCGCGTACGCGCCGCCTCCGACAGTCCACCGTCCACCCCCGCGCGAGTGGAAGTGTTGGAAGAGCCAGATGAACGGGTATACGAGGGTGATGATGAGGAAGAACTTCCACCAGCCATTCGAGAGCATGCGCGAGATACGGGTGTCGGGGCGGATGATGATTTTATTGTGGCTGGGCCTGAAGTTGACCGTCACGTCGCCGGTGTAGTGGGTGGTGCGCACGAGGGTCAAGATAGCGTTTTCCAGTGCCTCTGTGAACCAGCCGTAGATCACCTGGGACGAAAGTGAGTAGCGGGTCATCTTCTAAGCATAGCACGCACCTTTTCGTAGACGAACTCTTTGAACACCTTGTTGCTGCCGCAGTAGTCGTCCGCCCACTGGCGCAGCGTCCAAGAGGACTGAAGTACCTCATGCCTCTCTTGCATTGCCACCCTATTGTCGCCGTGGACAAGAGACTGCTGGAGACCAATCCATGGCGGCAGTCCGCGCTTGACACGCTCCAGCTGCCACGACTCGAAGACCCTCGCCTCTGCCTTCTCCGGCTTGCGCGCGGCGCCAGGGAGGCCGATCTCGCACTTCATCTTGCCGCGATACGTGGGTTCGTCGTCTCCAACTGTCCACTGTGTCGCGTATGACGGGACGTGCTGGCTGAGGTCAATCTTGAAGTCGAAGTCCGTGACGGTCTCATTGTAGTACTCCGTCTCGATGCGCTCGTGACCATGTCTGTCTTTTCTAGTGACCAGGCGGGAGCGGCGTTCGACGTGCACACCCTTAATGTGCACGATGTACGTCGGCGGAGTGCGGGCCTGTGAGAGCAAGAAGCGGTACAACGCCTCGCCTGCGAAGCAAACGGCCCTGGTATGACGCACATGCATAGATACGCGAGATGGGTGGCTCACCGTCCTTGTTGAGATGCGGGTCATGCGAGATGATGGAGGAATGGTCGTTGGATACCCAGTGCTCCGCGTTGTAAGGTTCGAATTCTGGCGGCGGGGCCTCCCCGCCGGAGGGCACAAGCGCGCCGCCCTGGTCAAAGTCGATGAGGACATGGCTGGCGCTCTCCTCGAAGGACGGCGGCGGGGGCTCGTCGGACGGACCTGCGTCGGGGTCGTCGAAGCGGAGGAGAGGTTCGGTGAGCTCGTCGGGTTTTTGGAGGATCATGGTGGTTCGGGCGCGAGGATGGGAAGGCGTAGTCTCCGTTGCCGACCCCGGGAAGGCGGTGTCTCCGGCGACCTCAGTCTGGACTCACTCAGTGCCCAGCGCGACACGTATACCAATTTTGCAAGCGCTCAACGATGCAGAGCGATGCACGCATCCTAGCCTTTGCTTCCTCATACCAACTCGTGGCGTTTCGGGGGGGCTGATACGAACCCAATTTCCTGCTCAGTCTACCGCCGGGGGACATCGGGGAAAATGCGACGGATAATGAGCGAGATCAAGGATGGAGTGGGGAAGCGGCAGACGCGATGAGGAGCACGGTGGGGAGGAGGAGCCATGGCAGAGAGACAACCGTCATAATATTATTGATGCGAGACGTTGTGCTCCAACAGACAGCGAGAGAATGGCGACGGGCGCACGGACTCGGACGCGGCGCCTATCGCGTGTTTCCTCTTGCCTTGTCGGACCCCTTTCCCTTCCTCTCTCTCCCCGTCATGCACTGCATGATATTCAAGCCATGAACGCCTATCCACGAGTCAAACGGCAGTCTGTATCCTCACCAGGTCAGTCCGGTCTCTGCACGGCCTCGTGCCCGCTTGTCACACCCGAGCGTCATACACCTCCTTTGCCTGCCTGCCCACCTCTTTCTTCATCCTCGTGCTTTCGGTCGTGTTCACAAGAGACTTTCTCTCAGAACCGTCCGCGTCCACGTCGAACTCCCCTTCCACGACAGAATCTTCCATTCCTTCATCCCAGAGTCCGTCATCTCCGTCCTCACAAATGACATCGTCTCCTCCAGCATCTTCTGTATCTTTGCCTGTATCATCATCTGACGCTCCTTCATTACCTGCATCCTCTCCTCCATTGTCTTCACCACCATCTTCACCACCACCGTCGTCTGCACCGTCGTTTCCTCTGTCATCTGTACCACCACCATCTTCAGCATCGGTCGCCCCGTCTTCGTGAGTCTTCACAATCGACTGGCACACCCATCCCTCACGCGTTGTCCCACAGAGATCCCTCCTCTCCTCCGCCTAGTTCCGCACCTTCATCCACTCCGCCGTCCTCTGCTCCGCCGTCCTCCACTCCACCATCCTCGACTCCGCCCTCGTCCACCCCGCCCTCGTCGACTCCGCCCTCATCGACCCCGCCCTCATCGACCCCGCCCTCATCGACCCCGCCCTCATCGACTCCGCCCTCGTCCACCCCGCCTTCGTCCACTCCTTCCATCCCGCCGAGCAGTGCCCCGCCGTCTTCCTTACCTACATCGTCTGTAGCCCCTTCCTCTGACTCGTCTCCTTCCTCTACGCCTCCCCAATCTTCTGACTCCTCAACACCAAGCAGCGCCGCCTCCTCGAATGCACCGAGCTCCGCGAGCGAACGCTCATCCTCACATTCAGAGACAGCGACGTGCGTACTCATGTGCTCAAGGTTGTTTTCAAATCTCACACTGGTTCAATCTTAGCACGACGTTTCCCAGCACTGTTTTCATTGCGACGACGAACAGCTTAGGGCAGACCACGAGCTTTGCTCCTCCCGAAGTCACTTCGACATACCTGTCGACGCTCAGCGATGGCGGCATTATCACAGTCACGCAGGTCGTTGCCAACCCGACCCTCAGCCCGAATGATCGGTCGGGCTCTGGCTCCCGGTGCGTGACAGATGAAACCTTGCCGCGCCTCACTGTTTGACATCTGAGCGCTTTTCCTTTCACCCGCAGTTTCTTCCATAACAAAGGCGCCGTTGCAGGCGTCTTTCTTATCGTGGGCCTGGCTGCCGCCTCGATCGTGCTCTGGATCTTCTTCTCACTTCGCCGGAGAAGGCGCACTCGGAAGCTGGAGCATGACACAGCAGTCTCTGCCACCCTCGCTGCCGCTGGGTTCAATCGCTCGCCCATCGATGACGATGACGACGACGCGGCGGGTCAGAAAGACGCCGACATGGTGCAGCGGTCCGGGTTCGGGTCATTCAGCACGGGGCCCACGTCGCACGTTCAGCCAGACGCGCCGGCCGACGAGGAACTAGGCATCGGGATTGGGTACGATCCGTACGCGGGATACGGTCCAGTCGCAGGCCCAGGACCGTCCTCGCAAGGCTATATCCCGGCGCGCACTAGCCCCCCGACGAACTCCGCCAACCCGTCGCAGCTCTTCACAGACAGCTATGGCAGCAGCGTCGGTCGCCCCAACGCGTCAGGACACATCGCGCATTACAGCGCAGGCAGCCACGAGCCTCTACTTGCCAATATGGCTGACGCCGCCCCTGCGAGTCTAGTGGTGGGTGGCGCCGGGAAACCCCCTACCCCACCGCCAAGGAACCCTGCGAGGAAAGAGGGAGCAGTTCTTGGCGACGCTGAGAGTGGGTATGGATCCGACGGGAACGAAGCGGCGCCAGATGATAGGCTCGATCCCAAGCTTGGACTACGGCTGAGGGAAGGAAAGACGAGGAGCCAGGAGCTGAGGGACGATATGGATTATTCCCGACCAGTCCTTGGGGTGGGTAATTATTCGTTATTACCGTCGTCGCTGTATTGACATACCTGCGTAGGTGCGGAACATACCTGATGGAGAAAGTGGGCACAACTCAAAGTCATAGAATGACGATCCTCGGCAGATATTTGTATGTTCTATTTTATTACGCCAGGATTAGCAGGTCCTCTCGACTCCCTACCCTCAGTCGCGAATTGAATATCCCTATTCCTCACTTCCACTTACATTTTGGAACTCATGACACCGGACAGTCCGCTGTGACATACTTCATGTTTGCTTTGCTTGCTAACTTAGCGTGTATATACCTGGTACACGGACTCTTTGCATTCAGTGATTCAGTATATGTCATCTTTACCTGCCATTTGAGAGCCTACACACTCTCGCATGGACAATCCAGTACATACAATACTCCAGATTATATGTGTATCATATCCTTCATTTGACCAGTCTAGATCGGCAACCAATCAGTGTGCTGAAGAAAACGAAACTGTGCCTTGGACGCCCGCTGCCGGGAAGCCGTCGGAGATTGCCGGTAAACTGTACAGTTTGCGGTGGCTGATTCCCAGACTTCCCAAACGGGAACCACCACCAGCAACCTCTGCAGCCGCGCCGCGCGCCCGTAATCGACCCTCCCTCTCGCTCTCAAGACCGTTACCATGGCTGATCAAGTACGCGGACTCGTACAGAATGCCCCCCGTGATGCTAATCTGTTGATTCCCAGGTCCAAATCGAAAAGGCGTTCCAGAAGCAGGCCATCTTCCAAAACACCAAGGCGCGCGGTAGTACGTGTATTGCTCTGTCTGTGTTAGCGGAGGCGGGAGGTTGATGGGGTGGACCTAGCCGTGAAGACCAAGGAGAAGCGCTGGTACAAGGATGTTGGTCTTGGCTTCAAGACGCCCCAGGAGGCTATCAGCGGCATTTACATTGGTGCGTAATCCACTGGCTGGCATGGGACGTCGTGGCTCATTGGACAAATCAGACAAGAAGTGCCCCTTCACAGGCGACGTGTCTATCCGTGGCCGCATCCTCACCGGTCGTGTTGTCTCGACGAAGATGACCCGTACCATCGTCATCCGCCGGGATTACCTCCACTACATCCCAAAATACAGTGCGTGCGGGTGGTGAGGGTAGAGAAACGAATGCTGACTGTTTATCAGACCGTTATGAGAAGCGGCACAAGAACTTGGCAGTACATGTGTCGCCAGCGTTCCGTGTGGATGTGGGTGACGTCGTGACGGTCGGTGCGTGTTGGCGGAGAGGTACGGGAGATGTGTACTGACGGGGTTTTTAGGCCAGTGCCGACCGCTGTCGAAAACGGTGCGGTTCAACGTGCTGCGGGTGTCGAAGAGCAAGGCGTCGACAAAGACGTTTGGGAAGTTCTGAGCGGGTGCGGGGATGTGTTGTCGATAGCTGTTGGCCGATGTCGCATTATGCCCATGTCGAATATACTGCGTGTTATGCTGCTGCAGGCGGTGCCAAACAAGGAACAAACACGAGGACCTGACGCACGCGGACTCGCCGCCGAACCGCCATTACGTCCTTGGCAATTAGACAGCCCCTTGGGTCTGTTCGTCCACCTCCCGCCTCCGCCCCCGCCCCGCCTCCGCCTCACCCCACACGACGCTGCAAGCTGGCTCCCGCGCTCCTCTCCGCTCTCACCAGCAGGCTGTCCAAGTCTCGCTCACACTCTCCCTCCCCTGCACACGCCTCCTCAGCTTCGCTCCCGCCGTCTATGGGCCAGCAGCCGTCCAAAAAGTCAAAGAAGAGCGGCAAGGACAGGGAGGGCGCGCCTGCAGAGCCACCGACAGGCGATGCACAGGGCGACGCCAACGATACGCCCCAGGGCAGCCTCTCGCGCGCCACGGGCGCCGCCGCCGTCGTCCCCAACGGCAATCCCTCCATCAACGTGACTGGCTCCGACGGTGACCGCATAGCGCAGAACGGGAGCGGCGGGCAGCCGCCTGGCGCCGCCAAGGTCCCCAACGAGAGCCAGAACCCCCCCGGCGACGCCCTCGCGGCCTCCGCCAACTCCAAAGTATCGCCCTCGACATCCCCCTCGCACACCATCACGAAGCCGCCCCCGCTCGACATCCCCGCCAACCCCACAATCCTCTCGAACAACGGCGTGCAGACACCTGGCGCGGGCTCCGCGAGGAGCGCGCTGCCGCTGGGCGACTCCCCAGGGTCGGCTGGCCTCGCCAGCGCCAAGGAGAAGCTCAGGGCGTTCGACATTGACGACATGATACAGCGCTTGCTCGACGTGGGCTACACGGGCAAGGTCAGCAAGTCGCTATGCCTCAAGAACGTAGAAATCGCGGCCATTTGTCAGGCTGCGCGCGAGGTCTTCCTCAGCCAGCCCACACTCATAGAGCTCTCGCCCCCCGTGAAGATTGTCGGGGATGTCCACGGACAGTACTCCGACCTCATTCGCCTCTTCGAGATGTGCGGCTTCCCCCCGGCCGCCAACTATCTCTTCCTCGGCGACTATGTCGACCGAGGAAAGCAGAGTCTGGAGACCTTCCTTCTTTTGTTGTGCTACAAGATCAAATACCCGGAGAACTTCTTTCTGTTGCGGGGAAACCACGAGTGTGCGAATGTCACGCGGGGTACGCTATTCTTGCTTCCCCGCTTCACTGCAACGCCACTTAACCTGATGCAGTGTACGGTTTCTACGATGAGTGCAAGCGGCGGTGTAATATCAAGACCTGGAAGACGTTCGTCGACGTGTTCAACTGCTTGCCCATCGCGGCCATCGTGGCGTCGAAGATCTTCTGCGTCCACGGCGGACTCTCACCGTCCCTGCAGTCCATGGAGGACATTAAGGCCATTCAACGCCCGACGGACGTGCCGGATTACGGCCTGCTGAATGACCTTCTTTGGTCTGACCCGTCGGACTCAGCGCTTGACTGGGAGGACAACGAACGAGGCGTCAGCTACTGTTTTGGGAAGGCGGTTATAAACGACTTCCTGGTGCGGTATGATATGGACTTGATATGTCGAGCACATATGGTGGTGGAGGATGGGTACGAGTTCTGGAATGACCGGACGTTGGTCACGGTATTCAGTGCTCCGAACTATTGTGGAGGTGCGTGCGCTCGCCACTATTACACCGATTCTTTGTTCTTTGATGCTGATCGTGTTGACAGAGTTCGACAACTATGGCGCATGTATGAGGTGTGTATTTGATGCTGTATTTCACCTGGTCTCCCCCTTCCGTTGCTGACAGTCCTCTTACTAGTGTCTCCGAAGACTTACTGTGCGCCTTTGAATTGTTGAAGCCTCTCGACGGACCTGCGTTACGGAAAGAGATGACAAAGGCGAAACGGAAGAGGTGAGGCTGCTTCGAAATCAGTGCCTGTCCCTACTCAACGGAACACGGCAGCATGATGAATGCGAACTGAGGACCACGATCGCAAGTACACACCATATGGCGGGATATACGATTATAGTTGCCGAAGATTCATCGAGGGCGCAGCAAGGCATATGGTTGGTGGGATCATCAGGCTCGTCTGTTTGGTTCCACCACGCACCTTGTACTATGGTTCTTCGCGTGTTGCAGGTCACCGGGCTAGAACTGTGCACCTTACATCTACGCATTTGCCGTGCCCGAGTTACCACCATCACCTCCATACCAGTCCTTCCTCACGACGCTCGCCCGCCCACCCTTTACAGGAGGCTGGGCGCCCTATTTCTCCCCTACCGCTGACGATCCTTCCACAAAGCCCACATTGCATCATCACGCCGCCCCGTTTGCGCATTTTTATGGGGATTCTTGTTATTTGTTCGCGCTGCTCATCGTTTTTATGTGGGTCCCTTAGCACTGCCGTCTCTCCCTGTCTACGCCTTCCTTCTATTATTCTCTTCATGTGCTATAAATGAGTACAATACTGTGCTGCTATATATACTGTCGTCTAGCGGGAACGCGCCAACCGGCCAATGGACGCGTCGCGTCGCGTGCGTGATATTAATTAGTTTACAGCCATACCACGTGCAGGCGACCAAACAACGCGCCCACGCGCGTCTGTCCGCGATGCTCCCTGCTTTACGCGTCGCCCACCGTTCCTTCCTGCACATGGGACGCCAGCATACTCTCGGTAGGACACCCTCCGCGACATAGTATTCACCTCACACGCGTCGCAGGAAAGTTCTTTGAAATGCCTGGAAAGAAAGCGCCACCTCAGCAAGCCAGCCTCACAGACCTCTGGGGCGGCAAGAAGAAGAAGACAGAGCCTGCGCCCAAGACAGAAGTCACTCCCCCCTTTGAGGAGCCTGCCGCGAAAGTCGAGGAGCCAGCGCTGACCCCGACGTCAGACGTGCCAGATGCGACGCGTCCAAGCGTCGACGCGATGGATGTGGATGACAAGGAGCCGGAGTGTGCGTGGACGCGAATCTTTCGTGCACTTTCAAACTAACTCATCAATCAGCGTCTGAGAATATTAAGCGGAAGCCACCGTCGACAGCGCGCTCTGAAGGTGCCCCTGTGTCCTCGTCCGTCGCGTCGTCGCGTCCTGACTCGACCGCAGTTCCCTCCCCCGAGCGGCCCCGAGTGAAACGGCGACGGCTCGTTGTGTCAGAGAGTGAAGATGAAGCCGAGACGTCCGCGCCCGGTGCGTAGAAGCACGCTCACTGCACCTCCCGGGCTGCTGACGGACGCGCGTGCACACAGAGATGACAGCGGCGAGCTCGAGTGCGCCACCCACCCCGAAGCCTGCGAAGAAGGTCGGTCTACCGAAGCGCAAGCGCGACGCGGAGGAGTCTGCTACACCCAAGAAGGCGAACGGTAAGGGCAAGACGAGGGCGAAACCGAAGCCCATCCCGGAGGAGGATGACGAGGCGGAGGAGCCGGCGGCGTCTAGCGCGGCTGAGGATCCGCCCGACGCAGATTCTGAAGGCGAGGAGGAGCTGGACGAGGAGGCCGCGTCAAAGAAGTACGTCCAGCCCCAACGGCTTGCGCCACTGCTCACGCGCTACTGTGTAGCGCGGAGTCTGCTTTGGACCGACGAGACCAAGTCGATGTCAAGGGCGGATGGAAGGTCGGGGACCCGTTAGTGCTCTTATTTTGCTTGGTGGTGTCAATGATTGAGATACCCTCGCAGAGTACCGTATGCTGCGCTCGCGAAGACATTTGCGCTCATAGAAGCCACTACGAAGCGGATAGAGAAGACTTCATTGCTCACCGGCCTTTTGCTCCTTGTCATCCAACGGAGTAAGAAGGGTGACTCGCACTCTTTGCTCCAGACGCTATACCTATGCATCAACCGAGTACGCACAATACATGGACGTCTCCGTCATGTGCTAATAGATAGCTGTCGGGCAGTTGAGTCCAGACTACGAAGGCATCGAGCTGGGTATAGGTGAAAGCCTACTCATCAAGGCGATTGGAGAGTCAACAGGACGCAGCATTGGCGTGGTCAAGTCGGATCTGAAGAAGGAAGGGGATTTGGGGCTCGTGGCCATGGTAGACGATCTCATATGTTCGAATGCCCCTCTTGCTGACACCGGTAGTAGAAGTCGAAGAACATGCAGAAGACTCTTTTCAAGCCAAAGCCGCTCAGCGTTCCATTTGTCTTCAACAATCTCAAAGAGATTGCGTTGACCGCTGGAAATGCGGTGGGTTCTCAGCTCATGCTGAATGACATCCATACAAACAAAACTCTTGTAGTCACAAACCAAGAAAGTGTCTATCATCACGAAACTGCTTGCGGCGTGTCAGGGTGAAGAGGCCAAGTACATTGTACGGAGCTTGGAAGGCAAGCTCCGTATTGGTCTTGCGGAGCGCACTGTTCTCGTTGCTCTTGCACATGCCACTGTCCTAGCAGAGCATGAGAGCTGTATGTGTCAATCGTCAATCGTCGAGTCCCAAGCTAATAAACCTCGTCTAGCTGGCAAGCGATGGAACAGCGAGAAGATGACTGCTCGTTTGGAAGAAGGCTCCAGTATCGTGAAGTCTGTCTACAGGTCAGTCGCCTTGCTTTACCTTCGCCACCAACTCAACATACTTGCAGTGAACTTCCGAATTACGACAAAGTCATCCCTGCCCTCATGGACTCCGGGATCACCAACCTACATGATGTGTGCAAGTTGACGCCGGGTGTACCCCTCAAGCCCATGCTCGCGAAGCCCACAAAAGCGATCGGCGAAGTGCTTGACCGGTTCGAGGGCAAGCGGTTCACGTGCGAGTATAAGTACGACGGCGAGCGCGCGCAGGTGCACAAGCTGCCGGACGGCACGATCGGCGTGTTCAGCAGGAACTCGGAGGACATGAGCAAGAAGTACCCGGACATTGTGGAGCAGCTACCCAATGTGCTTTTCTATTTCCTTGGATTTTTGGAGGTTCTCAAGGCTAAATCGATGAACGCAGGCGATCAAGGAATCAACCAATTCGTTTGTACTGGATGCGGAAGCGGTCGCGATCGACCGGAAGACAGGCAAGCTCATGCCGTTCCAGGAACTGAGCAAGCGGAAACGCAAGGACGTCAAGGTCGAAGACATTCAGGTCTGCGTGTGCTTGTTCGCCTTCGATCTACTCTACCTCAATGGCGAGGTACAATGTCAACGCCCTTCAGCCGTAACCAGCCACTGATAACAGCCACACCTACAGCCTCTGCTAAGGAAGAACCTCGTGGAGCGACGAGAGCTTCTGCGAGAACACTTCGAGATCGTTGACGGAGAGTTTCAGTTTGCGCGATCGTCGGACAACGAGTCGACGGACGACATACAGTCCTTCCTTGACGAGAGTGTCAAAGATGGTTGCGAAGGTCTTATGGTCAAGATGCTCGAGACCGAGGCGTCCTACTACGAGCCGAGCCGGCGTAGTGTCAACTGGTTGAAGGTATGACTCGTTCCTTCTAGGCGTAAATGATCCACCAAAATAACACCCGATAGCTCAAGAAGGACTACTTGGCTGGCGTGGGCGACTCTCTCGACCTCGTAGTGGTGGGCGGGTACTACGGCAAGGGCAAGCGCACGAACGTCTACGGCGCATTCCTGCTGGCGTGCTACGACGCCGACGCGGAAGAATTCCAGACGATATGCAAGATCGGCACGGGCTTCAGCGAGGAGGTGCTCACGTCGCACTACGAGGTGCTGAAGCCGCTCGAGATCGCAACGTGCCGCGGCGACGTCAAGGCCGGCGGCGCGAAGCCGGACATCTGGTTCGAACCACAGGTGGTGTGGGAGGTGCTCACGGCCGATCTGAGCCTGAGCCCCGTGTACACAGCCGCCATGGGCATCGTCGAGGAGCGAGGGATCTCATTACGGTTCCCCCGGTTCCTCCGCGTTCGGGACGACAAGAGCGCTGATGACGCGACTGGTCCGGAACAGGTAAGCGTTGCACTGAAAACTTCAGCGAAATGGTGTGCTGATTGTGCTCTGACAGGTCGCAGAGATGTACGAGCGGCAGGCGCTCGCGCAGGGCAGCGACAAGAAAAAGAAGGGCGGGGACGGAGACGACGGGTTTTGGTGAGGTGCAGAAGGCACCGTCTTACCTAGTTTGTAATGGGCGAGGTTGGCATTGGTTTGTAGATGAAAAAGTGTGATCAGCAGCAAGATGTCTATCATATCAGTGGTAAGCAAAGTGGTCCTACTTGGCTGCGCGTCCGTCTGCCTGCGCCGCCTTAATCGCCTCCGTGACCTTTCCGGGCGCGGTCGACGGCGTCTCGGACGCAGGTGCGCCAACAAGGATGGCCTTTTCTTTACGCTCCTTGCCACCCCGGTACCAGTAATCAACGAAGCGATAGCCTTGTGTGAGCTGCGCGGTGGTGTTGGTAGCGTGACAGGCGAAAAGCAGGTAGTTGCGCGGCTGGACGGCCCATGCTGCGGTGACAGAAGCATGTGAGGCTGCTGCGGGAGTGACGTTTGTATACGACACTCACCAAAACGCATGAAGACCATCCTGCGAGGGTGGTCAGAAGAAGCCTGTGTGAGGGCATGGTGGATCGACTCACGAGTAGGCTGCGAGGGCGCCCGTCATCGTCCCGGAGATCACCTCTTCCCCCTTGTTAAGGTCTGCAATCGCAGCCAAAGGGAGACCCCAATTTGCTACCTGCAGGAAATGAGCAAAGTGACTCGACGGAGTATGAGAGTGGAGCGCACTGGTCCCCAAAAGTGAGTGCCTGCGCAGGCAAGTCGGTCAGTCCATGTGACGGAGAAACAAAACGCGCGGACGGACTGAAGAAATATTCGCGGGCAGCTGGGGAACGGAGCCAGTGGGCGAAGGAGGCCATGGTTGAAGAGGAAGAGAGTAGCTACTTAGACGCCTGTTCGCTCGCAAGTCCGAGTAATTAATCTGTCGGACTGTCGGCTGCGTCGGCCTCAGCCGTGACTGACTTTGCGACTCACTGCGCTGCACCGCTGGAACATACATTCTAGTCTCTGTCTCTGTCGCCGTCCGCACCTTGCTCGCTCAGACATTTCTGCAAATTCGACATGTATTGTTCCAGAATAGACGCTCAAAAAGGCAAGCGGCCTCGACCACGTTGTCTTCGCACAAGTTCAGCGGCACTTGGCACTGAGCTCGAGCGCCTGCGCTCTTCTTCCCGTCCACGCCCTTCACGCCGTCGCCTTCACCCCCGTCACCCCATTCACGTCCTAGTATACCACCCACTTCTGTTGAGCAATGCAGTATGCGAATGGTCAACCGTACAACCAATACAACCCACAATATGGCGCCTACAATTCTCAGCCTGCATATCAGTACCAGCAACAGCCCTATTACCAGCAGCAGCAGCAGCAGCAGCCACAGGCATTCCAGCAGAGTCAGCCCCAGTACTCCGGGCAGCTCAACACCCCCCAGTATGGCACCAGCGTCCCCTTCCCGTCCCCGTACACCGCTCCGAACCAACTCCAACCAACACAGTCCCAGTCCCAGTCCCGGCCGCAGCGCACACATACGCCCCACCCTACTCGCCGCCACACCAGCGCCGGGACGAACGGCCAGCGGCCGCTGCGGTCTGCGCTCAAGAACGGGGAGCCGCGTATCCAGGCCGTGCCAGTCCCCGTTAGTCGCAGTCGCACGCACTCCGGGGCAGCTGAGAATCGCGCGCGGGTCAGCTCCATGACCAGGACCCGCACAAATTCGAGCTCGCGGATGGATCCAGGTGCGTCTCACCTCTGTTTTGTTCTCTCCAACTTGGACTCACAATAAACGGCGCGGGTTGTGTAGATCACATCTTCTTATCGATACTGCCGCCGAATGAAGTGGATATTAGCAACATCGCGTTCCAGTCCACGGTGGAGGAGCTTCGAGAGAAGATCTTCCCGATGTGGCCAGCCGGCGTTGTTCACCAGACACATGTTGGACATAACTGGCACGTCAAGTTTGTGGGCAAGCCTTGGAAGAGCACAGGTACCGACTCCATACTGTATGTGCGCTCCGGCATTCCTTCGATGCACCTACTCACAGCAGCATTGCTATAGCGCACAGCGCATGATTTGTATGATGTTCTGGGTACTCGCACATCAGGTTGGTGGGTTCTTGGGGTGCTGTCCAACGCGTTTACACCTTCTCATATATCCGAACAGGGATATGTGTATCTCACCACGATCAACACGGGGCGCGCGGTTAGTGTTCTGCAGCTCTATTGGCCCAATTGACCTCAGCGCCTCATGTACAGACCAAGTCCCCACGCCTCGTCTTCATCCGTGCTCCGGCTGACAGCTTGGCGCACTTCTTCACGATGACACTCAACCACTCGGGCGACAAGGTCACCTTCATCAATCCCCCAGCCATCGTCACGCAGACATTAGGGCTGAGCCTGCGGACCACCTTCCCGCGCCAGATATCCAACGAGAATGTTACCGAAGAGGGGAGTTACGTGATCGAACTGAAGGGTGGGATTGGCGGTATGTCGCGTTGCCGTGTGCACGTGCACCGCCGTTATTAACTGACGTATGCCTGCATGTGTCCAGGCCTCGGCATTGACAGGGATATGTTTCTGGCGCACATACTGAAACATATCAATGACTACGCCTTCAAATTGGACGCCAGCATACCTATGGCGCGTCGTGGCCTCTTCGGCCTGGGAGGAAGAAGAGAGCTGTGGGTATTTAAAGGCTCGGAATCCTGGTGGAACCACCAAGCCGCAGCTGGTCGCAAGTGATTTTCGCCACGTTCATGATGCTCGTGTCTATTTGCGCCGCAAGGAGATGGCCGTCCTGGGATTTGTACGAATTATGTATGACTTGCTAACGCCCACTGCCATGTGCACACGATACTGTATTCTGCCCTCCTACTTACGAGCTAGGTTTAATGGAGTTCCTTGACGTGCATTCAGTTTGGCTACAGCTGTCCGTCATGATGCCAGCCGATGGATTCTGGCCTATGATACAACGCGGCTATGATTGGCAATTATCACGCTCCGTAGTAGTAGTGTAGGCAAAGTCTGCCGGAAGTGCGATATGTGCAATGATACAGTCTAATCTAATGAGTGTGTGCAAATATGTGCGACATATAGGTAGGGATATAAAGCATTGCGTGCAGGTGGGAGATCAAATGGGATAGATACGCAGTTGTGGGGGTAGCAGCCGGGTGCCAAACATAGCAGAAAACGAAAGCAAAAGCACACTATCCTTCCATGAATGCGAATCAGTCTAGGAGCATAGTCCGAGGGTCCGCGCCGTGCGCAGCGCGCATGTTTATGATACCGCCGGCGACGGAGCTCATGCCGTGGCCGTAGAAAAACGCCGAGTACGAGAGCAGAACCTGCTCGACGAGCGCGCGGATGTCCGTGATCATCAGCGGCCAACCGAAGTCCCGGCGGTCCTCCATGGTGAGCAAATCCGTCATGAAGACCGCGCCTTCCCCGCCGATGATCTTGAGGGCCTCGGGATCGCGCTCGTCTGTGGCGATATAGAATCTGTGCAAAGCACGTCAGTGTCTAGCACGGCGCGCGTGGCGGATCGAGGATACGCACGGGTCGTCTGGTAGCGGTGGGGGGGTCGTGAGTTGCGCGAGGTCGGGCGTAACGCCCTGTATGGGGTACGCAGTCAAGTTCGTCATGTGAGTGAGGATGTCGCGCCCGCTTTCTAGATGCTTTTTGACGCGGGTGACATGTCCCAAGGGCGACAAGTCCATCGCCCAGCCCAAACGCACGACTGCGGCAGCGTCAGTGCGCAGAAATAAGACACAGGGGAGACACACTCACAGTCCCCTCGCCGCATGTGCCCGCCCATCCACAATCGGCCGCCAGCCAGCGCTTGCATGCGCTCTGCGAGCAGCTTGCCGAGGTCCAGCACACGATCGATGGCGATGAGCGCGTGCACGACCATGCTCGCAAATTCTGCGCGTTTCTCCGGCGTCGTGAAGCGCATGGCGCCCTGCAGGAAGGTTCAGTCAGGCAGTGCAGAGGGTGGCGCCGCTAGCTACTTACGGGTTTGCGCCCAAGGTGGGTCTCGCCGGCGAGGATGACGACGTCCGTCGAGACGTGCGCGAACTCGTCTTTAAAACCGCGGAGAGTATGAACGGGGGTAATTTGGCGTAGCGGGTCAGTGATGGTCTTCGTGTAGTCCATGCCCAGCCTGTTAATGCAAATACTCAGCACTGAGGGTCTGTGGGCATGACTAGCGGCACTTACGCTCCCTGGAAGGTATACAGGACTTCCCAGCCGTTGGCCTGGAAGAACGCCTCCAACTGCTCGTCGTCCGTGAGCTCCCATATGAGTTGGGGCTCGGTGGCGTACACAACCTCCTTCGCGCGGTCCCAGTCCAGGAGGGCCTGGTTCTCGCCGAGGGCGCGGGCGAGGTTGATACTCATGTTCGTCGGGGTCGGCGCAGGCCAGTGGCCCACCAGCTCGCCCTTCGCCGCGTCGCCGCCGCCCTCGATCCAGCCCCCGCGCGCCTTGATCGCGTCCGGCAGGATGTCGACGCGGACCGTCCTTGCTGGATCGTACCAGTTATTCTCGATCACAAAGAGGGTCGGGAGCTTCGTCTTGTTGGACTCGAACACGTTCGCCTGCTTGTGGTACGCCTCGCGGTTCCACGCGCCGTTGCTGAACTCGCCCGAGGGATCGAGGCCGTGCAGCCGGAGGTAGTCGGCGATGAGGATGACGGGGTGCCGCTCGCGTAGGTGCGTGAGGTTGAGCATAAGTGACATGGGCATGCGCCAGCCCATCTGCTGCTCCATGGGCATCTTGCGCCATTCCTCCCAGCCGACCGCGTCGCCTTTGTTGACCATCGGGGCGTAGTCCGCGCAGACAGTACTGAGGCACGGGCGTCAGACAGTGGCAGGTATTCGGATATGAAACTCACATGTTATACTCGCAACCACGGGCATAGACGAAAGAGGGGATGACAAGGGTGCGGTTCAAGAGCTGCGACTGCAGCAGCGCGGCCTCGATGATATACCGCATCTGAAAGGGCGTTGTAGCACGGTCAGCACGTGGGAGGCGTACAGAACTCACGTTATTCCACCCGAGGCCCAGACTGTATTCACGGCTGAAAAAGCCCTTCGTGTGTGAAACCAGCTCCCGTAGCTCTTGTAGGCTGAGCTCCTCCGAACTCAGCGGCGCGGGTGGAGTGATGGTCGGAGCCAGTTCCGGGGTCGCGCCGGAAGCGGAGGGCAGTGGCCGCGACTCGTCAACGACCTTTGAATGGAGCAGCAGCGGCGAGTTCGGCTTGACATAGAGAGGAGAGTCCGGGTCGGTGAGGGGTCGTAGGCGTAGCTCGTTAGCCGAGGGCTGCCGCGAGAGTGGGTTGTACATGGAGAAGATGAAGAGATGGAAGACAACACCAGAGATGGCGGCAGTGGTGAGGAAGATGCTGAGGCCGCCGATGCGGCTGACGCCAGGGAGGGCCCATCGCCGTCGCGGGGGCCGGCCTGTGTAGGTGGGGGCGTAGGTGGGGGAGTAGCTGGGGGAGTGCGGGAGTGGCATATAGTCTGACATGTCGGTGGCCCCGACGACAATAGGGTATTATAAGAGAGAAAGGACGGTGAAGGTTCAAGGGGATGAAGTGAATGGAGATTTAAGCGCTGTCAAGACGGTGCCGATGCTGGCCAGGTGGGCTGTGCAGCGCTGGACAAAGTGAGCAGCAGACGATCGACCGGATGTTCCTGGTGCGGGAAAAGGGAGCGGGGTTATACGTAGTTGCATCATATCATAATGTTGGCTGGCAGTAGCAGATTGGTGATCAGCCTGACGAGGTGTAGGTAAGTTAGCTAGAAAGTGCGACTTGCCCATGTCGGCCAACTCCTACCAGACTAGTACTGGCAGTCGGCTGGGCTGCCAGCTACGGAGACTAGGCTGCCAGACAGCAGCATCTACCACTGTACGAGGGCTGCCCTCGTACACACAGACGCACGTCTGTCTCACATTCGTCATTCCAGTAGATGGGCGCCAGTAAGCTTGATAGCAGCAGGCGCGCGAAGCAACACCACGCCGCTTCCAGAACCAGGCGATCGCTTTTCAAGCCCGTTCGCAAGCCACGTCCCCTTCCCACGTACCACTTTCACAGACCAGTTACAGCTGCTGTCATGCACCGGTCCCTGCAGCACACTTGCGCCAGTCCGAGACTACACTCTCCAACCTCGGCACAAGTCTGTCGCACGACGGCCCGACTTCCCCTTGCGCATGATCATATCACGCCAACTCTCTTTCGCTCAGGACGCACGCTGCAGACGTGGCGGGCCGGACCGCCAAGTACGACGTGGCACCTCGTCTGGGCGCCGACGGATGCAGGTCTTCGGCGACGCGAGCACAGTTCCGACAAGATGCAATCGTACACGTTGATGATATTCCATGAGACAGATGGCGTTCTAATGAAAGTCTACGTAGATGTTTCAGACCTGCGAGCAGAACGTGATCAGCAAGCGTCAACGAATGAATAGAGCCTGTGCTCACCAATGTTACACCATCTTGATGACCTTGCCGCCGTCCACGAGGCCTGCCAGGCTTTTTGCGACGACGAGGCCATCCTCGTTCTTCCGTGCAAGCAGCTCGTCCCACCACCCGAACAAGAAGTCTCGGGCGATAAGCTTGAACCATGGTGTGAACGAGTTCCCTGCGGAAGGAGAGCGCTAACGTCAGCTCCGCGTGCCGAGGAGACGCGAAACCTCGACTCACCTTCCTGCGCGAACATCGTCTGCAGCTCCGCCTTGTCCACGTACTTGAAGTCCCGAATCTCGTTCTCGTTCGCCGTCACCGTGACGTCCGCCGTGAAGAAGAGGATGTAGTCGACTGCATCGATCCGAACAGTCGTCAATCAGGGCACCCCGGGAGCGGGCCGAACAGAGTGCGCGCACCTTCGTGCTCGCCCCACATGCCGTCGGACGGGGCGAGGTAGTGTATCCGGGTCAGATACTGGAACTGGTCGACAGGCGTCTGCTCGCGCGGTATGCCCAGCTCGTGCTCGAGCTTGCGCGACGCGGCGATGCGCACGCCGAGCTGGTCCGTCTCGATCTTCTCCTCCTCAAAGTCGTCGAGCGGGTGCGAGCAGCAGGTGTTTGTCCACATGTCCGGGAACGTGATCTTCTCAGATGCGCGCTGCTGCAAAAGCAGCTTCCCATCGGACGGGCGGAAGACGAAGGCGGAGAAGGCGCGGTGCAGGAGGCCCTTGTTGATGTTCTCCATGAGATGGCCTGTCCGTTGGGTCGTCGGTCAACGCGGTGCCGCAAAAGAGGAAGATAGGGCGCACATGTTTTCTTATCTACGGCGCCGTATGGTCTGTCCTGCTCGTCGACTAGGATGCAGCGCTCGTCCATGAGGCGCGACTGCTCTGCATCGTAGGCAGAGAGGTCGATGGAAGCGAGCTGGGCGGGCAGGGTGGTTGTGACGGTGAAGGACATGGTGCGCAGATGGCTATGGTATGGAACACGGGTGGCGAGACGGGTCCTTATATGTCGGGTATCGAATAGTGTCCGCCATGGTCTGACCGTAGGATGCACTCGATACATGTTTCTCACGCTCCCTCGCCTCCGATCTTACGTCCCTGCGCTCCCCTCGGAGGCGCACGTACGGTCTCGCTCTTGTCTTCAGCTGCACTCGGAGACGGACACAAACATCTGAACAATGTCACTCACGCATTCGGGATCCTACATGGAGTGGCGCATTGTATCGACGTCCCTGCAACGTTCCTGCAGGTTTTGTCGGGACGATGGAGCTCAATTTTGTCTCATATCACTCGTGAAGAACAACCAGGCGCACTACGACAGCTATGGTAAGTATTTCTCACTCTTAGGCGACCTTGATCCTCAGCGCTCCATACGGCTCGGGCTGCTCGACACGGATGAGATGTTTCGTTGCCAGAACTATGAAGGTGCGTTGAAGAGCGAGGATCATGGCCGTTCTCAGCGGGACGCACCAAGACAGTGATAGAACGCAGCCGCAGCGACATGCGGGGTGCTTGTGGCCTTGGGGACCATGTTGTCAAAGATGACCCCCTCCGATGGCTGCTGTAATGTTTGCATCTGCATCTTCGCATATCTGGCAACGATGATCAATCACTTGAAGTAAGCGCCATAGAGTGAGCGCTCCGCGTACTCCAGAAAATTGAACGAGTTGCGTTCCAGCGTCACAAGATTCAAATCAGACTGCTGGGTGTCGGCCTCCGCTTGCGACGGCCCCTCTGCGGGAACTGCGGTACTCCTTCAGCAACAGCAACTTTTCCTTCGCCGAAGCCAAATGGGACGACGGTCTTACCGTCAAACTCGAAGTTCTCGCCTTCGATCTGCGTACCCACCTTGCCAAACGCGCCAGGCGAAAAGCCTATCCCACCTACCGTGCTGCCGATCTGGCTGGGGATGAGGGAACTATCTCGCTTGCTCCTCCCCAGCGAGCTTCCTCGGATGCGCACTTCGGAATGGCCTACGCTGACCCTGTCGCTTCCGAGGTCGAACACCGCGCCGCCGTTGACCGAGGAGCTGGGACCCGCGTTGTCCCACGGGAACAGTGAGCTCTTTTGCGAGCCGGATGCGGGCTCTGGGTCGCGGCCCACGTGGAAATCAAAGGCGCCGCCTAAGGGAGAAGGAGGATGGGAAGCATGTCGCCCTTGCCCGGGCTCCTGTTATCAAGTCAGAGACGCAGCAGGCGTGAGGTCCAAAATATACAGTACCTCAGAGGACCGCTGGTGCGCGGAACCGCCGTAAACCGCCGGTGCTTGGTCCTGGTAGAAGTCTGCGCAAACGGAGATCAATCACCACGTTTTCTTGGAGCTCGGTAGGTCATAGGGTCACCATTTCCTTCGAATACGTTCATGCCCATATCCATGTCCGGCGGAGGGGGAGCAACCCAGTCGTCAATCTTTTCGAGGACTATATCGCCATTTAGTCCTTTATCGACGGGACTTTCCGAGCGTCGCCGACGCTTTCTCGGTGTGGTAGCTGCCAAATAGCACTATGAGGATTCGACGCTTGACTCGTTGAGAGTCAGGTCAGCGTACCAGTCGCCTCAACATGCAGTGCTCCTGATCGTGTCTCGACTTGTACCTTGAAATTTTCCAACCAGAAGTTGACGAGAACAGGAGCTTGCACTGCGGGACGTCAGCAGAGGTTCTAGAAGACGTCCGAGAAGCTCTTACAGCCCAAGGGAACGCTCCAGAGCATTTCTTCGATTAATCTCCCGCTTTCTTTCTGTAGCTTCTTGGCGTCCTGCTCTCGGCGCAGGGTCTCCTGGCCTCTGACGTACTGCGCTCTGGCCGTCTACACTTGCGATGAGATCTAGCTTTATGACGTTGGCTCATACCATACCTTGAGCTCGTCGTCGGTAAGCTCGGTGCGAGCGTCCAGGAGTAACCGAACACGCTTTGCCTTGCGCGGCGCCGGAACTACTTCTGCCGGCGCTGGGACATCGCCAGTATCAACGGGAGCGGGAGCTAGGGCCTCTTCTGGAATGGCAACGTCCTGTTCGACAGCCCAGGGTGGCGTAGGGGTTCGAGCCATCTGAGACTGAGGCAGGTTATTCTCTGAAATACACGTCAGGGCGGGGCAGGATGACAGCGGATTCGAAGTACCCTGTGTCGCCTCGGCAAAGGTCTGATGCAGATATCAACCAGTGTGCGGAGAAGATTGCGATGCGACTTACCCTTTTCTTCGCGCTTGAACGGACTGACGCTGGGATATCACCAGCGACCGACGATGAGCCCACCTGCCCTACGTTGGCAAACGCAAAGTCGCCGCCAAAATCCATGCCTCCATCCACAGGATCCGAGGCAACGCGGAAGTCCATGTCGACGTCCTCGCTGAGCCGTCCTCAGCAAGATGTCCGACTGAGGCGCATATATACTCACCCGTCCCTCGGTTTGACAGGTGCGCTCCCCCAGCCCTCCCCCAGCTCCTGGGCTAGCTCGTCTGCAAGATCCCCAAGCCCAAGCTCACCGTCCACGACGAAGGGATTGTCACCGAAGTCTCCAAATCCGAAGCCTTCACCCGGTTGAGAGATGAAGCTCTCGTTGCCTACCCCGCTGTTATCCATGAATGACGCCTCGAATGACCCCGACAAGAGCTGCTCCAGATTCTCATTAAGGGTGTGCATATTCGCTCTGGCGGTCTCCAGGACAGAGGGCGCCCGCTTTTTGGTATCCTTGGCCTTCCTCTTCTTGGGCCGGCCGTATTCGTCGTCAGATCCATCGCCGTCTTTAACAGTGTCAGGAACGAAGGCATGGAGATCCCCTTAAACTCTTACCTTCGTCGTCATTGAAGTCTTGCCAGTCCTACCAGATAATAGTCAGGACCTGGCGCGCAAGAAGCAGTGGCCCACTTACAAACATGAAGTCCTCAATACGCAGCCCAAGCGCCATCGCCGGATCCGCTGTCACCGTCACTGTGTCGGGCCTAGAGAAGCGCATCAGTTGACCAAAAGGTGAGCTCAGAGCTGTACTCATGCGTACCTCACTGTCGGCTGGCCCATCTGCAGCGAAGCGGACGACATGGCGCTAAAATCTTGCACGGCTTTCTTCAACGCCACAAAGCAGGCCGTAACGTCGCCCAGGAATATCTCATGCTTGACTATATGCACACAATGAGTACAAGCATCCACGGCAAGACGCAAATACGCACTTTTATAAACGCTAGGGTGGCGAAGTTGCGCGTCAGGGGACGGGGAAGGCTGTGAGTACATGCTATTGCGCTCACCGAGCCACACCGACCATCAAGTTGCTCGACAATCGAAGAGCGAGCGGCTCCGCCGGCTCTATGATGAGGTCGCAGAGCTGGGCGATATCGGCGCCCAGCACGTCACGTTTGGGCAGTTTCTTGAATGATGATTTCGCACCAAGCGTCGCTGCGAGCCTGTAGGGGGCCCTGAGCTCGCAAGAGGCGACCGTTCCAAGCTACGCACCATAGGAGACCAAACCCACTGTCGCGTCGCGACAACAGCTCGGTGGTGAAGAACATCGTCGGCGGGCAAGGTGGGTGATAGCAGGAGGAGAGGCGTGCAGGACTCGGGACATGGGACAGACGGAGGGCGCCTGGTTAGTGCGCGTCATGTCACGTCGGGAGCGACTCTGCGAGCTGCGAGAGGCTCGAGAAGCCTGTGCTTCTCGCGCACCATCCATCCACGGCGGCTTCGGCCGGGCCGCCAGTACAAGCATAATACGGCCCGGGGAAGCGGCACCCGGGCCGGTGCACTCCAGGACCGTGACGCGTCAGAGTCAATGAACGAGAACGAAGGCACATACTGTACTTGTCGTAGACGTCCGAGAGTTGCCTGACTGGGGCTCAAGTCTGGCCCAGTAGCAGTCGTGGCACTGTTTGGTTACTCCGATATTGTCTCATTTTGTATCCACACCTGTATGTACATAGCCACCAATAAATCAAGTCTTCACCCATTTACGCCTGTTCGATCCAAGCAGCCTTGCGAACACTTCATCGCGCCCGCCGATCCATCTGAACACCTCCGTCCGGTCCTCGTTTCCTTCGTCAGACTTGGCGCACCAACTGATCGTCAGGCCCTTCAGAAGCCCGCTCTTCTTGATGCCGGTCACGCTCTCCACGGGAATAGTTATCTTCGGCGATGTCGAAGCCAACGCAGTGAAGTACAGGGCCGTGGTTGTCAGAGTTATCAGTCCAGGACCGGATGTATGGTTGGACGGGAAAGCTAGTGGCGGCAAGTCAGTATACGGAGGACAATACCGTCGGGAAGATGCGTACTGTGTGTTTCCACCCTTCGACCCGGGCCAGAATGCTGGCGTGTCAAAATAATCATCAGATCTGGCGCGTCGTAAGACCGACGTAATGACCCCACCGTCTCTGGAACAGCCTTCTTGCCCGATGCCCAAGTTTTGCTAGAAGAAACCATGCCGCCGAACTTCTTCCAATCTACAGATGTATTCTCGTCACTTCCACTTCCACGCCATCCACCTTCCGAGCGAGAAGACTCCTTGAGGTCCCCATCCTGACCAACGGACCGCACCCTCTTGCGGGGAAGGACGGGGCGGCCCTGCGCTACTCGTTGAGATATGAGCTCCATGGCAATGTCGGTATCCGTCGGAACTTGGTGCAATGGGATGGGTATCCTGGACGGTGTCAGACAAGTCTCTAGCATTAAGCTGCAATATGAACGAACCTGGAGAGCTCGGAGGATGGGAGTGCCGCGACAACTGGGACAATGTGCCAGAATATGAAACCAACAGAGAAATACATAAACTTGGCGATATACTTTGCTGGCACTGTCATTGTCACGGCGAAAAGTATCACGAAAAGCTAAAAGGTCATAAATGACGATGTCGACACGCAGTAAATCGGAAGGGTCACACACCAATGTAGCAGCATTTGAGGACCAGGGTTCCCTCCAATGGAATATGCTGAGGGAGTGAGGTACGTGTCAGACAGCAGACGATGAACACGACGGAGGGAGAGAACGCGCCTTTTCAGCCTCTCGTGGAAATCGACCAATTCGGTGAGCAATCTCAACCCTAGTCGCTTGATGTCTCGTTCTTCCTTCGTCTCTTCCAACGGAAAAAGAACGTCCGGATCGGCATACACGTCGCCATCAGCTAACGTGGTAGTCTCCTTCCCATCTTTCCCGGCGCTGCTCTTGGGAGATGATTTCACAAGTTTGGGAAGGAGCTTGGTCAATTTCCAGATGTCACCCGCGCCTAATGACGACGGGGTCAGCAGACGGGCTTGTAGTTGGTTACCAAACTCTTGTGCGTGATGGACTTTTTGACGATGCTCTCGGAGTTCCCGCAGAGTTGGATATGGTAACAGTCGCCTCGATAGAAGAAGGTACACCAGATAAAGAAAGTAGGCTGGCAGCAGGAGGTCGAACAACCACAGAATCCAGAACACCTAAAAATAGCGTCAGTCACGTCTCTCCGGATGAACGCACGGTGCAACTTACCCCACAACAGCGCAGGCTCTTGTTTTGATCTTCCCAGCACGCGAGGCGTTTCATGTGCAAAAGAAACGGGAGATAGCCTTCATCAAAGACGATGAAGAGCCTTTGTATGGCTAACTTGAAACGTCCAAGGGTGAAGCAAGGAGATGGCGACTGCGCTGGAGGGAGATGAGGGACCAAAAACTCCTACAAATACACCCTCATCAGTGAAACCATTCTGTACTATTAGCTAGGAAGGGCGCACCAACGCGATGTATTCGGCAAGGCTATTGGACTGACGGTTTAAAGAGAGCTTAGAGGCCGCATTATGCGAACGTCCAAAAGAGCCGGGACCGAGCACAGTAGGAGGATCATCATCGTCATTGCCTTCGATGTCATCGTGAACGATAGAGTCAAACGGTGTGGGTTCGCTGACAATGGGATCTTTTGCAGATTGTGCACCCGGCACTTTCACCTCACTAACATGCTATGACTTTCCGTCAGACTGACTTGTGGCGACGCATATGATGCAACACCTACGGCTTTGAATAAATGGAAGAACCTCTCAATCTCTTCATCTTCGTATAGCTGCCTGAGCTGTGCTTCAGTAAGCCCTTCATCTGGGTCGTCTAACCGCTTTGGCGGCGGACTAAATTCGGGTTGGGATGGAATTATGTGTCCCGAGGCACGCGGAGGAGGTACAGAGAGCGGGGGAGTGGGAAAGCTAGACTCCGTGAAAGGTGCTGGAGGTGACGGCAAGGGTGCACTTGAAACTGCGGGCGAAGGCAACTGAAACGACACTGCAGGCGAACTGGCAGGAGTGCGCAGCGGGAGCTGGGGTGCCGCTGGAGTAGCCGCAGAAGTTGCGGCAGGAGACTGAGGCGTGTATGCAGGTGTTACTGCAGGAGACTTGGATGGGGATGCCTCCGAACTGGACTGAGAGGTGCTGCGACGACTGGGATGCTGGGGTGGGGGTGCTGGTAGCGCACTCATGGTCGTCACACAGCAGGGCTAAAGGACCCATCATCTCGAATTAGGAGCGCAGAAAAGGAGCGTCGACGGATGACGCAGAACCGGTCATTGTTTGGACACGCTCACGTGATGTAGCGCGATCCATGTTCGTGAATTCGTCATGCCTCACTCACTCTCGCTGCCACCTAGTACTACGCATCCTGCAACCATGGCGGCGTCGACGCAAGGAATACTGGTATGGACCGCTTCTATTCGGTCCGCCATGATCAACGACCCAGGCCGCAAGCTATTCGAGGAACAGGTTCAAACACAAGGTTTCTCCTTCCTCGACGAATATCTAAACAACATCCTCGCCGAGCCCAAGAAAGAGTACGCTGCATACCATCATTACCATTTCTGACGTTAATCATGTGTAGCGATGTGATTGTCGACCTTCTGAAGACTCCGGGCAGGCGGAAAGCAGCCCTTAAGAAGACTCGCGCAGGCGTCGCAGCAGCAGCGCGGGCTCAGAATGCTATCAGTCTTTCTCTGGAGGTGCGTGCAGCACCATTCTCTGGTATACCGATGCTTTCCGGCTGACTTGACTTCAGGACGAGGGCGATAGCAAGGAGAACCTTGCACCTGTCAACGCCTTCCACAAGGCTTTGCTACAAGCCAAAAGCCAGGAAGGCAACGAGGATGTCCAAAGGCAGCCATCTCCTCAGCGCCAGAGAAGCGTACCACTTGTAGATCTGTCTGCCAAGGCCCAACCGAAGAAGAATGCCGTCAAGAAGGCCCGTACACCCGAGCCGATGGAGCGCGACGACATGTTCATCGAAATCATGAGCTCGTCACCTCAACCGCCACTCTTGTCTCTTCCCGAAGATGACGACGATCCAATGCACCATCAACCAACCACTTCTCATCTTACGCCGTCGTTGTCGGACCACAGCAACGAGCTATCCATCATCGCCGAAGACGATGAGCCCGCCGAGCGAAGTCGCATCTCGGTCCAGCCGTCTCACGTTAGCCCCGCCCCTCCTAGAGACCCTTCTCCATTGGCACCCATTGTGGAGGCCGTAGCAAGATCCGACGCGCTCGAGATTGACGCACGCTACGAGGAAGACATCGACGATGTTCAAATGGACACTGACGACTTCACACGCGCCACCGCAATCACCGTCTCGGATTCGGGCAACACCTTCCACTCCATGCCTCTTGCTAATTCACCTCCACGTGATGAAGCACTTGTTTCTTCTGAAGAACATGTCAGAGATTCCCAACCTCGCGCGACACCGGTTGAGGACGCCGTTCCCTCCGGTGTGCCCTCTATGCCGACAAGGTCCTCCTTGTATCCCTCAACGACAGAACTCACCATCCCGCTGCGTGATCACGACTCAACTGAGGCTGGTCTCCATCGCAAACCCAGCCTTTCTCAGTTTCCCACTCTCCCCGCTCCATCCCCACTGAAAAAGTCCACTCGCTTGACACGGGAACCGTCTGCGGGCACTTCGCTGCAAGCACAGAGTGCCGCCACCGCCGCCGCGGCGAAGCGCACTTCCTGGTTGACGATGGCTCGGGAAGTGAAGGCTCTGGAGGTCACTCAGAAGCGCGCCAGTGTGGTCAACGCAGGCGTATCATCAGGCAGTCGACCAAGCGTGAATGCCCACAAGTCTCTGTCTGGAGGATATAAACGAAAGAGCGGGGAAATGCTGGGCGCTGCTTCCAACCTGGAAAAGGAAACGGCAGCAGAGAGTGCAGAGCGGCGGCCAAAAGTCCCCAAGATGAGCGCCGACATCACGGACGCATTCTACGACATCATCGAGGTTGAAGATACCGTCGCATTCAAGCCCGAGGTGGTACAGGCCCCTGGCGGCGATATTCGGACAGCCAGATCGGCCAACGACGTCGACGCGTTGTCTAACCGACAAGACGCTGTGCTCAATTTCTTCAACAAAACTGTTGACGCCCACAGCACGCGACACGAGAAGAGCGCCGGAGGCACGGCTGCGAACGAACTGGCGGAAGCTAGGAAGGCTGCAGAGGCTCGAGTTGCTGAGCGTCACAAGGTCGAGACAGACGTTGAAGAACCTCCTCGCGTCCGCCCTTCGTTCTCCGCCCCTACGCTTTCATTGTATCCAGCTCTGCCTGACGAGCGGCCACCGCAACCCAGCCCCGAGCCCCAGAGGTCAAAACGAGACTCCGACAAGAGGCTCAGTGTTTCTGACCTCATCTCCCCGAAGAAGGCGGCGCCGTATGAGACTCTTCAACCTGGCAAGGCGGCTCTCAGTGACATCAGCACCTCTACCACTCCTCCCCATTCTCCACCCCCTCCGACTCGACAGTCTAGCTTTGTCCTACCACCTGGTCCTGTTTTCAACAAACCTCCTGCCGTATTTGTGCCCCCTCCAGCTGCAGCGCCCGCTGCTTCAGAGTCAAAGTCTGGCAATGGCATCGGGAAAGACTTTTCATTCAAACTGCCCACTTCAAGCTCGTTCCAATTGCGCTCCGCATTTACTCTCGGTCTGCAGCCCTCCCTAGCGTCGTCCGCCTCCCCGCGCCAACCGTCAACCAATTCAGGTGTCTCGACCCAGGCCAGCGTTTCTGACGCCGTCTTCGACTCTCAGGAAGATGCACCTGCATGGGCTCCTCGTACACAGGAGTCTGTCTTCACGTCTCAGGAATCCTTCCACGAGGGTAATGGGCCTGAGGTGCAAGACGATGACATGGACGACGACGATAGCTGGCGCTATGAAGACAAGTTCGCGGCACCGGACCAGATGTGGACGCCGTTTGGCGCGGTGACAACCGAGGATAGCATGACTTGGAGCACGGTGCCGACGGAAAGCCAGAGAGCTGGCGATAGCGGACCCATCTTCCGCACTCGGGAACAAGCTGCTCAAGACCTCGAAGACGACCTCGCCACCCGGTCGCGACCGTTCGACCAGGTAGTGGACGGTCACGAAATGGCTGTGGAAGCGGGTGAGCGCGGATGGGAGCAGGATATCACAGAGGCGGGCAAGTCGACTGTTAGCTTGGTCGAGGTAAGGCATATATCGCGAACTATGCGACTCATTCACTCACCACTTTCGTGCAGCAGAAGGGTGGGTTCAGGAGCCAGAGCCAGCTTTCGGTGGCGTCCTCCAGTGGCCAGTCCTCTGAGGCTGTCGGCTTTTTCGGGCAGGCCACCAAGCTCGTCAGCAGCATGCTCGGCGTCAGCAAGAAGGGAAAAGAGCTGCCAAGGAGCATCCAAATGGCGGCAGCGGTTGCTAAAAAGGTGCAGTTGAGCATCTCTAATCTGGCGAGTGCGATACTGACTGAATTACCTGGGTTTGTAGCATCAGGAGGAGCAGGACAAGAAGGCCACTCGTCTGAAAGATATGGAAGCTAGACGTCAAGCCGCCTTGCAAAGAAAGGCAGAGGAGGAAAAGACGAAGGCGGAAGAGGCCGAGAAGAAGCTGAGGAACGAAGCTGAGCGCCGGAAGAAGGACCGCGAGGAGCACACTGGCAAGCGCCCCTTGAAGCTGACTGAGCAGAAGGTATGGCGATCTCTCGGTGTATGTCTCGCGGCAAATCTAACCGATTACGTCCAGTCGTCCGACGATGAGGCCAAGAAACGAAAGCCAGTCGCCGAGGCTCCGAAGGCAAAACTTCCTTCCAAGGAAAAGAAAGAACCTACGCGACTCACGAAGCCCAGTCCAAATCCTCAAGCGGCGGTGAAGAAGTCCATCATGAAGCAGCCTTCCTCTTCGAACCTTAGCACCGCTGCGTCCTCATCCAAGATCGTTGAGAGCAAGGCCACGAAGGCCGCGCCTCCCTCTGCTAAGGGCAAAGGCAAGGCACTTGCGTCCAACATCGACGATGATCTGGGCGACAGGCAGCCAAGTAAAGTTGTTCAGTCCCAAATGGCTGCACGCATCAAGAACCAGGTCCAGGCGACCAAGCAGCCTGAGGAACCGCCACGCATGGCCAGCGAGCTCATCGATCTACCCGAGCCGAACAGCGAGTACTCAGACTCTGACGACGAGAATCGCAAGAAGTTTGACGCGCCTACGTGGGCACAGTCGCCGGAGCTGAGGGCTGCGCTCGAGTCGCAGAGCACCGTCAATCCGGACGACATCTTCGGCCCTGTGCAGCCATTGCGCATGGAGGAGCTGTTCCGCACGCGCCATAGCAGGTTCCGAGCGCGCACGAGCTCGGCGAATTGGTCGGGTCCTGATGGGCTGAAGCGCTCGGAAGAGTTGGAGTATGCGCGGAGGATGGGATTCCGATGATGGGTTGCACGTATGTTCATTTACTACTTTTTCTTGCATGGGCGACTGCCACAAATCAACGATCAACATCACATATGCCATGTACACTATCTTTATATGTTTAGATTAGAACAGGCAGATCAATCCACATTTAAATGAACGTATGATACAAGGAACAATTATATGACGCAAGTCAAAGAGACAACGAGGCGCTCAAGAATATAATGTGGTATGTTTATGGACTAAGCGGTTGGGTTTCGGCAGAATTTCTTGTGACGCTTCCAGTCCGAAGTCTACAATGGTCAGTCAGTCTTCTATGCAGGTCGCAGCGCATTACTGGCTACGAACCTGGCAGCCCTTCGAGCAGTACATGGCCGACTACAGTATGACAATGTCAGGACAGCACTTCGACAAGCGATACCTGACCTACCTTACACCCACCGCACCGACGAATCTGCTTGATGTTGAACGGCTGGGTGGCGGGGCACTGCTCCGACCAAGTAATGAGTACATACCGCCACCGCCAGGTCGGTCATAGGAGTGTGCACTTGCCTGATAATGACCGCACGCAATTTGGTCAGGCGAACCACGCATGCGCATCTCCTTGGACGCCTCGATATTGCCCCTCATTTCATACAACTGCGCGAGGTTCTCGCGAGTCACCGCAGCATCGAACGGGGGTCCGATCTTGCTGCGGACGTCGAGCGCCTTATTCAGCTGATCCTCCGCGTCATTGAGCCTCCCCATCTTGATGTACAGCTCTCCAAGAGAGTTTTGGTTGATGGCAACATAACTGTTACCTGGCCCGAAAGCCTGGTTCCTAATCTCGATGGCGCGGAGATAGAGGCGCTCAGCAAGGACGTATTCGCCGCGACGCTCGAGAGCTAAAGCCTCGTTTTGCATACGCGTCGCCTCCATAGTGGCAACGGAGTGCTGTGGGTTGGGGTTGACGTAGACGTTGTTCATAGAGACCTTGGTCATGATGGCGAGAGGTAAGTACGTGGAAGTCGCGTCGAGTCGTCGAGCACATTCCATTGTGGCCACGTGACGCCGGCATTATGCGGGCGGTTGACGGAGTTTGCGGATATCTCCGGAGGTGTCGAGGACAGTGGGGCGGGCTGAAAGCAAAGCACACTGCCTTGTCCGACTCACTGTGGCTCGTCCACATTTCCTGCTACCCTCCTTATTATCCCTTCTTCTTCTGAGCCACCCGCCATGGCTTCATCATCATCCTCTTCCCCAGAAATCTCAGCTCCTTCGTATTCACAAACACCAGCTCGTTACAAGTACTCCACCCTCGACGAAGTCCTGGACGATCTCTCAAGGTACGTAGCCTATTCTCGCACCACGCATTTCTCTGACTCCTTCGGCAGTCGTTTTATCCTCAATCTTCCTGATGACGAGCTAGCATCCCTAGAGCGTATATGTTTTCAAGTAGAACAAGCGTACGTCTGCGCAGCTGTCTCCCGTCCACCGTGTCCTTATACTCTCTAGACATTGGTTCTACGAGGATTTCATCCGGGAGGAAAACCTCAAGTTCCCGTCACTACCACTCAAGAAGTTCTCCGAGATGTTGTTCCAAGCATGTCCCCTCTTGCACCATTGGAGCGGCGATCACGAAGGCGCCTTCAACCATTTCATGCAGTACAAGACTCGCGTTCCTGTCTGCGGTGCCATCATGCTGAACGATACATGGGATAAGGTATGCATTGCTCGTCCTTTCAATGTCGTTGTCTTTGCTTATTGTTTGCCGCCTTTCAGGTCGTCCTTGTGAAGGGATGGAAGTCTTCGTCAGGCTGGGGCTTTCCAAAGGGAAAGATCAATCAGAACGAAGCTCCTCACGCATGTGCCGTCCGAGAGGTATGCCCACTGTGTGTATAGTGTTCGCTCTCAGGCGAGCTCACCGTCTTTCAGGTTGCGGAGGAGACGGGGTATAGCCTGAGCGAGCAAATCGACCCAAGCGATGTCATAGAGCTGTCCATTCGTGAGCAGCTGATCTCTCTGTACATCGTACCCGGAGTGCCGGAGGACTATCCTTTCGAGACGAAGACCCGCAAGGAGATCAGCGTAAGCTCTCAGTTGGTCCCGTGCATATATGTGCCAGCCGTCCAACCCTTCCTCTAGAAAATCGAGTGGTTCAAACTCGGCGACCTACCGACTTGGAAACGGAATAAAAGTGTACCGGGGAAGTTCTATCTGATTTCTCCTTTCATTGGGTATGCTACGCATCTTGCTTTCTTGTGTTTTCCGTCGTCTCACTTCCCTGTAAGTCCTTTGAAGGCTTTCATCAACGATCGGAAGCCACGCCATCTACCCCGTCGCCCTCCCAGAACCAAGGAGGTTCGGATCAGCGATGTCCACATCCACGAAGAAAGCGATGCGTCAGTTGTGGACTACCACTCGCATAGCACAACGACGATGGACTCGAATGTACAAGAGTCAAGCTCGCAATCCTCGTCCGCAGACAACGGTGACCCTCAGACGCCGTCGCCACTGTACAGTGAGGCCGTCGCGGTGACTCAAACGCAGGAGCCCACTGCCACGATCATTCCTGGGATCGTCGACCCACACTTTGCTCGTTTGCTTAGCGCGTTATCGATGTCTACGAAGCCCAACGACGATGACGCCGATCTTGCTGTTCAACCCCTCCCTTCGACAAGTCCTGCCATTGTGTCTGATGGTACAGTGACAAGTGTCTCGCTTCCCCCAGCGACCGAGCCACACGATTGGTCGATGCGTGGCCCTCGCAAGTCCGTTGACCGGCTTCCTGCCCCTCTGCCTGCACAGTTACATTCCCGTCCTTCGTCACGACTCTCGAAACATTCCTCGGCGACCACATCGTTGCAAACCTCTCATACACGAGCTGTCTCTCCTTCGCACACACTTCTCTCATCCCCACCTCCCTCGGCAACCTCATCATCCTCAATGTCGGCAAAGCGGACCTCCACGGTGGTCACTGCGGACATATCTCCGTACCTGTCCAAGCCCGCCGCCGTGCCCATGAACGGCAAGCGCTTGAAGCAGCTGGCCCTGCTCGAGTCCGTTGCGGACGAGAGCACGCGCATGTCGCCATCCCCCGCGCCGCGAGTAGCGAACGGCTTCGCAGCACCACCCGACGCTTATCCCGGTGCACCACCTTTCCCAATGGGCCCGTTGCCGCCCTTCCACGTCCCCCCGCATTCCACATCTGTGCCACCCCCCAACTTTGCTAATTTATCGACAATGTATCCGCATACCCGAGGCCCTGGACACCCGTTCTACCCAACACCCCAGCTTAATAATGCTTTACCGAACGATAATGCCTTTACCGTGCGGCCGCGTACCAGTAATGCTTTCCATCCGATCCCCAACCCTCAGCCCCCCAGGCGATTCAACACGCGTGGGAGCATGAACCAGGCGCAGCTGCTCAGCGCACTGTCGGGGGCACCTCCGCCGGCTGCGTTCCAGAGGCTGCCGATGCCCCACTTCTTTGGTGGCCCGCCTCCCATGCCTCCTCCCATGCCCATGTACCCCCCGGTGATGGCCGGCGCCCCGAACGCTTCTTTCGGTGGCTCATTCCACGGCGCGCCGCTGGGCGTGGGACTGCCGCCCATGATGGCGGGTCCTGTGCCGCCCTCGTCGGCGCCGTCGATGTCGCCGACCTTCGACCACTCCCGAGGCGTCGCCGGTAACAATGCGCATCTATTGAACATCCTCAACACGCGGAATTCTGGGAACGCTGCGGGCCCTCGATGAATGAATGAATGGGCCGTCGCATGGGAGGAAGTGAGTGTTGTTCCCAAGATGTCACATACGTACGAAGTCCGCATTTGTTGTCCATTATGACCCCTATTGAAGTTATCCTGCTTGAATGCGCCCGGTTGCTCTTTTTCCCCTTTTCTTGCTTCGCGTCTGTGTTGTTTCACCGCGATCTTCCCTGTGTTTATATTCGCTTTGCGCCGCACTCTCACTGTCATTGTCACCTACCTTCTTCCCCTGTTGTCACGTCCCGACCACCACGCCCTTTGACCACAGTTCACATGGTACCGTATCTAGGCTGTGAGTACGCAATAGTGTCCGAGTACGCTTTCTGTTTAGCGTGTCTTGTCTGTGTTTCTTTTTCGTCGCCCGTCGCGCGCTTCGCTCCCCCACGTCGATAGCCTCCTGGAGTGTGTATAGTAGCTTAGCCGTCTGCGCCCGGTCGTCGCTTCGAGAATACGAATGTTACATACTGGACGGGCGGCGGCCGCGCGAAGGATGTTCTATATCGATAGGTGATGCGAGAAGCATGATAACCAACTGATAACCATCGTCTGAGCTAGGCGGGCGGTTGTGGTGCTTCTCCCATTATACTCGGACGCCTTGGCGCCCAATGGAAGCGCAGACGTGGTGCGGGCGTATGCCGCGTGAGGCTTGCATGGAAGGCGGTAGGGGTGACAGGCTGATCGCCGGGGCAAGCCCGCAGAGGCCGCAGACGTCGACGTGTCGCCCGCTCCGACATCCATCAATCGCGCCAGGCTCGGCGGGCCCAGGGCGACACACGCACGCACGCACGCACGCACGCCTGAGCTTGCAGGCGGGACGAGAGCGGGACTGGCGCGCGTCGGAGGCGGTGCGTCATCGATCATCTCTGTGCAACGCGGCAGAACGCATCCGTGTACGTAAGTACGGGAGCCACTTTGGCGCAGGCCATCTCGGCAATCAGCACAGTCGCCGAGTGGCCCCGGCGGCCCGGCGGACAGGTGGGTCATATTTAATTGGATGTGGATGTACTGTATGGCGTAGGCGACATCGCGACGCCGCCTGGCTGCAGGGCTCTGCAGGGTCGCGGGGATGCTGGCCAGCCGCCGCCGCCCGCCGCCCGCCGCCACGCTAAAGCTAGCGCGGCTGATGCGTAACGGCCCCGAGCGACACCGGGACCGACGCGCCAGTTGCTTGCATGGGTGGAGGTGGAGGCGCCACCACAGAATACTGGACTGGCGGGCGTAACGGTGCGTGTGGCAGTGACGTTGGTGGGGACGACGCCCGCTGCGAGGCCCGCGTATACAAGATTCTTCTTAATAAAACCTACGGCTAAGACGCGGTAAGCGTGGCCTCTAAGCGAGCATCTGCGATCGGAGTCGCCGTTTCCCCGCGCAACAACATCGGGCGGATCTGAACGAGTGTCCCGAGCGCGCTCGCAGCCTGCTCGTCGCGAGGCAGTCGTTCTTAGCGGTCGAACAGCGCGATGGCATCACCGCGAACGTGCGCGGCTGGCGCTTCTGCAGGCCTCCTCGCTGCGACCCTAAGTACACGCTCAGCTCTCCCAAATAATTTCAACTTAAATTTAATTGCGCGCGCTGCCGTAAGCCCCGAGCCACAGTTTTTTGGCGGAGAAACATGCCGGAATCGGGACGCATCCGGTGGCGCGCGCCCGCAACAATGATGGAATGGACGTGCTCCTCTTTTTTCTTACACAAGCCTTTGCGCACGTCCATGGCCTTGGCCCCGCCTGCCATCTCGCACAATGTTGAACGGTAGCGGCATCAAAATCTTCACCGGTGCGTCACCAGTCCCGACGGGTGGAGGTGATGGAGAGCGTACGCTCAGCTGCTGTCCGTGCAGGCACGAGCCATCCCGAGCTCGCGGAGATCATCACTCGGCGGTACGCATGCCCATCGCGCTCGGACGGCGGATGGCTCACTGGGCGGGCGGGGCGCACAGGCTCGGGGTGCCCATCGCCAAGGCGGACGTGGCCCGCAGCGGGATCGGCGAGAGCAACGTGCGGATCGCCGAGTCGGTGCGCGAGGACGACGTCTACATCCTCAACACGGGCTGCGGGTCGATCAACACGGCGCTGATGGAGCTCTGCATTATGATCCACGCGTGCAAGATCGCGAGCGCGAAGCGCATCACGGCGGTCGTGCCCCTCTTCCCGTATGCGCGGCAGGACAAGAAGGACAAGTCGCGCGCGCCGATCACCGCGAAGCTCGTCGCGAACATGCTGCAGAAGTCGGGGTGCGACCATGTCATCGTGAGTGGCCTTGTCGTGTATGTCGGGGATGGCAGGTGTGACGGGGGCGTGCTAGACTATGGACCTGCACGCTTCGCAGATCCAAGGGTTCTTTGATGTGCCCGTCGACAAGTGAGTCCGCCGTTGCGTTCCGTCATGGCGAGTGCATTACTGACGCGGACGGGCAGTGTAAGTGAGTCTATCTGAGCATCTGCTATCACAAGCTTCACACGTGTGGGAAGCTGTACGCGGAGCCGTCTGTGATCCTGCACATCCGGACAAACTTTGACCTGTCGGACGTTGTGATCGTGTCGCCGGACGCGGGGGGCGCGAAAAGGCTAGTGTTTTGTGCGTGTGTGTGTGTGTGTGCTGACGAGAGGGCAGGGCGACGTCGATGGCGGACCGGCTGGGGGTGGACTTTGCGCTGTTCCACAAGGAGCGGAAAAAGGCGAACGAGGTGTCGCGGATGGTGCTGGTGGGGCACGTGCGGGGGAAGGTTGCGATCCTGGTGGACGACATGGCGGACACGTGCGGGACGCTCTGCCTGGCTGCGCAACACCTTGCGGAGGCGGGGGTGCAGAAGGTGTATGCGATTGTGACGCACGGGATCCTGAGCGGGTCTGCGCTGGAGGCGGTGGCGGGGAGCGCGCTGGAGAAGCTGATCGTGACGAACACGCTGCCGCAGCAGGCGAACCAGGCGCGGTGTGCGAAGCTGGAGGTGATCGACATTGGGCCCGTGCTCGCCGAGGTCATCCGCCGCAGCCACTACGGCGAGAGCGTCTCCAAGCTCTTCAACGAGGTGCCCTACTAGCTACTGGTAGAGCGACTGTAGAGTAGATACGAGGTGACACGAGGTGACACGAGGTGACACGAGGTGACCCGAGGTGACCCGAGGTGACACGAGGTGACCCAGTGGATACGTGACCGTAGCAGATCCAATCTCATTACACTCGTCACATGTCCGCCGCTCGATCGGGGCGATCTCCGGCGCTTGCAGGGCGTGGGAGCGCGCAGGGAAACAAGGCCAAAGGGGACCAAACTAGTGGGTCGACTAGCGACTGCATCCGCCGCGCGCACAGGTTCTGCTCTGCTCTCTCATATGCCCCGCTGACTCTCGCTCTGGCCACCCTCGCCCTCGACACGTCCCAGCACCCGACACAGGGAGATGCTTTCAACACTCAGATCATGTACACAGAGACACACCATCTCCCCCCGCCCCCTACACTCCTCTATAATTCTCTCAACCCACATCCCCGCTCGTCCCCCCTCTCTCACCGCTCCTCCTCACACCCCTCCACAAAGGAGCCCTTCGTCGCACTCGCAATTCCCTCGCTCACCATATCCGACTCCGGCTTCCACTACGGCGATGCGCAGAGCAGTTCGTCTCTCTCTCTCTCTCTTTTCCCAAAATTGCCCGCTCACCCCGCCCCCGTCCAGCCTCCACGCGTTCCTTCACCCCCCTCAAGGCCGTCGGGGACGGCACGTTTGGCACCGTCTGGCTCTGCGACTGGCACGGCCCGCTCCCCCCCAATACCCCCCTCTCCGACATGCAGTCCGGTGCAGGCGCGCGTGCAGAGTACGCCAGCAAGCGTCTCGTCGCAGTCAAGCGTATGAAAAAGAAGTGGGAAGGCGGCTGGGACGAGTGCAAGCGTCTCAAGGAGCTCGAGGTTCGTCTTGCAGAATCATCACACGCGCCGTCTTCTCACCCCGGTCCCAGGCTTTACGGGCCATACCCATGCACCCCAACATCATACCCCTCTACGACTCGTTTCTCCTCCCCGAGACCCAAGAGCTCTACTTTGTCTTTGAACCCATGGAAGGCCATCTTTTCCAACTCATCAAGGCTCGCAAGAGCCGCCCTCTCGCCGGAGGCCTCGTCGCCTCCATCTTCCGCCAAATCGTCCACGGTCTCCACCACGTCCACGCCTGGGGCTACTTCCACCGCGACATGAAGCCAGAGAACGTCCTCGTCACTACCACCGGTCTCCACGACTACCCAAACCTCTCCCCCTTGGCTCCTCCGAACGCCCCTCCCGAAAAGGACGTCGTGGTGATCATCAAGCTCGCAGACTTTGGCCTCGCGCGCGAGACCAAGAGCCGCCCCCCGTACACCGAGTACGTGTCGACGCGATGGTACCGCGCCCCCGAGGTTCTGCTCAAGAGTCGCGACTACTCCAACCCGGTCGACATGTGGGCACTTGGCACGATCATGGCGGAGCTCGCCAACCTCCGCCCGCTCTTCCCTGGCAAGGGAGAACGCGACCAGGTCATGAAGATTATCGAGGTGCTTGGGGACCCGTGCGACGACTATGGGAAAGATGCGCGCGGCAAGTCCATTGGGGGCGGCAAGTGGAGCAAGGGCATCAAGCTGGCGAGCAGCGTGGGTCTGGTGTTCGAAAAGGTATGTGTGGGCGCAGTGCTATGTGCAGTTGGCAACGCGTGCTCATTGCCTGCAGGTCCGCCCCATGGACATAGCGACGCTCTTTGATCGTAACGTGCCGCCAAAGCTGATCGAGTGCATAGCGGATCTGCTCAAGTATGACCCCGCGGAACGCCTCACTAGCCTACAATGCATGCAGCACGCCTATCTGCTCGAGGCGGACGCCCGCATGCGTCCGCCCACGCTCACCGTGTCGACGTCTTCCGAGCGCATTCCTCCTGCTGGCTCGCTTCCGACTCCTTCACCCCGTTCACACCCCGCTTCACACCCCCATCAATCGCACAGTCAGTACATCCCCGATGCTTCGTCTTCCCATCGGCAAGCATTCTTCCCGCCTGGTGAGCACAGCATCGAGCCCCAGTATGCCCATGCCCGCCGCCTTTCGGACAGCATGCAGCCCTACCCTCCGCAGCTGCAGCATTCCACCACAGTGTCCTCCGTCTCGTCATATCAGAGCGTGGCGTCACCGCAGACTCAGGACTGGGACACCGAGATGCACGAGGACTACATTGTCAGCGGACAGCCGATGGACATCATGACCTCGCCGATGGCACAGGAGTACCCGTCTCGGCCGCCCCTCGAGCCAGAACCCATGCAAGAGACGCCAAGCACGGGTGCGCACGACGTGTCCGCGCCTGCCCCCAAATTCAGCAAACTTGCATCTCTTCCCTTCAAGAAGCAGCACAAGTGGAGCGGCCTCGGCGGTATGTTTGGGCACAATGACAAGTCCCAGCATGGTGGCCTGCCACCCGTCGACGAGATGCATGTGGCGTCCTCCAGCAGCACGCCCTCGCTCAAGCGCACACAGTCGTCGAGCACCACCGACAGCCGCTCGCTGCCCGAGGTGCAGCAGCACGTGCCGATCGAGCCGCCGCCGCCTCCAAAGGACCCGAAGAAGGTCAAGAAAGAGGCGGAGCGGATGGCGCGCGAGGCGGAGAAGCAACGTCGCGCGCAGGCAGAGAAGTCCCATCGGGAGCAAGCCCGCGCTGTCATGGAGAAGCGCAACCAAGTCCTCATGCAGACGCACACCCGCGGAGAGCTCGAATGGAAATGGCAGAACCACGGAACGTTGGTACACCAACCGGATGTGTATCGGACGAATGCGCTCGAGCGAGACAAGGGCAAGAGTGCGCACGGACCTCCCAACGGTGGCGCGGGGCCCATACGACAGCAAGGCGCTGCTGCCGCCGTTGGGCCATACGATTGGCGGCGGGATGAGCGCATGGCGAAGGTCCGAAGACGAGAGTATGACGACGACCATTCGATGTCCTCGTCGGATGTTCAGAGCATCGCCCTGTCGACGATGTCGTTCGCGACGGTGGACAGCGACCCCGGACCCTCCGGCCTCCGACATCGACAGAGCCAAATGGGTGTGCGCGCGTCGTCGACGTCGACGGCGTCCTCGCTACGGCAGTTCGACGAGTACTCTGTCTCGGGTCGCTCGTCCAACTCGTTTTCGCTGGAGCAGCAGCTGGTGAACGACTTCCACATGCGCGCCTCGGTTGACGGGACGTCGATATCGGACGCGGGCTCTCCGCCGCCGATGCACGCGCTCACGCTGTCGCCCGCCCATTCGTGGCAAACGCTGCACCCGGCCAGCGACAACGGCGCGAATGGCGCAATGGCGCAGCCACAACCGTCGCGGCTCAGCATTCCTCGGCGTCCTTCGTATGGCGGGGTGGCACACGCGCTGTCCCCCAGTCCGGCCATGGACGCGCCCAAGTCGGCTATCAATCCGATCTTCAAAGTGGTGCGTTTGTTTGCCTTGTCTGATTGTTCGCCCGTCGAAGGCTAACTGACGTACGTACTCAGCCATCATTGCCATCACTCACACCACGCGATCCGTCGCCATCTACGCCGTCTTTGCCCCCCTTCTCCCAGCTCGAGGCGGTCGCAAAGGGCGAGTATCCGCCGCTCTCGCCCATGTCGTTCACCACGCCGGATGACGACTTCTGATGCGCGCGGGCCCTGTCTGATCGACTCTCTCGCTTTCTTGTGCAACCTGCTTCATCATCCACTCATCATCCCTCGCTTCAACTATCTAAACTCGTTCGGCTTTCCTGTGCATTTCCTTTGCTGTTCTTGCTGCCATCTCCTCTGTCCCCTGGATCCTGCTATATACAAACGCACATCCAACTCCATCCGCTCCTTGCCACCTGTTCTGTCTCTGTTCCTCTAATCTGTTACTCCATCTGTTATTTCCCCCTCCCCTCCCCGACCCACTCACTCCCATTTCCTAGGCCTGGCGACGCGCACCCCACACTCGCTTTTACGTCCTCTCCCGCCCCGTCACAGGTTATCCATAATTGGGACGCATTCCTTGTCACTCGTGCACTGTCCGGGCCTGCCAGCTCCCTTCTCGTATCATAGTTCTCTTCATAGTGCCATCGTTTTACCCCGGGCGAGGTATAGTTAGTAGACATCATGTATTCTTAGGATCCCCGCTGTCGGGCATCATTGGGCAAAGCAACAAATTCCTCAACACCCTCCGGCGCTGCGACGCGTGATACATGATGGCGACCACAAATTTGGTGCAAATGATATGATATGGCAGCCGTATGCGGTAAAGTACAGGTCTGGCGCATCAGTGCTCGTGCCCGTGATGCGGAGCTTGCTCGAAGCGTATGCCACTGCAGACGCCTCGTGAGCGGCAGAGAGGGGACACTCGAACACAGTGCGACGTACCAGTATCTGTGCGCGCAGCGCGACCGGCGGTCAGCACAGGCAGCGCAGCAGCAAGCAGCCCCAGACGACTCACCCGCACGGTTTCGGCCCCGGCTTGTCCTACACATAAACATAAATGAGCATCAGCCCACCCGCACACACGCAATCAACCAAACACACGCACCAGGTTGATGTAGATCTTCGGGTGCCCCAGCGGCCCGATTCCTGCAACCAGTCATTCAGACCAGACACACATGCGCAAGCAGTCGAGTGTACGCACCGCCGTCGCACACGGCCTTGCGCCCGTGCACGAGGCGCACGGGCTCCGCCGCGATGAGCTCCATCGCGCTGAGCGGCGCGGGCTGCAGCGCCATGTGCGTCTGCTCGAACCGCGGGCCCTCCGCGCCCGCCGGCCGCGCGCGCTGGCTCGTCGACCACGTCGTCGCGGCGTTCGGCGCCTGCGGCGGCGTGCTCGGGGACGGCGTCGCGGGGACGGAGGAGGGAGATGTGGATGTGGAGGCGGCGCGGCCGAAGGGGGCGAGCCGCGCGAGGCGGGCGGCGAGGCGGGTGGAGAGCATGGTGGTCGGGTGGTGGATGGCGAGCTCGCCGGGAACGACGCCGGGGTTTGCGCTGAGAGCGTGGGAAGAACTTGGTCTGCACGCGCTTGCTCTCAACCAACTGCATACCAAAACTTCCCTACAATTCAGAAAAAAGATGCTATATGTGTACAGTGCTATGGGATATCTACTAATACAGTTGAAACTACATTTGTACAATCCCATCAGTCCATTTCCTCAATCTCGATGTCACCGTCGTCATAATCCACATCCATATCCTCGACATCCTGGCCCTCATGATTTGCCTGGATTGCAAGGCGATTGCGAGGGCCATCAAAGCCGATGTGCACAACCTCGCCGTCGCGCACGCGGTCCGCGAGGAGCATGACCGACAGCGGGTTGAGGAGCTCGGTCTGGATGGCGCGGTTGAGAGGGCGGGCGCCGTAGACAGGCGAGTAACCGCTGGAGACCAGGTAATTCTTTGCCTCGCCGTCGATGTCCAGCGTGATCTTGCGTTCCGCCAAACGTTCCTGCACCTCCTTCAACCGGATGTCGATGATCCTCACAATGTTGTTTCTCGAGAGGGAGCGCTATTGACAAAGAGTCAGCGACCGGCAGACAGAAACAGCGGAAATGTCTACTCACGAAGATGACGATGTCGTCAATGCGGTTGATGAACTCGGGCGGGAAATGCGACTGGATAGCACCCATCACGAGCTCCCGCGTCCCCTTCTTGACAGGACCGTCGCCCGTATCGTTGAGATATGCAGCGCCGAGGTTGCTCGTCATCACGATGACCGTGTTGCGGAAATCGACGACCCGACCTTGGCCGTCCGTAAGGCGACCGTCATCGAGAACTTGGAGGAAGAGCGTCACGAACTCTCGCGACGCCTTCTCAATCTCGTCGATGAGCACGATGGAGTAGGGTTTGCGCCGGACATACTCCGTCAGCTGCCCGCCGGAGTCGTGGCCAACGTAGCCGGGCGGCGCGCCAATAAGCCGTGCGATGGAATGCTTCTCGGAATACTCGGAGCCGTCGATGCGAATCATGGCATCCGGTGAGTCGAACAGAATGGTCGCGAGCTACATACAATGTCAGATATTTGCTGCTAAGTAACATGCTCGAACAGAACTCACCGTCTTGCTCAACAAGGTCTTTCCCGTCCCAGACGGCCCCGCCATGAGGAAGCTTGCGATGGGTCGCTGCGCGTTTCCCAGCCCACTGCGAGACAGGCGAATGGCATTAGCCACCGCCTTCACGGCTTCTGGCTGTCCTACAACGCTCTCGGCCAAGGCTTTCTCCATGCGCAGCAGCTTCTCCTTCTCGGTCGACATGAGACGAGTGACCGGGATATTCGTCCATTTTGCAACGATTTCGGATATTTGCTCGGGAGTGACGGTGTCGGTTCCCGCCTTGCCAGCAGCCGCCTCTTCAGCGTCACGAGCTTGGAGCTTCTCGAGACGGCTCTGTAGATCGGGCAGGGCATAGTAGCGCAGATCAGACGCTGTGGCAAGATCATATCTGCAAAGATTTCATCAATATAATTACATTTAGAGGTTCGCCAGAGAGATATCACTTACTTCCTCTCGGCCTCATCGGCCTTCGCTTTGAGTTCATCCATTTTGCGGCGGACTTGATTGACTTCGTCCCCGCGAGACTTTTCGACCTCGTAAGCCGCCACAAGGGGCTCCAACTGCTCCTCGACATCGGAGATTGCTTTTCGTGCGTGTTGAAGTCGCTCCTTCGACGCTTGGTCCTTCTCGCGTTCCAAAGCGTGAATTTCGACTTCTAGTTCGAGCTTGCGACGCTGGAGCTTGTCGATGGCTTCAGGAGCAGTCTCGCGAGTCACTCGCACGCTGCAAGGAAATATTAGATCGGAAGATGAGTACAGAGTCAGAGGAAGAACTTACCTTGCGCAAGCTTCGTCTACCAGATCAATTGCTGCGTCCGGAAGACGGCGCGAAGTGAGGTAGCGGTGCGCCAGTGTAGCCGCCGAGATGAGGGCACCGTCCATGATGCGAACGCCGTGGTGGACCTCATACTTCTCCCGGATGCCACGCAAGATCCCGATGGTCTCCGTAACGGAGGGTTCGTTCACAAGTACCTGCGCGAACCTTCTCTCCAGAGCCGCGTCGGTTTCGATGTACTTGCGGTATTCTGCGAGCGTCGTGGCACCGATGCAGCGCAGCTTCCCGCGGGCTAGAAGAGGCTTGAAGAGATTGGCGGCATCCATGCCGCCGCCTTCAGAGCCCTTCCCGGCCATGATGAGGTGCAGCTCATCGACGAAGAGGATGACGCCCGGGCCGCCGTCTTCCGCGGCCTTCTCGACTTCGTTCAAAACGGCCTTGACGCGCTCTTCGTACTCACCCTTGTACTTGGCGCCCGCCATGAGCGCGCCCATGTCGAGCGAGAACAAGCGTGCGAAGAGGGAGGCAGGCACATCGCGTTTGACGATTCGCTGAGCGAGGCCTTCCGCGATAGACGTCTTACCGACACCGGGTTCGCCGATGAGGACAGGGTTGTTCTTCGTACTGATGCAAACTAGTCAGTATACGAGCGCCAAGGCAGATGTGAATACCCTACATACCGTCTGCAGAGAATGCGGATGACGCGTCGAATCTCGTTGTCGCGACCGATGACAGGGTCAATCTTTCCCTCCTCCGCAAGCGCCGTCAGGTCCACGGCGTACTTGCTCAGCGCGTCGAACCCCTGCTCCGCAGAACGCGACTCCACTCGCCTATTACCTCGTATTTGCTCGATCGCGGTCTTGAGCGTGGCCTGCGTCAATGCGGCCTCCTTCAAGATAGGCTGCATCGACGGGGCTTGGATAAGGGCCAAGAGGATGTGATCTTGCGCGACATACGAGTCATGCATGGTCTTTTGAAGCGCCTGAGCCTCGCGAAGGATCTTCGCGGACTCGGAGGCGAGGGAAACATCGTCAGGGGGTGGTGATTGTGTAGGTAAGCGGACGATGAGCTTTTGCACGGCGCGCTTTACGACGGTCTGAATGAACAGTTAGAAGCGCTCAAGGTAATATATGCAACTGACTTACGGGGTCGCCACCGGCTTTTTGAATAACGGAGGTGAAGAGGGGTATCTGAGCATTTGACGCGCTGCCTGAAGCAGTTCCGTCTCCAGCTCCTTCGTTCAGCAGCACGAATGCGATGTGTGCAGGATATACTGCATCGATGGTCAGATGAAAACACGTAGTAATAAGTGGCATTGCAGCGTACCTTGTGAGTTTGCATAATCCTTGGCGAGCTGGATAGCAGCGCCCAAGGTCTGCTGGGCCTTGTCGGTAAAGGAATCTAGGCTAGTCATGGTTGAGAAATATGCGGACTTGAGAGGAGTAAATCGGCGGTCTATATACACGGAGCGAATGGTCTCGAGCAGCGTCCAGAAACGAGGCGAACTCGTTCGACGGGAGCACTTGCCTTTTCCGGCGCAGTCGCGTCCATTCTCTCATCACGTGGAACATTCTCGTAACTTACTTCCCAGCGCTGAGCGGACCCCGCCACACCTAGATCCCTCTCGATGTACCGTACATCGCACTAAAGAAACTCTGCACAATTCATCATTCGTCCTCCTGCTTCACCTGGGGCTTTGACGCATTCTGTTTTTCCCTCCAGCTGCGGTGCAGCTTTGGGTTGATCCACTCGAGTGTGACCTGCAACCATACATTTACTGACGTCGACTGAGAATTAACGACACTCACCGACTTCCCATACGGCACCACCTTGATACCAATGTCTGCCAAATGCGCATGTAGATGTCTATGGACCATGCTGTTCCACAGTGTCTCTAGTCTCGCATCGCCGATCGTCCAAGGGCCTTTCAGGTATGCTTTATCAGTCTGCTTCATATCGAGCACATTCTCGTCCGTGAGCGCCACGAGGTTGATCTCGTAGGAGCAGCCGTCGTCCGGGCAGGTCCAGATAAAATTTCTAGGAAACACCGGCGGGTACCGAAGAGCGTGTGGAATGGCCCTCCGTATCTCCGGATCGGGGGACGGGGGCCGCGACGAGTCAGACGACGAGGACGTAGCGGGAGGTGTGGACGGTTCAGAGAAGTCGGAATCCCAGATATTTCCCCCTTGCTCATCATCCGCATCCACGGATACGTGGGGCGTCGGGCGAGAGGGCTGGATATCATGATTAGGTCGGGAGTTCGCAGGGTCGGGGGCAGACTCACAGTTTTGCCTTTCCCTCGCACACCCTCTCCTTTACCGCGAGGCCGCGGACCGGTGTCGCTCAAGCTAGGTGACAGACGTACTGCAGGCGCGACGGCTTCTGTTTCTGTAGCACCTCTGCCTCTGCCTCTGCCTTTACCCTTGCCTTTACCCCGATCTGCCGGAGCCGCGACCTTCTTCGTTTTGCGCTTCAAGGTCTTTTTCGTCCGCGCTGGCGGCAGTGGGGGCTCTTCGTCGCTGTCCGGCACTGTCCCTGCATGACCAGCGCTCGCGGTAGGCGACTGCAGCACCGCCACTTCCGCTTCGCTATCCGCAGCTACCCCATCTTCATCTTCCTGCTCCTCTAGCTGCTTCTCATACTCGTCTCGAAGTCCCCACTGACTATGGCGGTCGGCCCTGCGCGCCCGCGCCCTCGACACCTCGACTCCGTGCACCCACGCGCTCCAGCTCTTGACATCCAAGAACTTGCGCTGACGGAGCTTGTGCTCCTCGACGATCCACTCCACATGCGACGCGAACACACTGCGGATTTCCGCACGGTGCACGTGGCGCGGGTGGCGCGGCCGGCGCGTGAGGCGGCCAGCGCGCGCCTCAATGCACTCGCTCGAGGGCTCCTCGTTGATATCGGATGCCTCCTCCGAGCTCGATGCGTTGTGGTTGTAGAAAATGCGTCGCCAGCGCGATCGTGCGGGGTACGCAAAATCGTCCATGTAGCGCGCGACGAACCAATCGGGCGTGCGAGCGGCAAGCGGCGTTTGCCCGTGATCGAGGTCGACAATCTCCTGGAGCGCGCGGAAGGTGTGGTAGCGCAGCAAGTACGTGCGCGACAGCATGTAGGACTCGATGTGGAATGACAGGACTTCGTAGTTTCGATTTCTATGATGAAAGCGGTCAGTAGAGTGCGCAAAGGACGCGGCATGTGAGCGCTTACTGGTCTTTCGTGGTGAGCATAAGCCCGTTGGGCACTAGCTTAGCTGCAAAGCACGTCAGAAAGAAAGCACCAGTAGCTTCAACAGACAGATCCATACAGGTCATGTATCCAGCAGACATATTCTTGTAGCCCTGTATTAATATCTGTATCCTATACCCGCCGGGTTTGCACTTCCCGTTCGCAGCGTACAGGTCCTTGATGGACTTCCCGACAAAGGACCTCTTCAGATCACCCTTAATTTGTGCCTGTGTCTGCCGCTCGGTGAAGTCTTCGTTGAGATACTTCAAGGCCGTCTCGGTGAGGTGCGCAAGCGTGTGGATGGTGAGGACGCCGCGAAAGCGCACTGGGGCATTTTGGGGCAGTGGGGGTCTGCCGCGGACGTTGAGCGGGGTCGTGCCCCTCGGTGTAGGTTCGGTTTGGTCGAGCCTGCGTGAGGACCAGGAGGAGAAATTTAGGAAAAGAAGAGAACTCGAGGAAGGCGTTTGCGCACCCTGTCATGTGCCTGTTGCACTCGAGCATCAGCTCCTCGAGCCCGAGCACGCTTGTTTTGGTGGACTTGCATTTGTCCGAGAGGATGAAATCGTCTAGGTACGGCCCAAATGGCTTTTCAAGAAGTGCCACGATCTCCGGCACGGTCACAACGGTAGTGGTCGAGGACTGTCCCGCCATGGTGATGATCGTTAGCAAGTGGCCCTCGGATATCCCCGAACACCGCACGCCGAGGACGTGACCTTGAAGCCCGACCGGCCTCAGCGCTTGAGCACTCCATTGAACGCTACCAAGCTCTCACCACATTGACTGCCTCCTTCACCGCGCGGAGTCGACACCTCTCGGTCGTTGTGTCGCCCACCATGCTAGCCTTGGCCAACGAAACGCGCATCTCGATCGCGGCGGGCATCGTCGTTGGCCTCTTAGCCTCGTGTGTGCAGAGTCTGGGGCTCACCATCCAGCGCAAGAGCCATGTTCTCAACCAAGCTCTGCCGGAGGACCGCCAGCGTGTTGAGCATCGTCGTCCGTGAGTCCCACTGCCCATCTATCCTCGTACTCGTCACTCATACGCATCAGGCTGTGGTTGCTTGGTTTCGGTGCGTCCAATGTGTGCTTATGATGCCCGACTCGGCGCTGAAAACGGACGACATTGCACAGCGATATTTTTCTTCTCCAACATCCTCGGCTCCATCTTCCAAATCGCATCACTCCCAGTTGTCATTCTCGCTCCCCTCGGCGCCGTTTCCCTGCTATGGAACGCGTTCTTTGCGCGCCTCCTTCTGGGAGACGTGTTCTCCCCGTGGATGATCCTCGGCACGCTGCTCATTGCAGGTGGCGCTGTGCTCATTGCTGTCTTTGGCATTGTGCCGGAGCCAACACATTCGCTTGAAGACCTCCTCGTGCTCTTCGGACGTCCCGCATTTGTTGCGTATTTTTCACTACTAGCGTTCACGGTGGTTGTGTGTTTGGCAATCGTACGTCGTTCTACAGCATATGTCCACCCTAGTTCTGAAAGACATTGCTTTAGACCCACATCTCTGAATTTTCGTACAACCGGCGACTGCGTCGAACGTCCTCCAGTTCCCCTCCTATGTCCCCCGTCCTGGTCGCCACAGAATCATCCACAGATCTGACCACGGAGCGCACCCCATTGCTAGACCGCAAACCCCGCGTGGCCTCCTCCGCGTCCTCCGTCAACTCCTCCACCCGGGCAACCGTCCGCCCCACGCGCACTGCGCTCTTCCTCGCACTTTCATATGCATCCTTCTCCGGCACACTCTCTGGGATGTGCCTCATCTTCGCCAAGTCCGGTGTCGAGCTCCTCTTGCTGACAGTCGGTGGCAAGAACCAGTTCTGGCGTTGGGAGTCGTGGCTGCTGCTCTTCGGCCTCGTCGTTTTTGCGCTCCTACAGTTGTGGTATCTGCATAAGGCGCTCATCCTTGCAGATCCTACTATCGTATGCCCATGTACGTCGATTCCCTCTTGCATCTGATCTCAATTGACAACAATCTTAGTGGCGTTCTGTTTCTACAATCTATCTTCGATTGTGAATGGGCTGGTCTACTTTGACCAGCTCTCTGCCCTACCTTCATGGCACATCTGGTTGGTCGTCCTTGGCATTGTCGTCCTCCTCGGCGGCGTGTGGGTCGTGAGCTTCCAGGCTGTTGACGTTGGCACATGGACAGACGAGGAAGACGACGATGAGGTCTCCCTGGAGGACGGAGAAGTGGTCGTTGAGCCGACAGGAATCCCTGGCATTATTGAGCACTCCGCAGCCCATTCTGCTGCTTCAATAGAGGAACACGACATTGCTCACCGGCAATCGCGAGAAAGTTTGACACCATCAACACCTCCACCCGCAGGCGACAGAACATCCTCCGCAACCGTGCTGTCACCTGGCGGATCGCGCCGCGTGCGCCGACGTCCGACGCTGAGCCCTGAGCAGACGCTCTCGCCGCCGCCTGCTCCAGGCTTCTCCATCGGACTGTCGCCAGTGAGCCCTGGATTTGCTCTCGTGCCGCGGGAACGGCGGCGGCGGATTAGCGGGGATGAGAGCGCGTGGCACGGAGTGGCACGGCATGCGCAGATGCGCAGGGCGGTGAGCGAGGGTGCAGTTACGGGCGAGCAGGAGGCAGACGGAATGCAGGACGACGTCGAGCGGGGGGAGGGCGCGAGGCGGTCGGTGTTGAGAAGCCGGGTGAAGGCGCGGTGGAAGTGGCTGAGGGGTGTGGTGACCGGACGCTGAGATCTAGGTGGCGCGCCTTACTCCGCACATACCCTCCATCATGCATACTCGAGGAGGGTGACTACGTCGTCGTATACCAAGCGAAAGCGAGCCACGGTCAGTTGATATTTGCTGAGGCACTTCATACAGACATTTTATTTGTCCTCATGCTATTTTGGAGCTCGATGCATGTACTGTGTGACGACGAATTGCTGTAAATAAATCTTCTGCACGCAATAAAGCTTCAACATGAGCAGTACCGTTCCATTGGCCCGCCGACGGCTGTGACCGGGCTGCGCAAGCCGCTTCAATGCCGCAACACCGGCGCGGGCACTGGCAGCGCGCTCTCTCTCTACCACAGACTGCGAGGCGATCTATAAAACACATCTTCCATCTATATAGCTCTGACGGGAATGTCGTCTTCCCTGGGAGTGACGGCGTTCGTGTTGTTCACCACGGCAGCCGTGCTGACGCTCAAGGAGGTGAACATACTGGTGACAGAGCCATACATGGTACGTGACTTCGGTTTCGACTGCTGTAGCGAAGCTCATGGCGTTTTGTCGTAGGATGAGCCTTTCCACGTCCCACAAGCGCAGGCGTATTGCAATGGCGACTGGGCGTACTGGGATCCGAAGATCACCACACCGCCGGGGCTGTGCGTAGCTCCTCCCCCCGTCTATCCGCAACTGACCTCTTTGCGCAGATACTTCCTGAGCTTCATACTCAAGAAAGCAGTCATCTTCAAATGCACGCTCCCCACGCTACGCATGACGCCGCTGCTTACGCTCGTGTCGCTCCCCTTCGCGCTCACGCGCCTCTTCTGCTACCACCAGCGTGTGCGCCCGCCCGCGTCGCTCTTCGCGCCGACGCTTGACGCTGTCGTCGGCGCGTTCTTCCCGCTCGTGTGGTTTTTTGGCTTCCTGTACTACACAGAGGTGCCCGGGCTGCTCTCCGTCGTCGCGACATTTGTAGCGACGTCGCAGGAGCGCCATTGGCTGGCTGGCCTGGTGCGTGCGCGCGCGGTGCCTCTCGCGTGGGTGTCTGACCGACAGCAGAACGTGTAGCTCGGCCTGTTGAGCTGCACGTTTCGCCAGACGAACGTCGTGTGGGTGCTCTACGCGTATGCGTCCAGCCAGCTCATGTATCTGCGCTTCCGACGCGCGGCACCTGGTGCCCCGCCGCCCGCAAAGCTTCATGATCCTCCCGCGCTCGCGGCTGGCCCAGGTGTGTTCATGCTCATGTTGTCGTGTAGACGAGGAGCCATCTGACTTGGCTGAACCCCTTTTGCGCGCAGCGGACGTACCTCGATCAGTGTGGAGTCTCGTCAATGTCCTGCCTGACATCCTCCCCGCGTTCGCCCCCTATGCGTTGGTGCTGCTCGTGTTCGGAGGATTTGTTGTTTGGAATGGGGGCATCGTGCTAGGTTCGCCTCCTCCTTCTGCATCCGAAGCACACCGAGGCCATATCCTCACGCCGGGCTGCGGGCAGGCGACAAGTCGAATCACATCCCGGCGTTCCACGTCCCGCAGTTGTTTTACTTTATCGCGTTCGCGAGCATGCTCGGCTGGCCCGTCATGCTCACCGCAGAAGGCGGGGTGAGCTCGCTTTTGCGCGGTGTGCGCGAGAGGATGTTCAAGGGCAGAAGGTGAGTGTGCGAGTGCAGCTCGTTGCACTGGCATGGCCCGATCTGATCAGGCATCGATCAGACGCACGCTGGTAACCGCGCTGGTCGCCGCGTTGATGGCAGCCGCGGTGAAGCTCTTCACGTATGTCCCTCGCGAGCATGCTACGGTCCCCATTTGTGACCTGGCGACCTGTCTAGGATACACCACCCATTTCTGCTGTCCGACAACCGCCACTACACGTTCTACGTGTGGAGGCGCGTGTTCCTCCTGCACCCCATCGTGCCCTATCTATTCATACCGGGCTACATTGCGTGCGCATGGATGTGGTTCCTGCGCGTAGGCGAGTGCAGCCTCCTTGTGAGCGATCCGGGCGCCGCTGACGTTCTGGGCAGGATCCGACCAGACGATCCTGCAGAGCCTGCTCCTGCCTGTGTGTACGCTGCCTGTCTTGCTCCCGACGCCCCTGTTGGAGCCACGGTACTTCCTGGTGCCGTATATACTGCTTCGGGCGCAGGTGGGGGAGGTGGCGACGTGGGGGCTGCTGGCGGAGGCAGCGTGGTACGCTGTGGTGAACGCGGCGACGATGTGGGTGTTCCTTTACAGGGAGCGGGAGGGCGGGATACGATTTATGTGGTAGACAGTGCGGCCGTCAGGCGTTGGGCTGCTGGGGCACGAGACCGATCGGTCGCGTCGCGTGTGTCCACAGAGCACAACACGGCCAAACACGGGTCTCCGTGGCATGCAACAGTTCAACTTGTCGCTCTATCCACGTAAAGACCCCGCCGCCTCCTCCCTCTGTTATATAACTACTACCACTTGGTCCTCATGCCCAACCACGACACCACAACGAGCGCTGAGCGCACCGCCGCCAAACCGCCAGCCACACGAACATCCTCCCGCTACTCGCTCTCCTCCGTCGGCAAGGCCCTCGCAGACGTCATGAACAAGGAACCCAGAGACCCCAAGGACAAGGACAAGCTTGCAAAGAAGCCCAGGGAGAGCTCCCGCAGGCTCAGTGCGATCCAGAGCAGCACAGTCACACGTCGCGAGTCCCTCGGCGAGCGGCCCTCGTCGAGGGAGGGCGATTCCACCGTCACGCGCACAACTCGCAGGCAGTCTGCTCTTGCAAAAACAGATGCCACGTCGCCGCCGCCTGTGCTCTCTGCCGCCGCCAAAGCTGCGCTGTCGGCGAGCCCGCCCCCTGCTGCTGTCAGTCGACGTGCGAGCCTGCGCCCGCGCAACCCCACCACCGGATCCGCCCTTCCCAAGTACCGTCCCAAGTCTGTCATTGTCGAGTCTACCAAGAAAGTCAGCACACCGCCCAAACTGGGCATCCGTCGACGGCTCAGCAGCTCCGACGACGAGCGCGAGCCCGTCAAGGACCCGAAGAAGTCCCCGCCACTCCGCATTCCCTCTCCATCCGGGAGAGTCGTCAGGCCGATTAGCCCCCTCCCTCGACGGGCGGCGGAACCCAGTTCGAATATCACCATCCATATCTCCCCTTCTACACCCGTCAGCAAGATGCGGCACCCGACGCGCCGGACTCCGTCTCCGACGAGGCAGTCTCCCTCTGTCCACCCTGCCAAGGTCAGCAAGACGGCCAAGATTGCCTCGCCGAGTGCATCCGCGATCCCACGTCCTCCTTCATCCTCCTCTTCGTCCAGCTCGTTACGCACACCCCGTACACCACAGACGCCGACGCAGGCCAGAGATATCAAAGGTCGGATGACCACATCCCCTGGCACTCACGGCACCCCTCTCAGGCAGGCTGCACGCAAGCAACCCGATTCACCCCTCGCGAAACACTCGAAGCAGGGTACAGCTCTGCGGAGCCCACGGAAGGACAGACCATTGCAGTCTCCGGCAGGCTCAGTGTTTAATGAGGAAAGCAGCATTGACAGCGTCGATGATGTCGAGTTCCTCTTGGGATCTGCTATCGCACATGGTGCGCCAACGCCTGCCGTACCTCGCAAACGCGAGACGACGTACAGACGCGAGCTCAGCGCCGTACCCGAGACTCCGTCACGAAACGCCCTCCCAACCCGCGCCAATCTATCCTACCTATCTCCCATGCCCCCTACCTCCGATCGCCCCACCGCGCGAGGCGGCAACGATCGCGGATCGCTGCTCTCCTGGGACCAACTCATATCGGTGGGCGAAATGACACTCGGCGAGGGTGAGATCGACAAAATGATCGCGGACATCCCTGCACCGTTCTCGGGCACTGCGTCTCCCGCGCCGAGCCACATGGAGCTCGACATCCCAGACAGCCCGTCCCTCAGCGCGATGCCCTCGCCCGTCGGATACGGCTCCATCTCGCAGATCCTCCTCCCCGACACGACGCCGTCCCCTGCGAAGTTCGCGCACCTTACGCCGGAGCGCGGCACGCCCGTAGACTCGTCGCTCGTCATGATGCTGCGCCTGCAGCTCGCGTCGATGGAGAACATCGCGAAGGAGCGTCTCGGCCAGATCCAGGCGCTCGAGCATCAGCTCACGACCGCGAAGGACGCGCGCCTGCGCGAGGCGGACGAGCTCGCGCGCCAGGTCACCATGCTCGAGGAGCAAATGCGGGTGGCCCTCGACTCGCGCGAGACGGCCATGGGCGAGCAGGCCGCGGTCATCGCGCACCTGGAGGAGCAGATGCGCGGGGCCGACGCTCTGCGAGAGCGCGCGGTGCAGCAGGCCGTGCGCACGGCGGCGGATGGCGCGATGCAGATCAAGGTGTCTGCGGTGCAGATAGAAGGCCGCAAGTGGGAGGCGGCGTGCGTCGCGCGCGGTGTCGCGACGCAGTGGGGCACCGTGCGCGGCATCGCGGAGGCGGAGCTTGATCTCCTGCGGTCGAACCGCGAGACGCTCAGCGTGTTGCTTGCCGGGCTGGAGCAGACACAACATCATCTCTGCAGTGTTGTGGCGGTATGAATTGTGAGTACATCCCAGGCTTGCGTTACTGAGGCTGGTTGCTGACTCTCCCTTGTGCCTACAGTAACGTTATCTGATGCCAAATGTTACGACTGAGATACCCACACCATTTTTTGGGTCCAGAGCTCCGGCTTGCCGCACGATTTATGCGCATCTATTCCTCATGTTGTTTTACTCTGGCACTTCTTGCATTTGTAACATATTGTATAATGTATGCAGACGGTAATGATACAGCTAAGACAGCGAGGAATAACAGACAACATCCGGTACAGAGCAAAGGGGAGAAGGTATAGTAAGGCTGTTCACTGGGGCTGGTATTCGTACGTTGCATCGACGCAGGCGTCAAGGAAGCAAGCGTGGTTGTCGTCCGGGTTAGTTTGGGCCACAAATTCTTGCACAGCAGCGCGTATCTTCTCAGCACTGTAACAACTCGTTTAGCATTGAACCCAGTCAGGTTTTTGAAATTGAACACTCACTCGACGTCGCGACCGTACGCCTTCTTCACATGGCAGCGCACGCCGCCAATCGACATCGGCCACCGGCTCATCGTGTCCGCGTCCAGAATGAACGACACAACGACCTTCGCCTTCACGCTTGGCAGCAGTACGTCCGCACTCGCGATCGCCCCGGTGACCGTGCCGTCCTTGGCGGGAGGCAGCGCGTCGACGGTGAGCGGATACCGGATTGCGAGGAACGCGAATTGCGTGCGCAGCTGGTGGCAGCCAGACCATAGCCCGCCGAGAGCCTGCACTACGCTGCGCACGCTCGTGTCCGCCGGCGCCGCGCGCGCACGCTGCTGCGCAAGGCGCACCGTGAGCTCCGTGAGCCGCGGGAACGCGTCCTTGAACTTGAGCGGCATGTCTGCCGTGCGTGCGATCTGGATGTTGCTCACGATGGGTCTGAACTTCACGCAGGGCACGGACACGTGAAAGCGCGACGCGTAGACGAACTCGAAGAGGTCGGGCTGGATCTTCGCGGTGTGCCAGAGGTGCAAGGCTTCGAGCGCGGCGAGTTCGTCTGAGGGATGTGCGATGAGGAAGAGGAATGAAATGAAAGGGAAAAGAAGAACACACCCTTGAGTCTGAACACCTCCGCGGACGTGCTGTTCTTCTGGATGTGAATCAGCCTGCGCGACTCCGCGATCGCGGACGCCGCTTCGGCTTTCTGCGCCTCGATCTCGGCGAGCTTCTCTTCCAGCCTCTCGAGCTTTGCGTTCGTCTCTCCAACATCTGCGCGGAACGCATCCAGTGCCGCTCTGTACACAATTCAATCAGGCTGTACTGCCGAAACGAAGCAGTAATACTCACCCTTGCTCGGCAATGGTATTCTTCAGCTCGTTCAAGTAGTCCTGATCGCTGTTCTCGATGTCAGCTGCGATGGCCTGCTCGGCCGCGAGCTCCTCCATCACGCGTGCATGCTCCTCGCGCAAGGATGGCATAAGCCCCTGCGTCTCGCCGATGATGCCCTCTAGGGCTTTGGCATCCTGTGTGGGACAACCATTGAGATGAAGCGGAAATTAAGGCCGCAGCTCCAGACGTACCTCTGTCAGCTCGATGAAGCCCTGGTCAGCAGTGGCATACAGCTGCTCGACCCATTGCAGCCGCCAGTCATACCACTGCGACCGCGCAGCTCCATTATTGTTGACCTTGATCAGCTTCAATTGGTGCTGAATTCGAGCTCGCCGTCAGAAGACCATCCGAGGAGATGATCGTACAAGACAAGCTTACCAGTAGCTCCTCCTTCACCTCCTCGTCTGCCGCAGAATACTCCCTGAACAGTGCCGGCGTGCACTTCGCCGCCTCCTCCTCGGCCTGGTTGTACACCTCCTTCGCATGCTCGATCCACCCCGTCAGATCCCGCGCCACGTGCCCATACAGCTCGAGCTGCGGCACGTCCACCGCACATGCGATGAAGTACTCCGCGAGCGAGACTTCGTCCGCCGAGATTGACGAGCGGCGCGCCAGCTGGGACGGGTGGATGGTCGACCGGCGCGGCGCGGCGAGCTCGTCCATAAATCGGATGCCCGTCATGGCGAAGAACTGCTCGATGGAGATTGGAGGCTGCGAACCTTGTCAGTCCTGGATATGTGGAGACGATGAGAGCGCATCTATACCTCGTCATCTTCGTCGGAATAGGCTTGCGCTTCGATGCCGGTGCGCCACTGCTCAGTGGCGTCGGCTCTCTTTGGAGGCTGCCAGTGTTGCTCGAGATCGACCTCTCTCACAACCTGATGCCCCGGGCTAGAGATCTCCATAGTTTCTTGCGCAGCCTTCAGATGCGATGGTTGCTCCGCAGGCCGGGCATTCTCCCGCTCCACGACATCCTCCCGCTCACCATCCTCCACAACGTTGTCCGCATTTGTTCTGCCAGGCTTTGCAGACGAGGAAGACTGCGGGAGATTCGGCCGACCAGAGGGCCCGAGTGACTTGCGCTGAGCGAAGGTGCCAGAGGGCCGACGCAGTCCGGTCCCTGCGACACTGACCCGACGGCCAGCGTTTGGCACTGAAGCCGGTGCGCTACTTTCCAGGGCGGACCGCTTATCAGGGCTGGATGTATGCGCATTCTCATCCACTGAGCGTATTTTCGATTGCTGCTGGGGTACAGGAATGGAAGATGCTGTCGAAGTCGAAGCCGAGAACACTTTATTTCCAAGGGCAGGCCGCTTGGCTGGGCTCGGTACGTCTTCGTGCTCCCCGTCCGCGGCACGCTTGGGCTGCGGACGCCGCACGGGAGGAGCGAAGGCAGCTGTGCCACCTCTGCGCGGTGAAGCGGGCGGCGCAGATGTAGCTCTCGAGGGAGAGGAAGGTGGCGCAGCTTTGTTGTTGACGGATGAGCCAGGCGCTGAGGGTTTGTCTGTTGCGTTGAAGACGGAGCCTGGCTTTGAGAATACTGTGGGATACTGTGGAAGTGACTTTGTGAGAGGGGGTTCAGAGGGGGCGCGGGCGGGGGAGCGAGCAGGGATTGGGGATTCCGGCTGGACGACGACAGGTAGCGATGGTAGGGTATTGTGAACGATTTCCTCCTCCTCGGATGAAGGCGGTATCCTGGTCAGATCCATGCTTGAACTGCCCTCCGATGTAGCGATACTTTGCCGTCGCAGGACGTTCGTCATGTTCATTGTTTGGTTGTCATCCGCGCCAAACGAGCTGCCCTCTGAGCTCGTGAAGCTGTCGTCATGCGGCTCCGGGACAGCTCCATCTAGGCCAAGGGAGAGTCGCATTGATTGCAGCCTTCGTTCAGCCTCAATGATGGCCATGTCCTCGTCATCGTCAGAACCGGGTGATGGTGGGGACGGTGGCGATTCGCCTGAATGTGTGACCGCACGCAAGGCCAGCCATTCGGCAGAAGGAGGCTCGGGCTCGCGCAGAGACTTGGATAGTGGAACTGTGAACTCCATGGGGGCGGTGTTGTCATCTCCTGCAGAGCTCCGCGTTATGTCCATCGAGGTTTCAGACATGTCGACGGAGCGGGAGTGATCGTTCTCAAGAGGTGGGTCAGACTCGTCGAGGGAAGGGTATGGGGGTATGGGTGCCACGGAAGATCGTCGGGAGCGCACAGAGCTGCGCGATTTGCGGCGAATATTGTTGGTCAGAGCCTGTGTCATGTCCATATCGTCGTCGTCGAACGGGCCGTCTTCGTCAAAGTCCTCGTCTTGAATATCAGATCGGTCAAGCAAGAAACCAGCAGGCAGCGGAGACGAGGCCTCGTCAAAGTCATCATCAAGATCCATTGAAGCCTCGCCATTCTCACTGAAGGCAATGGAGCGGCGCAAGGAGCTTCGCCGGCGCGCGCTGGGCTTCGCGCCGGGATAGTCATTCTCGTCGTTGAAGCGCGGTTGCTGCTGGGGCGGCGGCTCAGAGGGACCAGTGGGGGATGAAGCCGGTGACTGGGTGTTGTTGGTGTTGTTGTCCTTTTCAAAGATGCGGACATGTGCATTCGGCGCAAACGAGACGCGACGACCGAAGCTCCTGCGAGTATCGTCGATGGACTGCGACTGAGTGGGCTCATCGGGCTCATCTGGTCGCGGTTTGAGTATACTCTTTCTCGGGCCCTGCAGCATCAAAAGTGAGATTGTGGTGCGATCGTATGTGATGGTTGCGCACCAGTGAGCGGCGGGCTCTGGAGGCCGGGCTGAGCTGCTTGAGCACCGAGTCTCCCGGGGTGATGCTGTGTGGTCGTCGTTTGTGAGAGGGTCGTGGCGGCTTGGAGTGGTGCGGGACGGCGATGGACTTGCGACGAGCTGGGGAGGGCGCCATGGTGGGCAGAGGACGGGTCTGTGGATCGGTTGCACTAACTTGCACACGACCAACGACGCGAACGACACGTGAACGTGTCTCGTCCACGTGACCGACGCGACAAACGCGCTTCGGGCGGCTGCGACTCTCGACCCTTTGCCCCAGACCACGATGACCACCAGAGCACGAGGTTCCGCCCCGGCGACAAGAGCATCGACGAGAACAACGCGCTCGACAACATCTCACGATGCCCCCGCTCCCGCAAGACCGACGCGCACTGCCGCAACAAGGGCACCTGCTGCCACCGCTCGCAAACCGTTGGTGAGCAGGGACAACGCAACCCCTCCCCTCGTCAAGAAACCACCCGCACCTTCGAAGATTGCAAAGCCTGTAGTAGTGGCGATAGACACGGACAGGGAGCCGATCAAGGTGCGTGGTGTTCATGTTCAGATGTTCGCTCTGCGTCATCCCTGCCACTGCCATGCTCCCGCCAGCGAGCGACGTTCTTTCCACGCACTGACTTTGTCATAGGCTTTCCTTCGCATCCGTCCTGATCTCAATGGGGGTCGACCAACCACAACCCCCTACCTCGAGCGCCTCACCGACACCTCTGTGCGCATGGGCGACCCATCCCATGACACTACGAACAGCCCCAACAGCCAGAATGTCTTTCCTCGCTTCCGCCTCTCGGTCGCCCCACCCACCTCGATCTACTCTTTCTCCCATGTTTTCCCTCCCGCAACCACGCAGCCCGATTTCTTTGTCAAGACGACGTTGCCGCTAGTCCGCGGACTATTGGACGGAGAGAATGGGCTTTTGTTTGCCTATGGTGTCACAAACTCCGGAAAAACCTACACGATGCAGGGTGGATCTCAGTCTGGCACGGCTGGCATTCTACCGCGCACTCTGGATGTGCTCTTCAACTCAGTCGACGGCCTGCAAGGCAGTTCTCAAGTACGTTATGCACGAATGTCTTTGCGTCTCTATACTCAGCACTTCCATAGTATAAGCCAGTTCGTCTGCAAGGCGTCGAACTTGCTTCTGGGGGACCAATGCCGACCGCTCCGTCCACCCGCGCACCCTCCCTTGACGTGCTCTCCCAATCTCTCCCACCGTCCGAACCAGTCCTCGCAGAGGTTCTTGCCGAACATATATCCGCTACCGCACAGCCGGACACGGACATCGACGGGACCAGCCTCTCCGTGGATCGCAATTACGAATATTCGGTCTGGTTGTCTTACGCGGAGGTGTACAACGAGAAGATCTATGATCTTCTTGCAGACACGGGTGCAGCATCATCCGGCGCGCGAGGCCAGCCAGTGCTGCTCACGCGCAAAGCGCTGCCGCTGCGTCCCTCCCCCGCGATCGATGGCGTTGACGGAGAAGCTGCGGGGAAGTACGTTAGCGGACTGGAGCAGATCCGCGTGAACAGCGCTCGCGATGCGAAGAGGCTTGTGAAGCTCGGCCAGCTCCATCGGCGGGTGTTTGGCACGCTTGCGAACAGCCAGAGCAGTCGCAGCCACGGCATTGTGACGATCAAGCTTCTCCGCAAACACCGCGGCGAGAAAGATGTAGGGGCTATCCCTTTTTCATATCGATAATGTGATATCCAACGTGCACACGCAGGAGCCCTCAGCATACCAGACTGCGCGCCTCACTCTCATTGACCTGGCCGGCTCGGAGCGCACAAAGCACACCCAAACAACAGGGGATCGCCTCAAAGAGGCGGGCAGCATCAACAAGTCCCTCATGGTCCTCGGTCAGTGCATGGAGGTGATGCGCGCGAACCAGCGACGTATCGCGCAGGCCCTCGGTGGCGCTCGCACCGAGCGAGCGGATACACGCGACGTGCGCAAGACGCTTGCGGTGGTGCCCTTCCGGCACAGCAAGCTCACCGAGATCCTGATGGACTACTTTGTCGGGGACGGTCGCGTGGTGAGCATTTTTCTTTGACCGTAGTTTACCGGATGTTTGTGAACTTCGGCCTGCAGATCATGATTGTGAATGTGAACCCGTATGACACGGGTTTCGAGGAGAACTCGCACGTCATGAAATTCTCCGCGCTCGCGAAGGAGATCTCGGTTCCTGCGCCGGTGCAGCGCGTCCCGCCCGTTTCCAAAGCCCCGAGTCGCTTGGGGATCCCCCAGGCTACTCGCCCAAGCGAGGTCGCAGGCCATCGCCGGCAGGTCACTATCTCCACTGATGGTGCAGGTGGACGGAAGTACAGCCAGACCCAAGTTGACGTTATCGAGGGTGAGTACAACCACATATCTCCTGACGCCAGCTAATGACTAGCGACACAGAGGACGAAGATCCGGCGGATGACGGGGATGACGGGGACGATGACCCTCTGAACCCGCTCGTGGAAGCTCTGTTCGACGAAATCGAGAACGTCCATGCTCAAGTAGGCATTGCCCTGTCGCGGTAGTGTCATTCAGTGCTAACACGATCTTGGCAGCTCCTCGAAGCAGAAATGCGCGCTGCCATCGTCGAGGCTGAGACGCGCCATGAGGTCATGCGTGAGATGGAAGAGCGCATGGCCGAGATGGAGAAGATGTTCGCGCGAAGGCTCATGAACGAAGTGAGTTTGGGGGGCATCTTCCGGCGAACGTATAATTCATTGCGCACAATAGGTTCGACAAAATGAGATGAAAATGGATGCGAAGATCGACATGCTGCACCAGTCGGGCTTGTTCGGCAAGACCCCAGGCAAGGCGAAGCGCGTCATTGAAGAGCTTGACGAAGAAGAAGACGTCGAAAGGAGTATCGTGAGTTCCCAACCGCCATGCGCCTTTGGCTAGCAGTTAACAGTGTTTTGTAGCTGCATGATGAAGATGAAGATGAAGATGAAGATGAAGATGAAGATGAAGATGAAGATGAAGACACAAACGACGAGCGCATGAGCTCTGTGCGCTCCGAGTCTATGTCACCCCTCGCTGGCAAAGGCAAGCGCGCGCCCAACAAGACTCGGATGCTCTCTGCTGTGTCAGAGATCCGCTCCCCAGTGGCACCCGGGCCCCAACATTCCTACCTTCCGTCTGAAAGCTCCGACGGTGAGACAGCAGACACCGCCACGGAGACGGAGACGGAGAGTCGGATGAGCGAGGATGCGGATGACGGCGATGATGAGGACGACGAGTCGAAGGTGGACGAAGAGAGCCAGAACGGCGAGGACGAGGCGACCGAGATAGAAGAAGAGTCATCTGACGGGGAGTGGGCACCGGAAGAAATGCAGGCGACACCCCTGAAAGCAAAGCAGCCGCCGCGCATCGCTCCTGCCCAGACGTTCCTCACCGAAGCGCCCTCTCCGATCTTCGAGGAGGACGTGAAGGCTAAGCACCAGCTGCCGCCCCCGCAGCCTCTCCTCTCCGATGCCCCATCCCCCATCTTTGAAGAAGATGTGAAGGCCGCGATACAGCTGGCCAAGGGCCGCACTGCTGCTCTGGTGGGCAGGAAGATGCCTTCGCTGTCTGGCGCGATGGGCAGCCTGGCACTGAGCGACACGGACGAGAAGCCCGTCCAGGGAAGCTCGTGCCCCGCTTCCCGCACCTCGAAAAGCAAGAAACCGGCGAAGGCGGACGAGTCCCTGGAAGCTTGGGAAGAGCCTGGTGCTGATGACTCTGCCGATGTCATCATTATTCCGAAGGGCAAGGGCGGTGCGACTGTGCCCAAGAAAAAACGGTAAGCAGCTTGATTTCTACGGGTCGTATGGACCATTGAAGTGGTTTGCGCAGGCAACTGGGAAACAGGTCCGTCGTCACCGAGGATCAGATCGAAAGGGCGGCGAGGGCCGCGGAGCGCGTGTCCAAGTCGGACAGCGGCAAGAGTGTCAAGAGGATGGCTCGTGGCAGTAAATGATCGACAGTATAATAGACGTTGATCACGATGCATGATGTACGACGTTTTGCTAATGCTTCTTGGTTGGAGGGTATGTACGATATTACAATGCGCCGTATTCTGGAGTCCACCAACGGGAACACAGAACTGGCGCCGCCAAAATATTTGACCACGACCACGTCTTTTGGTTGAATTGCTCTCCTCGGACACATCACTGTATAAACAGCCGTTTTCATGATACCCACTCCAGATCTCTCTCATTTGACGCGGGCCGACTACGATCACGTCTACGAACCGGCTGGTCTGTCTTGTCGGCCATGCGGGTTTTTACAAGCTGACACCGATGCTAGAGGATACATTCGTTCTTCTCGATGCTCTGGAGGAGGATGTGCAGTCCCTTCGGGCCATCCAGCCGCGTATCTGTCTTGAGATAGGGTAGGTCTTCAGTGTTGGCCAATCTGCGTCGATGAGGGAGCGTTCTTCAAGTTCAGGATCTGGATGCGTTTCCGCTTTCCTTGGAGCCATCCTCGGCTCTTCAAATGCATGTAAGTCTAGTGAATCAGTGTGCTAGCTAATTTACTGAATATTTCTAGTGTACCTCTGCACTGACATCAATCCACACGCAACTCGATGTACGTTCCTCACCGGACAGCAAAACAAGGCAGCCCCATCTCGTAGTTACCACCGGCAGGAACTTACATCTACACCTCTCAGGTATTCCTAAACCCGATCAATACGTCCCTCGCCCAGCCACTGGTGAACAGGCTGGCTAACTCCGTCGACATCCTCCTGTTTAATCCTCCGTATGTTCCGACGGACGAGGAAGAGGTCGTCGACGCGCAGCACGGTGCAGACCTGTCTGGTTCTTGGGCAGGCGGCTCAGACGGAATGCGAGTAACGGATGTCCTCTTGTGTCAAGTTGGGGTGCGTGCCATCCGAGGAGGCTTTTTTATCTCCTAAATGAGAGTTTCAGAGCTTGTTGTCTCCGAAAGGGCATTTTTATTTGGTTGCCGTCAAGCAAAACAATATTCCTGAGATCCAGCGATTAATGCAGAGCGAGCATGGGCTTCGTAGCCAGGTACGTGACGATACGATCGTTTCATCTTACTCGCGTTCTCATGCCCGGCTTTAGATCATCTTACAACGACGGGCAGGACGAGAGCACCTATTTGTATTGAAATTCACTCGATGAAGTCGTCCCGATGCATTTTGAAAAACGAGCGTTGGAATCTGACCATAAGAAGCGTCAGCACAAAGGCAGTCTTCAGTCTGGGGTGAGCGGGTCGTTGATAAAGAATTGATTTCGCATATCATCAGTACGGGTACAAGGATGGGCTGTAATAGATGGAGCGTCAAATACTGTACGCGTAGGCTAGCTGGAAGGAAAGTTATAATGTTGTAAAGTACACAATGTGGGCAGAGCGAGAGTCCGAATACGAAGACGGTATAGTGTCATCGTGAGTTGATGGTAACTGAGGAAACGTACATCGAAGAGAGTAAGCAAAGGTTGCACTGGGCTACATCATAGGACATAGACCGCGAGCCGCAAGGTCCGCAGTTTTACAAGACGCGAATGATCAGTCATCCTTGTCCTTCCGCCGTAAGCTGAACTTCGACGGGGAAGGAAGAATTCCGCTCAGGTCTGCACCAACGGAGGCAGTCGACTTCCTTGGTAGAGGCTCGGAGTTGAACGCCAGCCGGAGCGTTATCAAGCCTGAGCCTCCCCGGAGCTCAGCGAAAACGTCGGCGGACGATTCCCCTACAGGCTGGATATGGTTCCATATCTAGATTGACAGGTAAGCGAGTTTCATGGAGTTAGTGGACGCAAACTGACATCAACTTCAGCCTCGCCGAGAAGCTTGTCTTTTCCAATGGTTTTGTGGTCGTAAACCGTGGCGATGAGTTTCCGCGTGGACGACGACGCAACGAAGTCAAAGCTTTCGTGCCTATCAGAGTATCAGTAAAGCATGTCTCATACTGCCCAAGAAATCTTACCATTCCGGTGCGACGGTCTTGGCAGAATGCCTCGTCTTCTGCTCCTTGTCGCCTACACGAATAACGACGTACGGCTTGGGACTGTCCGCCGCGTTCAGGTCCTTGGCTTCAATGACAGTGACTCTCAACGACCCGGGCTCCGAGGGCGGAGCTCCTGATCCATTCAGCGCCGTCGAAGTCGCACCGTTCGCACCCATGCGATCATCCCCGACAGGTTGCGACATCTGTGTCGCCGGCAGGTCTGGCACTTCCCCAGGCTCAATGTCTTCCGGGATAGCGCCATTGGCAGCGGACTCGTCCTTCCCACGCTTGAACACTCCGGTGACGCCGTGGAACACGCCCTTCCCAGCCGCAATGGGCGCGGTCCCAATAGTAGTCATGGCGCGGCCAGCAGTCGAGAATGTCGACGTGTTCTTCCGTGATTTTGCGATAATTTCCGGCTGGAAGACGAGACTGACGCGCACTTCGCCTTTCTGACCGTGCTTCGAGTGGCTGAGAGCGACTACCCGCTCGATGGCGTGGAACGGCTCGATGTCGTCGAGGCTGATCTTGCCGCTCCCGAGCGATTTGGCTTGTTCGATCTGGTTCCAGTCGAAGATCTCGAGGCGGAAGTCCGCAGCGACGCGCGACGGCTGCAAAGAATCCTCAATATGCCGGTTAGAAGTCCGCATGTGTGAGCACTCACCACTGAGACAACAAAGTCTTCGTGCCAGTCCGGCGAAACAGTCTTCTTCTTTGTCTGCGACTTGTACACCCTCTGGTCGTTGAGGGTGAAAACCGCGAACGGGTCAGATTTCCCTCCTCGGTCAATGCCGTGAATATCGCGACCATCAATCAGACTGACGCGCAGGACACCCTGGTCTAATAATGCCGCATGTTAGAAGACACGGTACCAGATTCACAGTAGATGCACTTACTATTGATACTCTCCCGAGGCTCGAGCGTAACAGGCACAGGAACATAGCGAGCCTCAATCTCAACGGTACCGGTCACCTTCTCGTCCTGGCCACCGACAAGCGAGTACTTGGCCGGTCCGTCCTAAAACGCACTTCAGTTACTTGCCCCAGTCAGCTAGCACACCACGCACCATAGCTTGCTCCAGGAACGCCTTCGCGTCACCCTTCCACTCGCCAAAGATGTCGTCCTTCTCGCCCTCGTCCGCCTCGTTTAACCGAAGCCACACGCGGCCGAAGTCGAGCTCCTTGACGAAGCCCTCACCGACGTGCTCCCACGCCGCGCGCCGGCCGGGCGCGCGGGGCGTGCTGAACGCGGGCCAATAGCCGTCATCAAGGAGCACCTCCAGGCGGCCCTTCTTCGAAAGCTCGCCGGTCTTCACGTGGAAGACAATGATACCGGATTCTAGCAGGGAAGCGTAAGCACGGCACTGCAGACGGTCGACAATGAACTTACGGTGCTTCAGAAGCTCCTCCTTCGTCATGACGATGCCCTCAGCCTCATGCTTATCGCCGCTCGTCGGGGACCCTTCCCGCGGAACGTCCTTACCCGCCTCAGTCTGCGACACGGCCGTGCTCGTCGTGTCCGTCGACTTCTGCCGGGAGTGGCCGTTCTCTGGTTCTGGTTCTTTCTCCTCCTCGGGCGTCTCGTCCTCACGGAGCGGCTTGCTGGCAGTGATGCCCGGCGATACCGACTGTGCATCGACGCTCGACGACGACGCGGACGCCTCATCGACAACACCACCCTCGTCAGAGGCGCCGCTGTCGGACTGCCCTGTGCGCTGCAGCTCGTTCGGAGCGGTCTCGAACTTCACATCGCGCAAGGCAATTGCGGGGACAAACTCGGCGACATAATGCAGCTGGCCCTTGTACGTCTTGCCGCGATCAAGGCGGATAGGATCAGCAACCTCCCTTTTCCCCAATGATTGGAAACGGAACTGTGCTTCGCCTTCGCCTTTCGGGATGTCGACAGCGAGATCTTTGACCTTGAGCTCGACTGTGCCCAACGAGCGGTCTTTCGTAAGATGCTGATAGTCCATGACCTCGAGCAAGATTGTCTCCCGTACAGAATGGACTGGTGACATGAACGTGATGAACAACAAGCGCTAGATGACAACGTACTCGGCGTGTACACGATTTGATCCCATTCCGGATTCAGGTCTGTACGGAACAGGTTGAGTTGTTAGTCGACGTGAACACGGAGGGTCGGACTCACTATTGTTGACAACCTCTGTACGTGACTGAATGACGTTGTTAACCAGTACGCGAACATAAGGATCACTCTGCAAAAGTATTTGAGTTTCGTCATAACCACGCGGACAGTTCATCGCACCTTCCCCCCAAGCGCGGCTTCAACGTTCTTAACGTCCGTCGCCTTCTTGAGCCACAACCTAATTGCACCAATGGGTGGCGTGTACTGCTCCGCACCATGCAGACTGCCTGCGATGTTCAAGGGCTTCCACTCCGCAGTCAGACGCACACGACCGGTCTTGCAGTCACTAAGCGGCCACCAGTCGCGGCCAGCCTCCTTCCGCGCGGCGAGCAGGTCGTCGAGGCGGAGTGAGATGTGTGCGACAACAGGGTCCTTCAGGAAGTCGCGATCGTCGATTATCTTCACGGTTATCACAGAAGACGCGCGATCGCTGCACAGGAACTCGGTGGCGGACTCCCACACGGGCTGTAGCGTATGCTTGAACTTCTGGGTGGTGTGGATGGGGGTCTGAGAATTTCCGAGGAAGATCTTAGCGAACGGGTTGAGGTCGGGGGTATGCACTCTGCTTGTGTCCAGATCCTTTGCCTGGTGCAGAGTAAGCCGGACGATACCGACACCTACGAGACCCAACGTCAGGCCGCCGCTGATATACTGCAAATGAAAACTTACTAGACTCTGGCAATTCTTCAACGCCCGACTCGTTGGTCGTCGGCGTCAAGACAGGATAGTAAGAAACGTCGAAGCGTAAATCGCCCCTTTCCTTGCCATCCTTGAGAATCTGTTTCTCTAGACCTTCTTGGGACGCATCTTCGTGTAACGTGCTGAGTTCGAAAACGGTTGTGCCAAGCTCAGTATCCTTCCGGTGATCATTGTAGTCGAACACCGTAAAGACAAGATTGTCCGCGAGATTGTTGATAAGTATAAATTTCGTCTCGTTCCAGGTCGGGTTATGGCTAACATTGCACTCCATAAGTTACGCAAGGGGGCGCAGACGCACATGTCACTCACGTGATAGGCTTGTATTTGGTCTTTGCCAATTCAGTGCGGCTGTTGATGCTCAGACTGACGTAGGGGTCGGGGGTGCCTCCACCGATTTTACTTGCCTTGATGCTCCGCGCGGAATGGATGGTGACCTTGACGACACCAATCGCGGTGTCCAAAGGTGTGCCGGACAGAAGTTGCTCGAGGTTGAGAGTGAACACGTTCGGGTCGTACATCATGGGCCCGAGGATGGAATGAATCATGTCGCGGATGAAGGACGAGAGGCCGGGGATCTGAGCTCGAGTTAGCTATCATGGTTGCACGCGATTAGAACCACATGCTCACATTGGCGATATCGAACCCAAATGTCTCGCCTCCGATGGGCTTCAGGACATAGTCAATTATCGGTTTCTCCAAGAAGGAGACATCGACAATTTGGACATGCGGGAAGTTGGTCATGAGTTTCATACGAATGCGCATGAGACCGCTGAACGTCATGTCCTCTACCAAGATCGGCATGGCTGCAGACGCGATACCTTTGCCAACACGGATTTGAAGCACAATCTTCGGGTTGGTCTTCAGGGATTGCTGACGTGGTGTCAGATCAGAGACGTCATTGGGCGTGAAGGACAAGCCCCAGTCCATCATGACGATGTCGTCCGCCGTCTTGGGAAACGTCCGGACCTTGTCGATCCGCGGTGCCTTGTTTCCCAGCGTGAAAGTGGAAAGACGAAGGGAATCCAGAAACGGAGGACAATTGGTACTGAGAACCTGATCCACGGATGCGACGATGGTAGTGGCGAGGACGGGCTCGTAGATGAGCCAGAAACGCTCCAGGAAGTTGTTTATCCACTCGGCAGACTCGTGTTCGGAAGCGAGCCGCGTCTTTACGAGCTCGCGCTGTATGTCGTCGCGTGCGCGTTGTCGGACGCGAGCCATGGACGTCGTGTAATACGTGGTGCATGTTGCCAAGAGGAGGAAGAGCCAGCCCCAGCCAAAGTGAAAACGTGTCAGGAAATGAGAGGCAAATATGGCCTGTCACAGCGTGTCAGTGGCGGCACGCGTGTCTCTGAAGGCACCTTCACATACGAAGATGATAATGGCAGCACTGTGATACCAGTCGCCGTAATACTGCTCCGAAATGAACGAGTGCAGCATGCGTGTCTGCTTCTGGTCGGCGTCTTCCAATTCTTGCTCGACGCCGGTCATGGCGCGCCAGCCAACCTTGTACCAGTCGGGGATGGCGGCTGCCTTACTTGTCGGGAGGGCGCCAGGTGGCATGGGAGGCTCCTCCTTGCCCTCCTCCTGAGCCACCCTGTCTACATCTTCAATTGTGATAGTGGGAACGACGCCGTCACTGCCCGAGTCGATTGCGACCTCTGCACGATGCATCAGACGAGACACCCGCGCGCACGCGAAGGCGATACTGACCTCGGCCGGTGTCCCCGTTGGCCTCCTTGCTGTTGAGCTTGTCGCGTCCCTTGCCAGCAGATGCGCCTTTCTCCTGCGGAGACGCGTCTGGGTCGAATGTGTGCACTGGAGTGTTGCCCTTGGCTGCGTCTTTGTGGAGGATATCATTAGCCTGCGCCTGTGCGGATGCTTGGGCTGTGGACGAGGCGCCGTTGGGAGGCAGCGAGGAGGCCATGGGGCGGGAGGACGTGGACTGGAAGCTAAGGACGTGGGTCGGGCGGAGCGGGGAGAGGAGAGAAGAGGAGGAAGGAGGGGCGTGGCAGGGACTCGAATGGATTGGAGTTGTACGTCCGGCCGCAGCGTTGATGTCATGGGGGCCGGCGCCTGCCGATTATAGCGCGCCGCTTGCCAAAGCGGAGCTATCCGGCGCCGACCCCCCGTCCGGTCAACTTTGGCCATCCCCTCACAAGCCACAAGCCCTCAACACTACGTAGCCCTCCTCACATCACGACTGCTTTGCCACAGTCTGTTCGACATGCACAACAGAGTTCGATATTCACAACAGTTCTACTTGCCGAGGAACAATACCTCGGCCACGTTTTGCTCTAGCCGCTTCTCCTCGGTCTAGCCAGACAAAAACGCTTGACGGTGGCGGCAGCTCCGAGTCGGGTTCTGTCACAAATAGAATGTTCTCACACCGAGCTGTGTGGCTATCCTGAGCATAGCCCCCTTACTTACTGCGCAAGCCTGGTGAACAACAGCACTTCTCTGGATGGTACGAATACTGCGCTGGAAACCAAAACGAAGTCGTCCAATCAATGAGAAGGATAGTCGAAGCTTGGATACAGATCTGCATCCCAATGAAGGACGCTCGACAGATTTCGTACTCCACGAGCTCCGATCGTCGTATACGTCGTATCACATGGATACAACGCGAGAGATTTACATAATTTCGACTTGGATGGGCGACATACGAGTACACCGTGTGTCGGGGGCTTCGAGTGTAAGAGAAATCTGACGTACTTCCTTGCCAAAATTGCCAGGTCCGACGAACATCACATGCTGGGGTCAATGTCAAGCCGAACGTCAACCTCACGCCGAGACGGCAGGTTTCACTGCGGCCGAGCTAGCAGCAGGAGAAGGACTTGCGCCGGGCGTAGTATACAGCAGTGGTTCGGCAGTGTCGCGGGAGGAGGACTCCGCCACGACACTGACACTGACATCTCTCATGGAATCGATGCCAAGCGTCCAAATGTCCAAGCTTTTCCGAAGTTCTCCGACCCCGAACGGCATATTGCATGTGCACCGCAGATCGTGACTTTGGCCGGCGGTCCGCTGCCTGCTCTGTTCTGTCTTGTGTAAGAACAACACGTCAGAGACGCATCGCTACGAGTTCAAAAGGAACATACCGTTAAGGCATACTATACGTATTGGGCATACGCAGCCCTCTGCTGCGAGCTTCAACTGCATCAAGAACAAGCATTGTATCCTGCATTCAGATAGACCATGTCCGTGACCATCGATCGGAACATGTCCTTCAGCACGCGATTTGTGCACGCAGATCGGCAGCTCCGAGCATACAACCAGTAGTAAAGAGGCACACAGGGACCAGATCCGCGACAGTCATAGAGTTTCTAAAGCTGCGGAAAGAACGCGGTAGTCTGCGTGGCTGAGGACAGACTCGAGTGGTCAAACAGCACCAAACAGTCACATGCGCCGAGCCGTCGCGCGTCTTCGTTGCCTCCAAAAGAGTCCACCGTGCCATTGGCATGCCTCCAATATCTCCTCAATCACCTCGCAGACACTGATTTTTTGTGACCTATTCTCTGTTCACTCTCACTTTGTTCAACAGACATAATCTGGCATAATGAGCAGCCCATCCTCTCTTCGTGACCTCTACAGCACAAACACCCCGTCATGGACCTTCGTCAACCCCGCTAATGCTTCTGGTCCCTCTTCACCTCCCCCCGCACCACCGAATACGCCATCATACACATTTTCCAACCGACCCGCCCATAATTCGATCTTTGAGCTCTCACCTGGGCTTGCGGACCCCGGCGGCGCGGACCTGCGCCTGCTGCTAAAGACGCTGATCGCGAGCGCTTTCCTTCAGTACACGAGCACCGCGATCGCAATGCCCTGGGAGGTTGGTAAGTGTCTTCTACAGGTGCAGTGGGTCCCCCGGGACGCAGGCGAGGAGGAGGTCATTGAGGAAGTCGTGGAGGAAGAGGAGGAGGCAAGTGCCTACCTATGTTAAGTGCACGGGCCAAGCGAACTGACGGGTCACGTATATTTGCAGCTGAGTAGCGACTCCGGTGAGGACTCGTACTTCGCCGACCCGTCAGCGTCGGCTGGCCCGTCACGCTATCCCGCACCCCGCCCGGCGGACGAGCGCGGTTACATCGTGCGCAAGAGCGTCATGGAGGAGGGCACGCGGCCGGAGTATGTCCTGCCCGTTGGCAGCGTGAATGGGGTGTGGGCCATGATCAAGCGGCTCGGAGGCTTCCGATCCGAGGGGTGGCTCGCGCTGTGGAAGGGTGCGTCCCCCATGGTACTATATGCGTCGGATTCATATTGAATCTTAATCTTCGTACAGGGCTGCTCACGTCCTGTGTGACGGACCTGTTATCTTCAACGCTGCAGCCTCTCATACACAGCGCCCTGCAAAGCATCTTCGCACCCGCCTCTACATCTCCGTACCTGTTCCCCAACACCACAACCGCCATCCTCCTGCCTGTCGCCTCGCACCTCATCACAGGCTTCCTCCTCTCCCCGCTAGACCTTGTGCGCACACGGCTCATCGTACAGTCCTTCACCGAGCGGCACCGGACGTACAGTGGGCCTGTGGACGCGCTGCGCAGCATTGCGCGCGACGAGGGTGGCGTGCGCGGGCTCTACCTACACCCGCACTTGCTCATTCCGACGCTACTCGACAACTCACTCCGCCCGCTCATCTCCCTGGGCCTCCCGCCGCTGCTCGCTGCGCGGTTATACTCGAACGCGCCGATCTCGGCGGACACGCACCCCGTCGCGTGGGGCGTCGTCGAGCTCGCGAGCAGTTGCGTGGGCCTGCTCGCGACGCTCCCGTTCGAGACAGTGCGGCGCCGCCTGCAGACTCAGGTACGCGGGAGTGCGGCGCCGCTCAAGACGTGCGTGGAGACGCGCCCCGCGCCGTACAACGGCGTCGTCGACGCGCTATGGCATATCCTCACTGAGGAGCGATCGGATCTGCCGATCCAACCGCGGCGCAGGCGGCGGGGCGAGGAGAAGGGAAAGGGAAAGGGGACAGATGGGAAGGAGAGCGTGGAGGAGGAAGACGGCCCGGTGAGCTGGTGGAGGAGTACGGGGCTGGGTCAGCTCTATCGCGGGCTGGGGATGCGGCTCGGTGCGAGCGCCATCGTGTTCCTCCTTGGCTTCGTCAGTGGGGGGGACGAGGATGCTGGATGGGCAGAGTTATGAGGTTTCTGTGTGTTTTTCCGAAGCCGTTCAATGATATCGCATCTCCTCCGGACCGCCTGCCGCCCATCAACTGACCAGCGAATGACAGCTTTTTATATTCGCGGCTCTCAGGCACCGTAGCCGTAGCCTGTTCATGCATGAGCTTCATGACTTTCACACCTTTCTGCACTCTACGATGTCGTTCTGGTCTATGCAGGCCTTGAGCAGAATTTTCGTCGATTTTACCCCAGCGCAATGCACGTGACGGTCGTCATACCCCAACGAATGGGAAAACGGCTGCAGCTAATCTTGCCTCTGCACTATGTCTGGTACATCTCAGCTTGTCTCCCTTGCTGGCACCCGCTAACATGTCCGCAGACTCAAAGTCAGCCACTAGGCTGCTCGCCCGCGCTCTCCAGCGCATTCGTTCGACTCCCCCACGAATCATCGCCTCGCCTCCTACTCGTGCGTGTCTCTCGTGCTATATCCGTGCTTCACTAAAGTCGCTCCCACAGAGCCTCGCCGTGCCGCTGTTGCTCTCATCATCCGTGTTTTACCTCCCCCGAACTACTCGCTGCCACCGACACCCGCCTCTCCTCCCAGCCTCTCAGACTTTTTCGACCTTGAATGGGTCACTCACCCATCCGCACGACCCGAACTCCTCTTTCTCCGCCGTGCAAAGCCCGACTCTGAAGATGTCAATGCGAACACAAAGGAGGCCCATGTTGCATTCCCTGGCGGCCGAATGGAGGAGGGTGACGAGGGAGGGCTCTACACCGGTATGGCCCTTTTCCAGGCATTGTTTCTCCTCGCGTGCTCATACCGCCCGTGTTGCAGCGATGCGGCAAACATGGGAGGAAATTGGCCTTGATCTCGCAGAGAGCGACTATACGTGCATTGGCCAGCTCGACGACCGCGAGATCACCACGTCCCTTGGAAAGCGCCTCCTCATGATACTCTCGCCCTTTGGTAAGTCTTTTCGACTGTTCCTACGTGTCGTGACTCACCGCCCTCGCAGTCTTCCTGCAGCTCAGCCCAGCTCAGCCCCCGACCGACCCGATCGCTGACACCACCCTGCACTGGGTCCCGCTTGCCTCCCTCTACCCGTCGCCGTCAGGCCTGGATGGCTTCCTGTCCCAGCCCGTGTGGTCCACCGTGACCGTCGACACTGCTTCGCGCCTCGCCCCGCGGCACTCGACCGCGCTGCGCCTCCTCATGCGCGCGCTCGTCGGGAGTATGCAGTTCCCCGCTCTCGTGCTCGCCCCCGGTGCGCCGGCGTACACACAGTACGACGACAAGTCTGGACGGCGCTCTCTTGAAGCGGAGGCGGGCACATTGAACCCCGCGCTGCACCCCGCGGCCAGCGCGCCGCACCCGCGCGGCGGCTTGAAGCTCTGGGGGCTTTCGCTCGGCATGGCGCTCGACCTGCTTGCGTACATGGCGCCGACGCCTGGCACGCCACTCACGCCATGGGACGTGGACGCATTGATGGGGGTGACGGGCGTTGAGCTCGACGATTGGGACGAGAACGCACGCGGGGGCAAGAAGAGTAGGAAACGGCGCAACGGGCGGCGGGGCAACGGGCGGATTAACGCGCCGCCGAGCCTCACGGCCGTGTTCCCTCGCTTTTCGTACCCGGACGTAAACTTTTGGATTTGGTGCGTCGAGCTTTTATACTTGCCTGATGGTGCTTCGATGCCGGGAGCAGGTGATCTGGCGCGGAACCAGCTCTTATCGGCTCCATTATTCTGTCACGTCTTCTATTTATTCGCGATGGACACTTGACTGATTGTTGCTTTTGCGCGCTCTCGTGCAACAGGGTGTTCGGCAAGCGCTATCGCCAGGTTATTCGAGGCTGGGAGGCGTCTATTCGCGCTGGTGGAACGAGTGACAGAAGGTATGTACTTCCATACATCACCCGCCCATCTGCGGTCGTTGACCAGCTGCGCAGAATCAATTGGACGGGCGCAGCGCTCACGACATTCTACGCCGCGGTGCGCAAGGCACTCGTCGTGGTTCTCGTTCTGCGCGCCATCGGTGTTTTCGTCACCATTGCCTTGTCGGTGTGGTGGGTTTTCCGATGAACGCTGGCGGTACCTCGCGACGCAGCTGGCTACGTTTAAACTTATTACTCGACGATTGCATCACGCCTCGGCACATCTGCTACCGAGCAAAAACACGCACGGTTGGAAGAATGGTCGCACGGAACTAGGACTATACATGTCTGTCTGTTGTTATTCACACATTGTATAACTTGCTACACTTATCGCTCCCAATTTTGACGCGCATCATCGCTATCCCACGCATCTAGCGGCTTTGTTTGAAGACGGTCAACGGAGACGCGCTCTATTTTCTATGTATGGTAAGGCATTTCTCTTCGGATCCGTGCTATGTTACACCAGACTACAAATACTAGAGCTCCTGTAACTTCCTACGCTTACAATGGCAGCCCGCACACCTCGCAATCGCTGCCACCATGACTGTTCTCGAACGTACAGTGCGGGCACACGCGGATGTTCCCGCCTGCGCTGCCTCCTGCGCCGGCGTGGTCGAACAGCTCCGGCAGAATGTCCTCGTCCATAAGGTGCGTTGGGAAGTCGTTCGGCGCGGACTGTGCGGGGCGGGCGGGGGCTGGCACAGACGGTGAGCATATGATCATGTCGAGCAGGGAGAAAAGAAACGTACGGGCACTTTCGCGCGCGAAGGTGATAACGGTCTGCCAGCTCTCTGTTGCGAGAAGCGGGTCGAGGATCGCTGGATCGTCCAAATTTGGCGCAGATGCGACGCGCACAAGTGTCTTCATGGCGTCCTGTGGTCAAAAGCCATGTATGAGGCGCCACGCTGAAGTCACTGAGCATCCGAACGTACCTCAGAGAACAGCCCAGACGTGCCCAGGAAAGTGACCAGGTGCCAGTCGCTGAGCCATTTCGCAAGCTCGAGCCGTCGGTGCGTATCCGTGTCATGTGCGCTGGCCTGGACGTCGGGCGCATGCAGCTCATTCAGCTTCTCGAGTACGCGCTCAATGCGTTGGTCTTCTATGCCCATGCGATTCTCGATCGCGAATTGGTGCGAGTGGAACAGCGGGGACGGGTTCTGAGGGAAGCCATGGGTGACCTGTCAATAATAATCAGTCCGCATTGACAGCGAGGGAATGGAGGTGCAGAACACACGTTGACGAGGAGGTACTCCACCGGGAACGCAGGCTTCGCGCTCTTCTTCACCTCGATTCCGTACTCGTTGCGGTAACGGAAGAACACGTCAGGCACATAGCGCGCGGTGCCGCCGTCCTCGCCGCGACTCTCCTCCTTCACGCGCACGATGCCGGGGTCGACGCTCGCCTCTATCATGTCCGCTTGCACCATGCCCACCGCTTGCTCGGACACCTGGTACGCGGAGATGTCCACCGCGCCATCCTCCGTTCCCGTGAGGACCGCTGTCACCAGGCGCGACGAGAAGTGCCCGTCCGGCGCGGAGCGGGAGGGCGTCGGCTGCTGCGACTGGAGGTGCGCGGCGAAGATCGCCTCGAGCGACGACAAGAAAAACGAGCCGGGGTGCCGCTTATACAAGTTCTTTGAGCGGTCCTCGGGCGTCGGGTCGAGGTCCGTGAAGATGTAGCCCACAACGGTGAGCGGCGTGGATGCGGCGTGCGCGAGCGCGCGAATGCGCGGCTCGTCCTCCCACGGCAGCCCCAGCGACAGCCCGTCGAGCTCGCCCTCCTGCGTCGGCTCGTGGATCGCCTCAACGACAGCCTTGACACCCATCGGCACCTTGTCGTACGGCTCGTAGCGGCCAATCAGCCACCCAAAGCGCTGCAGCCCCGTCGCGCGCCATGCCTGCAAGAAGCGATCGACGACCTCCACGGACGCGATCTCCAGGTGATCGACCATGCGGAATGGCTGGCTTTGCAGCGTGATCGCCGACGGCTGGCAGGATGTGCAGATCCCCGCGGGCCATGGCGCGTGGCCACCCGTCGGGCATGGCGCCTTGACACGGTAGTCAGGCTCGGAGAGGGGCGGCAGGGCGGCGGCGGCGGCCGACGCGGTCTTGGGCGTGAGTTTGCGGAGATACGCGTGGTATGAGAGATGTTTTATGCTGTGCTCTTTGTGGTAATTGGCGTCGTAGGGCTCTAGAGGCATGCAGTAGTCGCACATCGCGTTCGGCCCGTGTCTGCAGAACTTGGCATCGCGCCCGCGGGGAATCATCCCGTCCTGCGCGCCCCAGTACTGATCCACGGTATCTTCTTGCACTTTTTCCCATGGCCGACTGGCTGAGGTGGAAGCGGGGACAGTTTGCGGCGCAACTGGGGCTGCGGGCTCTTGTGAGGTGCTCTGGCCCGGTTGTGGTTTGTAAGATACAAAGATGAGATCGCCATGACTGTATGGCTTGTTATACATGGCGTGTAAAGTCATCAACGATGGCAGTACTCACTTGAGGCCAAGACCCTGTAAATCCCTGCCCACCAGCGTCGACACCAGCGTCTCGTTCCCTCGCGGCTGATTGGAGATCGCAAGTGTGGACGGATCGGCATCTACAGTGGTCTCCAGTATCTGAGAGCGACCCAGATATTGAGCGGGATGCCTCGCGAGTTTGGGAGAATGGCATACCTTGGCTACAAGCTCGGATATGTCAGTGTTGGGCTGCACCTCGAACCTGAAGTTCCCGTCCCTTGATCGTACTCGTACCAACTGAGATAAAGCATGCCACGTCAGCATAGAGATTAGAGACCCTAGCGAAATGCTCACCATGACGATAAGTTAGTGTGTCTGTTGTGGCAGTAAAGAGGGAGAGTTTTTGGGCGGAGACTCGGACGCGACGCGTCATGGCACGTGGAAGCGCTGACAGAATTGCCATTTTGGGAATTCGGAATAGCAGTACATAATTCTGAATGTCCATCTCGATTGCCAGAAGGATCTAGCACTGTCGACTCCGGCGCAAGTTGCGCGTCGCGAACAACGTCGCCAGGTCGGCGGCCAGGTTTCCCGGGGACCGCGATTCTTCAACGCAAACAAGCGCGCGTACTAAAGTACGAAGTCCCCGGCTGCGCTCACCGTACCTCTTGAAGGACTTACACGGACGCGAATTCTTATGGACGTGGCACGCGAATAGACGCACAAACTGCACCGAGTGGTGAGCAGGCCCAGGTTGAAGTTCGCTGGAGTAACCATCAATACCGCACGAACCACTGCTGTGGCGGTCACGTTGGCTGCCGGCGGTGTCGCCATCTTGACCGTTAATTGCGAATCGCGACTGCAACGGTCAAGCTCGCAATGGCACAACCGGACTGCATCATGGTCAGCAAAATGCGACTGATGCCTCGATTTCCCAGATTGTGTCGGCTTCCTTACGTCCATCTGCCATGCTCGCTCTAAAGAGTGAGCCTGCTCCTGCTGAAGAAGGGCTCCTCGCTTCCTTTGACCCTGCAAGTATACAGGCGGAATTGGATCTCTGGGAGCATCTTAATTTCTCCTTCGACATGGACAAGGACCAACACAATCCACGCCAAGGCGCCAGCAGTTCTGGTCGTGGCGGCGCGTCTAACAGGGCGCGATCCTCCAGCACTCCCGGTGCGGGAGGTATACCGCCTGCGGGTTCGAGCAGGGTGAGTCGGCTGTCTTATTATCGTGGTACATGTGCTTATCCACTCCCGCAATTGCTTTCCTAGTCTGCGGCCCCAGCATCTGGTGCGCCGCCTGCGAGTTGGATTCCACCAACGCACCATTCCCACCTCCAACGTCCCCGGAGAACTACGAGGCGTTGGCGCGTGCTCTGCGCACAGTGCAGGAGGCGTACCCCTACTTCCCTGCGCAGTCGGGCGGCTACCCGCCGCCTCAGGGACTCCCCACTCAACGATACCCCCCGCAACTGCCCCCAGAGCAGTACTCACAATTCCCCTGGCCGCCGACGCCGCCTCAAAGTCAGGCTCAAAGCGCTTCACAGTTCAACACCCCCTTCCCGCCCTTTCCGTACAGCCAGGGCGGTCAGTATGGCGGATCGCCACCCCCTCAGACGACCCAGCTATCCCACCTCAATGCTCAGCTGCAGCCTTTGACCACTGGCTCGCCCGTCTCAGCATCCGGCTCGCCGTCCTCTGGCCAGGGCCAGGACATGAGCCCTGTCGACGAGCTCACCATGTCCGAGGAAAAGCGTAGACGCAACACTGCCGCCTCGGGTGCGTCTTGCGAGTAAAATTCATCCGATGGATCACGCCATAGCTGAGTCGCGTCCCCCCATAGCACGCTTCCGGATCAAGAAGAAGCAAAAGACCCTGAACCTCGAGCGGACCGTCTCTGATCTTAACGGGCGCGTCGATGAGCTCGAGCAGGAGGCGGCAGACCTGCGCCGGGAGAATGGCTGGCTTAAGGAGATCGTCATGCTCAAGAGCACCCGCACGCCGGGGCAGTCCAGTTCTGCTGCTGGACCCTCAAATATTGGCAGGCAGGCTGAGAAAGAGAAGGAGAGCGAGGAGTCAGACGAGGACACGGATGGAACAGAGGGGAATGCATCCAAAGCAAAAGGGAAGGGGAAGGGAAAGGGAAAGGAGAAAAGCCGCTAGAACGAGCACTGCACTATATGAAGGTAAATAGGTGTATCTATGGCCGCGTTTACAGCGTTATATCTCGTCAATTTCCTCGTCGTATAGAATACATAAACTATCTTACTTTGTCCGCGCTTTTGTGCGCATGCGCAGTCGAATCTAGTAGAGATGCCTCCGTTTCCTCACGTTTCCCACGCTCGCGTACCATGTCTTTCGGTCGACCACCATCCATATCTACCGGCTTCCAGGTCACGCCGCCTAATCGCGGCTCCTTTCCCCTCGACCACTATGGTATGTGACCGTGCGAGCTGCTAGTTATTTCTAACGTTGTACAGGGGAGTGCAAGGTGTTCATGACGCAGTACCTGGACTGTCTGCGGAAGAACTCTAGCACGTCAACAGAATGCCGACATCTCAACAGAGATTATCTTGCGTGTCGGATGCAGAAGTACGTAGCTTTCTGCTCGACGTTTGTTTGGTCCTGAGCACACGGTGCGCGGCAGAGGGTTGATGGACCAGGACGATTTCAAGAATCTGGGCCTGGTGAATCTCAAGGGCGACAAGCCGCCTGACTCGGCCTCGAGTCCAGTGGACAAGTGATTGTATGGCCCCGCACTTAGCCACGCATGCTGCCCGGTTAAGTAGCTGTATCATACTGCTTCCGACACATCATTTACTCCTGTCGACGTCGTGTTCGTATTCCACTTCGTTCTCCGCTTCCAATGACGCTTCGGTCGCCATTGATAATGAATAATGCCGTGCATCCGTTCAAGAGCTCACACCACCGTGTTGGAACGGTGACCCAATCAATTTCGAATTTCCCTTTGACTTTGCTTCGCTAACGCTTTCACGTCCTGGTCGGGCACCTTATCTGAGTTTTGTAACCCTACAAGGCAGGTGTCGTAGTTCATGCACCTTCTCACTCGTCCGTCATCATTCCAGAACATTCAGAGGCTCCACCAGTGCTTTGGTCAATAGGTGTCGTTATTCACAGTTATCTGAGCGCTCGGCACTGATGGTGTCCGTGTGGGCGCTGCCATCGATGGACGTTTGTCGACAGATGTATGAACCGGTTACTCTTGTGCAAGACCGCACAATCGAACCGGTCTTTGTGGGCGCCATACCGCCTTGACAGACTTTCTCATTGATTGAGAAAATGCGCGCCCCCACACTCGGTCTTCGGCGTATCTGCCATCACTTTGATGCCGTCCCTGTAAATGAGTTCTTGCTTTGCGTGTCACCTCATCGTGCCCTTTTGCCTGAACTAAGACTTGCTCACATGCCAATGATCGTCGTCGTCCCGATTGCGGGTTCGTACCGTCTTCCCTACATGAACTGCCCAATTATGTGAGCGCATCTATGTCCCATGTATAAAAGTACGGCGGTGCGCTCAGCATGCCGTTTGACATATCGAGAGGTGGGCTGCCAGTGTCAGAGGTAGCAGACTCTGAATGCGCCGAGTCTGCGGTTCCTTGTTTAAGCTCCGCCCTCGGCAGCGGCCGGCTGGGCCCTCATCAGCTTGCGGCGCGCCTTGTCCCGGCCGTATCATCTCCCTGTTTTTCTCACTCCCTCTGCGACACAGCCCACTTTTTGTCTTTCCTTCAATGTCTGCAAAAACCGGGAAAAAGCGCGCCTCCCCAGGCACCGATGACATCAAGAACGGTGACCCGCTCGCCGAGGTGTCCATCGGGGAAGAGGAAGACCAAAAACTGACCGCCGCGCAGAAGGATGTGCAGCGCATCGAGCTTGTCCTTGGTGCGTTTCTCCTCTGCTTGTTTGTGTCATGCACTGAACTTTGCGATATTCTCAGAGCGCCGCGCGCAGCAAAGCCTGACGCCAGTGTATCAAAAGCGCCGTGAGACGCTGAAGGCCATCGCCAAGTTCTGGCCGGTCACCCTCCTGAAGCACAGTATCGTCGGGTTCCACGCCCAGCACGACGCCGACAGGATTGCGCTGAGCCATCTCGAGGATGTTTGGATAGTCCGCGATGCTCAGGAGCCTAAGGTTTTCACGTTGGAATTCGTGCGTAGCCCCTGGACGCGTCGCGTTGCCTGCCGCGCTCACGCCCCATGCATCCTTGCAGTACTTCAAAGAAAATCCGTACTTCACCGACTCTGTATTGAAGAAGGAGTACAAGTTTGAGCCGCAGTCTAAGGGCTCCAAAAACGTGGATGCGGACGGCATCTCCGATGCGATGCTCGACTTCTCCTGGGAGCGCGACGTAGTCCCTCAGGTATGTGATCCCGTGATGTAGCTGGTAATATTTCGATGCTGACACCGCCGAAGGCCACCGAAATCAACTGGAAGGATGAGTCCAAGAAACTCACCAAGCTGTACCCGCTTGTCCTCGACCAGGAGGATGCCGAGCAGGTCGTTGACCCCGGCAGCTTCTTCAACTTCTTCGAGATCGCGCAGGACCACCTTGAGGTACGAATGGAGGACTTGTGCACGTGTTTTATGTGGCTCAGGAGATGTTGTAGCTCGGCGTTATCATCGCGAACGAGATTTTCCCGGATGCGATCGACTATTTCCGTGGCAACGCTGGTGGGGACGAGCTGGACTCTGATGACGACGAGGACAGCGAGGACGACGACGAGGATGCGGATGAGATTGACCTGGAAAAGCCGCGTGCAAAGAAGGCGAAAAACGCGTAGACTAGTGACCAGCTAGTGACCGTACTGACTGAGCGTGCTGTGCTCGGAGGGGAGTATATGCAAATTTCTTTGTGATGCGAACGGCGTTCTGATGCCGACGTGTGCCGGGCGCTAGGGCCAGGCCCCAAAAGCGCGCTCCGCTCGTTGCTCCCAACGTTGCCTCTTGTTCTCACATCACAGACGTATCGTCGTCGTTCTCCGCTCTTTTCTCCCCTCGTTCTTTCCTCTCGCCAACATGAAGACATCCGCCGCCCGCCTCCTCCTCGCCGCCTCCCTCCCGCTCCTCGCCGCCGCGAATGCCCACGACGCCCGTCATCAGCACGCCCGCCAGAATGTCGACGCTGCTGCATCCAGCTCCGCCGCCGCTTCTTCCAGTCCTCCCCCAGCCTCCTCGACCCTCCTCCCGACCCCCACAGGCCCCGTTCCTTCCGTGTCTATGCTGGCCACGAACCCAACTGCCGTCCCGCTGACTGCCATCGTTGTCAATGCCCCGTCCGCCGCGACGTCCCAGATGCCCTCCGCTGCTGCCGCTGGTTCCGTGCCCAGCAACATTCCTTCCGCCCCCGGTATTCCTGCCAGTACGTCCACCCTTCCCGCCCTTTTTCTTCTTGGATACGTCGTTTCGGGCGCTAATATCCAAGAATAGTTGCGACTTTGGCCCCCGCCAACTATCCCCCCCTGGATAAGCCGCCCCCGACGGACTCACCGCAGGTGCTGCAATGGATTAAGGACGTGCAGAACTCGGGCGTCACCATTCCTACCTTCACGCCGACCGTCGCGGGCGGATGCCCCGCGAACCCCGCCGCCGTGTCCGACTCGACGCGCTGCTGGTGGACGTGCGGAGGCTGCACGCGCAAGACGGACATCACGACATGCCCGGACAAGATGACCTGGGGTCTCACCTACGATGACGGTCCGGCGCCCTATACCCCCGATCTCCTCAACTACCTCGAGCAGGCTAAGCTTAAGTCGACGTTCTTCGTCGTCGGCTCCCGTGCGATTTCGTACCCCGGCCTCCTCCAGCAGGAGTACCTCGCGGGCCATCAGATTGCAGTGCATACGTGGAGTCACCCATCGTTGACCACGCTCACGAACGAGGAGATCATTGCGGAGCTTGGCTGGACGAAGAAGATTATTAAGGACGTGCTTGGCGTTACTCCGACCATGATGAGGCCGCCCTTTGGTGATATCGAGTATGTCTTCGTAGTCTTGCGATGCCACTTCCGCTGACGAAGTTCTTCGCACACAAGTGACCGTGTTCGCGCTATCTGCCAGGCCATGAACCTGACGCCTGTCCTGTGGACCCGTATCAGCCCGACGGCCACCTTTGATACCGACGGTAAGCTTCATCACCTTGCCGACAAACGCTTTACTCATACCAATATCTAGACTTCAACATCCACGGCGGTGTGACGTCAGTGCAGCAGGTCCTCGTCAACTGGGAGAACATCCTCGGGAACGTGTCGACTATCGACACGGGCTTCATCGTGCTCGAGCACGACCTGTTCCAGCAGTCCGTCGAGGTTGCCACAGGCTACATCCTCCCCGACGCGCTCGCCCACCAGCCGGCCTTCCGCATCGTCCCCGTTAGCGAATGCCTCAACATTGCCGACGGCGACGCTTATATTGAGACGAACAACAACGCCACGAATCCGCTGCCCGTTACTGGTACGCGCATTAAATTTATTGCACGACCTGATCAACGGGCTGATGGATGGCTCGTGCAGCGTCTGCGGCGCCCTCGCTGAGTTCCGGTGCACCGGGGTCCGCACAGGCCACCGGTGGCACCAGCGGAGGGTCAACGACGCCAAACGGTGCACCCCGCACGCTAAGCGCCACTAGCGCGCTCTTGGCGCTCGGCGCGGTGTTAGGCGGCGCCGCGCTCTTCCTTTGAACGCCTCCGATACCGAAAAGCCCGTACAACAACACCTGGGCGATCGATGCAACAACCAACATCGCTAGTCCGCTGGTCGTCCGATACCGAGCGGTGTTTGTTTTGTTCCCCTCCCCCAGCCCCCGTACATTACTCACTTACTAAGGAGCCCCATCGTCGCATTTGAGTTTGCACTCGCAAACGCACCCCCTCCTCCCGCCGCCTCGCGTGCGTGCGACGCGTTGGTGATACCCTGTGCTTCATAATTCTCTTGATTTGTTTTCCGCTCGCTCGCTCGCATGGCATGGACGGATTCCGGTTTACGTGCGCGCCTCGTCGCCCGGGATGAGCATGACAGTATCATGTAGTCGTGCGTATATACCTGCTGCATATTTAGACTTATCCTGGCGCGGCCGTCTTGGCTCTGACGATGGGGCGTTCATAGATCCATCCTCACTTTCATCTTTATTTACCGTCACCTTCTTGCAATCAATGTCCGGACTGACGACGAATTCTCCCGAACGTGATTGTGTCACTATCTGTCTACCATCCCACACGACGCCAGAGAAAGACTGATAATTGCATATCGCATACCCTATTGCAGTAGTCGAACGAGCACAAGTCATCACAATGTCAACGCGTCGCCGGCCTTCAGCACCTCCATGTCCCGCGCCTTCGCTTCCTCCATCCTTTCCCTCACGCCGTTCTGCACACGAAAACAAACCACTGCGCTGCTCGCCGGGTCCCGCCATGTCCACCCCGCACACGGCCCAGTCGGCGACGCAATGTTCGCGCGGCGCGTAGGGTTTGCATCGTGGACGCGAAACATGCGCTCCTGATTTATTGGCGGGTGGATAAATAGGTCAGCATGGCCATTATTATTTAACATGGCTCCATCTCCACATACCCACGACACGTCCGTGTAGTACTGCACGGGACCGAATCCGAAGTGCGCCCCGTCCTTGGTGTCCACCCTACGCACACGCAAGTCGTCAGCGCGGTACTGAGGAAAGAGTGGGGAAACGCACCCCATGAGCGAGTTTACGAGCACCGCGCCTGACGCGGGGTACATGTAGAACCGGCCACGGCGAGTTCCCTCCTTGTATCGCGCGCTGTTAAGCCGCAGGTAGCGCTCTGTCCAGTTGTCGGGGCGCGAGAGGCGCGTGCCGCGGCGGAACGCGCGCGCGATGAGGCCGAGCGAGGTATACGGGGCGAGCGGCGAAGCACCTTCGGCTAATGATGACGCTGAGGGGCGTTCTTCCACTGTTCATAATGAGAACCGGTGGTTGGTTACGAGTACGCAGGCAGAGTATGTAGGCAGGCGGTACGTACCTTCGGCTGGAGGGGGGGATGGTCCGGGCTGCGGCTCGTCCGCACCTGCGGGCCATGCAAGCGCGCCTTCCGCAATTTCATATAGGCTCTCTGAGAACCACGCCCCACGCTCAGCACCAACAAGCAGGTCGTTGCGTCGCTTGGCGTGCAGCGGAATATTCGGAATCTGCGTGCAATTTGACGCGACGTGCGGGTGGCGGTGGAACAGGTGTTGCGCGGAGGCGGCGGGCGGCTGGCGTAGGCGCACCTGGACGAGCCATGCGTGCGGTCAGCGAGGCTACGAAGTGATTGTATGGGTATACGTACACTCATAAGGTGCTGAACCGTGTGTATCGGCGCCTCGCCGGAGCAGCGGTTTTGCAGCGTCACGAGGTACGCGATGAGCGCGTCCTGGCGCGTCACCCTCTCCGCCGCCAGATCCTCTGCGTCAACTGCGCCTTTACGCTCTTCCTCCCTCGCGCGCTCCCACAGCGCGTCAATTTCCCATTTGTCAAAGCGCAGGGCGACAACCTCTGTTTTGGCAAACTCCTCCCCATAGAGCTTGACGACCGCTTCGAAGGTGTGCGAGCGCAGCACGTGCGGCGACGTGCCGCGCACGAGCGAGTCGTGCATGGGGCCGAGAGGATCTGCCGGCAGCGGAGGAAAGGCGCGGCTATGGAACATCGGTGGGGGAGGCAGGACCCAGAGATCTGACGGTGGGTGAGAAATCAGTAATCTGAGGCAGGAAGCCAAGAGAAAGCGCACCGGGATTGGTGGTGCCGAACGTTGGCTGTGGACGCCCACCGTGGGTGCTGTCCTGCGCCGCGCCAATGTACGAGGCGGAGAGTGTGTGCATGAAGAGGCCGGTCGTTGTCTGGTCCCCTTTGTATGAGACGAACGTCAATTTTGAAAACGCTTCGTATCGAGTAATTCACACCTAGCACATGGTTCCATGAGAGACCAACAACTGTCCGCCCGTCGCCCATGTGCGTCAGCACGAAGCTGCACAGATACGCATCGCTTGCGCCGGTCATAGCGGCCGCCACGTCGACCTTATCGACATAAAGCTCGACATGCGGGGTCGGCTGGACAACATGAGCAGCCGCAGGTGTATCTTCATATCGCGCCAGGAGATCTTCTGAATGGGGATGGGGCAGAACATGATAAGATAGCGAAGATGCGACGTGTACCGGGACGGGGGCATTGCAGAGGTCGATCTATTCGCATGCATATGATGTGACGTACAATTGTCGACGAAGCGCGGGAAGCGAGTAGGCGCAACGACAACGTTGAGACGATTAGATGATACGAAGAGAGAGATTAGCTCTCTTGATTGCGTTGTAGACCGAGAGTGAAACGCACATGCCAGTCGTCGTCTTTCCTTCTGAGGCGGCCAGCAGCGGTGGGAAAACGCTGGAGGGTCCGAGAGAGGGCGGTGCAGAATCGTGCTGGGTTTACTATGCCATCGACGACATACAGTGAAGAGATCTAAACATGTTATAGGGATAAGTCTAGAGTAGAGGTATGATATGCTGAGCTGATACTACGCACCGCAAACTGCATGATTAAATTATTCCCATCGACAAGCTCGAATGTTTCCTGGCTGTCGAGCGCTGTTGGCGTGTCCGGCTGAACCAAGAACGTCTCGTGCCTAACAGGCGTTAGGGTCTTCTGCTCTGTGTTTTCAACGGCCATGGTTTCTCGTGTTCGAATGGCTGGAGAATGAAGTACTGGGAGTTTGAGGGTGAGGTGTCCATGCTTTACCTCTCACAGCCATTTTATCAGCGAGAGCTCTGCGGTCTGCCTGCTCACCTAGCTTGACGAGCTCCCATTTCGGTCTCCTAGAGCATGTCAATCATGCCGACAATTGCGGAAAGGAAGCAGTCAGAGATTTGCGCCATCAGGAGACGGGAACGCGGCCCCCCAAGGGTTTGCGGAGCAGATACCCAATCAATGTAAGTTACATGGTATGCAATCTGTTGATCAGGCCGTCAGATCTGCGAAACGTTCCAAGCGCTAGCCGTACGCGCACGTCGCTCACCAATATAAAACAGCAGCAAAACGCATCAACTGGAGTCCCTTGGCGTACTGCAGCACTGTGCTGCACCGCTGAAGCTGAAGCCTGAAGTAGTTCGGTGACGCACCGGGAGCAGCAGTCTGTTAGCCCCGTCGGCGTTTCCGGGGGCAATCCAGGATTACTAACCCCTCGAGTTCATGTAACCCGACTCGGAAGAACGGCATTGTAAGAGATTGTAAGGCGCACATAGAGACACGCGTCTCCGTCGCGACGAGCGCCGTGATGAGGGCGTCATTTCGTTGTTTTTTAGGCGCGCAACTGTTGACGACGACTTTGACGACAGCAAGGATGGGGAGTCGAGCCGCATCAAGTGTAGGCACCCGTTTCCGCGGCAGCCCACGTTCTCTTGCTTTGAGCCGCTTTCCTGCCAGAATGGCCGGCCGTGGCGGTGAACAGTATCAAAACATTGCTCTCTCACCAAATATCAAACGGCGATAACGACTGTCATAGGTAGCAGAGCTTCGGACTGAGGTGATTGGCAAAGGTCAACTTTCAACGTCACACACAGCCTGAGAAACTCGTACGCAGTGTGCATGTCATCCGCCTTTATGAAAGGAGTAAGCAAAACGCCCTCAATCATCGCCTACCATGCAGAGAACTTCTTCGGTGGCCGGGCAGCGGGCCAGCGTCTGATTGCACCTCGCGCGTCTGGTAATGAGCGCGAGTTGGAGAGGAAGCGTCTACTCCATAGCTCCGAGTCAGAGCGTCCTGTCGGGCGGATGATCCTATCATGTGTTCAATACGCGCAATGTACAGTTTAAATATAACACTGACCGCGTGGAAGGCCGCTCTGTGCGGAAGTTGCGGTCCCTACAAAATTCACTGAGTGGCGCACGCAGCGTACCTCTATAGATTGGCCTGCGCCGACCAAGGACGCCGTGCAGGAGCCAAGTGGGTAGCAAACATTGTGTCCTGTCCAGCAGGCATAGTAAGCACAACGCGACGTGGGAGCTGCTCGATGTGCGCAAAACGCGCTGCCATGCCCTTCAACGGCGCGCGCTCGGAGGTAACATAAGTAGTGGCGTGCTCAGGTTAGGATCACTGTAGGCTTACTTATGTAATCACTCTCACTAAAGATCTAGAACTGAGAAGCTTTGCGTTGAAATTGAAACACCGCGGTGGCAGGTCCCCGGTCCTCCGTTGCATAAGTCAACTGACGGAAGATCAGCCACGCGCGTCGACAGATGCTTGCCAGCACAGTCCCGAAGTTGCAACCCACCGACTTCGGTCCGCCTTTCGACGATGCCGACGGCGACATGCTTGTTCGTTCGTCGGACATGGCACAGTTCCGCGTCATAAAAACATTCATGGTGAAGGCCTCGCTCATATTCCGATCGCTGCTCTCTTCTGCCAATGCATCCCGTTCATCTGGTAACGGAACAGTAGCCCCTGCCGGAGTATCGCTCGATTCCAACGACGCGCTGCCCATCCTGTACTTGCCTGAGGCCACTCAGGTGCTGAGCACCTTCCTATCCGTGGTCATGTTCACTGCGCTCCCTTCCCCTCCATCTATCCCCGACTCGCTTGAGCAGGTCATCCAAGTGCTCGCAATTGCGGAGAAGTACCAAGCCCACTGCGTCTCCTCATATATCCGGAGCCTGCCTAGACGGGAGAGCCAAAACCCGTTCCTCGCCCTCTCCCTTGCGTGGCGTTACCGCCTCAAAGAAGAGACCACGGCAGCCCTGCACTCTATCGCATGCTTGGAAACTTTCACGATCGAAAGTGTAGGCGATGATCTGCGGTTCCTTAGTGGCCCATGCCTTCACGAGCTTGTGCGCTGTCGCGAGGCGGTCATCGGGGCCATGGACACTTGCCTGCGCCAATTTCGCAACGGTACCACCGTCGGGCGTTGGGTTCAGCGATACTTCCAACAACTGCCCAGTTGCGCCACTCAGGGTCTACCTAAGTGGCTCGACGCCTTCTTAAAGGCGGCGCATGGCAAAATGTGGAAGGTTAGCCAGATGCAATACCACTTCGAGCTCTGTCGGCATCGTGAGAAGTGCAAGGGCTGCGCTGGACTCTCGCAATCCGCTGCGCAGGACCTCTGGAGGGGGCTAGAGAGTGAGGTGCTGCAGTCTCTGCTGCTGAAGGTGAGTGTGCTCAGCGTGACGACGAAGTCGTTGCCAGCCGTTGACTATTGTTGTAGATTGAGGACTTGGTGACGTTTGACGACACTTCCCTTCCAACCCTCCCAACCCAGCCTGAGCCAGGAAATAGCTTCACTGCCTCGAAGGCTGACGTGATTTTGCGATCCTCCGATCTTGTGGACTTTCGCGTGCATCAGAGTGTCCTCTCCATGGCTTCGCCTGTATTCAAAGACATGTTTCACCTCCCTCAGTCGTCCACTGCCCCAGACGATTCCTCATCCCGCGATGAGCTCCCTGTCATCGCCATGGAAGAAGATTCCGAAACCCTAAGGAGCTTCGTGACTGCGATATATCCCATCCCCTTCTCTGCCCCGAGCACTGTCGACAGCACGATGGCATTCCTTGCGGCGCTGCAGAAATACGGCATGGGTCTGGAAGGCGACGGAACGTTGGAAGCGCTCAGGCGGCAGTTTTGCCAGCAACTGCTGCCCCGCTTCATGGACGAGAACGCTTGCCGCGCATACGCGCTGGCGGTGCGTTTCAGGCTGAAGGAAGAGGCCGCGCTCGCTGCCCAGGCGCTTTTGACGACGACGACGACCTTCAAGTCATGCGGGGACAACTTGCGTCTCTTACCTTCATGTGCTGCTCTCCGTGACCATTCCCTATACCGTGCTCGTTGTTGTAGCGCTGCGAAAGCGGCGCTGCTTGCGGGTCTCGCATCTCAGGAGGGCTCAGCATGGTTCCAGTCCCACTCGAAGAGTATCAGAGGCTTCCCTGACGGCCATCGAGCCAATCGTTACTCGGAACCCATTCAGATCCAGGTGGAGGCATGTGCGCAAAAACGGCGCGTTAAAGGAAGAGGACCAGAGATGCCTGAATGGTTGGCTTCTCACTTTGAATCAATGCATGATCGGCTCGGAGCAGGCGGCGGCATCCCGCTGTCAACAAACATGCGCAATGCGATATCAGCTTCGTGCCATTCTGCGCTGGGTGTCCATCTGAACGGGTCTGGGGACTTGTACTGTGGCGAGTGCAGCATCGCGTATGGCCAAGACCGAGGTGCATTGTGGGACACGGTAGCCGAGAAAATCGAACAGGCAGTTCGAAAGGTGAGTATCGAAGTGCCTTCGATATAATCACACAATCTGAAGAGACCATTCTTGTTTGCTAGGTTGCTTTCGAGTATTCTTGTTGAAGGCGGCTCCAGGCATTATATGCCACGCGACCAATATATTCACACAATTGGAAGTGGCCTTTCTTATTTGCTAAGTTGCTTTCGAGGGAACGCGGCTGGGCCAGGCATTGAGTATATGTCACGCGGGATCACGACGACGATGAAAGTCGAAGCAATAGCACATTGCACACCGTAGCGCATGGTGCGAGCACAAGGACATCCACTGCAGCAGACTGACGAAAGAATAACTATGCACATAGACGGAGTAAGGTACTGAAGGGACTACTACTACTACTACTCAGACGCAGCGGGCGCGCGCTCCCGGGAGCCAGTCGATTTGATGGTCCCGGAGCGCGGGGGCGGGGTGGGGCGCGGGGAATATGAAGGGCAGCGCATATCGTAGGGACGTAACGAGAGGGAATGGGAGAGAGGATGTGAGAGGATGGCGAGATGTGTTGTTGACGTGGGCGTGGCGTGAAAGAGACATTATTGACCGAGACGGAGAGGGGTAAGACGGAAGCGGGAAAGAAGTAAAACACGAGGCAAGGGAATTGATACAGGAAGGAAACAGCAGGGTAAGGTATAAATATGTGGAAGCATTAACGAGCGCACTGCTGCGCGGGTGAAGTCTAAATGTAAGAGGGTGGCGAGAATGAATAACGATATGAACAGTCCGCGCATGCGGGTGGCCCGAGCGAGAAAAAAGCAAACCCAGACACAGACATACGGAACTCATAACCAAACGCGGAGCAGCGGCGCTCACCACACGACGTTCTGCAGCGCCTCGCCCTGCTCGCGCCAGTCGACCTCCAGCCACTCATGCTGCACCATCTCGCCCGCACTCGCGCGCTTCTCAAAGTCGAGCGCGAGCATCGGCTCGAGGAACGCGCACAGCGCGTCGGCGTCGTCCGCGGGGAGGAGGTACTTCTCGCGCATGACGCGCGCGAGCGGCCACGGCTTGAGGTGGCGGATGTAGCGCAGCGCGCCGGTGTGGTCGAACAGCTCGCGCGAGTAGCGGCCGCCCGCCTTGGCGCGCGCGGGGATGTCGCCGAGCAGCTCGATGATCTGCGCCATGTGGTCGTCGTCCTTCGAGAAGACCTGCCCGTGCGCCTGCGGCTCGAAGAGATACTCCGCCGTGAGGAGCTCGAACACCTGCGCGGGGTCAGCGGCGCGTCAGTGGAGAGAGAGAGAGAAACGGGGGACGCACGACGCAGGCGACGCTCCAGATGTCGACCTTGCAGCCCCAGTCGCTCCGCCCGATGATCGCCTCCGGGGAGCGGTACTGCCGCGTCTGGATGTCCTCCGTGTAGTGCCGCTTCGACGGCGTCGCGTTCCCGAGGTCCGCGATCTTGATCGAGATGGGCGAGAAGAACAGCGGCGCGTCGTCGATCTGCGCGTCCGCTGCGGGGCCGGGCGGGGGCGCGTCTGCGGGGGGCGGGGGCGATGCGGGGTGCTCGCCGGTGGGGCTCTGCGAGGCGCGGCGCGACGCCTTCTCCTTCTGCGGGGCGGTCTGGCTGAGCAGCGAGGGCCCGTGCGGCACAGCCGGGGGCGCGTCGGGCGCTGCCTCCGGCTCCACCGCCTCGCACAGCGGGGGCGGCGGCGCTTCCTGGTGCGGCGTCTCGTCCTGCGCGGAGGCGAAACTGAGCTTGAGCTTGGACATGGCGCTGCCGAGACTCGTCGCGGGCGTCGTCGCGGCGGTGCGCACGGACGAGCCCGCGTCGCCGAGCGACGAGAGGGTGGAGCTGCTGGTGCTGCTGCTGGACGGGCCGAAGTGGCGCGTGTGCAGGTGGTGGCCCGACGGGCTCGGGAGCGGCTGCGACTCGACGATGTGGACGGAGCGCGGCTGCGTGGAGATGTGCGAGGTGAAGGTGGAGAGGCGCCGGGTGCGGGCGGTCGGCGGGATGGCCAGCTTGTGGGACTGGGGTGGGAGCGAGCTGGAGAGCTGTGCGACGATGTGCGTCTCGACGTCGGGGATGGACATCACTGGGACGGGTCAGCTGGGGCGCATATAGGAGGGAGGGACACGCACAGATGTTCTCGGGCTTGATATCAGTGTGCACGAGATCACACTCCTCGTGGAGATACTGGAGGCCCAAGAGCACCTGCTTTGCGATGCTCTTTACGATACAGGGTGCGATGCCCTTGCGGCGGTTCTTCTCGATGAGGGAGAGGAGGTTCTCGCCGAGGGGCTCGAAGATGATGCATATGTGGGTGTTGACAAGGGACGTGTGTGAGAAAGAGTCGAGGAAGGAGACGATGTGGGCGCGTCCTGGGTGAGCTGGAGCGGTGTCTGCGATGTGGCGCAGGAGCTTGATCTCGTCGCGTGCGGTCTCTGTGTAGCGGCCGGCAGACTTGACGACTTTGAGGGCAGAATGACGAGATTCGCTGTGAGAAGATAAGAGGTAAGCAGGGCCGGCTGGAGAGAAAGGAAGGAGACGGACTGGTTGTCGCGGACGAGCCATACGGTGGAGAAGTGGCCCCAGCTGGAGGATGGGACGTCATTTGTCGAGATGGGGGGGGGGGGGGGGGAAAAGAGGGAGAGGACTGACCCGAGCTTCCTGACGACTGTGTACCTGCCGTCCTTGAAGGGGTCGTGCACCATTATGGGGAGATAGCCGCCAGAGTTGTAGTCTGCGGGAGGTTCTTCGTCTGTGAGGGACATGGCGGGGGGGTCATCTGGGACGGGGATGAGATTCTGGCCTGTGGAAGTGCGGACGTATTGATATCTGTTGGGGGGCGGGGCCATGCAGGGGCGGGTGGTTGGCGCGATAAGGGATTGTGACTGTGCGGGCGTCTGATACTTGTGTGGCGGGCGACGGTTGTGCGGGCGGTGACGACAACAGGAAGGGAGGAGTGCACCCGCACCCGCACCCGCACTGGCCCGCAGCCGCAGGACTCGGACGTCCGTCCAGCGCGTCGGCTCATTCCGCCGCCAATCAGCTATCTGTGCCAAGGCCAGCCGCTGCATGCTACTCTCCCTCGGTTCGGATATCGGCTCGATTGTCTGATTGATATCGCTAAAGTACCATAAGTGCTGCACTACAGCGTATGCGATGCGACGGCCACGCAAGCTGTCGGCAGCGCCACAGACCGACTGCGCAGTCGTATGCCGCCGGCTTGCCCAGACGAGGTTGGCGCCTGGGGGTCGGTGCCGGGCGGGCCATTTGGATGTCGCCCTTCAGCCACAGCCGGCCTCCACGCGTCCGTGTCCGAGTCGTCCTCGTCCAGCCCACAGACTACCGTCTTTGCTTCATGACACCGTAGCCCACACCCTACTTATAACATGCTCTCCACAGACCGCGCACCCAAGGATTTCATCGGAGCTGTCGAGGATGAATGGCAGCTCTACAGGTCCGCATCGTCCTCTCTCTCCCCCGCACCCCCCTCTCATCCCCCTACCCGCCTCCCCTTCCTCTTTCCCCCATTTCTACAGCGACCGCCAGGAGGACTACGCCATCGGCCCCCCCATCGGCTTCGGTGCCTCCTCCACCGTCTTCCGCGCGACATTCCACCCCCCCGCCTCCCCAGCACCCCCGGTGCCCTGCGCACTCAAGGTCCTCGACCTCGACCGTCTCCCACAGAGCTCCCTGCGCCTCCTCCAGACAGAGACACAGCTCATGTCCCTCTCCAAACACCCCAACGTCCTGCGCGTCCGCGGCAGCTGGGTCGACGGCCACAAGCTCTACATCGCCCTCCGCCTCATGAACGCCGGCAGCGCGGCCGATGTCATGCTCTACGGCTGGCCCGGCGGCATGGAGGAAGAGGTCGTCCGCTCCCTCCTCAAACAGGCATTGCAGGGTTTAAAGTCGGCTCCCTGCCTATTCCGTCCCGCACGCACTCACGCTTCTGCTTCCCAGCTACCTCCACATCAACGGCTTCATCCACCGCGACATCAAGGCCGCCAACCTGCTCATCGACGACGACGGCACCGTCCTGCTCGGTGACCTCGGCGTCGCCGCACAGCTGCAGGACGAGGACCACTCGCACGCAGAGCCCGAGGTCCGTGCGCGGCCCGAGCGCGCCATCGCGTTCGATCCCGCCGCCGTGGCCACCCCGCGCCGCGCACGCGTCGGCAAGCGGCGTTCGTTCGTCGGCACGGTGCGTGTTCTCGATCATCGCGCTCCCTTCCTGTCCGTGCTCATCACTTTGCCCGCAGCCGTGCTGGATGGCGCCGGAGCTCATCTCCGGGAAACACTACGACGCCAGCGCGGACATATGGTCCTTCGGCATCACCGCACTCGAGCTCGCGCAAGGCCGCGCCCCACGCTCGCGGGAGTCTTCCCACCAAGTGCTGCTCCGAACGTAAGTATCTCCCATCATTCTGCCCCCTCGATGCAGGGCCTTATCGCGCGCGCATCCCCCATCTGAATCTGATATATGCGTCGTTATCCCCGTGCGGAAACCGCGTGCTCACGTGTGTTTGTCTGCAGCGTGCAGGACGCGCCGCCGACGCTCGACCGGGAGGGCGGCGTGCACAAGTACTCGCGCGCGTTCAAGGAGATCATCGAGAGCTGCCTGGTCAAGGATCCCGCGCTGCGGTGCGTCGCGCTTCCATTGCGCCTCTTCACGCCACGACTGACGTGCGTGCGCGTTCATTCCATGCAGGCCGTCCGCGGAGCAGCTCCTGCAGACTCCCTTCTTCAAGAACGCAAAGCGCAAATCCTACCTCGTCGACAAGGTGCTCAGTGCGTGCCCCTTCCATTTCCCCGTTCATTCCCGTCGTCGCACCATTCTCCCGTTCCGTTCGTCGCCCCGTCCTCCTGTTCGCGGTGCATCACCCATCCGCGCTTCATCACTCCCTTTCATTGATTGCATCCGAACTGACCATCGTGCCTGCAGCCGGTCTGCCGCCGCTGGCGCAGCGCCTCGAGCGGCGCCGGCAGCCCTCGCTCCCGCCGCACGGGACCGTCGACTCTTGGGACTTCAACGCGACGCTCACGTCGCTCTCCTCGTCCGCGTCCGCGCTGCGGCGCGCGCGCCAGGCTAGCGCGGACGCCACAGAGCCCGCGGCGCTTGCCGAAAACACGGAGGTCGAAGTGGAGGCCGACGAGGCGCATGAGGGATGAGGCAGGCGACATGGCGCACGCTGCGGTAGAGGAGGAGGCGGAGACGGAGACGCTGGAAGACGAGTCCGCGCCCCCGAGCTTCGCGGGGCACGAGTCCGCGTCGACGTCGTCCGAGTCCTCGATGCCCGCGACGCCGCAGCGCTCGCGCAGCCCCAGCCCCAAGCGCACGCTCACCAAGCCCCCACGCGCCCTGTCCCCCGCGTCCGCGTCCCCCCGCCCGCCCGCGCCGTCCACGCCTGCCGCCCCGCGCAGCACGCCCAGCTTGTGGGCGAAGATCAGGAGCTCCGCGGGCCGTGCGGGCGCGGACGCGCACACCCCGACGGGGAAGCGCGCGAGCTTCATGGGCAGCGTGCGACGCAAGACGCCGGCGGTCAAGGGCGCCGCGGCGTGACTGAGCCCTTTGTGAGTAGGTGCCGGGCTCCCATTTGCCCTTCCCCCCCTCCCTTCCCCATCCTTTGATGACTTAATGATGTTCTAAGTATATACCATTTGCGCTTTGCCATATCTATCTGGAACACGCCATTTACCCTGCACGTATCTATCTGTTCATGATTGCATCTATCTGTACTGTTACTGTGCATTATCCGCCATCGTCGTGTCATCTTTACACGCATATATTTATCCGCTGTATATACTGTAATAAGATAATCTTATTTGTTCTCCTGCCAGAACTCTCTGACGGACTTCCTCCTGCGCATGCAACGTCCTTGAGAGTCGACTGTGACGCGGAACGCGCCGCGCACATATATGATCCTGGGCTTGCGAAGGTTGGATATGAATCTCTCGCGCGCACGACGATGCTCCTCGGGTTCTTGTCACAACATGGCTCATCCTGGTTCAAGGCCCATGCAAAGATTGTGTGGCCGAAAACATATCTCTGCGTCAACCTCAGACCATCGAGGTACGGGACTGTACGAAGAGACGGCCTGTCAAGGGGAACGGACGGATGGACCCACTATGCCCGAATGGCTGGCTGCTCACTTCGAGTCATGTATGATCAACTCGGAGCAGGGAGCGCTGTCGACGAACATGGGCGCAGCGATATCCTCTTCGTGCTCCTCTGCACTCACTGCGCATCTGAATGCCGGTCCCTATTTTTGCGTCAACTGCGCCGCCGCGTACGCAGAGGACAGAGATGCACTGTGGATCACTCTGGCAGAGAAAATCAACCAGGCGATCCGTGAGGACTTGTTCTCGGTCTAGATGCTGTCGATGGGGACTGACGTACGTGCTGCCATTTTGTCAGGTCCATTTCGAGTTTTCGTGGTGAGGGTGCTCGCCGGAATTCGTTCGTTGCCTTCGTGTGCGGCGTCGGTCGTAATAGAGGGCATTGGCGGCGCTGAGCCTCCATGGATCCCGCAGAGTTTATCGTCGATACAGAAGCTAATTTTCAGAAGCAAGGAGAAGTAGTGGGATGATGCTAGCTCCGCCTGAGGTTCGTTGTCGACTTTGATTGACAATGATTGTAGAATTATTTCTGTCCATGTTCTTGGAAATTCGGCTGATTTACCTCAGACTTGTAATTGTCCCCCTGTCTATTTATTGGGCTATATTGAGCATACCTCGCAAGAAGCTAGGATGAGTCCTTTGGTGCAATCAGAAGTTCGATTGACGACGGTTCGAAAGCGGCCCGCAGAGTAAAAATACGATTCCCCTTCATGTTGATAAATTTCTATATTGCGAGGTTACTAGGCATTACGTGGGGAATGAACGTATATGAGTCCCCGAATACATATCCGGTAGCCGATCATCCGATGACAAGCTTGCCCTCAGCATCATTGAAGTCATGTACCGGGACCTCGAGGTTGAGCTGGAATGCGAAGAGAAGAAGTCAGCGCGGATGCGGATAAGAATACCAGAGGGGGCGGTGGAAACGCACAGGAGCAGGGCCCTTGCGAGCACGGCCAGCTAGTAGACGTTGTCAGCGATGCATAGGATATATAGGGTCCAATGAAACTCACAGATATCATAGTGGGAGCCGTGGCACGGGCAGAACCTGGAGAGGGCGTTTAGTGAGACGGATAGCAAGCAGGACAACGAAGACACATACCATCCACCGTAGTCGCCCGCCTCGCCGATGGGCACGCATCCCAAATGCGTGCAGACACCCAACATGACGAGCCACTCGGGCTTCTTCACGCGAGACTCGTCCGATTCAGGGTCACGGAGCGACTTCCAGTCGACCTGGCGCGCCTCCTCGATCTCGTCGGGCGTGCGGTGGCGGATGAACACGGGCTTGCCGCGCCACTTGATGATGACGTTCTTGCCCTCGGGTATGCTGCCCAGCTCGACCTCGACCTTTGCAAGCGCAAGCACGTCGGCGGATGCGGACATCGTCATGAGGAATTCGGTGACGGTGCTCTTGGCGACGGACGCGGAGAGGACGCCCATTGAGCCGATCATGAAGTACGACAGCGCGCGGTTCGTGCTATCGGAGGACGCCTGGTATTCGCTGAAGTCGGGAACATTTGGCGCGTCCTTGCGCGCGACGGTGGTGTGCAGGAGGCGCTGCTGGAAGACACCCGTGCTCGAGGCTGGCATACATTTTGCTCGTCAGTCTCCGGGTGCCTCGCAAGAGGCAGCATCCTACGCACGCGTGAGGTAGGACTTGCTGACCAGACCCGCCGAAGTGAGCTTCACGCCGCCAGTGAACTGCGCAGGGGCATCTGACCGGGCAGATGCACCATGGCCGTGACCATGGCCATGGCCAGCGACGGAGCGGGCAGCGAGGTTGACTGTGGGTGCGCTGGGCACGCCAGACGCGAGAGTGCGTACAGTGGGAGGGAGGGTGGCGTACTTTTTGACGGCGTGGAGGGTGGCCATGGCAGTGAGGGCGGCCGACGCTGGTGGTGACGATGAGGAGGGAACAGGAATTGTTGGCGACGCAATTGGTTCGGAATTTGCCTGCCCGCTTCCGGTTCGCCCCGGCTTGGCTGCCGGGCAAGTCCAACGTGCAACGGCCATGACAGTCGGTCAGCACCTCCTCCTGGTTTCTGCACGTCTGTCCTGACTCTCCTCCATCGCAGGCGAGGAAGAGCACATTCACTATCTTCGTGTCGCTCTCGATGAGGCAGCCAAGTGCATCCCCACACCGACCGCGTTTTGCGTTGGTTGCGTGCTCGTGGTCCGCTACCCATCGCCCTCAGCCACCCCTGTCGTCCTCGCCACGGGTTACTCGAGGGAACTTCCTGGCAACACGCACGCAGAGGCCAACGCGCTTGCCAAGGCCCGAGATTTGAACGAGCCGCAGATCGCGGAGCTCTTCCCCACACTGTCACTATCGTTGCTCACCGCCGACGAGCTCCTGCCCCATACCGACGTGTACACGACCCTCGAGCCCTGCTCTGTGCGCACTTCAGGCCTCGCGCCGTGTGCAGATGCACTCATTGATGCCCGTGTACGTCGGTGCTTCATCGGCGTGGGTGAGCCGGACGACTTTGTCAAGTGTGAAGGAGCGCGGAAGCTCAAGGATGCGGGGATCGAGGTCATCTGGGTAAAGGGCGTCGAGGAGGAGTGTCTCAAGGCAGCAAGGAGAGGGCACGATGCTGACACGACATGACCAGTAATGGAGATGGTGAAATGCACTGACTGTCGCCTTTTCATGCTGCTTGATGATGGTCGATGAAAAGCCATCCACAATGTTTAGCTGCTTCGAGTTGAATAACACCTCTCTAAAGCCCGACATGCCGAGCGCGTACGTCCCAAAGATGGCGTCGATCCTAGAAAGTGAGTGGAGTATGGCACGCATCGACCTAGTTCGCGTTTTCACGTTGTTCTCCTCGCTCGACAGGTTGCCACGCACGTCTGGACTCGTGTCCAACAGCAGGCGACCCTTTATCCAAAGACAGTCGTTCGAACCCAGCATCCGGGTGATACTCATTGCTACCGAGGGTACGATGACACGGAATTTCATTCTGTTCTCCTACATCGTACCCTCTGAGTGCCTGGAAGATCAATCGTGAAGCATTACTGACCCGCAGGCTAATGGTTCGCCATGTCCTTAGGCCATGTGAGGCTCGTTCCGCTGTCAGACAGTCCATACAACATGAAATGCATTGAACAGTGATCGCACTTGACCCGGACCGTTATTTGGCGGCGTTCGCCCTAGCCATCTCGCGGAGACATGCAGATCTACGGTAGGTGACTTATGTTGTCCATTGAACTGTGCGGAATCGAAACAATATAGCACTGTATTAGTTCCGACACGATGGCAAAGCAGAAGTAGGTGGAAAGATAGATTTATATGCACCCGATGTACAAAGCAAATAACGTCTACACGGAAAAGCATGGTGTAGGTATGTATGTGTCCAAGAAATTGCCCGCATCTAGTCGATACGCTTCCTCGTGCCAAGCTCGATCTCTTCCAGATGCTTGTCGCGTCGCAAGCCATGCGCCATCCATTGCGCGCTTGCACCTGCCTTGAGCTTCCCAATGTCCAAGCCGAGCCCCTTGCCATGATCCCCAGAACGGTACCCGGGGCCGCTGTAGTTGATGATGTCAGTCGGCGGGAGGAGGCGCGGCCACGAGACATAGTCAATGCCGTAGATGAACACGAATGTGACCGAGACCGTGAGCAGGCTCAGCCACAAGACAAAGTAGTAGAAGAGGGAGTAGTCTGAAGGTTTGTCAGCCAGTGGACAAAGGTAGAGAGTGTGAGAGCGCGCACTCGACGAGCGGGGAAGGGTGAGCCCGGCAAGAACCATGAAGAGGGAGAAGAGGAGGGCGTATGGGACCTAGAATACGCATTATTGCAAATAATCTCAACTGAGTTTTGGGGCATACCGCGCGGATGATGAGAGGCCGGTTGTCATTAACGAGGAACGTCGCTGAGGACGGGCCTTTTCGCGGTATCCACGTTCCAGTAATAAGGTCAAAGGCGTCCTGCCGATAATTGTCAGTCGGTGTTGCGCCCATGATCAATGGGCAGCATACCTGCCGAGCTCCGTCAAAGTAATTGTTCTTGAGATACCGCACAGCCGACTTCTTGAAATCATCAAATGCCCCAGCGCGGGTGCGCTTGCCCGTGCGCGTGAAATCGGTCTTCAGGGCACCCGTGCCCGCATAGGCCCGGGAAATGAGGTCAGCGTGGTCAGACCACACTGTAGCCAATTGTCAGTCAATTTCGAACTCAAACGACGATATGACACAAACTCACGCTCCCTCAGGTGTTGTGTGAGATCTTCGTGATTCTCGACTTTGTCGTTGTCAGCCAAGAGCCCCGCGGCCTTCAGCTGCAGTTCGAGAGTCCACCTCGCGATGGCGGCCTGGGCAACATTGGTGCGATCCAAGTTGTCCATGCAATTCGTCCTGACGGTGCCCAGCTGCCATTTGATCGGCTCTGTTTTGCTCGATTCGAGGTGGAAGTAGCTGAAACATTCATAAGGCACAGAAGAACTAAATGAAGTGGGAGTTCCTCACCCATCCCGGAGCAGGTCATCTCGTAGGCTGTCAATAAGCAAGCCAATGCGATCCCATCGCATGTGTTTGCACTCGTTGTGAAAGTCGAAGTACTGATACTTGACTTGGGGTACCTTGGCCTAGCGCTTACTGTTGAGACACTATTTCGGCTAGCGCTGCATAAGCACACACCTCGGCGACGTATCGTTCATATGCTTCCTTGACCGGCTTTTCATAACCCTTCTGATCGACAAGGTTCACCAGACTTTGGTCACCATAAAGTGACACTTGCTCTTGCAGATGACGACGAGTGGCTTCCACCTGATCTCATTTTAGCTCTATATCACGGTCGAAAGGATAGATGACCTCACCGACTCCTGTAAATCCATGATCTGGAGATCCGGCTTGTAGCGCAAAGTGTTCACTTCCGCCCAAAAGACAGGAACACTTCCGCGAATCTGGACGAAGCCCAGCGTAGTTTTGAAGTCGTCGGGATCGCTCTCTGAGGGAAGGGCAACGATTTGCTCCGTCTCGTTGAAGTTCGCCACGTGGCCTTCCTCGTCCACGCCTCTTCGGAAGTAGCGTGTGCCTGCGCGGAAGCGAGAACGTCTGCTGATGAGGGCGAGTTGTACACTGCGACCGTTCAAAGAACTCAGCCGGATGTCGAACGCTGCCGCATGACAATCAGATGTATTCTAGGTGAGACATGGTGTAAGAACAGACTCACAGCCGTAGATGACGGGTAGGATATATGAGCTCAGCTAAAGAGTCGTTAGGTTCTACACCACACATCGGGATTGACCACTCACATCATTGGACGGATTTGATGCCGTGATATCCATGAACCGCGACTGCAGGAACCTGCCGACAAAGTGAGCATGGCGCACATAATGGCATATGGGAGAAGCCACCGCACTTGTTCCAGAAAAACCTGTCATCAGCCTGTACACCTGTCAGCCACAGGCAATGCACAACGGCATACTGACGCACTATTTCCCAAAATGCCCGGCCATCATCCGTCTCTCTGGCGACATACTGCGCCTGCAGCCGGCGGGTGATGTCGAAGTCGTAGCTGAACAGGAAAGAGCCACTGGAGAGGTGGGACTTGACGAGCGCGAGGAGGTGTGCTTCTACCGCGTGCGGGGGGCTCGATACGGACGCGCTGGGGTCGAGTGGCAGGATGTCAAAGTCTACGGCGCGGTAGATGGGGTGTCCGAGGAGCTTGCCCCGCTGCTCACGGCCCGTAATTACGATGACATATTCGGCTGGAAAGTGTTAGCAACGGGAGGCACGGACATGGTGTACGAGCACTCACATAGTGACAGCGCAATTAGCCCGAGTATACCGTACACAGTCTTGTTAGAGCGTTTGGCAGATGTGGGGATCGGTGCATTCGGTGCTATCGTTGCATGTCAGCCAGCTTCTCGATAACAATTGTTCATGGACGCACAGTCTAGCACAATATCCCCAGAATTGCGATGAACCACCAGCGGCCGCGCCCCTACAGGCTCCGCAGGAACGAAGATATACGACTCCTCGCCGTTGACATACCTGCGTAGAAACGTCAGCTATGAAGAAAACAGAGAAATGCCTATCTCACAAATTCAAACGCTGATGAAGGCTCTTGGCCATGGTGTAGTGGAAGGAGAGGCTGACGCAGGGCTGACGGCCGCAAACGCGCCTCTACACGTCGGGCGCTAAACGGCCCGCTGCAGCCACACGACTGTCTCTCTGCACGCATGTTCATCCTCGCACGGCCATGAAGCTCACGCCCGAACTCATCGCACAGGCAGCGTCCGCGCTCAACCCCGTCAAGGAGCGCCAGCTCGATCTTCGAGGTACGCCGCACGTTGCCCTCCCTCCAGGCGCTCATCAACTTGGCTCACAGGCTACAAAATCCCCGCAATCGAAAACCTTGGTGTTACCAAGGTATGAGCCCGTCTGTCGCGTTTTTGGCAAGGTGCTGAGATCATATTGTCTTGCAGGACCAGCACGATGCGATAGACTTCACAGATAACTCCCTCGTCGTGTTAGGGAACCTGCCTCTGCTTCGGCGCCTTCACACCCTCCTCCTTGCCAATAACCGAATAACATCGATCTCTCCCTCACTACACCTTTCTGCACCCAATCTCACCACCATTGTGCTCACAAACAACAACATTCAAGAGCTCGGGGATTTGGAGCCACTGCGGGAGGTGAAGGGGTTAAAATACCTGAGTCTGTTGGGCAACCCCGTGCGGGAAAAGAAATGGTATCGAGAATGGCTTGCCTGGAGATTACCAGGGCTAAGAGTTCTAGATTTTCAGCGTATCCGTGACAAGGTGCGCATCCTCGCTCTGCTTCAGCTCCTGTGCCCGAATATCCGATACCAACGCGCGTCGCAGGAACGTGGAGTCGCGAAGGGTCTTTTCCTCACTGGCGACGGGCTGTTGAACTCGCTCGGCACGGCACTGTCCACGACAGTGTCGACACACTCGACAAAACAAGCCACCACGACTGACGAGCCGCGGCCTGTTGCGACACAGGTGAAGCCGGGGCGGCTGATGTCCAAGGAGGAGGCGGACAAGGTGAAGGAGGCTATCGCGAAGGCGACTTCGACAGAAGAGGTCAGGAAATTGGAGAGAAGCTTGAAGGAGGGCTTTCTGCCCAGTATGGAGAGCGTGGGCGCATGATTGTATTTGCTTTACTTGTACTGGTTGTGCTAAAAGCTGAGGGCGATATGTACGTATATGCCCACTGATCTTGCCAGGTCGCGTGCGCTTGTGGGGACTGATTTATGCAAGTAGTTCTTGCTAATTGCACCACCAGTAATGCGACTTGAGAGGACCTATATATTTTCGGATATTGAACGACCATCTTTTCAAAGTTGCAGGACATACATACATACATTGCGACTCTCAAAGATAGACGGATTGGCCCTAAATGCCGTGGTTGCCGATCCAGAGACCATGGAAGGCGAGGGCAAGGAAAGCAGCGAGATTGAAGATCTCGCTGTACGCGTGCAGACGCCCGAACTTCTTGTTCAAGGCTTTCATGGCATCGGAAACCTGCATGGAAGTATAAAGCATTGATCAAAACGTAGGCACTCTCAAGCTTACGCCAGGCTCATTATAGGTCTTGGATTCATCCTTTTCCTGCTGAAAGCGCGCGAACATAGTCCTAAGAGGAGGTGGCGTCAGTGAAAGCCACAAGGTGCAGACAATGTCACGGACTTGCTAGTCAATGGACCAATGACGAAGGAGTTGAGCGCGGCGGACAGTAGGGCAGTAGTGAGAGTGTATGCCTGCGCGACGTTTGGGATGGTGGGGCGCTTGTAGTGGACCAGGACATCGGGGTGCCTCAGGATCCATGTTGAGAGCAGCCCCGTCGTTACCACCATATTGAGCTTGAAATAGATAGCGAAGACTTTATGCTGAAAGGCTCCGAACTGTTGCCTGGCTAAGGGTAGGGCAAGTAAAGGGTAGTTTACGACACACGGCCGAGGTGCTCACGCAGAGTCTTGTACGCAATGGTCCCTAAGCCGAAGAAGAGACTGATCAGCCCTGGAACCATGGGGTGACGTGGCAACTATACCTCCTACGAAAGTAACCCAGAGGGCTGAAACATAGTGCAGACGTGAGGAGCCGTATCACGGTTGCAACTGCATATTCGCTCACAGGTGCCGAAGATAAAGGCGTATCCAAGGCTGTATGCGCCCTGGAGATTAGCAAGATCGAGCAGGCTTCCGATAGTCAGAGCCTCTGGGTGCGACATGGCGGTTGAGTTGGAAGAAGCTGAGCTCTATATCTAGGGGGCGTGTACTATTTATTGGAACACGGCAAGCTAACGTTGGCGGCCGGTGGCCGTGGGACGCGAAGTAGCGGGCGCGTATTGCATCACGTGGTGTGAGGTTTACGACGCGCGGGGGAGCGCGCCCGCGAGTCACCATCCCTGTCTTCATCACCGCCCACCACCACTCTCCCCTCATTGACATCGTCCGCACTCTTGGACTCCAACGTAGATGTTTGACAGCCTCTCCTTAGACATCGTGGATGTCATCTTGACGTCCCTACCCGACTTCTTGACCTTGTGGTCAACAATACAAGTCTCCCAGCATGTTCATGGCGTCTTCAAAGCCCGACCGACATCTATCATGACTGCCGTGGCACATAATCAGCTCGGCCCGCATCTTTCAGAGGCAATCCGTATTGTCCGTCTCAAGCACGCGGGTGCGGATGCCCAGTCTCCGTTGCTGAATGATGAGGGGCCAGAGACTGCCGTATCTGACTGGCGTGTGGCGCGTGCTCTGGAGACAGTAGCCACCACAGTGAAGGCGTATGAGATGTTGTTCAGTAGAAGGTATGTCCTTGCAACTAAGGCTGTGTGCCCAGAAGACCGACCGGCTATCTAGGCATAAAGACCGCTCTCGCAACGCGAGCGCCCTCTCTGAGTCTGAGTCGTTCCGTTTCCAGCGCGCTCTGTTCCACTACTGGATGTATCAAGCATGTTTTGGCAAGCAATGGAGAGAGACCGATGAGGCGGACCCCATCGACGACGACGGATGGGACGACGACGAGCCCGACCCCTCGAACGTCGAACGAGATGGGCTCATTCAGCAGCAAAAGCAATATCTGGCGAATCAAATTTTGCAAGTCGAACAGAAGCGAGAGCTCGCCGCCTTTTTCATGTTCCTGGCGGAGACGCTCGCAGGTTTCTATCGCTCTGTGGACCATCCTCATGCAGGTGCGCTTATGTCCACACAAGCACTCTGCAAGGGGACTCACGATCTAGCACTCTAAGATTCCCAACGCTCTATGCTACTTACTTTGGCTCTAGATGATGTGATGAACGTCATCGAGACGCGTAACATTGCCCTGTTCAACCAAGGAACAGTCGTATTGTACCCACAGAGCCTGAATAATTTCGTCTGGGACGCCATGAATCAGTTGAATCTGGAGCAAAAGGACGTGAATTGGAGGGCAATCCTTGACGACGTCGTTGGCGAGAACGACATATGCAAGTCAATATCAACTTCTTCTGGCCTTTCGTCTGATATCTTTCTAGGCTCGATGTGCCAGGAAGTCCGCGGGCTGGAAATGTACAACGAGACTAGTGCGTCCTTCGTGATTGACACATCATCTGCTGATCGTGTTGCACAGACTGGGATATGCTTCGTGGCGTTCTGTCGCCATTGCAGTTAAGCTACTATTTGCAAGGGAACCTCAAACGCAACGCGGTGGAGACAGAGCCCCTGAAACAGAAACTGGCGAAGGATGACTTCAACTTCTCTGCCCTGATGCATGCTATGTTCGAGGAAAGTCCAAATCTGGGCGACTGGAATGGCTCCAAGTCTGCCTGGTTATGCACAGAGTGCCTGACCGGCACTTTCTGGCCCAACAATTTGCATCTTTGGTGGTTACATCGGAAGCAAGATGGTAAGTCCCCCCGTGCTTGTAGATGTTTCTCTCTCATACGTCCACAGATGGCATCGTCATCAAGGAAGACTGCTGGTAAGACAATAACGCCAACCAGAATTGACTACTCCTGCTCACAATGTCTCCTGCAGGTACGGGTACAACTGTCGTACCCAAACCCATGCGCCGGCGCATGCTAAGAAGCTTAATGTGAGGGTGCACTGGTGTATTTCGAATGTCTTCAACTCACTCCGTTCTAGCATCTGTGCGACGCTACGAAGGGCGATCGGGCGTAAGCAGAGCTCATACTCAATGGACTTGGGTCGTGTCATTTTGTCGCGGTGTGGACAGTAACTTACATCAATGTGGTTGTATGTATGATACAGAAGTGGAAATTAATAGGGACACAAGCGATGCTCGAATGGCAACGCGATAGTAGTGATGCAGCTACAATATTAGTGCATGCGATCCCAATCTCCCAAGCCCCTGGATTGGCCTCCCCTGCGCCGGCTGCTCAGCATTGGCGTTCTATCCTCCCGCCCGGAAGAGCTCATAATGAGGTGCTTGTCCACCAGCTAATGATGGGTGTAAGCATGTTTTGAAGGATGGTCGGGGCGGCTACGTACATCATTAAGTATATTCGTGGTGTTCGTCAGCGTCGATAGGTACGCCGTCAGCTGCACGTCTTCGTATTCCTATGGGCCATTCATTCGTCCGTTTTCGGGGCGGTAAGGGAACACTCACCGTGTCGAACTCCTCTCGGAACCCTTTGTTATCGCTCGCAGGCAGAGAGGCGATCAGAGCCGTCAACGATCGCAGCGCTGCAGGATCCTTCGATGCAGTGCCTGACCGCCCTCAAGATCAGAACAAAGCAGGACGGACGGCTAAGACCGCATACCTGCGATGACACTCTTCACGTACCCCACGAGTACGACAATACGATCGTGCAGCATCTTGACAGCTGCTCGCTGCGTGTGAAGGTGAGACTCGACTGCAGCGGTGTTATAAGCAAAGCCACGAAGATGACGGTGTAAAAAACATACGACTAGTGCCGCCTTCACCGCCTCTGGCTGTCCAATCGACAGCAATCCGCTCCGCCTCGCCAGTCTCTACCGAGAACGGCGCCTCGATAAACACCGAACGCGAGTGCCGGTCGCGGATCTCGATCGTCGGCTCGTAAGCCTTCAAAGGCAGGTTTTGTGACGAGAGGTCCGACCCTCCGACGCTGCTCGATGGTTGAAGCAGCAGCAAGAGCGGCGTCGAACTGTATGCGGTGAACTGAGATGATGCATGGTGAGAGGAGGCTCGCCATGAAGGAGCGTGGCGTGCACCTGTTCATGCAGGGCAATGTGTCGTGAGGTTGGCTGTGTGGCCACGGTGTACCAGCCGATGAATTCGAGGGAGGGAAACACCTGCTTGTCTGCACACAGGAGTCCTTGGTCAGACAGGGGACCTTCTCCGTAGGCAGGAAACGTACACTGGTCTTTCCTGCTGTTCAGCGACCCATGGTCGACCTTTTCGCCCTCCTCCACCGCTACCTCGAACGTGTTCACGATGTCGACCTCGCGCCCGTTCTGCGTTCCCAATAACGCACCAAGCACTGCATGCCAGGCCTAGAATCAAGAGATGAACAGATGGGAACCGTCCAGAACTCACCGAAAGGAAGGTTGGTATTCTTCTGCAGCCGGAGACGCGTCAGATGTTCGGATATGTTGAGGATGGGCAAGGGGTGTCTATGCAAAATCCGGGGTAAGCACGGGCATGGATCGCACGCGTTCGCGGACTCACATGGACAGGGATAGCCCAGAGACCGTGCTCGAAGGCAGGACCACCGGAAGATCGTCCGTATCCATGCTACTCATTGTGTGGGGCTTGAGTCTGGTGCTGGTAGCGGTATGGTGTGAGATGACCGGCGGGAGTGCGGCGGCTGCTCGGCCGTCCAGCGTCCGCGTTGGTTGGAACCACCATCCCCGTCCCCATCCTTTACTCACGTCACGCGGTGGACCTACTACTTCTAGCTTCCATTGCCATAGCTCAAACACAGATCCCAAAACTCAGACAGTGCGATGCTTAGCATCGGATAACTACTTCTCCTCTGATTTTGTAATGACAAATTTTCTACTTTAACAAGTCCCTCTTAGCTCAGTTGGTAGAGCGCGTCACTAGTAGCAAACCTAACTGCGTAATGACGAGGTCAGTCGTTCAAATCGGCTAGCGGGAAACTGTTTTGAACTTTTTTGATAATATAAGTTTACATGGCCGGTATCATCATTTGTATCATTAGTTCATTGTCAGTCAAGATTTCCACTTCATGACATGTTCTAATAAAATTACATATAGAACCACATTTGGTAACAGGCCGATATGTCCAGGCCATGCACTCCACTCACTGAGCGACGACCTAAAAAACATACGCCTGTGATATACTGCCAGTCAACTATGGAAATAAGTTCTTTGGGTTGAGATAGGCATTGATAGCAGTAGGGTACGAGGAGAGAACGACATAGTAGGCCCAGTGGTCACGTGAGTTTCGCGTAACGACCTGCCCTAAAGCTCATTTCCTGCCAGCCAGCGTCGCGTCCTGATCTCTTCGTTCCAACCGTCCCACACCTGCAGTAGTCATGTCTGGCTTTGACGCTGACCGTGTCTTCTCCGTGTCCGTCCACGATGCTCCAACCACCTTCGCATCGGATTCGCCGTCGGAGCTAGAGAAGCTGCTACTGGAGTTCTTGCTGCAATACCGTTTGGGAGGGGAGTTCGTCTACCGGTGCGCTGCAAGTCTCTCACATGCGCACTCACACTAATTTTACGCGTGCCCTACAGCGATAAACTGCGTGCCAACCTACTTCTGAAGCACTATTCACTTGAAGTCGATCTCCGACACGTTGGTTTGTTCAATGACGAGCTTGCCCACGCCATTCAAGACAAACCTGCCGACGTGCTGCCACTGGTGCGCGCGCTAACACCTCTTCTTTAACTCCGCTGACTCCTTGTAGTTTGAAAACGCAGCCACTAAGGCTTCTCGTAGCATCTTGTTCCCGTTAGCAAGCGCCAACGACGATGCGGAATCTCCCACACAGAACATCCCCAAGATCCAAATCTCCATTAAGTCCGGCCTGAACTTGCTGCAGTTCCGTGAACTCACAGCAAACACCATGAACAAGCTCGTCCGCATCCCTGGCATCGTCATCTCCGCATCCGTCCTCTCATCTCGCGCCACCAAGCTACACCTCCAATGCCGCTCTTGCCGCTCCAACAAGGTTATCTGGCCATCTGGCGGGCTAGGTGGCCTGGGAGGTGGCGCAGAGCGAGGGCTGCCGAGAATTTGCGACGCGCCGGTGCCCGAGGGCCAGAAGAAGGAGTGCCCAATGGACCCGTACCTCATCATCCACAGCAAGTCTATGTTCTCCGACCACCAGACGCTCAAGTTACAGGAAGCGCCTGATATGGTGCCCGTCGGAGAGCTTCCGCGGCATATTCTGCTATCTGCAGATAGGTATATTACAGGGCAGGTCGTTCCAGGCTCGCGCGTCATTGCGACCGGGATTTACTCGACATTTCAGTCTTCGAAAAATGTGCGCTGCTGCGTTGGCTGTGCTCCTAACCAGCCCTCCCTTACTGACCCATGTCCAGAAATCTGCAAGCGCGTCGGCTTTGCGGACGCCATATCTACGCCTTATCCACCTCGAGCTGTCATCACCGTCCTCTGCCGGCTCGGGTGGCATGAATCCCTTCGGCCTGCAGTTCACACCCGAGGAAGAGGAGGAGTTTGGTGAGATGGCGAGGAGTGAAGGTTTTTACGAACGTTTTGCGAAGAGCGTAGGCCCGAGTATCTTTGGTTTCTCGGTGAGCAGGTTCGATATGTGAACGAAATCACCTTCCTGAGCGCACGGTGCAGACATCAAGAAGGCCGTAACTTGCTTACTGTTTGGAGGATCGAAGAAGATCCTCCCGGACGGTATGCGGTTACGAGGAGACATAAACGTCCTCCTCCTGGGCGACCCTGGTACCGCCAAGAGTCAGCTGTTGAAGTTCGTCGAGAAGGTGGATTGCATTAATGGCTCTTTTTATGATGATTAATTGAGGTCTTAAGGTCGCGCCCATTGCCGTCTACACGTCAGGCAAAGGATCCTCCGCCGCCGGCCTGACCGCCTCTGTGCAGAGAGATACGGTGTCGGTGTGTTGCCTTCCTCACTGGTGAGAATGCTCTCGTTCCCGCTAAGACTCCACACAGCGAGAGTTCTACCTCGAGGGAGGCGCCATGGTGCTGGCAGACACGGGTGTTGTCTGTATTGACGAGTTCGACAAAATGCGGGATGAGGACCGGGTTGCCATTCACGAGGCCATGGAACAGCAGACCATTTCCATCGCAAAGGCAGGTATCACGACCGTCTTGAATTCGCGCACAAGTGTGCTCGCCGCTGCCAATCCAGTATGGGGCAGGTATGATGAGGGCCGCAGTCCGGGTGAAGTGGGTGCATTTTTCTCAACAGCAGCAATAAATGATTTACATGATTACCCATCACAGAATATCGACTTCCAGACGACAATCCTGTCGCGTTTCGATATGATATTCATAATCAAGGATGAACACAATGAACAGCGCGATCGGGTGCGCTTGGTCTGCAACGAATTACCGGTCATATACTTACTTGCGAACGCAGATGATAGCGAAGCACGTTATGAACATCCACATGAACCGACCGAATGCAGTTGCAGACGAGAATGGGGAGGTGGTTGGTGAGATCGACATCGACAAGATGAAGCGCTTTATTTCGTACTGCAAATCGTACGTCCACAAGCAGAAACTACCATGCAGCGATGATCTGACCCTTGCTCGCGATGTAGTAAATGCGCGCCACGGCTGTCTCTGGACGCCCAGGCGATCCTCAGCGACCACTTCGTACAGTTACGAAAGCAAGTCCAGCAGGTCGAACAGGACAACGACGAACGAAGCTCTATCCCAATCACCGTGCGGTAAGTGCAGACTTTTGGAGACCCGTATCATTCTGACCAAGCTGTCTTCAGTCAACTGGAGGCTATCATCCGCATCTCCGAATCCCTAGCGAAGATGACTCTCTCGACAGTGGTACAACGGCACCACGTCGAGGAAGCGACGCGCCTGTTCAAGTTCTCCACCATGGACGCTGTGTCCGCGGGGTCCGTCGACGGCCTCTCGCGCGGTGAGCTCAACGGAGAGATCACGAAGATCGAGAAGGAGATACGGCGGCGCTTGCCCGTGGGCTGGAGCACGAGTTACCAAAGCCTCGTCCGAGAATTCGTGACGCAGCAAGGGTACTCAAACCACGCGTTGGAGAGGACGCTGTTCGTGATGGAGAAGCGTGAGATCGTACGATTCTCTGGCCAGGTAAGGAGCCTGAACTCCTAGTCCCAAGAGCAGAATACTGACGTCGAGTCAATCACGTAGAAAAAGATCGTGCACAGGTTGGTGCAGTGCATTGTCCACGAGAAACCAACTGACGTCCTTTTCAGAGTGGGAGTATGAGGCCGCCAAAGATTCCATATGTGTATTACGTGCATTGTATTTTACTTGCTCTGTGTTGCTCTAATGCATGTTGTCTTGTTTGTTTGTACCTTGGAGTCTCGGACACTTCAGTACTTGGTATAGGGCAGAAACTGTACGTAGAGCTTGCATTTCAGCAAAAACTAGCGGCAGTCCGATTCCACATCACACAGTATTGAGTTTCAAGCATGCGGGATTGTCATGGTGCATACAACATGACATACAAAGCGGCTGGAGCGAAAGCGACAGGAGAGAGGATGCGCGGAACACGCCTGCTTCACCGGTTCTACGTGACAAGTACCATTGAGCTGGCAGCCGTGGCATAGCAGACTATCACGCACCTTCACGAACCCAATGGCAGCAGACTTCTCGCGGAAGCATTGACGGCACAGGTCAAGACCGTACTTGCGGATAAGACCGGCTTGGTGAGCGCAAAGGCGGCTGCGCGTCGCGGGAATACAGTGAGCATCATCTCGAAGTGTTAAAGACGACAGGCGCACCATTGACGGCTGCCCTTGCCGTACTTGCGGGGTCGAGAAAACCAGACAGCGTCGTGGGTCATTTTGAATGGTGAGACTGGATCAATGGGTCAATGTAAGCAGGTAGGAGATGCGGCGGCAGGGCATACATTGGCTGGAGCACGGAGAATAGCGTCGGTGTACGCGCCGTCACTGTTGACGGTGTGGCAGTGGTCGATTCCGAGAACTGTACAGGTCATCCATTTAGAGTTTGCGGCGGCGGGTGCCGAAAGCTCTGCTAAGCGTCAATATCTATCCAGCAAAGGCCTGCTACACCGCCCGCCTAGCTCAATCGGATAGAGCGTCAGACTCTTACTAGGCAGGGCATCTGAAGGCTGCGAGTTCGACCCTCGCGGTGGGCTAGTATATTTTTACTCTGTCCACTAGTAAACTAGTAAGCCGGCCCAGGAACAGCGCCGTCCGTATCTCTTGGCATTCCATGAGCCACTCAAGTTGTGCTCGGAATGTCGATTCCGTTCATCTGGCATCTTGCTGTGTCCGACTTTTCGCTCATCTCCGGCTTTTGAATACACCTAACTATCTCGCACTCAGCGGCAATCCTCTGTACTAGTCATCTGTCAGACAGTTCGCCCCACCTAGGCTCTCGTGTCTCCTTCCCCGGATCTGATTTCCGCCTTCCGCGTCCACTGGCATGCTGTTCTTGAGCTTCCGAGCTCCCTGAGATAGCGGTTGGTCCATTCCGATGTCACACTATAGATAGACCGGATCGAATGACCGTGGCCCACGATTCATGAATCGGTGGTAACTTGCCTCTTAATCCCTGTCCTCCCGGCCAACGCACCACCAAATCCTCTCACTCCGAGCTGAAGCGTTCGATGCTTGAATCTGCTCAAGTAGCCGCTCTCGTCGTACTCGTTTGGAGTCTTTGGCGGGTGGTGTACAATCTCTATTTCCACCCACTCGCTCACGTTCCGGGACCACGCTGGGCAGCAGCTACCCAACTCTGGCTCGCCTACAAAGAACTGTGGGAGGGCGTGTCGCTTTCTGACATTCGGTATCAATTGCATGCTCAATACGGTGCGCAGAGGATCTCTCATTGTTGAGGAAAACGGTCACGCTGACACCCTTGCCACATAATCAGGCGACGTTATCCGCCTCACGCCCAGAGAGGTGCTTCCGCTGTGCAGGAGATCAATCCTAAATTGTTTATACTTTCATTTTCACCAGATCCACTTCGCCAACCCAGAAGCCTTTCACGACATATACAGCGTGAACAACAAATGGGAGAAAGACGACCACCTCTATCGCGCGTTCGACATGGACTTGTCCTCCCTGTGCTTCCCATATTACGAGGCCAAGCAGCGAAGAGAAGTGCTCAGTCCGATATTTTCCCGTTCGGCCATCGTCAGCCTTCAGAGTGTGGTCCTGGCGCGCGTAAGGTTTCTTCTCTGCTCATGTTGCAAGAGTCCTGTTGACCGTGCGTGCCCAGGTTGACGTGCTATGTAATGCTCTCAATACCCAGTACACGCAAGGCATGGATCCTGCTCCTCTGCATCCCTGCGCAGTAGTACTCACCAACCCCCAGAGAAGTTCAGCGATCTGTCCCTCGGATTCAAGTGCTTCGCAATGGACGTGATCACATCGTTCTGCTACGCTCGCCCCGTAGAAGCTACGTCTGCGCCCGACTTCCACGCGGAGCTCGTGCACGGTGCCGAGGAAGTACTGCCCGGCCTATCATACGGTAAGCAGTCCAGTGTCATCGTGTGGTGCATCCGCAACACGCCGCGCTGGCTCGTGCACGCCGTCGGCTCGCGGCCGATGATGGCCCTACTGTGTCTGCAGGACGTGCGTGTACTTGTGTCTTCCAGGTCGAGCTGCTAATTGAGATTCAACACGCACGCAGACGATGCGGAAGCAAATCGACGATATCGTGCGCAACCCCAGCGAGCTTGAGACTGCGCCACACCAGATCGTCTACCACGCGTTGCTTGACCCCGCGGCCCACAAGGGCCGCTCGTTGCCCTCCAAATTGAGCCTCTTCCACGAAGCGCAGGTGCTCCTCAGCGGAGGCACCGACACCGTCGGGATCACGCTGACGGTGGTCATGTACAATGTGGTCCGCACACCTGCTGTTCAGGAAAGGCTGCGGGCCGAGCTGCGCGCGGCGTGGCCTGTCCTTGACGAGACGCCGCGTTATGAGGACCTGGAGAAGCTCCCGTACCTGGTGCATTGCTAAGAGCGCCGTCGTAATTCATGGAACTGACGTCTTTCTCAGACGGCATTGCTGAAAGAGGGCCTCCGGATGTTCCCCGGCGGCGCAGCCTTCCCGCGCATCGTGCCTCCAGAGGGCGCAGTCATAGCAGGAATGCCTGTGCCGGGCGGAGTGAGCTTGCCTTGTTCCTAGCTCCGAGTTGTCCGAACGCGTCTGACGTTCCTTACAGACGGCAGTATCACAATGCTTCACCTTCGTCCAGCACAACGAGGCTATTTTTGAGCGCCCGAACGAGTTCCTGCCCGAACGCTGGCTCGGCGAGGATGCCAAGGCCCTCGAGCACTATCTCATCGTCTTTTCGAAGGGTCCGCGGAGCTGTATTGGAATCAAGTAAGCATCGCGCTCTCTTCCTGTAGTACGCCGTGCTGAAACTAGATGCACACTTTCGTTTTGTATAGCTTGGCGTACTGCGAGCTGTACCTTGCGATCGCCCATATCTTTCGCCGCTTTGAGGTGACCCTGGACCCCACCCGGTGAGCTGTGGATTAATGGGAGCCATATACCCTCGGGCTGACAGGACCGTCATTGAAGAACGCCGGACTTTAGGTTCCACGAGCACTATATCCCTTGTTTTCCGGGCGAGCATTTGCATGTCTCGTGCAAGCCGGTGGACTCGTGAGCAACGATATCTCGATTTTGCTCGTGAGCCTCTGCTTCTGCTCTTTCCTGCAGTGAACGTTCTTGCCGGAGGTCACATCGTAGACAGTGCTGTTTCTGAGCGGCTGAAACGAACCCCTCATATATTGACTTCTACACATATGTACATACACAGGAACGTCCTTTGCCGGCCAGCCTCGCGAGGTCACGTATATACATCACACAACGTTACAGCACGTCCGTACTGCCACTTGTAAGAACCTCAAGCAACGCCTTCAGATTGCGCAGAATAACTACAGAAACAGACAAATAAGTGTGCGACGAGATGGTGATTAAACAGATGAGGTACTAGGGATAGGAGACCATGGGTTGAGAAGTACGCTGTACAAATGCGGGACAACCAAGCAATTGTTCACAGAATTTCAACAGAAAACACGAAAGATAAAGCGAGCGAAGATGCGGGTTTTGAATACAATGCGCAATGGTAGTATGCCATACGAATGATTCCCGTCGCCAAGTGTACCTCGGGGACAGCATAGTGAACATAGTGGGAAGGACGGGCAGATTATAGGGTATAGTGTGCTGGGGAGCATGCAAAGGGAGAGTGAAAGTGCTGTCCTGGGGCCATTGGACGTCGATAGTGTCGAGCACAGATACTGTTTACATGCCGTAGCTGAACGTCGTCCTCTGGTACGGATCAGCGGCGATGGCGACGCTGGGGAACGAGCCGACACCGCCGTACGACGAGAAGGAGCCGCCGTGGGAAGCCAGAGACGGATGGTGGCTCGAGTTGCCCTGCAGGACGTAGCCGTCGATGCCCTGCGGCTGCAGCGCGTGCAGGCCAGTCTGCCCAAGAGCGCTCTGGCCGTGGTTCTGCAGACCCGCTCCAGTGGGCATCGAGTAGAGACCGTTGCCGTTGTAGACGTCAGTCAAGGGGTTGGACAGATGGCGACCGGCGCCATGGGGGGCGATAGCCATGCCCTGGTTGCTCATCGTCATGTTGACGAGTGACTGCTGCTGGTGTTGGTAACCGCCGTTGCTCGCGCCTCCGTAGTGGTCCATCTGTTCGCGCTGCAGCTTGTTCTGGATGCGCTTCCCGTAAGGAGTGTTGCGGATGAGAGGGAGCACCGGCCTGATACCATCCACAAGCAGAGCGCGCTGGTTGGGCTCAGCATAGTCTAGTGCAGTCTGCGAAACTAAATCAGACATGTGATGGCAAACGTTCGTTTACACACGGACGCACCTGCACGCAGTAGTTGCCGTAAGAGTCCCGCAGCAACTTCTCAAGACGTGTGCGGTTCAGCAACTCCTCAATCAGCATCTTCCGGGTGCTGTGCTCAGCGACACGGATGCACTGTGCAAACGTGTTAGACTCGACTGAGCGCATCGGATAGCGTTGCTAGCTCACCTTCTCGATGACATTGGAGCTGAACTTCTGAACCGACAGCGCGCACACATTTCCAGTGAACTGACGGATGACTGCGTCACTGAACCGGTTGTCGTTAAGATCCAAAATGTATTGCACGACCTGGCAAAAGAAGAAGCAAATCAGGCACGATTCCACATATCAAGGAAGCGAACAGAACGCACATAGTTCCCGTATGGGTCCTGAACGAGGGTCAACGCGTTGTACGTGATTTCATTCACCAGCTGAATCCGTTGATGGTCAGAGGCATGGTCAATGCACCTCTGCAACACACAGCAGCCATGACGGTGAGTCGCAACCTCAACGCAGTTGGCTGCCACCGCGTTGTAGATGAACTAAACGCATATCAGCACTGGTATCATTACCCACGCCAACTAACATCAACATACCTGATTGTCTTCAGGCGCCAACTTGTTCAAACACTTCTGAATGACGTGATTACCATTCAGATCTTTGATGAGCACGACTACGTGGAGACTGAGGGCAACGATGATGGAGTGAATCTGGCCATTGTATCTATGATCAGTCTGCGAGTTCCGCCACTGTGAGCGTCAGAGTTGAGCTCAATCAAAGACGATGCTTGCCTGGCGCCTCGTTGACAGGAAGTCAATCATCTTCTGCACGGCGCGGGTTCCATGCATGTTTAGGGAGATGTTAACCAGATCCTGCGCAACAGACTCGCAGATGATGTTGCGCTGCTCGTCGGTGGAATACTCCAATAGCTTCTGACAGAGGTAATTGCCGAAGGGATCTAAAACAAGTTTGAGCTAAGGAAGCAAACGATGAAACGCTGCACGCACCAGTCATCAGCTCGGCAAAATGACCGAAGGTCTCGCGGAAGATCATGTCCCTATGCTCCGGGGCACCCTCCTCCAGCTTCTTCTGAAGATACCTACAGCCGTGCTGGTCCTTGCACAGGCTGGGGATCTCGCCGGCCAGGTCCTCCAGGCGCGTTCCCGCAAAACGATTGACTAGACTGCCGTCAGCAACTAGGTACTACTATACACATGGCCGGAAACACGTACACTCGCGATCCATATCACCGCGCTTGTGCTTCGGTCCGTGAAGCCCGTTCATCTTGCCGTCAGAGCTTGCCACGCGACTGCCGATACCGAGACCATACCGAGAGCCGTTGTGATGGTATAGAGCAGTCGAGCCTGTTCCGCTGCCCAAAGTCGCCGAGGTGCCGCGTGCACTGGAATCAAACCCGTAGGAGTTGTAATGACCGTTCTCCAACCCGCCATTGTTCAACCCGTAGACCGATTCCACACCGTACTGCTGCATGCGCCATGTTAGAGATGGCAACCGGCAAGGACGAAAGGGATCACCTGCGCCCCATCGTCATATGACGAGTCAAAGCCTAGCTGCTTCTCATACTGATTGGGTGTCAGCCTGGACAAGGACGACTGGATGTCGCCATTCAAGGGGCTGTCCCCGAGCTGTTGCGAGTTTAAGCGCGACGCGAGAAGCTGAGCTTCTGGCGACAGAGGGGTGCCTGGCGTTTTCGTTAAATGTCCGCCCGTATTAGAGATGCCAGCCAGCGGCGTAGCGGGGACGGAACGAGTTGTGATTGAGAGTCCGTCAGAGAGTCCAGGTGGAGAGCCGCGACGCGAGCCAGGCACTTGAGAGTGCGGAGATAGCCCTTGAAAATGAGAAGCGACGTGAGAACGTAGCGCAAGCGGTAACGGTATACCGGCAGACTTGCCATTAACCGAGAGGTCAGTAATGTTGAGCACCGGATTAGTGACGGACCGCCTGTCGCCACGCACTGGGAGGGTTTCAGGGCGGGGCGACCCTGAGAACTGCGGCCACTCGGACGGTTTGTCGCGCGAGTCTGCAGAGCGTCCACCATATGAGTTGCGATTGGAGGTCTGCGACAAAGCTGCAAGGTCCAGAGCTGCCGACGACGTCGAGAGCTTCGCATCAAGCAATTGAGCTTGCGCCGCACGTCCTTGAACACAATCAGCGTACCTTGTTAAACTGGGCCTGGAATTTGTCGTCGTCCGACGTGGGGAGGTTACGCATCGCGTCTAAGACTAATTCAGAGAGGCGGAGCTATGTCAAGGGGGTTGCTCACTGTGCATTTCCTCGTCCAGCTGCTCGTCCAACATCATACCAGCCGTATACGCGTTGCTGTAATGCAGGCCCTCGTTCTCGTACTTCCCATTTGCCCTCTGCAAGAACGCGCCATCCGTGCCGGAGTGCGGCTGCCTCTCGCCGATCAACGAGAGACCCTGGAGGTGACCGGCGAGCTCCTCGTCGTGGCTGCTAGCGGAGGTGCGCCGACTCGCGGGCATGCTTTTGGCACCCGCGCGTCCATATCCCTGCCCGATACCGTTGCTCCCGTTCGGGTTGGAGGAGGGCACGTCGGGCGAGCGCGTCAAGGGTGCGTAGGTGACCGACTTGCGCTTGTCCGCCGCCGCCGCCGTGCCGACGGCCTTCGAGAGCACGTCGACATCAACACCAGCGTGGGCGAAGCTGGCGCGAAGACCTGGGGAGATCTCATTCGGGAGAATGCCATTGACGCGAGGCGGGGTGGTAGGCGCCGAAACAGCCAGATGCTGCATGCCGTTCCCGTTGGCGTCGATAGGCAAGCTTAAGAGCTCCTGAGCCTGCTGCTGCTCCAGAGCACGCATTTGGTCTTCGAACATCTTGCGTTGGAGGACACGTTGACGTTCGTGCTCAAGGCGTTTTAACTCAACGCGCTGACGCGCCAAAGTCAGTCTCAATCCACCTCATGCCAGGGATCCTGCTCACCGCCGATATATCGGACATATTAGATCCCAACCTCGCGGCCTTGACGCATGGATGAATGAGGATGGAGAGGTCACGCCTGCCAACCAGAAGCACTCACAGAGTCAGCGAGGTCCAGGAAGGCCGGAGGGCTTTGCTTTCTCTCGTCGGAGGTAGGGCGAGGATCAGTAGGGGAAGTAGAGGGTTCCAGACTGGCGGCCATAGTAGATAGAGAACAGTATTAATAGTCTTTTTTGAATCCGGGGGTGATGACGATTGAGCAAAGCAGAGAGTGACGAAGACGAGGAATAAGGGAAAATGCTGAGCCTAGTAGCACAATGGGGTTATCCTGGACACGAGAGCGTCGTATGGAATGTGGTCAGTTGCCCAGCGCATGAAAGCGAGGCGAGTTGATGGTACGCACCTGAAGCCGATTTTGAGCCCGTCTAGAAAGGACTGTTGTTACAATACGGCTGAATGGGCTGCTGGAGAGCGGGTCAGAGGGGGCCGGACGAGCAGCGCGACGAGCAGGCCACGCACTGAGGTTTTCACGAAATTACGACGCCAGACAGGAAGACGGGGTAGCGAAGGGAGGGCTTGACGAGAGGAATTATATGGGGCTCGCTTGCAGCAGCGTGGGCACCTGAACTCTAAAAGAGCACGGAGTTCACCGCTGCCCTCATTTTGGAGCGCCGCTTCCCGGAATTCCTTCCTTTCAGTCCGTGTCACATCATTTTCCCCGCTTTTCGCGACAGACTCGGCCAGCTTCCACGCGCCTACCGCCCTTTTTGCCCAAAACAACTTGCCCCGCCACCTCGATCGCTCAATTAGCCGAAAGGACCCTGCCCTAAGTAGTCCCGCCGCGTCCGCTAACACCCAACGCGGGTTTCCTTTGTGCGCACTGGTGGCGAGCCTCAGCAGGTACCTTCGACGACCGCAAGCCACACGGGCACGGCCCACCATGAAGACTTGCTTTGTCTCCGGCCCGCCCGTGGGGTCTCTGTCGGCATGCCATGCGCGCGCGCGACCCTCCCCATCGTCATGTCAACCCATCCGCTCCCCGCATCTACTTATTACATGACGCACATTTCGGCTCTCTATCCGCGCCTTCGACCAAGCACCAACGCGTCCGGTCACCTGCTGTGAGCATTCCTGCAGAGGCCAGTTTACGCTGCGTCAAACGCCGGTCTAGATCGAGAAGCGCCACGCTTGGGCACTTATAGCTCAGGGATAATCCCATTGTGCGCATTACATATCACTGCCGTTATATTGGAGGCACACGAGGCGCGGCCTCCAAAGTTGTGGCGCAGCAAGGCGGACGCGAACTCCCGCCAACTCGTGCTATAGCTAGTGAGGCGTGTTTTATTATCCACGGCGTTCGTCTTGCCGATCAGCACGCGTCGCTGCATCGTCTGGCGAGAGAAGTAGAAACAGAGTTTTGATGGGGCGCTCTACGGCGACTTCGCGAACAACACGCGCTGCGAGCAGCGGACGGCCTTTGCCACACGCTGCCGAAGCCAGGCACTCGCCCGCCTGGGCCTGACAGCGACAGAATGATAAAACTTATACTCCCACTAAGCTTAAGGTACATAGCACGCGCTGTGCATTATGTAGACCAAAGTCCCCATTTATCAGCGTTCCTTGAGTAGCCCGTTGCATTCCCAATACTGTCGTATGTAGACCCCTCCGACTCATGAGCAATAAGCATATGGTATGTAGTACAGTGTGTGGCTGAGTGTGCGTTATGCCGAGAATCCATCTACGAGTTGAATTTCACCGCCTCCCACCGCATTCAATACTTTCTCCGTCGGGAAAGTCCTGCCGTGCTTATCCTCATCGGGAGGCTCGACGTCGCCGTCGACAGGCACACCGCGCAATGTCCGTCGGTCCTCTTCTTCGTCGGGTTCTCCGTTCTGCGCGACGTAGTCTGCATCATGTGAGCACGCATCCTCTGCTCCGCCCTCTGGCATCTCCGGAACGGCTTTGACGGATGGTTGTTGGGAGCTGGACGGGTACCGTGCACGAAGGAACCCCGAAAGACCAAAGAAAGACATTCGCGACAGCGAGCTGTGCTGTGACTCGGCTGCAGGCTTTGACGGTGTAGTCGACCCACTTGAAGGCGTGTCCATTTCAACGTTGGCTTCGGAAGCTGTGTCCGTCGACACCTTCAGATCGTCCTTCGAATTCGACTCGAGCGGCGTTAACGGTCGTGTAGGCGACTCGAGCCCAGTTATTGATAGTTCAGGGGACTTCAGTTGCCTGCCGAGACGGTAAGCTAAGCAAGTCGTCAGATACGACACGAATACTAACACCAGTCGGGCTCCTTCCCCGTCGGTCAAAGTCAAGAGAAGATTCTTCAGGTTAGGAAGCGTATGCCGCATATCCAAAGCGCGCAGATTCTTCTCTGACATGAGCTGAGAGACGCGTGAGCTCATTGATCATGCGCCGTCCACCACCACATACCAATTCAATGTCCTTATTCAAGAGAAAGACGCCGTACTCAAACCTATACGTGTCGACGCCCTTCGAGAAAAGCGGAAACCTGTGCAAAGGGTCAGTCTGTTGACGGGAATCGGAATACCACACATACATTCGTGGACCAACCATGGCTGAGATGCCGTCGCGAATCATGCTCTTGCTTCCGCAAAAGGTGATCGGGTAGACCAGGCCCTTGCCCAAATACGTCGCAAGCAGCTGGACTACGAGGGCAGCGTATGCCAGAGAGGTTGCGACACTGTCCTCGGTAACCTCCTTGTGGGAAGGTAGAAGCAGTGGCGGGGCAGGGTCCGTGGCGCCGAGAGGGATCGGCAGTGGAACGTCGAGTATCGTGTAAAGCAAATCGGGACCAGAAAGGAGTTCGATGGGGAAGATGGTAGATAGTGTGGAGATGAGGGTGACACGAACGGGAGCCAAGCGATTCTGCAGGTTTTCGCCTTGACCTCTGATATGTTCTTTATAACCACCTTCTACTTCACGAATGGTAGAGCTTACCTCGCTTCAACGAGATCGTCCACCTGTTCCTCGTCGGCGTCGTGATCCTCTACCTCAATTTCAGCGGCAAGTGCAAGGAGCTCTCTTCTTCTTCGTAACTCCTCCTTTCGCGCCTGGATATCTTGGGCAACTGTTTCATCGAAAACTTCTCAGTGATGAATCCCGTTGGGGATCAGGAAGTTTACACGAACCAAGTTCTGATTCTGTACGCAGCGTAGAACGTGCGGCTGCCCAGTCAGCTATTCGAGTCTCCCGCTCCGAAATGTCGCGGTGCTGACGAGAGCACGAGGTAAGCCGCTTGTCGATGAAATTGACTCCAAGGCAGTGAGCTCACCAAACGAGCAACCTCATCTCCGTTAACAAGGCTGTCTATATCATTTGCTATCTTTGACAACAGCTGCTGTGTATCAAGGATTGCCGACTGAAGATTGACCATTCTACGTTCGAAGACGATCAACGACGGTAATTACCGGCACCTCGGGAGACGCACTTCACCAGGTCTTGCCACGACGCACTTTTTGCCGTGTCACCGTGTAATCGAGATGCCCTCTCCGTGCTTCGCGCAGGTACCGGTGTTCTGGAGCCAGCGGACGACGCGGTGGCAGTCAAGGTGGAAGACCCTGGTAATATGAGATCGCCGGCACTCCAAACTTCGGGATCAGAGCTATAGCCGTTCGAAGTGGACGGTGCGCCGCTTTCCGGGGACGGCGTGGGCGGTGGGAGGTAAAACACTTTGCCAGGCGGCGAAAGGGTGACAAGCAATGCATTCGAAGACAGACGCGAAGGATGTGCGGACAGCTGAAAGGGACAAGATTGACAAGTGAGCAGCGGCGCAAAGTCGTGTGCGAGGAGATAGTACCTCGTTTGGCAACGGAACGAGGTCATCAAGGTCGGTCAACCACTCCTCCATGATCTTCCAATGCGGCCCAGCATCTGCTCCACTCACGGCCTTCTGCTTTCCCTTGTCTCTGTCGCGTTTGGAGCCAGAACCGGGAGGCAACTTGCCCCAGAGCTGCACACGTAACGTAGTGGCGGCCAAGTCTGACCACGGCGCCAACTCGTACCCAGATGACAAGTCCAACGGAAAGGCTAGGTTGGTCGACGGGGCGTGAATCGCAGAGAAGTAGTTTGGCACGGAGGGCATGACATGTTGTAAATGCGGAGAGGTCGGGTGGGAGCCGAAAGACTCTGACGATGCAGATGACGGCCGCACGCGAACTGAGCCGGATGGCACCTTTCGATGTGAGGCACCAGATGTGGACGTGGACGAGCGGATAGAGGAAGGGGATGAGGTGGGTGGACGCACTGCGCCTTTGCGTCCCTTACTGTCATCGGTGTCTGAGGGAGCGGGGCGCCTAAGTGAGGAATGTGGAGATGAGGAGCTGTGAACAGGCGAGCCAAAATTCTCGCGCGCCGGCGGAGCACTATGCGGTGAAGACCGGATGTGAGGAGATGAGCTACGAGATGGAGATGAGGACGAAGCTCCATGGCGGCTACGTTCTTGAGGTCGAGGGGGCACGGTCAACGTGAGGAATGTTTCGACGAGCCGTGATCCCAATATGCGCTCCAAATGCACTTGGGAATGATCTATATCGACGCCAACCGATGTGGTAGGGCTCCTATGGGCTAGACGGATGCTAGACGAAGAAGATGCCATGGAATTGGTGCGTACTCGATGGGGGCGTACGGTGGGCCCCGACCCAGAGAGTGGAGGACGTCGTCTGTCGGTACCGGGGCTGGCTCCAGCAGGTGGCCTGTCTAGCATGCTCGCACGCGACATGGTGCGCTTGCGACCTCTCAGTTCGTGCCCTGCCACCGACATCAAGCTCTTTGAGTCATCTACTCCAGGCAGGCCATCTACACCAAGGCTCCTCATTGTGTCGACAGACGTTGAGGAGACCTTGCGAGTACGCTTTCTAGTCAGGGCGACATCCAGATCGTCCGACAGGTTACCAAAAGCATTGAATTGGGACTTCTCAGCAGGTTGAGAGAGGGCGGACGTGAGAGCATCGCGGGCAGGGAAAGGCGTGAAATTCTTTATTTGAATGCTTGAGATGTGTCTCAGGAGATGCTGGTAGAGAGAAAGGACGGATGTCTTGACGGAGAAGTGGACGCAAGAGTCTTGGTCACTCACCTGGCCTGAGTGCACATCTTGCCGCCCGTCCATCTCTCTCCTACCGCTTTGTTACAGGAATCCTGATCTTATAAATGAGGGATGCGCCTGGTGGATGGTATATGCTGGGTGCACAATTTCGATTTGGCTGTCATACGGCGCACGGGCCTCAAGAGTCAGATGAATGTTAGTCAGAGTGTGGGATAGAGCATGAAAGGAAAGTCAGCAAGTTCAAAGCTAGTAGGGATGATTCGGAAGGATGGTGTTGACTTGGAGGCAGTCAGCAAGACATTGGGATCGCGGCGCGACCCGTTCTGCCAGCGCCCCAACCCAAAGTCGCGCTCATGCGCCCACGCCAGGCGCGTCCCTGCCAGTGCTATAGGTCATTACCACCATCAACTCAACCCCTCCCGCCACCTTTTATCTTCCTCTACGGCCGCAAGACCGTCTGCGCGGTGCATTTCGCTTGTACCATCACATACATAAACCATGCCTCCGAAGGCGCGCATCGTGCGCAAGAACTCCGCAACGGTAAACAGCAAGACAGCACCATCTCTCCTTCCACCAGCCAATGTCGTATCCGCTATCAGGCAGCCTGGGGCTCCCTCGGTCTCATTGGCTCCGAAGCCTGTGGCAAAGGAAGGCGCTATGCTACCACCTCCGGACCCTCAGCCTCCCAAAGCCATCCTTGAAGCCGAGTTCGACACGTTGAGCAGTTCACTAAGGGTGCGCGACCTATATTAGCGTTCTAGTCGCTATCCTGGTGACTCAATCGCATGCAGATTGCTGCTGTAAAAACTGGGCAGATCTACGGCTTCTATGCCGACTCTACACGACTGTATGTTGAGTTGTTTCATTGTGAAGCCTCCGCTCATGCACATCAGTGGGATTCAGAACTACGCACCGCATCCTCCGCAATCTCTCACCGCTGCTTTGGGTCGCGAGGTTGAGAGATATGACCAACTATGCGACACGATGGAGTCCCAGCTCGTAAGCCCAACGCATGTGCTTTCTTTCTCTACACTCCAACACCCACGTTTCCCATCAGCTACGCGCTATCGCAGTTCTGCAGCGAGACTTGGACCGTAGTAAGGCCCAAATACAAGCGGCAGCGGAAGCGGAGGCGTTCCGAAATCAGCCCAAACCCGAGCCCACGTCTCCCACTTTGCCGCCGCCTCTTGATCTCCCTGAACTAGGGAAGGAGGCCCAAGGATCTTTCAGCCCAACAGCGTCGATGCAGGCTCAGTCGTCCACTCAGCTCGAACCGCCCATCTCTCCTATGGATCTCACTATTTCCACTCCTCAGGCCTCGCCTCCCCTCGCGGGTACAACAACATCAGCCCGTCGACATTCCACCATCTCTCTCTCTTCCCTTAACCGTCCCCAGTTTCCTCACAAACTTGATCTCTCCGCCGCGGCGCTGCGCATCAATCCGGGAGAGATATCGCAGGGGCTGGGATTGGCGTCCCCCGTCACACTGGCGCCGAAATCCGGACGGCTTACCGCAGCCGACGAATTCCCTCCAGACTTCATGGCGGCCATCGCGTCGGCAGAGGCCGCGAACAGGCCCGTCGATATCGACCTCACATCGTTGCCGGATTCCGGTCCATCTGTCCCAGGGCATATGCCCGGCAACGTCGCGCTGGGCAGTTCTGCGGACCGCCCCATAGAACTCGACCTCGACAACATGGACATTGACATAGACCTATTTGGTGACGATGTCGAGGGGGAAGCTGAGACTGCAGCCTTGCTTGCATCGACAGTGCCTTCCGAAACCGCAGAGGGGAAGAAGAAGGCAGATGTCGATCTCGACACTGCGATGTTCGGTTCTTTTTCGAGCGATGCTGCCGGAAACGCTGCAAATGATCTCTTTGCAGCGTTTGTCAACAGCTCGCAGTCACAGGGCACGGCCAGTGCTACGTTCTCCGCAGGAACAATAGCTGGACTTGGCCAGCCTGGAGCTTCGTCGAGTAGCGGTCCGTCGGCAACAGCTATCCTGGATGGCTTTGCGACGACCAATACTTCATCCGCACCGGCGAATCAGACGATGAGCAACGGCGACGCGCCATTCGATCTCAGCGGAATCGACTTCGCCTCATTCCCATCTTTGGACGCGACGGCACTCTTTCCCGACACTTCCAATCAAAATCCCGATATGACCCTACTCGCTAATATGGAGGCCCTGTTGAACATGGGAGGTGTTGAAGGAGTTGGCAACTCCCAGACGAATGGGAACCAGAGTAGCTCGTGAGGTATCTCTGTAAGAACACTCCATTCATGACTTTGTTGCCGGCATCCCAGCAACGGTTTCGCTCCCTATAATGCAAAACCAGTCTCAATGAGCGTACAGAGCGTAGGTCAGAACGTTCTCACACTTGACAGCGCGCTCAATGAATGTCGCAAGCGGATAGCGTAGACTCTCCTCCTGAGTGTGAAAGCACCGCTGGCAGGTAGCATATCATGTCGCAGCCGCGCAGTACTTGTCCAGTCGTTTCCGTAATGGGTGGTCTGGGCGTATGCCCACCTTGCACAACATGTCGGCCAGCTCCTCAGCAAGCCGTCGACGCTCTTGTGTATCGACCTCGGCAGATTCCAGCAAGTGCTTCACCGCCCTCGCCAACCTCCCCTTCGGACCCGGCTTCTCTGCCTCCGATGCTGCTGCTCGGGCTTTTTTCGCCTTGCCCTTTCCTTTAATCTTCGGTACTGCGAGCAAGGGCTCGACCACCTCGATGCGGAACCGTCTGTGCGCCATTGAAAGCAGGGACACAATCCGCTCCGGCGCGCTCGCCGCCTCCGCACATGCCTCCGCGCGCTCCAGTGCCTCAGGTGTGCCGCCGTCCTCGTATCCCCACTTCGCGAGCTCCGCCGCGCGCCGTGCGCGAATCCTCTCCGTGATTTTCTTCTGCGAGTCGGCGGTGCGCACCTGAAGCGCCACTGCGTCGATTATGTCGCTGAGCCGCAGCCAGCCCTTGTCCTCGTCCACACCGCGCTTCACGTACTGCCGATTAATGTAGTTCAGAAGCCGGTTGATGGAATTCGCGCCCGCGGCGTACCGGGTGAAGCACGGGACGAGATAGGACACGAGCGCCGCATCGTCCTGCGGGGCCCCGACGAGCAGCTCGCCTGCAGCCTGGGCGAAGTATTTGTCCAGGTGCCCGTAGATGTCCGCGCCCAGCGGCACCGCCCCGCGAGGGGAAGGTGGAGGGGACACGGACGTGGGCGACGGCGCGCGAGAGGAGGTGAAATAGTTGTAAAGCGCAGTGTGGATGCCCATATGATAGCTGACGTCGACGGCGGGTGCTTTAGCGGGGTTGTTTGTGGGCGAGCGGATAATGTGATCGAGTGCAGGTTGCATGTAGCCCCAAAGGGCTTGGAGAGAGGCGGCCGGGTTGGCGCTGCCCGTGGGCGGGTTAGGGAGGAGGGGCTGCGATGCCATAGTACTGCACACGGATTACTCGTCAATTCAAATGTGAATTGAGAAGCAAGAAGGCATACACACTGAAGGTAAAGAGGGAGGAAAGGTTAGCCAGCTCAACGGCCGGGCAATCTTCACACAAGACAACGGGTAGTATATCTGTGACGAAATACGTTTACGTCAGCTCTTGTCAAGTTCTGACTATCCGGATCCTGGCGTCCGCCGATTTTGAGACAGACAGTTAAAAATTACTAGGGTACTGGGAAGGTATGGGCTTTAAGTACGCAAAATTATACACTAACAAACAGAGCAAGAAGAGGCAAGCAAGAAAGCCGTTGGATGTAAATGTAGCAACGGACATGGCATGTAATGTCAAAGATGTGAAAGCAAAATGTAGAGATACATGTGAGTGGGAGCGCAAAAAAGGCGCAAAGCATTAGTAGTACACGTCTAAACAATTCCAATGACAACGGTGACGCGCAAGCTTCTTTCCTTACCGCCAGGCAGTCCGCGGAGGGCTCCCCATCCTTGGGACTTCAAGATACTCCTCCGTCCTCAGCGAGCTGCTTTTCCACCCCCAGCTCTGGCTGACGGTGAAAATGTCTGGGGCGCTTGTGAAACGGGTGATCGATGCCCCGGTGGCACTAGCGCACGAGATCGAGAAGTACGCAGAGACAGCGCCGCGCGGGTCGCGGTAGGGTTGAGATGGCGCTATGGGCGGGGCAGTGGCGGGCAGCGAGCTGCCCGCTGGCGATGACGGGGATGGCGAACCGGGGACAGGCGTGTCCGAGCGTGAGGCAGGAAAGATAGGCAGGCCCGAGGAAGAGTAGTAAACGGGTGATGACGGAGCGTTCACGCGGCTGCTTGGGGGCGGCGGCGACTGTGACTGCGACTGCGCCCGCGCTCGCGAACTACTGTCCGATTTGTCCTTGAGCGCAAAGCGGATGGCGCCGACGATGCTGGAATCGGGTCGACAGTCGATTGCCGGTGCAAGTATACGCCGAGCTGCGCTCCTTGAGACTTCTTCCGGACGAGCTGCACATACACATTGTACAGGGTCCCCGCGTACCAAATCGTTTGCGAGTGCAGACGCAGCTTCTCGCGGAGCGCGTCGACGTCCCAGAACTCGACAGAGAAGCGGAATGGCGGGTACGGCAGCCAGTGCGTCGGGCCGGGGTGGGGACCGGATACGAGCTCGCTGGCAAGGCGGCGCTCTGTCTTGAGGCCGAAGAAGGCAGACTCCGGCATCGATGTGCGCTGCGGGCGCGCCCCTGCTGGGGAGGCAGAGCGAAGTTCAAACAGCTCATCCATCGACGCGCCTTCGATGCTATTGTCGGTTGGGCCAATGCGAGCCGACGCATCGGCGGGCACGGGCCAGTACGGCCTGTCCTTGTCCTTGCCGGTTTGCAACTTGCCGGTGATTTCGGGTATAGTTAAGGCCAGGCCGAGCTCCTTGGCGGGTGCCGTTCGGGTGGGCGAGGAAGGGGGCGAAGACGCAGACGACCGGCCGCCTACTATGAGGTGGCGGACAAGAGAATGATCCCAGTGAGCGGATTGAATGACTTCGAGCGGGACATATGGCTGGTTCGTCGTGGGGGACAGGTCATTAGAGACAGAAACAAGGTCATCAAGGGTCTGACGTGTCCCAGAGTAAGCCAGATTCGGTACAAAGCAAATAATTACACTGACCATGTTGGCGAAATATATGCCTTCTGCAAACATCTTGGTCCACTCCACCTCCTCGTCTTCGTCAATCCCTTCGGTTCTTCGGAGCTCAACAACCGCCTTCGCCATCTCGTACCGCTCTTTCTCGTTTTTCACGAACAGAGAGTCGGAGGAAATCAAGGCGCGAACCCAGGTAGGATCGAGCCCTCCCCGCCGCCAGATTACGGGTGCAACGGCAGGCTGAGGACTAGGCGGGCCAGAACTCGTCGAAGGCGACGCATAAGTAACAGTCGCCCGTCGAGCAGACGACTTCCCGGAGATCGAGGCGCCTAGGGTAGATTTGCCGCTCACGGCCTGCTGCTCGGCCACGAGTATGTCTGAACCCCAACGAGCCAGCCAGCAAACCGCGGCCTCCCCGATCTTGTCCGACACAGCCCCATAGTGGAAGTGCATGTCTTGATGCGCTACGTCTCCTTCGTCCGAGTCGGAGGAAAGCTCGGCGGGATCTACCTTCTGTGCGTCTGGGTGAGACTGGACAGTCTGCTTGGACGCTACAGAAGCAGTATCTTCGAAAACAGCATCCTTGGAGAATTTCGAGTGCTCCCGAGGACCGGTGAGGTCGGTCTTGATCAACTTTGCGACGGATTCGAGACCAACGGCGGGGCCAAGGTCGCTGTCCTCGAGCTCGCCAATACCCTTGCCAGCGGCAAACTTCAAGTACGGAACGACGGTGAACGGACCCATTGTACGCAGGATGTTGGCCAATGCTTGAGACACCATCGAGGGGGTCGACAGGTACACTGAGACGGCAACGAGTGATAAGAGGAAGCGCGGGGATGCGGGCTGTTGACCAATGGGCGCATTACGGCGGACGGATGGGTGCGGAAACGATGGCGTTAGTGGCTGGGCGGCCGTAGGCATGATCGAAGGATCGACGTAGAGGGGTGGTCCACCTCCATACAAACGCGCTATACATAATCTAGACGCCGATGTCAGACATTGTATGCGAGCATTTAGCGGTGGGACACTCACTCGAAAGCTGCGGAACGAATACTATCAACATGCTGCGAGTGTGGAGAGTGAACAAAGACACATACCGGCACGCGTGATGTTGGTGTCGTCGAAGTCGATGTCTATCTGATCAGGATGCCCGCGAGTGCCCGCAATCTTGTCCGCGGACTCAAGAAATCCACCGGTAAAGAGAGAGCGGAAGAAACCCTGCAGATGGAGTCAACGCGGCATGTCATCTGAGCACGAGAAGGCTTACGGCCTGAATGAGAACCACGCGGTGGAGCTTGTAGAGGGCGTCCCATGTCCCGCCGCGCACACGGAGGGCTACATCTGCGGTGCTGCCCTCGAGGAAGGAGTTGTAGATGTGAGCTTGAAAGTCTGCGGGCGATGTGCCGGGCGAGGTCATGAGCGGGGGGTAGCGCGTGGAGGGCGGCGATGAGGGAAAGAGAGAGGAAGGTGTGGTGCCCGCCGTGGGCCTTACTACTTAGTAGACTAGAGCCTGAGGCGGCGGGCGCCATGATGACGCTTCCCGCCGAATGCGGCCCGATTCGGCCCTCCCTTGCAGCGCACCACCATGTCCGCCTACGCCCAGCCGCACCCGAGGTTCTCTGCCCTCTCCTCCTCCTCGCTCTCCTCCGCAGAGCTCCTCTCCCCGAGCAACAGCTCTGCCCGCTTTTCCCTCCCCTCCGCCCCCTCCATCACCACCGCGACCGGCGCCCCCAAGGCTCTCTCCCGCCCGAACATCTATGATCGCCCGCTCAACAAGACACGCACCACAGAGGTGTCTGCGTCCGCATTTGCGTTCATGTTCTCCGAGGTCGTCCAGTACATGCAGAAACGCGTCAGCGGCATCAACGATCTCGAGCGTCGGTGAGCCCGCACCGGCCGCGCACATTCCGCGTCTGACCTCCCGCGCGCTGCAGGCTGAACACCCTCGGATATCGCCTTGGCACACGCGTCCTCGAGCTCATGGTGTGGCGCGCAGAGTCCACCTCCAAGGCTCCCAAGCGCGAGATCCGGTTCCTGCCTGCCCTTATGTCAATACACACGAACGTCTGGAAGGCTGTCTTCGGGAAGCCAGCCGACGCGATCGAGAAGAGCGTGGAGAACGAGGATGAATGTTCGTTGCGCAGTATATCTGCGGTCTCATTTCCGACCGTGCATACAGACATGATCATTGACAACGACCCCATCGTTACACGGAATATATCCATCCCGCGCGACATGAGCCAACTCAGTTGCTCGTCTTTCACTGCCGGCATCGTTGAAGCCGTGCTCGATGGGTTAGGATTTGTGAGAAGTCATTTTGTAACATACTTCCGTCCTCGTCTGACCATCGCGCAGCCTGCTCGTGTGACGGCGCACAATACGCCTAATGAAGCATACCCGTCCCGAACGACAATCCTGATCAAACTGGAGAAGAGCGTACTGGAAAGAGAGGAGCTGTTCAAGTAGCCTGTGCGATACGTTGTGTTGTATGAGAGTGGATGCACCAAGTAGTTTGGAATTGTAGACTCTGTCACTTGGGAGAGACGCCGGAGTCCTGAGCAACTTCCGAAGTCACGTTATTACATCCCAATAAGGATCAGAACTGCCGGACTTCATGGGACTGTCGGAAGGCTTCGGCACGATCTGATCAATTATATCTTATCGAGCGCGTTTATAACCAACCCTTGGGCCGAATTAATGCCATTCACTTCCTGCGTCTCCCTGTTTCTACGTCGTTCACTGCCCAGAGGGGCCGTCCGCCTTGTGGACCATGGCCACCATTCGTCGACTCTCCATCTCCCCACCATTGCTGAATAGCTCCTCACCATGGGCATCTGAACCCGATCAGCTGCAGGAGCTCTTCAACTCCCCGCACACCGGGGCGGTCACTACCCGCACGGGGACTCTTACTGGCTTCGTCGAGACAGCAAATCATACTGTGCGTCTTGCGCCCCAGTGTTACCCTAGGTACGAACCGACACTGAAACCCGGCCGCCTTGCCCCTAGGTCGTCTTCGCCAAAGACAGTATCTCGTCCTGCAATTCCTACGGGTACTCCCCGCATCCCCTGTCGTTTTATCTCGACTATGTCGAGAAGATTCTTTCAGCTGCCCCGGAGGGCTCAGTCAAACCCTTCATAATCAGCATCTCCTCCTCCTCGCCCATCTCGCTCGCCTCCATGCTCGACCGCGTCCAGGAGCTGCGTGCGCGGCTGCGCGACTCTTCCGGCGCCGTGTCGCGCGTGGGCGTCGAGATGAACACGAGCTGCCCCAACATCAAGGGCTCCCCGCCCCCTGCGTACAACTTCCACCGCCTCAGGCCCATCCTGGACGTGCTCGCGGACTACTTTTGGAAGGACCCGACGCTTGCCATTGGGCTGAAGCTGCCGCCCTACACGTATTCCACTCAGTTCGACGACCTGGTGAAGGGCATCGCATCCTATTCGCGACCGGACCCCGCGGACAGGTCGCGGACACTCAACCCCATTGCGTTCCTCACGTCCACCAACACCCTCGGCCAGACCATTCTGTTTGAAGAGCAGACATACAAGCTCAAGTCCGGTCAGGCAGCAGGTGAAAATGGCACCGCGGCGCCGAATGGGGCCTCGGGCAACGACCATCCCGCACTCCCGACGGTCGTCGGCGGCCTTGCAGGCGAGTCGTTGCATGCTCTGTCCTTGGGGAACGTGTACACTTTCAGGCAGCTACTCGACGCGAGCGAAGACGAGGCGGTGCGCGCCATCGCAATCGTCGGCGTGGGCGGCGTGACGACGCGCGAGGCGCACAAGCGCATGCGCAGGGCGGGGGCGGTGGTGGTTGAGCTGACGACGCTGCTTGCACGGGAGGGCGTCAAGGCGTTTGAGACAGTGTCAATCGTGCATGAGAACGACGGGTCGGTGGATGAGAATGGTGGGAGCGAGTAGAGAGAGCCAGGGCATGCGGGTTTATATACATTGGTTCTTGGGTTATGGTACTTTTCTGAATCAGGGTTTTATGTGCATACCAGAGAACAATGACGGGGCACGAGTCCAAAGATAGACGCATATCTAACCGTGGCAAACTAGTGTGGGCGTAGAATGTGAACAAGATAAGTACAAGTGAAATAATGAAGGATAAATGAAGAATACAGCTATGAACACAGAAGTTATCGATACAAGCAACAAATCCAAACACGACATCCAAGACAAGGAGCCCCACATACGAAGTAACATTAAGACGATCAGAGAGTCGGGTCGATCTCGTCAAGCCTGAGCGACATATACGCAGAGTCGAGGTTCAACATATATTGAGACATGTCCAAGCCCCCCTCGACTCCGTGCAGAAGGTCGGACAAGTGTCCGGGCTCGGCAGAGAGGGCAGCCTGCGCGTCTGTCTGGTCCGAGAAGGGCCAGGGGAAAGCGCCGTCATCCAGCGGAGAAGGAGCCGATGCGTAGATACCGAGGCCGTAGGCCCCAGTATATGCGGGCACCTGGAACGACGCGCCGTGAGGAACGTGTCCATCCGCAAAGTTGACGGTATTGACGTCGAAGTCGAAGTCCATGGAGCGAGGAAGCTCCATAGGAAGCGGTAGTGGAGACGACGTCTGAAAGATGAGGTCAGGCTTGGCCTCGGAAGGCGAGAGATGCTCGAAACTCACAGACTGTTCCTGGTGTAATTCGTCCACGAGCTGCAGGGGAGATGGATGGGGTGGCGGGGCGAGCGCCGTGGGCGCGATCAACGGGCTGTTGAAAGGCGGAGGCTCGTTCGCATCCTTGACCGCCTTCTTGGGAGCAATGGGAGGAGTGGAGGCGCTTGAAGACGGCTGGGCGGCCTGCTGCATGGCCGCGATGCGCGCGTCGAATTGCTTGACCGCGTCCGCGAGCTCGGCACCCTTCTTGCCCTGCATGGCGAGCTTCGCTACCTCGCTGATGCGCTGAAAGTCCTCGGGGTCGTTGCGCTTCGTCTGGCGGCGCAGGATCTCGCCTGTGCGAGGCTTGGGCGAGAAGCGATAGTTGGGGTACTGGCGGGCGTGCTCCTCCTTGAGGGCCTGCGCGTGCTTCTGGTACGGGGCCTTGTCGGCGTCGGACATGGCCCGCCAGACCTCGCCGGTGATGCGGCTAAGCTGACGGTTGTCGCGCTCGATGGTGAGCATGCCGTCATTGGATTTGAGCCAAGAGGAACGGAAGACCATGAACGCGTTGGGCGGGCGCGGGATGTGGCCTGGTGTGCGCCTACGCTGAGCAGCCTTGGACTTGGCTCCGTGAAGAGGGACGGAGTCGGTGGAGGGGGACGGGGACGAGAGTGAGGAGCTGTCGGAGGCGGAGGGGGATGCAGCTAGGTCTAGGGGGGAAAGCTCGCGCACGGGGAGAGGGCCAGTGGCGAGGGGGCTTGGGGGCTGCTGGACGGTGAAGTGGGCGGGGTAGGCATCGGCGTCGGCGGGGAGGAGGGGGTCATCGAAGACAGGCGAGGCGGGGAGACGGGCACGACGGCGCTGGCGGTGGGGTCCTGTGTGATACCGGGTGAGTATGTGGCCACGCTCACGTGGATGGGCCAACTTACCGGTGGTGCCTGTGAAGAGCACCGGTGAAGTCTGGGAGCTGCGGGGAGACGACATGGAGAAATATGGGGCTTGGGGCTGTCGTGGATGGTCATTCTGGGGTGGTTTTATACGATCCGAGGCCGTCGCTGTCGACCATACGCTGCCCATCGACTTTCCGGGTGTGCCAGGTCCTACCCCCCGCTATAATCACCCTTCACATTCGAGCATAGCCGAGTCTCCATATAAGGCAAAGAAGCTCTTGCCGGACGCGCGCCGAGCACCTTGCGGCAGGCACGCGTGAAAAGTGAAAGGCTGCCGTTCCTGGAGCACATCTCTTTCCCACGGCAGATCCGCTACCGAAATCACCGTATGACGTCCTCCTAGACGTAGACGTAACAGATTAGATTAGATTCCCATTCCTTGACCTTTTTTGAAATCTACCAGCACTGAGCACCCCAGCTGGCCTCAGACCCCTTTCCTTTGAGGGCTGAAAGATAACATGAATACGTCGGCCGAAGGCCGAAAAATATGATTAGTATTAGGCGGATTTTCCGCAGCCAACTCCTCACCAATCGAGTAATAATCAAGACCAGTATGAGGAATTGAGAGCAAGCTTCCCACTTTTGCCAAAGACGGCATCGGAGGACGGCATCGGAGGCTGTCTTCACCAGTGACGAAATATTATGATGTTTATATTGAGTTATACTGATATTGCCATGCAGATAAGGCAAGATAAGATATTCGGGCCCTGCCATTACTGCTGTCTGCGCAGGGTATATGCACCCAATCTCTTTCACAATCACACAATCATACTGTCTGTATAACTCATGTATAGTACTGGGCCCTGTTGAGCTGGTCCTTTTTCCAGAATGGAGTCATCGCTATTTGAAGGGAAGTAATATAACCTCATATAATGTAATATACGATTTTGGGGCTTTTGCTGATAGGCTGTCTGCGGATAATCCGCCTACGAACGTGTGGTGAGTCGGATGACTCACTGAGGCGGAACGCGTCCACGTGCGAGTCAAGCTTGTGACTCAAGTCGCCTTGCCGATATAAGCGCGTTGCCATAAGTAACCCCTCGAGCAACACGCGTTGAACACCCACTTGTTCTGCACTATCGTTTGCCAGCCTCTCGTTTGAATATGCCGCCACGCAAAAAAGCTGCTGCTGCCGCCGTGACCGACGGCGCTGCAGCCGCTGCCGATCAGCCTGCCCCTGCAACCCGCGCAACTCGCTCTAGCACTAGGACGAAGGCGGCTGATGCTGCCCCTGCGCCTCCTGATACGAAAGCACCCAAAGCTCCCGCACCCAAAGCTCCCGCATCCAAGGCGAAGCCTGCGTCTAAAGCGAAGCCTGCTTCTAAAGCCAAAGCCAAGCCCGCCTCCAAGCGCACGAAGGCTGATGTCGACTCGGACGCTGACGCTGACGATGATGACAAGCCCGTCAGCAAGAAGGCTAAGGTCATCGCTGATCCGATACAGAAGATGGTAAATAGCGCACGCTGAGTTTTGAAATACGGAGAGACTTATGCTTCTCAGGTCACGGTGCTCAAGAGAGGAGCTGCACCGGTTGACCCGGCTTCCCCCTATGTTCGTGAGTCGCACCTCTCGGACGACCCTTGAGCTAGTATCTGAGGGTCATGACTGTATTGGGAAGATACCCACCAAGTCTATCAGAACGCAGAGGGCGTCTGGGACGCCATGCTCAATCAGACCGACATCGGGAAGAACGCCAACAAGTCCATATAGCTCTGCTCTTAGTGCTCTTTTCGATGCTAAGCGTAATACAGATTCTACGTTATACAGCTTTTGCATCCCGTTGGAAATGATCAGCAGTCGATTCTGTTCACAAGATGGGGTCGCGTTGGCGAGAACGGCCAGTCGCAAACCAAGGTATGCAGAGTGTCTCCCGGACCTTCAGCTTCTTCAGAGTCCCTGGTGTCAAACAGGGACCGTTTTCATCGGCCACCGCCGGCGTCAGCGAGTTCAAGAAACAATTCAAGGCGAAGGCTTCGACGAACTGGGAGGACAGACACGGCATGACGGCCAAGAAAGGTTCATGTTTATTCGTTTGCTCGCATGGATGTTACTGAAGTCTGTGTATATCTTTGCAGGAAAGTATACTTGGCTGGGTGCGTATAGCCAGCTCGTTTTATGCCGTCCATCAGATTCATATGTCCGACAGAGCGCGTTTTCGAGGACGAAGATGAGGACGATACCAAACAAGCCGCCGGGCCCTCTGGCTCGTCTAAGGAGCAACCGATGGCAATCCCTTCGTCAACTCTAGCTCGTGCCGTTCAGGACGTGTGCAAGCTCATATTCAACACCACGTGGGTCTTACTGCCTTCAATCTATGACATGCCTCTCATGGGTCTTCACGTAGTATCATGGATGCCCACCTTTCGTCAATGAACTATGATGCCAACAAACTGCCCCTTGGTCAGTTGCAACCTCCATGTTACTCTCAATCATCGCTGATATACTGCGGTCAGGCAAACTGGCGAAGGCGACGATTCTGAGTGGTTTCTCTGCTCTCAAGGTCTAAGCGGTTGTGCATGCTGTTTGCGCTGTGGCTCATTATGTTCTAGTTGTTGGCCGAAGTCATAAACAATCCTGCTGGCGCTGCGGCCACTGAGTTCGGTAGTTACCAGCGCACTTGCGAGGAACTTACATCTCGTTACTACTCGTCCGTATCCTTCACCGTTCATCCTCATCCTGACACTCATTAGATCTCGTCCGCAGAATTATCCCGCATGTATTCGGGAGGGAAAGGCCTGTCACCATAGGCAATGAAGCAATCTTGAAGAGGGAACTTGAACTTGTCGATGCTCTCGGTGATATGGTTCGTACCTATCAACTCAGGCTCGGCTAGTCTCGTTTCCTTGCTCATCATTACCATAGGAGATCGCACAGAAGCTAATCCAGCAAGCGAGCGGCCCCACTGATGAAAATGGCAATCCCGTCAACCCCCTCGACGCTCAATTCCGATCGCTGAAGCTCACCGGCATGGAGCCTGTTGATCCCGCGAGCAAGGAGTTTAGATCCCTTGTTTCGTACGCGACCGAATCGCACGGAGCCACTCACGGCGGGTACACCATCAACATTCAAAATGCATTCCGTGTAGAAAGGTTTGCAGTTCCGTTGCGCTCAAAAGCTAGTATCTGATATTATAACAGACAAGAGGAGACAAATGCTTGGTACGACGCGGGGTTCCACAAATTGGGCGAAGGTCAAAGGCTCCTTCTGTGGCATGGTTCCAGGACAACTAATTTCGCTGGTATGAGGCTCGTTTCTTTCATGCACACCCGTGAATCCTGACCTATCACACCAGGCATCCTTCGCCAGGGCTTGCGCATTGCGCCACCGGAGGGTAGGCTGTCTCTTCTGTCCATACTGAATTAGCTGATCGCGTCGTTTTCCAGCTCCTGTAACAGGTGTGTTTCTTTTGATGGTCGGTGTGGCTGTCCTGACGCCCTGCAGGCTATATGTTCGGCAAGGGCGTGTACTTCGCAGATGTAAGCCTTTATCACACTTGTGCGTTCAAATGCTGATTGTGCTGCAGATCGTGTCCAAGGTGAGTGAAGAACGTCTCGATCTCAATACTGTATGATCTTAGTAGACTTCAGTCAGCGAACTACTGCTACACGGGGTGAGCTTCACATGTGCCGCTCGCGCTCTTGTCCACTGACCGACCAAACCAGACTGAGCGGCAACACGGGCCTGCTCCTTCTCTGTGAAGTTGCTGCGCAGCCGGTCCTTGAGCTAGACAATGCCAATTCGCAGGCCGGCGAACACTGCAAAACTGCCAAGAAGCTGTGGGTTCTGGGCGTCGTTACCCTCACTGCGGCTGACGATCGGACTCCCTAGGGCCACCAAAGGCGTCGGCCGATACCAGCCTGACGAATGGCAGGACGCTGGAGACAATCTTGACAACCCGCTCCTCAAGGGCTGCGACATGCCCAAAGGACCTGCCAAGGACCTAGGAAATATGAAAAGCCTCTTCTACAACGAGGTGAGTCGACTTCTCGCCTGGTTGTCTTTCGGGAGTTTACGAAACCGTGACCTCCGCAGTATATCGTATACGACACGTCACAAATTCGCCTGCGATATCTCATCATGTTCAAGATGGATTCCAGGTGGTAGCGATCGGCGAGCCCTCCGCATTCGAGGTACTTGAATGACCCAGAAACGGGCACCTCCCTGATCCTACGAAAATCTAATGTCTATCGTGCACCGTGACCAGTCTGCATCTCCTCTCAGCAGTTTTATTCTCTTCGGACATTGTTGCGGCGGGCTACTAGACGGGTGGCTCATACGCGCCTTGAGGCTCGATCGTTTTTATCCTTGATCTCGCTGCTCAATGATTAAAGATACTTCTTCATACTTCGCGTATCCTGAGAGTGTCGGTTTGATGGACATCAAATTAGTGAACGCACTGTTACCGTGTGTTACACAAGTACTAGCCTGAGAGCCTGAGAGTTGAAGTCACATGCAATGTTAGACGCCCGCGACTTCAAGCGACCAGCATTTGTCAACACACCCCGCGGCCTAGCTGCTTCACTTATACTCTCCACCAGCGTTCGGAGAGAAGGTCACACGATGTCTTCGGCAGCGCGCAAGCAGGCGCCGCGACCCGCACGTCCAGTGGGACGGTACTGGAAAGGCAAGGCCCCGAAGGGTGCCCCGGAAGCGGTGTCCGACGATGAGGACGAGGACGAGGAGATGCCGCTGGTTGAGGAGGAGGGCGACGTCGCGCTTTCGGGCGAGCAGGAGTTCCTCGGCGCGGGTGACGACGATGACGACGACGACGAGCAGCCCGCAAGGGCGGCGCCGAGGGCGGCGAAGATGAGCGTCACGCTGCGCGATGTAAACATCTCGAAGGACGGGAAGGTGATAGTTGCTGGAAAAGAGGAGGTCGGCCGGACTGAGTTTGAGGAAGGTACGTGCTTGCGTGGTATGGCGTGTCGTGGGCTCTCATGAGGATGTAGAGTCGTCGGAAGAGGAGGAGGGCAAGCCGCAAGGCCAGGACTCTGAATCCGAGGAGGAGGTCAGTCGCTTTCGATCTTTTAGGCGGATTTGTCTCATTTGCCTCGCAGTCAAGCGAAGAGGAGTCCGAGTCAGAGGAAGAGAAGCCGAAGCTCCATTTTCGCCCTGTCTTCGTGCCCAAGTATGTCTGCTCTCAACGCTGACCTTCCGGTGCCTCGTAATTCACACTCATCAGGCTCATCACTTGCTCTGCAGGCGAGGACGTCTCACAGTCGATGAGGTGCAGGCAGAGGACACGGAGGATATCCTGCGGAAGAAGGAGGAGGAGGCGGAGGAGCGCAGGCGGCAGAGTCACAACATGGTAGCCGACAGCATCCGACGAGAGTTAGCGGAGAGTGCGTGTCCTTTGTTTCTTTATGATTTACTCTGACGCTTTACTAGAGGAGAAGGAAGCGGAGGAGCCCGACGTCGACGACACAGACGGCTTGGAACCTGCCGAAGAGTTCGACGCGTGGCGACTGCGGGAGCTTGCCCGAATCAAACGCGACAAAGAAGCCGAGCTCGAGCGCGAACTTGAGCGCGAAGAAATTGAGCGACGTCGTGCCTTGCCCGAAGAGCAGCGATTGAAGGAGGATCTCGAGCGCGCCAATAAGTTGCGCGACGAGAAGCCCAAGGGCAAGCAAGTCTTCTTGCAGAAGTACTGGCACAAGGGCGCCTTTCATCAGGTATGTCTCCTACCATTGGCATGATGCGCTGATTCCTACATTGCGTACAGGACGAAGAAATTCTCAAAAGGCATGACTTCACGGAAGCTACAGAGTCTACTGTGGACGTCTCGGTCCTTCCTGAAGTCATGCAAGTGAAGAACTTCGGCAAACGGGGTCGCACAAAGTACACACATCTGCTCGACCAGGATACAACAGCGAAAGCCGGCGGATTCGGTGCCGCGGCGCTCGGAAAGGGTGGCAAGAGCGGTGAGGGCAGCGGATGTTTCCTGTGCGGAGGCCCACATATGAAGAGAGGTATGACCTAGTTCTCGAGCTGCCCGCTTTCTCTTCCTCACATGCATTTGTGCTCGCCTAGATTGCCCGTCGAATACCGGCGGCGCGCCGGGTGGGCGTCCCGGCACGGGTGCGAACGCTGCACCGACAGGCGTCCGAGACGAACAGAAGGGCTCTTGGCGAGACCGCGACGACGGGTACGCGCCTGAGCGGCGTGGGGGCTTCGACCGCGATGGACCAAGAGCAGACAGCCGCGAGCAGCGCGACGGGCGGGGCCAGCGAGCCTACTCTCCACGACGCGACGACCGTGAGCGGGATCGATTTGGCGGCCGGGGTCGCGAGAGCCGAAGTAGGGAGCGATCCCCGAGGCGAGACCGTGCACGCGATGATGGAGACCGACCGTGGAGGGATCGCAGACGGTCGCGATCAAGAGACGGGCGATATGACTGGGGCGAAAAGCGGCGGCGGGTGGACTGAACGGTGAATGTGATCCGCCGGGTCTTCATTTGCCTTCACCGTGATGCACAGGGCCGAGATATCGATGCTCACTAGCATGTTCACTCTATAGTTGCATTTGCAGTGTATACTACTAGTAACATTGCGCTCTCAACGCGAGCTCACTCTGAGTCCCTGCGAAGGCTGATCGCCGTGATCGGACTGCCATTACATTATTGTCGACGCTCATGATACTATGATTGATGCACGCACGCACTCTGGCCCTGGGCCTGGGGTTGCCTGACGGGGCGCGGGTATATCAAACCATAAGGCTCATCGTCTCATTTCATGTTTGGACCACATCCACGACGACACATCCTTTGACTTTATACTTTCCCGACGACCCTTCTAGTTCCTCGCTAGACGTATCTTATTCATACTATCGCAGCCGATTCGTTCTGGCTCTTCATCGCATACTTACTGGCCAGCGCCTCCCACGCGCTTCTCCTCCTCCCAAGGCTACCACGTATCCCCCGGACGGACATTTATCAAGAGTATGAACGTCCCAGCCGCCTCGCGAAGACGCGTCGTGAAAGTCGCGGTCATCGGTAGTGGCCTCGCTGGTCTGACAGCCGCGTACCTCTTGTCCAACATCCAAACGCGCCCGGACAGGAAATTCCCTCATGATGAAGATATTCAATTCGAGGTGCACGTATTTGAGAAGGTGCGTAGCTTTCAGTCATCAGGCCTTCAAGTTGCGCAGAGCGCTGATTTCGTTCCGCTCCAATTCCTTCGTGAACACATGCAATCCATCTATTCTGCCATTTGGGTGCGTGATTCAGGCGGAGTCCCTTGGTATGGACTCGCATTCCGTGTCTCTGAGCCTCCCCGGAGAAACCGAAGAGTGGCGTGTGGATGTGCCAATGCGTTCATTCCAAGGCGGTGAGTAAATAGCCTGACCCGAGGTGGGAACCCACATTTGACACGTTGGCCTCCGGCTTTACATAGGCTACTATCCGCAACTCATCGCCCTTTACAAGCGTCTGGACGTGTCCTTTCGGAGCGCAGACTTTTCCTACTCGTTTTCCTACCTCCCCTCCCTGCCCGCGTCAGATGCTCGCATCTCTCCGAAGACTCCCATATCCTCTGCGCTATCTCTGAAACCCACCTTTGTTTACAATGGCGCATATGGCCGTTCGGGCTTCAGCATACCAACCACCCTGACAGCCGCCTATGCCACCCTCGCGCCCAACTCCCTCGAGCGAATATTCGCCCGCTTGACAGTCATCGTGTCCTTCGTCGTGAGCTTGCTCATTCTCGGATACAACTTCCTTCGCCTTCAATTATTGGCTACGCCGCTTTTACGCGGGAAAGCTGCGCGCGAGCTCACTTGGGCGGAGTGGGCGGAACAGGCAGCCCCGCGAGGACTTCTTGCACGCCTGCTCGGACTCGACGAGCAATGGCGGGCTTTTGTCGCGGACGTGTGCGTACCTCTTTTCTCTGCAGTATGTACTGCTGCGCGGGAGGACGTAGACGCTCACCCTGCCGAGGAAATTCTTGGTACGCCCACTTGTTCACGTGGTCGTTTCCGGGGCTGACCGAATTGCAGACTTCATATGGCTCACATTTTCATTTTTGACAAACCACCATGTTGTCAACAACGGCATCCGCGACGTCGTCGCTCGTCTTACGACATCGCTGCCTCCATCACAAATACATCTTGGCGCGGCGACCACGTCCATCGTCCCGGACAAGTCGCAGCCTGGCCTCGTTTCTGTCGTCTGCTCGCCTTCTGATGCAGGATCCCAGGCATACCATGGCTTCGCCCACGTCATATTTGCAACACAGGCGAACCACGCAGCCCCCCTCGTCCAAGGCTACGCAAAGGCGCTCTCAGAGTCAAGTATCGAGCTGCAGAGGAAGACAGCCGCGAGCAGGGCTGATCAGCTCGCCGCCTGTCTCTCGCAATTCGAGTACCGGCAAACGATCGTCATCAACCACACGGACTCCAGCTTTCTCCCAGAAGACCACCGTGACCAGCGCGACCTGAACCTTGTCACCGTCGCCTCCGCGTCTGAGCCCCAAAACCCTCCCGAAAAGCACTCCCCCAGCGACGCGAACTCACTCGTCGTGGCGCCCTCCTACGTCATGACCACGCACATGCTTCCCCGCCCCGCCGCCTACGCAACGTCGTCCGTCGCCATCTACCAAACCACGAACCCCATCGTGCCGCCGAGCGCGAGCAGTGTACTCTCCGTCGCGCGGCTCGAGCGCGCACTGCTGACGCGCGCGGGGAAGTCGTCCGTGGACTTCTTGTGTGCAAAGGAGGGCGTCGGTCCTCTGCAGGGTGCTGCCCGCCGGGAGAGCAGGGACGCGGCAGGCATGTGGGTAGTTGGCGCGTATGCGTATCGTGGGATTCCCTTGCTAGAGGGGTGCGTAGCGAGTGCGCGAGACGTCGTGGAAACAGGCTTGTTGGCGTGTGAAGGGGTCAGCGTGGGCTCGGCGCCGTGGTGAGGAGGACCTGTGACTACAGGAGTTTGAAGGCGTGCATCTAACTGATCTAGCGACCTGGAAGGCACACATATATACGCTTGCTAGCAAGGTACTGATAGACTCGATATACCCATGACCTGACACATTTTGTCTGCATATCAGTTTGTGCATATGGACCTTGTGACTTCGTGTAAATGACGCTGTATAATCTACAGCAAGGAGCCAACAAAAACGCTTCGCAGAAGGAAAATGAGAGTGTCACTACCCTTCCTGCAAGAAAGCGGCACAGCGCTCAGCGACCATGACCGCCGGCGCCTGCAACTGAGTGGACGGGATGGTGGGGAATACACTCACATCGGCCACGCGTAGACCGTCGACGCCATGGACCAGCTTCTCATCGAGAACCCCTCCCTCCGCCTCCGGCGCTATGCGACACGTCGAGGAGTAGTGGTACAGTATGTCGTGCGGGCGCCATGCACGATGAACGCATCTAAGTCCTCGTCGGACAGGCTCTTCGGCACGACCTGGTCGTCGAGCCGGTATCCAAGCTTGCGAATCTCGGAGGCGAGGCGCAGCGCAAGCTTGATCCCTTTGCGCAAGACGACGAAGTCGTCCGGGTCTTGCAGCGAGCCAAGATCGCAGTCCGGGCGGATCCGCGGCGGTGGATGCGAGGCGCACGGTGCTCTTCGAGTTCGGCGTGAGGTTAACAACGAGGAGCGAGAGGCAGCCATCCTCCCCGAGCTCGAACTTCCAACCGGACGCGTTGTAGGGAATGGGCATGATTTCGATGTCGGGACGGTTGCGCGAGCAGCAAGCCGTCGCCTCGGATGAGGCACCGCAAAAACTGCCAGAGGGTTGTCCTGGACGTGATGCAGAATATCGTTCTTGCGGCAGCGAAAATGACTGACACGCCGTAGTGATCTTGCCGTGGTACATGTTAGAACAGCCTACGGTAGCAATCGACGTAAAACCCACGAGGGGATTCCCAACGCCAGATACTTAGATCTTTCACGATTGGGATGTATTTGTGTTGAAATTGATGAGCAGGCCCGGTGCCGCTACATAAGAGATCAGTGACGAGAGATGATGCGAAGAAGTGAATTTTCCTCCTACTTGAGTAGCAGCACCTGCGGAGAACCAATGGCTCCGGAGCACACGATGACCTCGCGCCGTGACGACGGCACCAGTACATATTTTGAGGTAGGCAGCACGAGCTGTAGCGACACCGTGTGGCAGGACCTTGAATTTCCAGGTGTTCACCACCTCCCCTGGCCCGATGAGAAGGACTGTGCGTCGAGAGTCCTCGCTGAGACGACTAGCGAGGGCGCACCCCGCTGTGCCACCTACTATAACGCTGTGAGCTCTGCTATGTAGAAGCCGAAAAGAACACACTCACCGCCAGCAATGATAGGCGGCGTCGCTGAGAGGTACCTCTGGTACTGGGAGGCAACGCAGGATACTGAGCAGATGGGGTATTACACATCTCCCTATTGGCAATGGCTATCCGTCGCCACAAGGTTGCCTTGGAGCAGCCTTAACGATGCAGCGTGGGGACATGATCCTGGAACCTGGTGATTTCCAGTCGTTGCCACGGTCTTGGGCGTTCATGAGCGCGTCCACTAGCACGCCGCCATTTCGATAATGAACGTGGCAGCATGGACATGAAAACTCGGCGGCCCTGGTTGCGGGCAGACGGTTCTCCGCCATCGCCTGCCTACTTACTTTGCTAACCAAGGTCTCTCTTCTATGTACTTGGTGGCGGAACGACTGCATAGAGGTCGGCTTGAACGGACGGTTGTGGCCAGGCACATATGCATATTTGCGCGTATTTACTAGACTCGTCCCCAGCCTACTCGCAGCCCGCGCTTACATAACGAAGCCAAATTAAGACACGCGAGCTTGCGAGCAGACTGGGACACTATCGCGCGGGTTTGGCGGGCGCGCGATTTCCCCGCCAAATCCAAATCCTCTGGGGCCGAAGTAAATGGCCTCAACATCGAGAAATTCAACTTTTTTTGGGTATATACAATGTGTTCAGAATACACCAAAAATGCGATTGACAATGGTGTGAAATGAATTTTTTTTTGAGTGGACTTGGCCTGCTAGATGCCCGAGCACTGGCATGCCTTGTCGCGCGTCCTCGAAGAACGTCCTCCGCGCGCGCGCTGCCTCTCATCGTCTTCGCTGGCCTGTCTCGAGGCTCTGGCCATGTATTTCTGCTTGCCAGCTGACACGTCGTCGCTGTCTGGCGCTCGAGTGCCGTCATTTGTCGTTACCTCGTTCACACGTCAAACTTCTGCATCAATGCGCACGCTCTGACGCCGGTGCCAGCACATCGCTCGCACTCGCGCGTTTTCATTTTACACGACGACGACGACACCTGTAGCTAAGACGATTACTCACTCAGGGCCCCCTCTTCCTCATCGGTGTCGACATCCAGGCCCGCAAAGCCACTTCCTTCGGCGCCAAGCGTGGTCGAATCGAATTCCGAGGGCCAGTCATCTTCTGCAACATCTAAGTACTCCCCGATATCGTCGTCTTGCTCTATGTATGCGTCTGCGGACGCATCGGTGTCTGCTTCGGGGTCATCAGAGTCGGAGAAGCCGTCTGCACTCGAGATGCTGTCGGCACTTGCACTGTCGTCGGCGCTCCAGCGTGCTTCTGAGTCCGCCTCGCTGCCAGCCAGTGCCGGATCTGTGCTCGAGGCCTCGTCATCTTGAAGGTTAGTACCTGTTTCTCCTGGCGCCCGTCGAGCGCAGTGCGTTCGAAGTCGACCCATCGAACATCGCGCACACAAGTCCTACACAACCGATGTCGTCCGCAACGACAGCCCCTCAAGATTCTCTTCCCGCACCATCTACGAATGAAGGGGTCAACAATGCACGCAGCCAGCGTAACGATTCGCATGGACGTGGGCATGCGCGCGGACGCGGACGTGGGCGCGGGCGCGGTGGCAGTAGTCAGCGGCGAGGACGCGGAGGAACGGTGAAGCTGCCGGGCGATTATGCAGTACTGCACGGCCTCAATCGAGGGGCTCTCGCCGGTGCAAGCACGTCGTCATCCTTGAAGGCGGAACACGACCCCGTCCTCACTGCGGACTCACCCAGTGAGGGGCTGTTTGTTTTCATACAGGCGACTGTTTGTCGTCGCAAAGTGCTTACGAAGGTCTTCAATAACCCGGAGCCAGGTGAGTGAAGTTCATGACCTCCTTGTTGTGACTGCCACTAATCTACATACTGCATAGCAATCCCATCAGAGCGTTGCTGCGACCTGTGCAACCCATCCGTGTTCACCCAAGTGCGTGCCGGCCCTGCAAAACTCCGCCAAAGTGCTCGCAAACGCAAGGTGAAGAGACACGCACCAAGTGACGCCGTTCGGGATGCTCTGTATGTGTGGCGGCGAGCAATCAAAAGCGAGCTCTACCCCCGAGCGAGGTGGTCACCATGCGCAATCCTAGACGACGACACATGCGAGCTGCTTGCGTGCATCACGTTCACCAGCCGCGAAGTCTTCAACAGTGTCTTGGCTACGAGTTGGGTACGCTGGGAGGAGCTCGGCGACAAGCTCTCTCGCGAAATCCGCCATGTCTGGATACAACACGGTCTCATGCAACTATCTACTGTACACATGCTACGACTGGTCCATGGGAGCAACATCCGGCGCCTGAATCTGCCATACATCAAGTGTTTCGTACTCACCTCGCAATGCCGGCGCCCCGCGACCTCGTCCGCGACCACGCCCGCGCCCCCGGCCACGCACACGAGCGGCCTGTGATACTCGCGCACGCTTCGGATGGTGCTGATCCGGCTGGGCTTGTGTTGAGCCAGCTGCTTCGGGTTGCAGAGGTACTGTGTCCGACAGTGCTGTACCGGCAGGCATGGCGTCGTCTGTGCGGTCTGCGTCGTCGAGAACGGACGCTGTCCGCTTTCGGCTGGTTGGCGACATACTGGAAAGTGCGGCATCAGGCTGCGACGCATCCAGCTCGGATTGCGGCAGTTGCGAAAGGTGGTTGACGGAGTGCACATATGTTGCGAGCACAGAGATCTGACGACGAAGTTCACTCAAAAAAAATGTCCCGGCAGACCATCATCAATCGTATTTTTACTGCATTCTGAACACATTTTGTATACCCAAAAAAAGTTGAAAATGTGCGAGTGACTTCGACCTGAGGGGATTTGGATTTGGCGGGGAAATCGCGCGCCACCCAAAGACGCGCGATATCAGCCCAGCCGGTCCCACGTACCGTGGCCCCTCTTCTTCTCTTTTTGGACATGGCGTCACGTGGGGCCGGCTGGGAACGAGCCTACGTATTTACCTTTTCCCCACGTTGTCTCCTGTTTCAAGGCTTGCTTCGAACTGTTCGACATCTGTGCTAATTCATGCCCTTTCACAGACCTTTGCAAGTGCGTTTCCAGTACATATGCTGCAGCGTATATGCTTATGGTTGACCAGCGCAATAGCGCCAGGTGCATATTATTTGTCTTTTCTTAGTGGCGCAAGTTGCCGCGATCACGGGTCAGCGTACTTGTCCAGTGGGCAGGAGGTACTTACTTTGCTCAGTGCCGCCATTTACAAGACAGACCGACTATGTATACCATTCATCAAAATCAGCTACGGAGACTCACAATAAGTCTTGCGACTTTGATCCAGATTGTCAACTGATACCCTCCGGCCGCCTGCCCGAGGCATCGATGCCCCACGGATTCTTCCTGGGCGTCTGTGCATCTCGTGTCAGTGTTGTTACGCTGCGGAGGTGCGTATCTCGCCACTAAGTTGCCCTCTCCTTCGACCAGGTGAGCCATCCCGATTGTCTCCTCTCGCATTGAAGCCGTGCTCAGGCTGAAAGGATTGTCTGCATGTGCCAGTCTACCCTTCTAGCAAGCTGCCGTGCCGCCCCTTATGTCCGACACAGAGCCTTCTAGTGCTGTCGAAATCCCGTTGTCCAGCCCCGCAGACCCGCTACCGACAGACTTCGGAGCACCATTCGACGATGCGGACGCCGACCTTATCCTCCGCTCCTCCGATCTTACCGATTTTCGCGTACTCAAGGCCATTCTAATCAGGGCTTCGCCTGTTTTGAAAGCCGTGCTATCGTCTTCCCACCTTCCGACGTCCCAATCCACTCCGAATATCTACTCACAGACCAGCACCCTCAAGCTCGAGCTGCAGTTCGAGGGGCCGCCCATATTGTCAATGCCCGAAGATAAGGAAACTCTTGCCAGCCTTCTATCTTTGGCACTTCCCGTGCAATCCGCTATTCCCGAAACGCTGCAGCGCATCGTTCACTTACTCGATGTTGCGCAGAAGTACGAGATGACATCCGTGTGCTCGCAATTCCTCGGTGCATCTTCTCTCATCACAGACCATGCATTTCTGGCCCTCTGTTTCTCTCTTCGCGTTGGCCTTCCCCGAGAAGCTTTGGCCGCTCTGCGCGTGGTCTTACACCGGCCACTCACCATTGATGAGATTGGTGCAGACTTAGCCTTCATATCTGGCACATCTCTCTACCAGATGATTGAGTGCCGACGACGTGGTGTTGTGGCTATCCGGCGGGGTTTGAAAGTGCTCAGCGCGAACAACACGCTGGCAGACGTGTGGAACTCTTATACCGGACGGCTGGGGCCCCAGCCGTGCACATCCGTCGCCAGCAGCTCGCCGAAGTGGTTCGTTGACTGGTTGACCGATCGCAGCGGCACCGCCGGCACGGCTCCGAGTGAGCAAGGTCTGCACACCTATCTGCGCAAACATATGGACAAATCGAATTGCAAGCTCTGTGGCTCCATAACGCCGGCGAAAATTCAGACGATCTTGCGTCGTGTGCGTAATGAGTGTTGGAACATCCTACAAAGGGTATGTTTTTTATGTATAAGTCGCTCGGCACTCTGGCGCTGACATTCACGTGTGCCACAGGAAGAGAAGACAATTTTGGACATGAACACCAATCAGATGCAAACATTGGGCTTATCCGTAACTTCCTCTGAGACGGACATACCGCACCAGTGGGCACCGAGACGCCTCTCCGCGTCGGAACGAGGCGCAGATATCATTTTACGATCGTCTGACGGCGAAGAATTCGGCGCTCACAAGGCGGTGCTTTCGACAACTTCCTCATTCTTCTGGGATATGTTCAGCCTGCCAGTGCCCCGAACCAGCACATACTCGGACACCGCAGACAAGCCTACGGGAAAATTTGATACATCACTTCCAATTGTCTGCATGTCTGAGGAGTCTCAAACCCTTGACGACCTGATCACTGCAATCTACGAGCCCCTCTGCCTGCGGTCAATAGAATCATTCGATCGCTTCGCAGCTTTGCTGGAAGCCCTCCAGAAATACGAAATGACAAGCACAAGCGCCCTCGTTCGCCATTTGCGTCCCCCCGAAACCCTCATGATCACCGGGCCAAATATCAACCCTTTCCGGTTCCTTGCGATTGCAATCAAGCATAGGCTGGCGGACGAAGCAAAGCTCGCTGCTCGTTTGATGTTGGATGACCAAATGATTTTCCAGCAATTTGGCTCTCTTCTCTGTCTTCTTCCGACCGGTCATACCCTCATCGAAATGTCACGATATCAGGAGCAATGTCGAGATGTCGTTCACGCCGCCCTCATCGAATTCATATCACTATGCGAGAACTCTGTTTGGTCTTCCAAAGCTTCTGATACAACCTCGTTAGGATCTGCTCGTAGTCGTTGCACATCGAGGATATCAATCAACGCAACCAAGGAAACGATGCCTTCATGGCTAGCCTCTCTCCTCGAAAAAATGGATTCCGATTTCGCTTCGCGGAAGCTGAATCCCACTGCAAAATCGATCGCGCCCCTTCAATCATTCCAGACTGCTCTGAAATTACATCTCAGCGGCGCACGTTGCTCCGACTGTGCGCAGATATGTATCAACGAAGGCGATCGGTTGTGGACTGAATTTGCATCCAGGATCGATGCAGTCGTTGGAGAAGTAAGCTCTTCCATCTGATAGCCCATTTGCATGGGTACTGATATTTTGCTTTGCAGGTCGCTTTCAATTTGCCTTGGTGAGGTGTAGAGGTTTGCCATGAATTCAACAGACCACTTGCGTATACAGCACGGTAAACCGACGTCCACCTGTTACGAAATGTCGGTAGAGGACGGTAGGGCTTTGACAAGAAAGTTAGAGTCATGAGTTGCGTTCGACCGCAACCTCTTGGACGTGGACTGAAGGAATGGCAGTGGAAAGGAAGAAGCGATCGAACTACGGGATAGAAACCGTTCTTCAAACCCTGCAGCCAGACATCTGATGCATCGCCGTGCGGTGAGGTATGTTATGTTTGGAGGGCAGCGAATGTGGCATGCTGCAAACTTCGACCTTCCATCATGCATAATCCTGTCTAATGTTACAATGACATGTCGCTGTTGGTACCTCAGAACTTATTGCATGCGAAGCTTCTTCTCCATGTCCGCGTGAATGTCCATGGAGGGACCGGCGGGCACATCTGCAACAATGGTGGGTCAGCTATGGGTGTGACAGGCATGCAATTGATAGACCTACTCCCAAAGAAGTCTGTGACATCAAGAGTCTCGTCGCGGCCCATGAGGATGTCGAGGTGGATGTTGGACTGGGGGAAAGCGGGCATGTGACGGTTCTAGCGAAGACGCGACGCGCGTACATGTCAGCTTCGAAGGCACGTCTGCCGCAACATCAAGCACACTACGCACGACAGAGATGAGCTTGCGCTCCATGAGCTGACGCATGGGCGCGTGAAGGCCGTAGATGTTACGCTCGATTGTGAGCTTCAAGTTATCCTGCGTTTCGTCCCACTTTCAGCGGCAAAGCAGTCAGCACCAAAGGACGTGAGGCGGTAGTGAGCCCATACGTTTTCAAGACGGTTTTGAAGAGAGTTTGTGGTCTTGATCTCTGTCGCGAGGCTGCGCGGCCCGTACTTGAGGGTGTCATGCAGGCCGAGGGAGCCTGCGGTGTCGGCGACGGTCGCGAGCTTGGGGGCACTGGCAGGCACGATGCGCATCGACGATTCCTAAGGACACTTGTCAGGGCTGGGGAGACTTGACGACGGAAAGGGATGCGAACCATGGTGTTGCGGAGGAGAGGATGGGGAACGCGCGTCTGGGCGCGGCGAGTCTCATGAGCCGGGCATTGCCGAGGGGTGCTCTCGTGCTCACTGCATACAGAAGCGTAGCTTGATTCCGCCATTGCGCTCCCCGTTGCCCCTTGCTTCTGGCTGTGCTGGCCCTCGTTCGCCCCCAGCTCTACCTCACCGCACCGCACAACCTACTCACTGGCCGACGACAGTGAGCGCACGCCCACGCCATGGCGGCTCGCCCGTCGCGCTCCTCGAGCATCCCCATCCCTAGGGCGTCCTCCACGACCCTGCCCTCGTTCGGTGACGTTCTTTCCATGCCCATGAACGCATCCCCGCCCATTCTGCCTCGTCCGCGCATAGGTTCGGTCACCCATGCGACTATTGGCATGAGCCCGCCTCCACGCCCGACCTCCCGCTCCTACACGGCAGGCGGTGCCGTCTTGCCCCCAGTTATTCCCCGGATCATACGTGCGAACCACAGCTCAACTGGGGCGTCTTCCAGCGCCTCCTGGGAGGATGTTGCATGCACTCCGCCGCCCTCGTCCCCGACCCGTGTACGCCGTCCCAGTGCAGGCGCCGCCAGCTTGCGCTCCCCGTCCCACCGTACTTTCTCCCACGGACTCCCTGGGCCGTCATTGCCGAATTACACACCGCAAGTTGCGCCCGCACCCTTTCCGCGTCCAGGCTACCTCGACCATTCGGCTCTCCGTCACCTCCTCCAAACTGAGCTCCCGCCGCAACTCCCGCCTTCGCGCTACGCCCAGCCGGCGCCGAGCACCCCTGCGTATACGCTGCGCCTCGAGCACGCCGCCGTCACACCGAGCTCCGACAGCGACGAGGATAGCAATGGCAGCCCGCCACCGCCACCGCGTCCTACTCCTGCTAGTGCTACGCGGCCAGTTAGTGACGCTACTGCGATGGTTGGGAGCAGCCCAGTCTTCCGGTTACCCACTCGGTGGAGCGAACAGGACAGACATACGTATCTCAGCGTGTCGGCGGACGGGAGGGAGCTTAACTACAATGGTACGTACCGGTAGCCCTCTCTACATGCCCCTCTCACACCATCACTTCAGGAGCAGGTTTCCAAAGTAAACCTAGATAGCGTCACATTTTGCTTCAAATTCTGACAAGTTATTGTAGGCGGTGGAGCCGTCGACAACGCAGGCATGGCCCGCACGAATCACCCGATACCTCCGGCGTGCGGCATATATTACTTCGAGATCGAGGTTCTCAGCAAGGGCCAGAAGGCGTGAGTAGCCCATCTGTGTTTTCTATCCAATGTCGCTCAGACATCTTTGTCTCAGTCATATTAGCATTGGGTGAGTAATAACTGCAGCCTTTGGTGCGACGACAACCGACTGTTGTCTATGCCGCACAGTTTCACGACCAGTGATGCGCGACTCAACAAGCTGCCCGGTTGGGAAAAGAACTCCTGGGGTTACCACGGCGATGATGGGTTCTCGTTTGCTGCCGAAAAAACTGGGACCACCTATGGGCCCACCTTTGGCGGTGCGTTGCAACCACACAGCAGTTGCCGGAAGAACTGACAAGCCGTTGCTCAGGCGGAGACATCATCGGCGCCGGAGTGGACTTCAGTCAAAACCGCGCCTTCTTCACCAAGAATGGCGTCCTCATAGGTATATGCTGACCGTGCTACTGCCAGCATCGCCTGACTCATCCTTTTCTTAGGCATGGTCTTCGAGCACATCGCCGAGGGTGTCCAGGTCTATCCTTCGGTCGGCCTTCGGCACCCGAATGAAGGCGTTCGCGTTAATTTCGGACACACAGCCTTCAAGTTTGACATTGATGACCATGTGCAGCAACAGTGTGACGCAGTGTGGGCGGGCATCCAGCGCACTCGCATTGATTGGCGCGTCTTGGATGCGAAACGCTCGTCCGCGCCGTCTGGCTCCAATGACGCCACCGCCATCGGAGAGATCCATGATGCAGGAAATCGTGACACCGATATGGTCGACGCGAAAGCGGACGAAGAGGGCAGGGACGAGGCGAGCAGGCTTGTGCTCAGCTATTTGGTGCATCACGGGTATGCGAAGACAGCCGAAGCCTTGGAGGCACAGCTCGCTCGTGCAGCCCGGGCACGCAATTCTGAGGACGCCTCCAACGCTCTTCCTGTCCCACCGCCGGCAGCACCGCCTGCTCACTCGGAGCTGGACGACGCTGACTCTCCGATGGCGGCGCCAGAGTCTGAGCCGCAGCCGGAGCCAAAGGCGCTCACAAAGCGCCTCGCAATTGTGGATGCCGTCCGGCGCGGCGACATCGACGACGCGCTTGACGGGCTGCGCACGCGCTTCCCGAGCGTGCTCGTGCGCGAGGATCTGCTCGTCCAGCTGAAGCTGCGTTGCCGCAAATTTGTCGAGCTCGTCAACGCTGCGGCGGAAATGAAGAGGCGCGCCGATCTCGAGCGCGACCTCGACCTCGGCGGTGCAGGCAAGGCGGATGAACACGGGGGGGAGGGCGCGGCCGGCGTGGATGTCGCCGCGATGGACGTCGACGACGTCCCCGCGCCCTCCTCCCCGTCCGCGCAGTCCAAGTCCGCCGCGGAGGGCGCGCTGCGTGCCGCGATCGCGTACGGCAAGGCGCTGCGCGCAGACTACCGCCACGACCTGCGCCCGGAGGTACAAGGATGCCTCGACAAGTCGTTCGGTGTCGTCGCGTACCATTTCCCGATGGATGCGGGCGGGGAGGTCGGCCGCTGGGCGGGGCAGGAAGCCCGCGATGTGTTGGCCGGGGAGGTGAATCAGGCCATTCTGGGTGAGCAACGCTTCCTTCTGGTACTTTCTGGGTGGGCCGAGGTCTGACTGTTCGTGTAGAGTCGCAGGGCTTCCCCGCCCGGCCCGCGCTCGAGCGCGTGTACCGCCAGACTGCCGCGAGCCTCGTGCAGCTTGGCTTTCTCGGCGTCGGCGCCGCGGTGTTCGCGGACGTGCAGCGCGAACTGCTCGAGACTTAGTGCGCGCTCGTTGGTTAGGTTGGGCTTCTTCTGTGTCGGTCTCGCTCGTGTGTCCATTGTTGTACGAAGAACGGTCGCTGACAGGTTGTCTGGGATATTGTACTTGATATCATGTGTGCTTTATGTGATGTGGACTATGTACTTATGTTGCGAAGGGTTGGAAAAAAACGATCTCGAACTCTCACAGCCCGTCCGTCCTACTCGGTGTGTCTTGCCATGGTAAGTAGAGCTCAACCTGGACATACAAGGACGATTAGCATGGACAGTAACATCATAGCACTAGGAACATCTGACCTCCTCGATGACTTTAGGATACCTTGCCATGAACTCTGTCCACAGTTTGCCTCCCTCCATGAGAAGGGCAGTGCTGCAGTTGTGGCATTCGGTAGATTCCACGTGCGATCGAAGTGAGGACATGAAGGAAAGATGAGGTGCAACCGTCTTCGCAGACGGGCATATCGAACCGGAGTCCAGCCCGTCAAGGATATGCTCCACCTGGTCTGCTAGCCAACCAGGTACCCTTTGACCTTCAGCCTGCCCCTTTAAAGCCCTCATGCTCGGACAGCCTCCACTTTTGGTCCTATGAATTTTCTTCGAACAGCCTGAACAGCGAATGTTCACAGTTTTGGTATGATAGAGCGCCCACACAGAGTTTGTGTAGGAAGACAAGAGAGCCAACAATTCTTTTTTCGCAACCTCACGGCATCTGCTGTGGTATTGTGAGAGCTCGTAGAGTGCATTTCCTGTCGGCAGCATGCGCAGAAAATCGCCAAACATATCAAGATCGAACGCAGGCTTCTCCAAGGTCAGCCGTGCAGCCTTCAAGGCCTCTTCCGCTAGTTCGTAATGAACAGAGATTGCGTAAGAATGGAGGGCATTGTCCGCGTTGATGAGATCCGGGTTCGCGTTGTCATTAATCGATCGGCGGACGTGTGCAGAAATGCTATCCATGTCGAATTTCTGGAGGGCGGCTAGGAGCGCTGCGAAGCGAATGAAAGATGCAGGTTGGGGTATTACGATTCCCTGAGTTTACGAAGTAGAATCGTTTACTAGGGGGTTTCTTAAGTCGGTGCCTGCATCTATTCCGTCATAAGTTGCCGGTGCCGGTTTGATCGCCGGTTTGATTACCAGTGCAGTCCGGCTGGCCCGAACGTGCCAGAGCAACGCCATCAAGCACGTGCCCGCCCCGTTGCCAGCGTTCCCGCGCCTGTCGTCACCGGCGCCAACGCTCCCCGCCGCGCGCTTAGGGTTGTCGTCGTCGACGACGACGACGAGCTCGACATTCCCCCCGTCCCTTCCCCTGTATAGCAACATGTATATATCAATCGAACCGTATTTACAAGGCGGATACGATGGTGCCATTATCTAAGCAAGCGAGGTGCGGGGGGGGGGGGGTAGATTGGCGGGGTGCTCAAAACAAACCAATGTCACGTGCACGAGAATTTGCGGCGCTGGCGGCATAGCGGTTCCAGGCGCTTTGCAGAGAGATGCCGCGGTGCCTTTCCCGGACCGCTGGTACCTGTCCCGCTCGCTGCGCCAAGCCTCGTCGTCGTCGACGGCGACGACGAGCTCGACATTCCCCCGTCCCCTCTCCTGTATAGCAACATATGTATATCAATCGAACCATATTTACAATGCAAATAAGATGGTGCAGTTACCTAAGCAAGCGGCGCAGGGTGGAAGGTGCTACAGAGCAATTTGCGGGGTGTTCAAAAATGAACCAATGTCACGTGCGCGAGAATTTGCGGCGCCGGCGGCACAGCGGGTCCAGGTGCTTTGCTGAGAGATGCTGTGGCGCCTTCCCCGGACCGCCGGCACTAACCCCGCTCATCGCTCCAAGATGCCGCCATCCGTGTTCTTTGTCTCACCACCACCACCACCCGTTGATGGGTACCAGCCGGTAGTAGGGCGGTAAATGTCTTGTATACCTGTCCCTAGAGCGCAGCGCACGGTACCGTTGTGTGTGTGTGAGGGGCGAGTCGTCAGTGGTCCCGAAGTCTCTGGGGGCGTCTCCGAAGTGGGGGAAAGGTGTTCGAAAGGCAAAGGCAATGTGTTCGGGAGTGATCCGAAATAGGAAGGACAGGGAAGTGGGGGGATGTTACGATCTGTGTGTTCGGAAACAATGTGTGGAGCGTCGAACGTTCGTGCGGTGTAGGCGAAGTTGAAAGCCGAAGTGTCGAAGTGTCGAAGTCGAAGTTGAAGTGTCGAAGTTCCGAGGTTGAAGTCGAGGTTCCGAAACGTCGAAGTCGAAGTCCCGAAGTGGAAGTGGAAGTGTTGAAGTCGAAGTGGAAGTGTCGAAGTCCCGAAGTCGAAGTTCAGGTTCCGAAATGTTGAAGTCGAGTCGACGTCGAGGTTCCGAGGTCGAAGTCAAGGTGCCAAAGTCGAAGTCAAAGTGTCGAAGTCGAATTCGAAGTGTGGCAGTGACGAAGTGGTGAAGTCTGGGTTGGAATCGAAATCGAAGTTGAAGGGCAAAGGTGGATGCAGAATGAGAATAGGATACGTGCATCGAAGGCGAAGTCAAAGTCAAAGGTGAAGGCGAAATCGAAATCGAAATCGAAGTCGGAGTCGAGATCCGAAGTCAAAGTCAAAGTCGAGGTGTCAATCGAAATCCAAATCAAAGGTCAAGGTGGAATCAAAATGAGAATAGGATACGTGCATCGAAGGCGAAATCGAAATCGAAGTCGGAGTCGAGTTCCGAAGTCAAAATCAAAGTCGAGATGTGAATCGAAATTGAAATCGAAGGTCGAGGGTGGAATCAAAAGGTGAATATTATACGTGCGTCAAAGGCGAAGTCGAAAGTCGAAGTCGAGATCCGAAGTCGAAGTCAAATACTATACGTGTGGCATGCGGCATGCGGCATGCGGCATGCGGCGAAGTCGAGGTCAAAGTCAAAAGGTGCGAAGTCAGAAGCGCTTTGACAACACAAGTGGTCGAGGAGAGGCTCTAGCGAGAGTCTCGAGATGTGGGGGACAAAGGGGGCATAGGATATGATCAGGGGGATTGATCTGATCCCGAATATCGTACTAACGAGGCCTATATATACTACGAACAAGTCCGAACTAATATACAACCATGAGAACAAACCAGAGTATAAGTAGAACAAAACACGAAGCAAGTGGGTCAAGATCACATGTAGTGAGTGAGTCGCAATCAAACAGTAAGTCAAACACCATTGCTAGAGAGCCTGAGAAGAGTAGAAATGAAACATAAGATGATGAAACATAAGGGACTCCACTGTCGAAATGTGCGCCTAACTTCGAATATGTTCTGAAGTCGCTGCGGTGATCGTGCAAACTTCCAAAGTATTGTGTTGCGTAGCGGTTCGAAGTGGTTAGGAACGCTTCGAAGCACATCTGGAGGGGTAGGAATAGAGCCGGAATGGGGGGGACAATACTAGGAATGAGGGGGCAATGTTCTGGAGTTGACATGGCCTAGGTGCGGCGCAGCCTAACAATCTCGTGGAGTGTTTCAACTTTCGATCATGTTTGAGGCGGGTCTGATGATGATGGGCCTTCGAAGTCTGGACCGAATCACGTGCGGGCACTTCGGAAAGATCCGTGGAGGCTGTGCTAGCGGGCCGGGAGCGGTGCGAGTTCGAAAGTCGAAGTCACGTGACTTCGAAATGAACCACTCGACTTGTCTAAAGTTTGAAAAGTGAGGTGATATCCTCGCCCAGCTCAGAACCAGGTGTATCATCGTCCTTCCTCCGGGATGTTTACAGTCCCCACGCGGTCCCGATGTGGGCGCCTGACAGTCGCACGGCTCCCACGCCTGCACCGCCACCGCACGCGCCCGTGCCCTCCCGCACGCCCACACATTTTTCCCCCGCCGTCGAGGACCCCGCGCTGTGTGAGCCCACCTCTGGACAGGTCCGCGCCTGTAACCCACCCGCGACTGTGCCGCCGCTGCATGGGCGAGGCCATCGACTCTCAGGCTGTGCATGAGGCCGTCAACTCTCAGGATGTGCGGTTTGGGGGTCATCCAGCATCGGGTCAAGGCTACCTGGGTGCGGCACTGTGTGCAAGACAGCCTTCGCACGCACGCGTGTTCATGTTTATACCATCAACGTGCATGATCTCTGCAGTCTGCACACCGTCGGCAGACGTTCTGCGACGCCGCAACGCCAGGCAGCACCTTGCACACCGGCGCGACGAACCGACTGGACAGTGCCCTCAGCCTCCTACACCTGCTAAAGCTCTTAGCTGGGTTTTGCTTGCTATGTGCGGGAGGTGATGCGGCTGCGAACATGTACGGCTGCGCGGTCGCCCCAGGTGCTTTCAATCCTACGAAGTTGGCCGCGCATCTCTGACTTTGTCCTCAGCGCCAGGCTCGCCGTGCTCAAGGCCGTCTTCCACCCGGCGCTCCCGCACGCCGTCCCTGCGCCCTCCACCTGCAACTTTGTGCGCTATTTGCCACCGCCACCCATGCACCTGCGCGCTGAAGTCCATGCACCTCACGCCGCAATTGTTTCGCCCGCCCAGCACACCGCCCTCTCTGTGCATCAGCACAGCATCAGTACTTCCCAAAATGGCTGACTTGGGCTGACGTGTTCTGACTTTGCTGGAAAGCTCTGAAATGCTGACGCGTGACATACCGTTACAGCCTGCCATTGCAGCGCGATTGGTGTCGCAGCCATCTCCTGGTACTGTACCAGCAGCCGCAAAGGTATTCTATTTTGATGTCTATAGACTACTCTAGAGTCTATGGAAAGACCTATTATGTACATGTCTTGCGTCCATGTGGGCCATCCGCGCCAGCAGGGCCGTGCTCGGTATGACACTGTCAGTGAGGCAGACAGTGGGTGAGGGCTATCGTAGCGAACGGCTACACGCCACCGCGCAGGGCCTTCTGGATGCTGCAGACATGGAGGATGTGGACCAAAGGCGAGCGCGGGGTTGGGCGGGAGGAGGAAGTCATGTGGCATGGGGGTGTTGCTCGTCATGGCATCGTCACAGTGGCGGTCGGGGTTGGCAGCAGATTCAGGGCGATGGCGGAGCAGATGGCGGACGATGCACCGCTCATCAAGCTCATACCCGCCGAGAGCTCAGCGAGAGTGCGGGCGCAACCGTGTCGCGTCTCCCCAGCCAACGTCACGGACCGCAATGTGCGTCAAGTCCACATGGCCCACACCTGCCCGGAGAGCTGCACGACGGTGGGTTCATCCAGGTGGTTGCGGTCGCGCAGCAGCGCGAGCACGCCCACGCGCCGCCCACAAACGAGCAGTCCGAGCCAAGCTACGCGCCGGGTGAGGATTTCTGTCTTGTCGTGGCAGAAGCGCAGTGCGGCGAGCTCCGTGTCGCGCTCGTCCGTGGGCAAGGGCAGCTTTTTCTGGGGCGTGGCGGGGACTCGTGACGCCTCGGCCAGCTGCAGCTGGCTAGTTCACGAGCTCCTTGTTCGCCTCACGCAGCATGCGGAGTTCTTCATGGTTGGCGCCAGACTTGCTCTACATCTCGATCATTCCATCCTCGAGGCTTTTGAGCTAGACATGCGAGGCTGGAGGCAGGGAGCACAGGGCTCTCAGAGGGTCGAGCGGGGGTAGATGTTGGCTATTGGGTCATGGTACTGGCTGTGCTATTGCGCTCTAAGCACACTGGCATGGCGGTGCTTGTTCGAGAATATTCCTGCAAGTTGACGCGGCCGGAAGAGTGTAGATATGGGTCTGGTGATGTGCAGTGAAGATGGGGAGAAGAGGTGGCTGCGGGTTGCGCACCTGGTCGATTCTACAACTTCCCTACTTCCTCCTCTGGACGGCACTGGAGCCCCTCTACACCTTTCAACGACACGTTTGGGAGTATGCTGGGTACGGTGCATGAGAGCATCAATCGGGGGAGACAGGTGCGCTGCCAGTGAGTAGGTAAGTAGTATGTCTGTAAGTACCCATGATGCTGACTGATTTACTTACCAAAACTGGTCACAATCTCCCCATAGGACGCTCAGTGATGGTAAGGTGAACTTGGTGAAGGTTCTAAAAAGGGATGAGTATGATTACCAGTGCGTAGCGTGTAGTAAAGAGTGAGAGGTCAACGAGGGTGTTCGACTTGTCGTCGCGCGAGGAATCGAACTGTGTGCCATGTGTGACTTCTGACATATGGACGCCCTGACCTGCCCTGACATCACTGACTCATTGATGTCAGAGCATCTCAGAGCTCTGAGGAAAGTACTGATGAGCACGTGCCAGCTTTGCGCATGACCACGCCCTGCTCCGCATTGCGCGCACCAATGATTCACGGTGTCGTGCACCTGGTAGGACTAATTATCTATGTGTCAGTTGTGCAGGCGCCGTCCTCTGTGGCCATGCCAACCAGCACCACAAGCAATCAAGGTCACCACATCTTCCACAGCCGTCTCTCCATTCCCTGTAACTTCCTCTGCAGCACCCGCACAATCTCCTGCGCACGCCGGCCTTCAACACACCTCCACTGGCCTCCTCAGCTCACCCTGCTGCCTTCACTGTTGGCCGTTCATGCTACAACGCTTGGCACCGCGTCTCCTCGCCGCAGGGTGAGCATCACCACCATGACCACAATCACCATGGCAAGGACCACGGCAATGACAAAGATGAAGACAAGGAGGACCGTATTGTGCCGCCGGCTGTCGCTCGCATCTGCGTAGCGCCGCACAGCGACTACTTCGCATGAGCTGTACGCACAGCACCTGTTTTGTGGTCCCTTTTATTGGCCCAGTCCTGAATTTCTTCTCTCGCTTTCTTGACGACGTGCAACAAGCGCGTGCGCATGCATGCATACTAGACCACTGTTTGTCCACCACCCACAGCTGCAACGCCCTGCGCGTCTTTTTCACCTGCACCTTGCAATCGCCATCGACATCGCATTTTGCCCTGACCTTCGCAGCCCCCGATATGTGCTCGCAATGCGCCACCGTCCATCCTGCTTCTTTAGCTTGGACCCTTGTTGCAAGCTGTCTCCCAACCCGCGATGTGTCTCTGGACAACAGCGCACACGACTGCACTGGACAAGTGTCCCAAGTGCCAAGCGGACAACTCTGTAGGCGCCATATTACCCTGGACAAGGCACTGCAACGACGCACAGTCTCAGCGCGTCACCAAGTGTCTTCAAGATCGCCCGGCGCGTGCGTATAATCTGGATGCCTCGCGGGCCGTGCAGCCACACGCCGGTGCTCACGCGCACAGCTGGAAATTACTTGACAAGGTGTGCAACACTGCGCACACTGTGTGACCAACGCAGCATTGCTCTGAGAGACCCCAGCTCCTAGATACGTACCTCGTCGCGTTGTACATAATTTATTCAACTAACCTACTTGATCTTAGAAGATGTGTGCAACATCATGCAGCTACGGGCTACGTCATTGCTGGACGTGCAGTGGCGGCGGCCTATGCCAACACTCCTAAGTCCTGCACCAGCTCCTGGATGCACCTCAATGAGGCCCACGGATGTGTGGGCCACGTTCAAGACGTCGCTCACGCATCAGGCTGGGCAAGTGTGCATGCCGCCAGGCATGAACAAGGCCGTCAACACGCGCTGGATGGGATCTGAGCGCGACACGGGATGCGCCTCTGGACCATGGTGCGCACGACTGGAATGGTGCGCACCGTGGACAAGGCACATCAAGGCGCGACTGGATGCCCAATGAGGCGTTGTGACCGCGCCTTCGCAACTCGGCATCATGGTGGGAGCTCACCGGGGTGGACCCGTGCTCAGATGGCGCACACTGTGGACGAAGTGCACCAAGGCGCGACCACAGACGCGAAGGAGACGAGTGAGAGGGTGTGGGTGTGGCCTCACAGCAGGAGCACAGTGCGTAGATAACGGCGGCGGCGGCAAGATATATGCACGGCGCGATGTCGCACAGGTCGGCGCGGGGGCGAGAGCACGAGCTGCTGGTACAATGCACGCATGGAGCACATTGTCGGGCAGCGCATCGCAGTACCTGCAACATGATGTGGAAGGGGGCCCGGGGGGCTGGGAGGAATGGACTGGTCGGCGTGTATGGCATAAGTAGTCAAATATATGCGCTGAGAATCAATGTACTGCCTACAGGCGATGTCTTGTGTCTCAAGCAGCGAGGGAGAGCACGACAGAAGGCCGCCACACACATGCTTGGCGTGGGGCTGCCATGTCTTGCAGCGCCTGAGCTGCTATATGTACAACAAAGAGGCACCACATGCTGATGGTCTTGTGACTGCACTGCCTTGCATATGTGAGAGATTTCAGGAATCGTACTGCCATGCTCAGCAATGGCTCTCTAAAAGCTAGTAGGACGGAGATATATCGCAGCGAGTAGTCCAGAAATCGTCTCCGAATCCTCCGCCATCTGGATGACATGAACGGCACTGCCGCTAGGCGTCACCAGCTCCACCTCCACATTTAGATTGGCTTGAGGAAGACAAAACATATCCCTGAAGAACGGGGAGGCCACGGCCAGGGCTGTCTTGTGAGCGCGAAGATTGACGCCGTCAGACGAGCGCACAACGATGTCCGCAGTCTCAGAAAGACTTGGAGCGTCGTGTGTTACACAGATCTTCTCAGGAGCTTGCGCAGGGGAATTCGTATGCACCTCCGAGTCTCCCACGATGGATGTCAGGGTGTATTGTGCCTGCATTTGTACCAATAAATACTTGGCCATTGAGTAACCTAGCTTGCTCACCGGGGACATCGCTTCAGCGACAGTATCGTTTACGACAGCCCAGAGACGGCGAGACTGCACTATGGACAAATTTGCGCAGCAGCAGCAGCCTGTGTCAACAACGTGCTGGCGCAAAGCGTGAAAAAAATGGATTTCATTCGTGCTTCCGAGATCTTTCTCCCCCGCGGACAGGAAGGTTTCCAGCCAATTAGGGACGCCCCCACCCACATTTCCTAATCGACAGCATTGCGGTGCAATGCCTGAGTGTGCGCCCCAAGCTAACACAAGGCCAGTTTCGCGTAATTGGCGCAGTGCATCGCGCACAGTTTCGATGCTCTTGCTGCGGCAAGAGACCAACTCGTACAGCGCGGGCCCCGTGGTGTTGCAGAGATCTTGGCCCACCGCTTCGATAGTTAGAGGTTTATCCAAGGCGGCTCTCACAGCAACAAGGGCCTCCGGTACCAATTGGTGTTTCCACGCCAGGAAGAAGGTGGCAAATGGGGTTTCGGTCTCCAGCCGGTAAGATGCGCGGATATGAACAAGGACAGATGCCACATCGTACCTCTGCGCAGCACCCATAACCGAGATGACGTCCTGCAGGCCTTTGGGGACAAATGAAGGGACGGGCATAATGATGGAAAGCAAGCTGCGCAACACCTCGCTGTTCTCCTGCAGGCACAGAACGGGAAACCCATCGTGCTTCTCGATTCGGATACCATGGGTTTGACGAGAGGCAGATTCCATGGGAGCTCGTCCACTCGACAAGATTTGTTGAAAGATTGGAGATGCCTTCACAACGCAGAGCTTGAAGACGCGGAAATCAATGAGATCGGATGAACGTATGATGATGTCGGCGTCCTCATCATCAAAGGGAGCGCCAAAAGCGCTCGGTGGTTGCTTCTCAATGGCCGAGGAGGTGTTTTCGTTCGGCGAAGGCATGGAGAGTGGAGAGTGGGGACTACAGCGCGATACGGTGAGCGTCACGAAGGGAGAGGCAAGTATGATTGACGTACCGAAGACTATCGCAAGCTTGTGTGGGTTGTGTGGAAGCTGGAAGCAATGTCAAGCTTATATAGATCGCACATGGAGGCGGCGCTTAAGAAAGATCGGATAGGACGTCAGAAGCCTCGAGGCAACCTTCCAAAACATTATTGACAAGCAAGGCTGGTCAGTGATCCGTGAGCTCATTGCGTGTGGCGTACATGACTGACTCAATGACTCGACGCCCAAAAGCAAATGTGGACTGACTAAAGAAGACTTGATTGTGGTAAAACAACGGAATGCAAGTTTGTTGAAGTCTTCACAGTAAGTACTCAGTGCAACACCAAGCCGGTACTAAGCAGCTGAGGCGAACGGAAGGCAGCACCTCTGCATCGGGTGGAACAGCGTTTACGATTTCGGGTGTAATCCCTGGTCACTGTGGTACCTAATGAAGGGTCAGCGTTCCAAGAGGTGCTTGTCGCGTGTCGCAAGAAGCGCGCCTTTTGACTTTGCTAAGTTTGAGCAAAGAGAAATCAGCGACAGCGGAACTTTCAAATCAACGGGGACGTACTCATTGGGCGAAGGCATCCCTGTGGTCCTGAGTAAATTGACTCCGCCGTGCGCAGCAGGGAAACGACGTTTTTGATCATGTGTAGGGAGCTGAAGGCGATGGACGAAACGACGGCGTGGAATTGCAGGGCGTCCGACCCGCCCAGCCCGCCCTCGGAGCGGTAAGTATCCTTGCCAGACCGGACTGCTGGACACTTAGTGCACGCTCGCAGCATCAGCAAACCCGACAAAATGTGACGAGGCATTGTGACGCCTCATGAGGCCCGTCATCCCCGTGATCTACATTTTATTCCTGAGCAGCTCACAATGCCTTATCGACGACCTGCCGTTCTCATAATTATTGCCATTTTTCATAATCATTATAGGTATTATGAGGGTCATCACACAGTATGATTCAGATAATCAAAATTTGTATCATTATTGTCGCACTGCCGCTGCTACTACAGGTGGATATACGACAAAGTAGAAGGTACTGGCAAGAGACACTACCTGACTAGCACTGGCGCTCGGCAACACGACTAAACACGTGTCCGTCATCGCTGTCCTTGCGCAGCCCGAACCAGTGATCGCGCCAGCGCTGCGCAGTACAGAAGTACGCCTCCGCGACGGGCGGCTCCGCGGCGACCACCTCGGCGTGCCGGAGAGGAAGGGTGCGATGTGAAGTCCGGCGCTAGGAAAAACGCGCGAGGTGCGATGGGTGGCAGTGCGCGGCGTGTGGCGCGTGAATGTTGAGAGTCAGGAAGACACTGCGGCGAATAATCAAGTCTGTGTGTGGAACGGAGATGGCAAGGGTACGTACCAAACGCCACAACGCTGATTGCCAAAGGAGTGTAATATCGGACCTGCATAACATTGATGAAAGTGAGATGGATGGGTGGCGTCTGGTCGGCGCCCATCTGCGACTCCGCTAAATGTGCGACTTACCAAGATAAGAAGATGGAGAACTGCGCGCGTAGGCGAGCAAGGCGCGGAGCAGACCGTACATGGAGTTTGCCATTTCTTCCAGAACGTCCTATGCAGCTGGGTCAGCAATGGTGCTCGACACGCTGCTCCTTACGTCCCTCAGTCACAACGTGCAGCGGTGGCCGTACAGCAAGATGGTACACACCGACAGGAAAAATTACCAGTGACAGGCTGAGCGAGGGTTGGCCCCACGGATTGCCAATGCGGTGGAATTCACCTTTGCGAAGAGCCTGGGCAAATTGCAATCAAGGGTCAGATGGTGGCAGAGGAGCATGTACAAGGTCATGAAGACTCAGGACGATCGCTAGCAGGACCGCCATGTTCACACTGCACAGGGAGATGCAAGGAGAAAGAGGAGGGTGAGTTCGGGCTGCGGGGCAACGGAAGCTGTCAGCGCAAAGGGAAATGGAGCTCACAAGGGCAGTTACGGTGGATCATGGCAGTTTCGGTCAGACGGAGTGCATGCTCCCACTGAATATGCCTCGCAGGTGACGCAAGACGCGTTGGACGGGGTCCGCGGTGATGAGTGGGCGACAGGCAGACTGCGGATTAACGATGTGTCGGTACTCTAGCCTGCGGGCAAAGGATGTCGGAGGACAGTCGGCTCATAGCGGACGCTGGCAAGTGTTAGTAACCAGTAACCTGCGATGCAATTCGGATTACCATTAAGACCTGTACACGCGCAGACACAACTCACTTGCCATTTGGATAAGAGCTCCGAATCTCCGAGAGCTGCTCTGCGTTGATACGCCTGATTCCCCATCGAGAGGGGATTCCGCCGCGACTTTTCGGATTTTCGCTTCGACCAAAGTCACGTGACTTTGGTCTCCGGACCGTCGTTTCCGCCCTGGAGCCACCGCCACTTCGGCACGAACCGAAGCCACGCGACTTCGGTTCCGCATCTCGAGCGTCTCCCGCTCGGTACCGAGTCATTTCGAGGCGCCCGCACGTGTTTCGGCCCAGGCCTGAGGCCCCACAGACCGTGACCACGCCGCAATCATCGTCTAGCGAATCAGCGCACAGTCCGAAGATCTGAAACACACCGGGTGCGCCACTTCCGAGATAGCCGGCGGTTAAACGCCCTTCCCTCCCACGTACATTTCGGCTTCCTGATTGGCTCCCTCTGACGTCCCGACCCTTCCGATCCGTAGCGATCCGAGCCAGGAGCCAGGACTACGCACCGAACCACTCACGAAGTTCGTAGCCCCCTCGCTGCGACTTCGGCGTTCGGAATACACCTTTGGCGCGCTTCGAGCCGCTGAGGCGTACTTACGATTCATACCACCGCTGTCGAGCTCGTAGTGAGCCCTTCGTTACTTCATGTATCCGCTCCGCACACCTCCCCCTTGCCACTCGTGATACTTCTCCACTTCGTCCGTGTTTCATTCCGTATATACCTACCTATGTTCGCACAGTACGATACTGGTTCGGACTTGTTTGTAGTATATATAGGCCTCGTTAGTACAATATTCGGGATCAGATCAATCCCCCTGATCATATCCTATGCCCCCTTCATCCCCCACGTCTCGAGACTCTCGCTAGAGCCTCTCCTCGACCACTCGTGTTGTCAAAGCGCTTCTGACTTCGCACCTTTTGACTTCAACTTCGACTTCGCCGCACGCCGCACGCCGCACGTATAGTATTTGACTTCGACTTCGGATCTCGACTCCGACTTCGATTTCGCCTTTGACTTTGACTTTCGACTTCGCCTTTGACGCACGTATAGTATTCGCCTTTCGATTCCACCCTCGACCTTCCATTTCGATTTCGATTCACATCGCGACTTTGATTTTGACTTCGGATCTCGACTCCGACTTCGATTTCGATTTCGACTTCGACACTTCACCACTTCGTCACTGCCGCACTTCGACTTCGACTTCGGCACTTCGACTTCGACTTCGGAACCTCGACGTCGACTCGACTTCAACATTTCGGAACTTCAACACTTCGACTTCGACACTTCGACTTCGACACTTCGACTTCGACTTCGGAACCTCAATTTCGACGTTTCGGAACTTCGCGACTTCGACACTTCGACTTCGGGACCTCGACTTTGACTTCGGAACTTCGACACTTCGGCTATCAACTTTGCCTACACCGCACGAACGTTCGACGCTCCACGCATTGTTTCCGAACACACAGATCGTAACATCCCCCCCACTTCCCTGTCCTTCCTACTTCGGATCACTCCCGAACACTTTGCCTTTGCCTTTCGAACACCTTTCCCCCACTTCGGAGACACTCCCAGAGACTTCGGGACCACTGACGACTCGCCCCTCACACACACACAACGGTACCGTGCGCTGCGCTCTAGGGACAGGTATACAAGACATTCACCGCCCTACTACCGGCTGGTACCCATCATTATTGGAGCCCACCGCGAGGGGACCAAGTCAGTATTTCTCCGAAGCCCTTGGACGTGTCTACTCCCTTTGATATAGATGTCACGTCTCCGAACAACTTCGGATTGCACGTCGTTTGATCCCGCAGTCTTCCGAACATTGACACACAACTTCGCGTCCGCACACCCCATCCATTCCTGCTCCATATCACTTCGAATTCGTCGAAATCTATCGTCCAGCCATGGCCGCGTTCATGCCCATCCGCGGCGAACAAACAGCACCTGTGTTCGATCCCGAACAGCCTCGCAAGATACGTCGGTTCTTCTCTGACGTCGAGAAGCTCACCACGTCTGCGAACATCCTTGGCGATCGCGCGAAGAAAGACTGGGCACAGAAGTACGTTGAAATTGACGAAGTTTATCTGTTCGACGCATTGGAAGAGTTCACCGGTCCTGGAACCTACAACGACTTCGTCGAAGCCGTTTCAAAGCTATACCCAGGAGCCGAAGAAGACATTCGCATGGACAGCACCACGTTCGTCGTCGTCCCAGTCGCAGCACCGCTAACTTCGCTCTCTTCCGAACGAATGGACACTATCAAAGCGGAGCTGGCCTGGCTACGCGATCAACAGGCTTTCGAACAAGAGTATTCGGATGGCATTGCAGCAATGCACGAGCAGCTCGAAGTATCAGCTCCAGCTCCGAACTCCCGCTATGTCACCACCATTGCAGCGCTCACAACTTACCCTCCTTGCGAACCCGAAGATTTCGAAACAACTTGGTACACAGTTCGCTCCGACGCTTCGGACCCAGCGTTCGAATTCGAAGCACGAAACTTCGTCCCAACCACGCTCTCCGAACTCGTCACAGGCGTATCAAAGCCTCGCATCGAGTGTGGTGGTCACGAATCCATCACACAGTCCCCGAACAAGCGACTCGAGCAGCCCACAGCACGAATTTCCGAAGCAGAAGATGAACGCCGCCTCGACGATCATCCCGAGCACCACAGCGACACGAACGACACCGTTCTACTCACTCCTTGCCTCGAAACATTTCCGAACTTCGATGCACCACTCACGGAGGACATCCGAACTACCATATACGACTTCGACGCACTTCGCACTGTTGCCAGTGGTAGCAACAGCCACGATTCGATTGTATCCTCGCAGTTCGACATCTCGACAATCACCATTCCCCGCATCATCAACGCACACATCCACAACCTCCTCCGAACCTATCAGCGGATGTTCGACACTGGAGGAATGCTCTCTGGTACGAAGTCGATCCTCGTTTCGCACGAACTCATCGTCCTTCGGAACGTCCTCCCCAAGAGCATGCCTCTGTGCAACTTCGGATCACTTCGGAACTTCCCCTTCGACTCCCTAGCGGTCAGCCGCACTTCGACTCCGCACGATATCACGGTCCGCAACACCATCGTTCGAGGCGACCCAGACAAGCCGACGAAACATTGCTACAACTGCTTCGGACCAAGTTCGCTTGGCCTTCGAGCATGCAGCTCGACTCTGCCGACCTTCGAGTTAGGCAACTTCGGAATCTTTCGTGCACTTCGGACACCTCACATCCTTCGGAACCACATCACAGACGTCGACCGTTGCTCCGACCACAGTATACCCTGCGCCACAGGCTTCGCACCGACAGAGGAGGCCCAACTTGAGGAATTCGCTTACGCCGAGACGTTTCGAAACCTCGAACAGTGCCTCGTCGACTTCGGAACATTCCTGTGTCTCGCCACCTTCCTCGTCGTATTGGCTGCTCGACTCTCGCAACACTTCGGACGTGGTACGCAGTCGCTGAACATTTCGAACCATCATCATTCCACCATCTCGGCTGCCGACGACAATGCCCAATGCACTGTCATGCTCCGAACTTACTCGGAGCGCATTTCGGAACTTCGCATCATCACTGTCTCGACACATCCCACCGACACTTCGCGTCTTCCGTATGGATGCAGCCGCACGATTCACATCTTCGACTCCCACTTCGGCACACTCCTCATCATTCCCGACTTCGCCGACCCACTTCGGAAACTCCATATCACGCACCTCGCAACCTTCGCACACTTCGCAAGTCGTGCTCTGACCGTGGACGGTCAGCATTTCAGTATGGAGGAGGTGATACGCCTGATTCCCCATCGAGAGGGGATTCCGCCGCGACTTTTCGGATTTTCGCTTCGACCAAAGTCACGTGACTTTGGTCTCCGGACCGTCGTTTCCGCCCTGGAGCCACCGCCACTTCGGCACGAACCGAAGCCACGCGACTTCGGTTCCGCATCTCGAGCGTCTCCCGCTCGGTACCGAGTCATTTCGAGGCGCCCGCACGTGTTTCGGCCCAGGCCTGAGGCCCCACAGACCGTGACCACGCCGCAATCATCGTCTAGCGAATCAGCGCACAGTCCGAAGATCTGAAACACACCGGGTGCGCCACTTCCGAGATAGCCGGCGGTTAAACGCCCTTCCCTCCCACGTACATTTCGGCTTCCTGATTGGCTCCCTCTGACGTCCCGACCCTTCCGATCCGTAGCGATCCGAGCCAGGAGCCAGGACTACGCACCGAACCACTCACGAAGTTCGTAGCCCCCTCGCTGCGACTTCGGCGTTCGGAATACACCTTTGGCGCGCTTCGAGCCGCTGAGGCGTACTTACGATTCATACCACCGCTGTCGAGCTCGTAGTGAGCCCTTCGTTACTTCATGTATCCGCTCCGCACACCTCCCCCTTGCCACTCGTGATACTTCTCCACTTCGTCCGTGTTTCATTCCGTATATACCTACCTATGTTCGCACAGTACGATACTGGTTCGGACTTGTTTGTAGTATATATAGGCCTCGTTAGTACAATATTCGGGATCAGATCAATCCCCCTGATCATATCCTATGCCCCCTTCATCCCCCACGTCTCGAGACTCTCGCTAGAGCCTCTCCTCGACCACTCGTGTTGTCAAAGCGCTTCTGACTTCGCACCTTTTGACTTCAACTTCGACTTCGCCGCACGCCGCACGCCGCACGTATAGTATTTGACTTCGACTTCGGATCTCGACTCCGACTTCGATTTCGCCTTTGACTTTGACTTTCGACTTCGCCTTTGACGCACGTATAGTATTCGCCTTTCGATTCCACCCTCGACCTTCCATTTCGATTTCGATTCACATCGCGACTTTGATTTTGACTTCGGATCTCGACTCCGACTTCGATTTCGATTTCGACTTCGACACTTCACCACTTCGTCACTGCCGCACTTCGACTTCGACTTCGGCACTTCGACTTCGACTTCGGAACCTCGACGTCGACTCGACTTCAACATTTCGGAACTTCAACACTTCGACTTCGACACTTCGACTTCGACACTTCGACTTCGACTTCGGAACCTCGATTTCGACGTTTCGGAACTTCGCGACTTCGACACTTCGACTTCGGGACCTCGACTTTGACTTCGGAACTTCGACACTTCGGCTATCAACTTTGCCTACACCGCACGAACGTTCGACGCTCCACGCATTGTTTCCGAACACACAGATCGTAACATCCCCCCCACTTCCCTGTCCTTCCTACTTCGGATCACTCCCGAACACTTTGCCTTTGCCTTTCGAACACCTTTCCCCCACTTCGGAGACACTCCCAGAGACTTCGGGACCACTGACGACTCGCCCCTCACACACACACAACGGTACCGTGCGCTGCGCTCTAGGGACAGGTATACAAGACATTCACCGCCCTACTACCGGCTGGTACCCATCAGCGTGTCGCCGGCGTGGACTTGCTAGAGTCGCGCCACGCTGGCGCACGTCCACCGTCCACTCCGTGCGCGCGCGATGCGGCATTGTGTTCCTGTTATCAGACAGTGGTTTGATATCTGGAGGAAAAGTGTAGAGTTGAGTAAAAGCAGAAGCATTGAACGAGCGGCTGGGCGAGCGGTAGCAACTCGGAAACAGGGGTAGCGGAGGCGCAGCAAAGAGCAAGCGGTAGCGGAAGCGGAGATCAACATTTGCTCAGCTGGTAGAATGTACTCTATTTCAGTGGAATGTAGGTGAGAGTATGAAAGGAGAGCGGGGGACGGAGGATGTGGGGTGAAGGAAGGGCGACGTCGACTTGTAGGCGAAAGCAGCATCGGAGTTGTTTGCGCGTTGTTTGCGCGTTGCCTTATCAGGCCGCCCTCGACGTCACTGGCTGCGGGCATCGCACGCCTTCGACTCCAAGGGCAGCCGCACTCACTGGCTCGCACCCAGCTTGCTACCAACATACCAAGACTGCGCGTGCATCACACCCACTACTGCTCTGAGGCGGTGCTGTATATCACATTACCGACTTGAAGGCTCTTGAAGGCAGTGCATGTCAGTAGTAGTATGCGACTTGCTAGTGTACGTATGATATCTAGGTGCCAGCAAACGCCATAGCGTAGTTCTGGGCAGCGAAGCTTGAGCGAAGTAGTGAGCCTCATGAGGTATCATGAGGCCTGGTAATGTCGTGTGAACATAACGAAACCAAAAATACATCATAATATCCCATTATTTTTTGTCGGAGTTGCTGATGGTTAGGTCTGGTCGTCAGTGTACGAGAGACGGTCGCTGACAAGTTGTCTGGAAAACTTGTACTTGATATCATTCGTGCTTTATGTTATGTGAGCTGTGTAGGATGCTGCGGAAAGGGCATTACAAGCTACACGTATGTTCTGTTCCGAAAACAAGAGATGATGAGATGGGGCATATACTGAGCTGTTTCTCCGCCATTAGAGACATTGATAGGCAAAGTCGGAGGTGAGCTAGGACCACGGGACATCAAAAGCAACCTGCAGTAGGTGGGATGCCTCGTCAATAACAGCTTTTGACCAGCGCACATGCTGACCCACTTGTTGTAAAGCCAGTTCAATATTGTCACGCAAAAGGCCCCACGATCTTCCTCCGTTGAGTGCGCATGCATACATGCAATTATAGCACTGAGTGCGATGGTTTTTGAGGAGCTGATTTACGACACGGGTGTCGGCTATCTTTGTAGGGGATATGGCATAAAAGCCTGACTGCGACTTGAGTCGGTTTGCGACCTCTGTGAAATATGAGGCCAGCCAAGGTGGATAGCTGGGGTTTCTTCTGGTTTCAAGACGCGTAAATCCGTCTGAGCAGTTTCCCCAAGCCTCGAACGACATGCATGCATCCTCGAATGCTATGAAAGCAGCATCTCGACATCGAACGCGGAATTGTAGAAGCTCATACAGAGCGTCACCAGACGCAAGACCCAGATCTCCACCGCATGATTCCAGAGTGAAGGGGAACTCCAATGTAGAACGTGCCGCCTGTTGTGCTTCCTCGGCGAGCCGATGCTTGCAGGCCAGAGCGTAGGCAGTGAAGGCAGTGCCAGGTCCGATTGGAGGAGGAATGGCGAATTTAGGATCCTGCAGAAGGCTACGTATGGTCGTCATCAACCCCTCCATCTGGTATTTCTGGGCCGCAGCCAAGACATTGAGGGCCTCTGTAACTGAAAACCGATGATACATGGGCGATGCATGCATCAGAACAGAAAGGAGATCGTGCAAGGTCTGCGAGTCTTCTGCCATTGGGATGATGGGTAGGGTCTGATCGCCCTTTTGGCTCAAAGGTTCCGATGGCTGGGGCAAGGAGAGCATGTCGCGGAAAAATATCGACGAAGCTCGGAGGGAAGACTTGTAGACGCGAAAATCGACAAAGTCGGATGAACGGAGTATGAGATCTGCGTCGTCCGCGGTGAACGGCCATCCTAATGCTTGAATGCTGACACTGGATGTTGCCTGTTGCGGTGTCGCCTCTTCGAATGATATCATATCCGAGACCTGTGGGCAACAGATATCAGTAAGTCATGCTGCTGAGCACACGTATGATCAATCTGCTTACCATCTGCATGGCGCCTGACAGAGCATCCTCCACTGCCGCCCACTCTCTGTCCAGTATATCGGCGGAGACGTCGGCACAGGCTGAACAAGTAGAGTTCTCTCCGGTTCCGTGAGCGCGCAAGTGATCGTGGAAGGCAAAATACAGCTGCCGACGATTGAGAGCCGTCGTATCGCTCTCGCATCGCGACAAATACTGCTGCAGCCAGGACCCTGGATCGGCATTCTTCTGGCTTACACTCCTCGTGTGACTTGAACCTGAAAACAACTCAGGCGAAGAAACCTGTGTGGAAACCTGCGTGGATGCTTCTGCAGCCCTGGAAATTCGGTAGAGGCGAAGAGCTTCAGAAATGACTGCGCTACTCCGTGAACGACAGTTAACCAGTTCTAGGAGGGCCTGCCCACTAAAAAGACACAAATCCTCCCCCAAGCCCTCGATCGTCAACGGCCGGTCTAATGACAGACGTATGGCCATGAGACACTCCTCCCGTAGCTTGAAACGCCAGGCCAGACTGTAGACGCGGAAGGGGTTTTCCGAAGATATCTGTTCCAGCCTCCGGATGATGGAAATGACCGAGTGCATTTGATACTTCGTAGCTGCCCCAAGAACAGGCATGACGAGCTCTAATGAGGTAGGAATGGCAGGGGATACAGGAAGGACGAAAGAGAGCAAGCTCTCCAGGATGTTGCGATCCTCCGGCAAGCATAGGACTGCGAGATCGCCTTTCTGCTCCCATCGATGAGAGACCTGAAACCCTGCAGGAGAAGGCTGCGAGTTCGATGAATGACGGAGGATGAGTTCCTTGAAGATGGGCGACGCCTTGGCGAGGAAAAGGTTTTGGAGCCGAAAGTCGACGGCATCGGATGAGCGTATGATGATGTCGGCATCCTCGTCATCGTACGGTGCGCCAAAATCGACTGGGTATGAATCGACAGGGGTGCCTATCGGAGGCGATTTGTCGCGGTGATATAGGACCATGTTCGGCGGCGAAGATCAACCTGCAATGAGAACGTCAATGAAGAGAGATCGAGAGGCCTATAGTCGAAAGATGGCTCACTATGAGAACCCAGCGGGGAGGGCTACTAAGTAGTAGCGAGTGTGGCAGGATTTGCAGGTTGCTCCTTTATATGCCCAGTGGCGAATTACGGCCATGTACTCGTCGACAGATCCGAGTCGGACTCGCCTTATCAATATTATGCATTCACGCAAACTTAAAGCAAACGCAAAGAGAGATCAGCGACCTGCCCGCACGCCACGTTTACATAGATTTCCGTGACGTACTTGGACGAAGGCCACGCCGTGGGTCCAACTCCCTTGCTGCCACGGCGCTGTGCGCAGCAAAGATGGAAAGTAGCGACATGCAGGGCAATTGGACGCCAAAGATGCGCAGCTCGTTAGTGATGCAGGCCCAAACGGGGCAAGGAGATAGCAAGGAAGCTCAAGGTTGTGTTTGCACATGGCGGTTCAATGAAAGGAAGTTGGTTGTTGAAGTCGCGATGCGCGGCGAAACAATCTACTGTATGAGTCAAGCACGATCCGCTAAGTATGTCCATCATTTGCCCTGCGGCCCACATCCATTCCGAACGACACGGAATGCAGCCAGGCTGCCACTGCCGTGCTGCTGCATCACAAAGATCGCAGCCGATTGAATCCCGAGATGTTCGTCCGGGGATAGTAGGCAAGCGCGTGACTCCTGCCGCAATCCTACTCTTCGTGCACGCGTTATAAGAGGAAGATGGCAAGCGCAGTCGTCTTCATCCCCGTCGAAGCCGCCTCGACGACGCCAGACCATGTCTGCAACACCGAGCATTGTGTCGACCGTGCTGAACCTCCCTCGCCCTTCCAGTTTCTCCCGGAGGAGCGGGACCGCTCCCATCTCCAAGGTAGACGCGTCAAAGGCGACCGTAGATGTACAGGCGGAAGATATCGTCCATGGCGCGAGCGACTCGCAGGACCTCAAGCTCCCGCGAATGCGGTCGCTGGTCATTATGATCTTGATGAACGTTTTTCTGCAGGTACGTGCGCTCTGAGATGGAGATATAGATTTTGTTTCCTGACAATCTGTACAGACTACCTTCTTCATTATCGTGTCTTCCGGCAGCAAATACGCTGAATTCCTAGGCGGGAGCGCGACGTTCTCCGGTCTCGTTATTGGTGTGCCCACCATCTTCTCTGGACTCGCCCTCATACCACTAGTCAAGCGGGATCGAGGTAATGTCTGCCATATACTCGTAAACCTCACGTAGTACTAAACGCATCCTGCAGGGACATACAAGGTTCCATTGCAAATTGCCTGTGTGGCAGCCATCCTCGGAAACATCCTCTACGGGCTTGCCTACCGTGCCAAGTTCCTCTACCTCATCCTCATCGCACGAATCGTCATAGGCTTAGCCTTGACGAACTTCCTCTACTCAAAGCGCTATTGCACAGACGGGCGCTTCGTTGGTGTGCGCAGGCGGACCACGCTGGCAGGCTGGCTCGTTGTGGGCCAGAGCACAGGTTTCACAGTTGGACCATTCGCCGGTGGTTTGTTGTACAAGATCGGCTTCGGCAACACCATTTTCAACGGTTACACGAGCCCCGGGTGGATCATGGCAGGGGTCTGGGTTGCCTTTGGTATTGCCGCGACGCTGTGGTTCGACGACGTGCCACCCACTCCAGCTCGCGTCTCTGGTTCAAATAACATCCCCCTCCAGGATACAACAGCACCCGCTTCGCCGCGACGGTCTGCTGAACGCCGGTCTGAGGAAGGCATCATGGACGTGTCGCGGTCTTCAGCCACATCACCACCCCCGTCTTTACACGAGCCCGCACCCGTCTTCGAGAAGGACGGTGACCTCTCCCTGATCTCCTACCGCCAATGGGCCGTCATCGCGACGATGTGCTGGTACGCCATGACGTGCTTCTTCGTGCTCGGCGCGTGGGAGGCGAACATCCCGGTCTTCACCTCGCACGCGTTCGGCTGGACGCCCTTCGCGGCGGGCAACCTCATCGCGCTCGGCGGCGTGTGCACGTTCCCGTTCATGTTAGCGAACGTGTTCTTCGCGCAGCGCACACAGGACCGCCACATCCTCGCCATGGGCTCCGCGCTCGGCCTCGCGGGCCTCCTCTCGACGCTAGGCATCGTCGCCGCGGACCGCGTGCACCCACGCAACCTCTTCGCGTGCTGGTTCCTCGTCGCCCTCGGTTTCAACCTCGCGAGCACCGTCACGCTCAGCCTGCTATCAAAGCAGATGCCGCATCATTACAACCGGAAGATGAGCATGGCGATCCAGTACAGCAACTTCCTGGGACGCGTTACAGGCGCAGTGTGGGGAGGTGCGGGGCTGCAGGTGGGTATGACACGCTACGCGGGACTGCAGATTGGGCTGCTGGGGGTTGGTGGGCTGATGTTCTTGACCATGTGGAGGGAACTGAAGGCGAACAAGGGTTAAAGAGGACGGCTTAGATTGGGACAGAACGAAAAAGCACAACACGATGTTTTGCAACGACATGCCCATACCAACCTAGTATCTTAACCTTAGCCTAATATAATTCGAGCACATCCTGGACCGGCGTTTCACTGCTTGCCCCACCACCCGCCCAAGAGGCTACTCAAGCCGCCCTTCGACGGTGCACTGGGTTCCGGCGTCGGCGCACGGATCTCCTCCTCCAACTTCGGCCGCGCCGACGGTCGCTTATCCGCCGCCGGCGCGTTAGGCACGGCCCGAGGCTGCGCAACCTGCGGCTGCGGCTTTTTGCCGGCGCGTTCCTGCAGGCGGTCCATGTCGAGCTGCACGTAATTCAGCGCAATGTCGAAGAACAGGGGCTTCTTGTACGTCTTGTTGTCCACGCTTAGCGAGCCGCCGTTGTACGCGAACCACTCCGTCTTGAAGCGCAGCGCGTCGGCTGTGAGGTCGCTGTCGAGGCTATCGACGTCGGCGGGCGTGAGGAGGTAGAAGGCAGGGTCGCCGGTGGCAATGAGGTCTGTGTCGATAGTGGAGAGGACGGAGCGAGTTTCGCGAAGGTGGATCTGGCTGCGCTGGAGGAGGATGAGGGCTTCGCCGAATTTCTTGATAGGAACGTAGGCGCGGGCAAGATACATGCACCTGTAGTCCAAAACGGTCAGCGGAAGACAGGACACTAAATTCACGCCACGGACCTTCTGGCGCTAGTGAAAGATATCCTAGCATCGACAGCCGTTGCCAGATCGGGACTCTCATCTACGATGGGCAAGGCACGCATTTGATTCAAGCTCTGCAGGACAGTGTCGAGCAACTTGACCAGCGCAGGGAACAAACGGACGTCGACCTGTTCCTTCTGCGGCTTGGAGGGCTCTGTCGCGACAGACTTTCCCTTGGCCGAGTGCCGCTTGTTCTGTGCATGCTGCGAGGTGAGCAGCGTTGAGATGAGGAGCAAGTCTCTTTGAATGCGGCGGGCCAGAAGGTGGTAAACGATATACGTGTGAACGAAGGCAATGTCGCGCGCGCCGGCGACGAGACTAGACGCAGCGCCGCTCAACTAGATATACAGCGATGAGGACTCGTGGGCGATGAGATGGAGTCAAGGAACGTACCTGCTGTGCCTCTACAAGCTTGCGCGCAACCTCCTCAGCATCGCTGAGGGCAAGAAGGATGTTGTCATATGCCGCGACGCCCCGCTTGGACTTGCTCCCCTTCACTGCCTTGCCTTTCTTCTTCTGTTCTCCCGTCTTCGGTTGAGACGCCTCCGCGCTCTCGTGTTTCAGTTTCGCCTCGCCTTCCTGCACCTTCAGCAGGACATCGACGAGCTCAGGGTTGCGGACAGGGACCGGCTCGCCTTCCCACAGCAGAGCGCCCAGCTTCTTCTTAGCCTGGTCCTTCCCGGCGCTCGCGCCCTCGCCTCTCAGCTTCTGCACAAGTTGCTCGTAGCCGTCCACGAGCTGCGCGCGGTGCTGGCCGGCGACCTCGGCGACGATATTGTCGACGTCATACGCCTTCGTGTTCCCCAGCTCGTGCGCGCAGTAGCGGATCTCGGGGCCCACCTCGTCGGCGAAGTACGTGGCCAGCGCCTGGTCCCTGCTCGTCTCGGCCTGGTTCGCGAGCTCGTCCAGAAGGCTCTTCGCGACGCCGAGCTGTATCAGTGCGTCGTCGAACTCGTCGCGGTAGCGCAGGAACCGGCCGTTGAGGATGAGGGTGTATGCCGTGATCTCGAGCAAGCCCTGCGCGGGCAGGCGGCCGGCGCTGTAGAGTGTCTGGCACTGGGAGAGGAGCTGTGTCGCCCAGTGGACGGCGCGGCGGAAGCGTCCGGTCGCGTTGTGTCGGAGCGCACTGGCCTTTTCGTCATTTGCGGGCTGCGAGGCGAGGGCGAGGAGCTCTTGGGAGTAGGACCAGGCGCGCTCGGCCTCCAAGAGCGTCAGCTGGAGGCTGCGCGACCGATTAGCACGTTCAAATGCCTGCCGTCATCCTGCAAACGCACTGTCCGTCCTGGATCTTGTCCTGCGGGGTCGGAGGGTGCTTCTTGAATTCACGACCTTTCCCATGCGTGAGCTTCAGCGTGGAGCGCAATCGATGCGTCCTGTTGGCACAGTGCTTGCTGTATATGATATCTCCGCCTTAGCAGCATTAGTGAATGTGGCAGAAACCCCGAGCGCACCGATAGCGTTCGAAGTCGTGGTATCTCAGGCCGTACAAGCTGCGCTGCTCATTTGCGAGCTGTAATGCTAAAACCCGATCGCTTATTGACGGTCCTGCGGTGCGTGGATACATGCCACATACCTCGAAACGACAACGTTTCCCTGGAAGAGTCGGCCATCTGGGAGACTGCGGTGGAAGTACTGCGAATGTGGTGGTGGACGCGAGAAAGCAAGTGAACGCCGGCGACGCGTCCCGATCTGGCTGCGTGCATTCATAATTCACTGCGCTCAGCAAGCTCCCTTTTACTTTCACCGCCAACGAACTTACAGCCGCACCCATACCATGGCCGACGAGTTGCTCCCACCAACACTACAGAATGTGATTGACCAGAAATCGCTCAAGTGGATCTTTTGCGGCACGTACCCTCCCCTGCACCGCAGACACCGCACTCACTGACTGCACACCGATCGTGAACAGGTGGGAAAGGCGGCGTAGGTCCGTCCGTCTCTATCCTGCTGCTATCGCGGCCGTGAGAGTGACCGTGCGTAGGCAAGACGACGACGTCGTGCTCGCTGGCTATCCAGCTCGCCCAGAACCGGGAGTCCGTGCTGCTGATCGTGCGTGCCCGGTGCCCCCTCGCTCCCGTTCTCTCTAGAAGCTCATACGTATGTTGCACCCGCCCGCGGACGTGACATAGTCAACAGACCCCGCGCACAATCTGTCCGATGCGTTCGGGCAGAAGTTCACGAAGGAGGCGACCAAGGTGAACGGGTTCGACAACCTATCCGCGATGGAGATCGACCCGACAAGCGCCATCCAAGAAATGGTCGACCAGTGTACGTGTGCTCCAGACCGCCGCGTCTGTCTTCAGCAATGGTCCTCATCTCCGCTGCACAGCTGACTCGAACGGCATGATGGGCTCGATGATGCAGGACCTCGCATTCGCCATTCCTGGCGTCGACGAGGCCATGAGCTTCGCCGAGATCATGAAGTGCGTCACTTCCCCTTGTCCCTCACCCTCTCCTCACCCACCCACCCATTGTAGACACGTGAAGTCGATGGAATACTCCGTGATCGTGTTCGACACCGCACCGACAGGGCACACGCTGCGCTTCCTCTCCTTCCCAACCGTGCTCGAGAAGGCGCTAGGGAAGCTTGCCACGCTCAGCGGGCGCATCGGCCCCATGATCAACCAGGTGCTGCTCTGCGTCCCCTCGCACCCCACGCGTGCTCACCGTGCGGCAGATGTCCAGCCTGATGGGCGGCCAGGCGGACTCGACCGAGGACATGTTCGCGAAGCTCGAGTCGATGCGCGCCGTCATCACGGAGGTGAACACGCAGTTCAAGGACCCCGTTCGTCATATCTCCTTCGCCTTTGCTTGCACCGCAGCAGCTGATCGCCGCCGCCTCATGCGCGGGCTGTTGTCCGGTGCAGGAGAAGACGACGTTCATATGCGTGTGCATCTCTGAGTTCCTGTCGCTTTACGAGACGGAGCGGCTCGTGCAGGAGCTCACCGCGTATGAAATCGACACGCACAATATCGTCGTCAACCAGCTGCTCTTCCCCAAACAGAGTGCGTCGCCTTCTCTTCCATTCACTGTCCCTTCCCTCCCCTTCTCCCTGTCCTCCCTATACCCTGTTTTTCTTCTCCCCTCCGCCGTCCCCTCCGATCTTTCACCGTCATCTTAATCCCTTCTCACGCGCCCACCAGGTTCGAACTGCGAGCACTGCCGCGTGCGCAACAGGATGCAGCAGAAATATCTCAACGAGGCGCACGAGCTCTATGACGAGTTCTTCCACATCGTGCAGCTCCCGCTCCTCACGGAGGAGGTGCGGGGCCCCGAGAAGCTCAAGGAGTTCAGCAAGATGCTCGTCGTGCCGTACGAGGCGCCGGCATGACGCGGGCGGTCGGGTGCGAGCTAGTGCGGTACAGTCCACTGTAAATACATCTCATCAGCATATAGGTTTCGCAGTGCTAGAGCGGCATGACACCAAGCAAACTCGCAATCCAGACAGATGAAAACTTCAAATTCATTTTCCATTTTCCTGCAACATCATGAAACACTATGTATAGGCGTAGAGATACGTGACGAGCCGAGCCGTGGCGATGTATTAAGTGATACACGTAGTCGGGTGACGACCCACCGAAGTAAGTAGAAGTGCTGAGACGCGAGCAAGGAACCAAGCAAGTAGAGATGCAACCATAGCGGCGCCGCCCCACCCTACCGCGGACCCGGTCAACCCGAAGCCACATTTCGACCATACGATGGTGGGGAATGACTGAGAAATAAACAAGCACGAGACAGAGAAGGCGGTGAAAGAATGAGACGCGACAAGCTGATGCACAACACGGGACGGGAGGGGACGGAAGACACGCAATGCGATGCGATATGAATACTGATACAGGGAGAGTGGAGGACGTTGGGGTAAGTGCAGAGCAGAAGGGTCTATATGGGCGAGGGTATGCGCGGCGGGCAGGCGAGAGGAGTCGGGCAGCTACGGGTTGTGCGCCGCCGTGAGCTTCTCGAGGATGTGGTTCACACCCTCCATGTCGAGCACGACCTTCGTGCCGTCGCACCGCGCCTTCTCCGTGAACTCTGCGCACAGCTCGTTGATGTCGATGTTCTGCGCACCATGTCAGGATAACGCGCATCTCGGAGGCAATGGAAGAACGTACGCTAGCTTTGAACTGCGGATGCGACGTGATGCTGCGCCACGCGCTCAGCACCTCCACATTCGAGTTGCTCTTGTGCGTCGGCGGGAACGACGCGCCCTTGCACACAATCATAGGCCCGTTCTCCGCAGACACCTTGAACACGGGCGACGCGCCGTTGCTCTCCGTTGAGGCCGCCGGAGGAGAAGGTGCAAATACAGAGCTGCCCTGCTCAGCGATGCGGTTTGACAACTCCGCCTTTGTGCGAGGACAGTCTTTCCCATGGTCTGACGACCCGGGCGAATCCTGCGTCGCCGAGGGACTCGCAGACGAGCTCGCGGGCGAGGTGGTCGACGGTGCAGTGGCGTGGTTGACGGGACTGATGGACGAGGATGCGGGGCTCTTCATCAGTACGCTGAAATCGACCGGCGACTGGGCGCCAAACATGTGCCCGCCGAAGAGCTCGTCAATTGACCCGCTGCTGGAAGAAGGCGGGTCCCTTGGAGTCTGCCCTGTCCATTGGCCGAATGTGCCTTCGAAGGCCGAGCCGGGACTAGGTGCGTTGCTTTTCTTGGTCGAGAGTAGTGAGTCCGACGGATCGGCAAACGACATAAACATGGGATTGCTGGCGATTGTCTTGTATGGTGTCTTTGACGGGATAAATTGACCATAGCCAAAATCGTACGACATTGTGGTATCGCCGTTGTCGTCCAGCATGGTCAACGACGTAGAGTCGAAGGGCGTCAAAGAACCAAAGTCGATATCCGGGAAACTCGACGGCGTGTCTAATGAAGATACTGGCGTTGCATTCTTTGTCGCCGACGGCGAAGGCGTTATAGACGAGGTGTCGAAAGCAGCGGCAGATGAGAAGGAAGACGAAGAGGCTACATTCGACTCCGCTTGCTGTCTTGGGACAGAGAACGTGAACTGAGCCTGCTTTAATGTCACATTCTCGTCTTGCAACCGCTTGAGAAGCTCCCGTAAATGGGTGTTCTCCGTCTCTGTGGTTTCATTCTTAGCCTCGAGGGCAGCAACTTTGTCCTCCAACTGATTGTGCGATAAGTATTGGTCGCTGAAAGGGCGTCTGCGGTGCTCACATCCTTGACGTGCTTCTCCTTGCGCTCCCGAAAGGCACGCTGAGCAGCACGATTTTGCTCCTTACGTTTGAGGAGACGAGACTCGTCCTGCCGTTGGCCCGCTACATCAGACAAAGAAACAGTAGTAAACACCTCGAGCGCCCATACCTGAGTACCCGAAGACTTACGACGAGTGGAATTCTTTTTCGCTGCAAAACGGTAAATGCGTTACAACACGGCGGCGCAAGACTGAGCAGGCGACGAACCTAGATGTGGGTTTTTGTGGCTCGGGCCCTCCTCAAAGTCCTCATCGCTCGCCTTGCGCTTGAGCTGCTCGTCGCCGCCGTCGGCACTGAAAGAGCGTGATTGGCGCCGTGATGAAGATGCGACGTCGTTCAAGTTTGGGGGGCTGGGGCTACTGTCGTCGCTGAGAGGCGGGGGCGGGGCGGGCAGGGGCAGGGTGGAGATCTTGGACGGGTCGATACCGTCATGTGGGATGGAAAGCGCACCGAGGTTACCAGCGCCGAGGTCGGGGGTGAACTGCTTCTGAAGCAAGGCGAGAAAGTCGTCATCTGCGAGCTGGGAGAAGGACGTGGGGTCGGCTGTCTGGGAAAAGTCCCAGAGAGGCTGATCGAAGGAGTTCATTGGAGGCTTAGTCAGAGAGATCGAGAGGGGGCGCAAGACGGGCTCGCGGTGAGCGAGGAGACCAATCGGTCGGGTGGGGGAGAGAGGGACGATGAAGCGAAGGGGCGGGGTAAGGGAGAGCTTTGAGGGAGATGAAGGCGGGAGGCAGGCGGTCGGGCGGGTGAGAGACGTACGAAGCGCAAACCCGCGGCCACAGCATTCTCCCGCTGACCAAGCGTCTTCCGCAGGTCCATTTTCCCACAGGTCCACCGCCCTCCCTTCCCTACCAACCGTCCTGATCCTTATTCCCCCTTCGGCGCCTTCCACTGGCAGCCCGCACGGCGCAGCGCTCACTTCCAGCAATGCCTTTGGCACAGCTGAGGCATTGGGACGTCGGTCGAGTCGGACAGCGTCGGGTCGCATGTGGATCGGGCAGGTAGGCGCCAGCAGATTGGCTGACTGATCCTGCCCGTGCCCGAGACACGCACGATGCTCTGCGCGCGGGACCACAGCCGAGTCTGTTCCTCCTATGTCGGCCTCCACACGTAGCAGACCATCTTCAACGTACAGCCATGTGATGCGTCTGCGCAGTCCTTCCGGAGGTACTTATCGGGCAAGAACGGTGCTGGGCCTTGAAGCTTGAAGCTTGACGCACGATACAGTTCAATTGCAAGACGCCACGAATCGAATCTGCGTCTTCGTAGGCCCCCCCGCGACTCGTCGAGACGTGCGTCCGTCCAGCACGGGCCTCCCTCGAACACCGCATCCTCCGATCCCACAATTAGCATCTCACTCTCGCCTCGCGTCGGCCGCCACCCTCCGGTGGCAGTACTCGCGCAGTCAGATGGCAAGGGACGCCCAGTCAGTCTCAGCGGCGCTAGGCGGCATGCCAGGCTGACGCGGCCTGGCACGTCTTCCGGACCTTCCATCACGTTCCGGCGCCAGACCTTAAGTTACATGGCGCTCACAAGCCAGGACCAGATCAAGTGGACGCACCGAAGGACCAGTCCTACAGACCACCGGAAGCTTCCTGGACCGACGGATGCGCAGATAGGGGCCGCGAGTCGCAGCAGCCGATAGGCCACTCGTCGAGCTTCCACGAACCGGCCGTGCGACGCTGCCAAGCTGGCGGGGGGAAGAACCGGGTTTGCATTACGACAGAATGTCACAGCTGGCTGCAGTGAAGAGTATACGATGAACGAATGGATGCGCAGAATTAATCAGGCGAATACGGTAGGGTGGTGAACTGGATCCATACGAGACACGACGACACCCGCAATCCAGAACAAGTGAGACAGAAGCCAGCAGCACACCAGGATGCGCTTCCGAGGAATGCGCGAAAGGCAAATGCAGGGGTCCGTCGGGTCACTGCGGGGAGGAATGTCTCAGATTGCGGGGGAGGATACGACGGGCTAGAATGCCAACTTACGTAGTACTCGATCTCGAGCTGGTGGGGAAGTGGACGTGCGGGGTCAGAAATGATGAGCCCATTCTCGGGTAGCGAGACTCACAAACAAAAACCCAACGGACCGAGGCCAAAGAATGTGGAGCCCAACAGGGTTGTATAATTCCCGGTTCAGGTCGTCTATAAGAAACTTCAACCGCCGCATCTCCTGCAACGCATGTGCAATCGTGAGCAAACACCCTTCTACAAGAAACACACGACACACCCGCTCATAATGCGTCGACAGCACGAGCCTTGCCGCGCGCAGCGACAGAATATCCACCAAGTTGTCCAGAAACGAGTGTCGCAAGCTATGCGCGGAAATGAGGATCTCGTTCATCGCATTTATACTCTCCAGAAACTGGGTTGGAGTGATCTGTCATCGCGCGCCTTAGTCAGTCTCTCGCATGTATAATCCGAGACGACACAGCGCCGGGAACACGCACGCGGCGGTCAAACTCGAGCGGATATGTAGACGCGAACTGCATGACCTCGCCGCCGGAGTAGTCGCGCTCGACGCGCACGATCTCGCGGGGGTGGTGCACGCCAAGCTGGCCCACGGGCGGCGTGCCGTACGCCGAGCCCGCTGCAGGCGGCCCAAAGTAGTACGACGACTTTGGAATCATGCGCCGCGCCCTGCGCAGCGCACCCCCGTCAGCGAAAATCGGCGGGAAGGAAGGGCGGGCGGGCGGACGCACGCGTTCTTCTTGTGGAACGAGGCCGTCTCGTGCTGCGAGCTGTGCCAGTCCGAGTTCCCGAAGCCGTGCCCGTTCGTCGACGGCGGCACGATGACCTCCCACGGCGGCGGCGACGGCGGGTGGATATCGAGGCGCAGCGGGTGCACGTCCGTCCGCCGGCCGCCCTCGCCCTCGCCCTCGCCCTCGCTCCCGTCGCCCTCCAAGTCCAAGTCCACCGCCTCGCCGCTCGAGGCCTCCACGCGGGCGCCGTCCTCCGCGGGCTCGGGCACGTAGTTCACGCCGAGGACGCGCATCAAGGGCGCCGGCCCGTCCTGCGGCGCATGCGCGCTGCTCGACGACGCCGCGTCACGCAGCGGCGCGATGTCGATCGTGCGCTCTAGCGGCGAGGCATCCGCATCCTTCGGCGGCGGCGTGGGGGGTGCGGGCGAGGGGGCGAGGGCGGCAGCAGCGTTCTCCATGTCAAAAGCAGGCGGCGTCGACTAGCACAAAACTCGCATGCGCATCTGTTGGTCTGGGTCGGTCAGCATCAGTCACCTCGTGTCTGCGGCACGGGCGCACGGCACTCACTGGTGGAAAGTAAGCACTTATTAGAGCGAGAGAGGAGGTATAGGCTTGGACGGGGTGGCAGGTCCGAGAGACTCGAGAGCGCGCGACGGTCGTGGACTTCGTGCGGGCTCGTCGGCAGCGATGTCGACAAGCCCTTTCCATTTCGGGTTCTACGCACGCTGGCATGCGGCAGGCTCCGGAGTCCGCACGGCCCGCCGCCGTGTGGCTTCCGTCAGGCGCCAACTCTGGCGCTCGCAATTGCAGGACATACTAAGTCCATACGTGCCCGCCTGGCATATATATACTTCGAGCTCATAACGTTCAATTAGCAATTAGTTATTCGGCGCCTTTGATACATAGCAAGGAAGCGTTCTAGCTTTCTGATCGCCTCCGTGCATTGAAGAAGTTAGCATCTAGTGTGTATATAATTAAGCACGTATACGTAAGTACGTGTGACATGTGACGGCGATAACATTACATGCAGTCACAGCGGCCCTGACGACAAGGAACTGTCCGTGCCCAGGCCCTGGGCGTCTGTGCCCACATGGTTCACCCACAACCTCGCCAACAGATCGGTGTTTCCTTCATCCCGCCCGGCGTCCAACAGCGATCACATGCAATCAAGAGACCGATGCCGTCCAGATGCATCTCTCTCTCTCTCTCTCTATACACACATATATCACACAATCATATGGAAACACAACGGGCCACAATATCATTTGGCATACTATGAGGAAACGCACATCTGGATCGGATGTCGCGTCCAGGTGGGGAAATCATCCCTGCGGCGTCGAGATGTGCCGCCTGCAGGACCGGTATGCACACAACAGGGACATCAGAATGTGTCAGATATGTTCCAGTTTGATGTTATGAAATGCGCGTTGCTTATGCGCGAGCACCGCGCGCAGATCCTTACGCAAATTATTGCGAGCAGGGTTGCCAGGAGCACGCCGGCGGCATGCCCATATCCGGCAGCCCTTATACCTTATCCGGCGCGACCCTCGAGCTACTGCACGGAAAACATACATAAGCATATAGCCTACGACATGAACTGCTTCGATATTCAACCCGCCAAGAAAGCTGATGTGTATGTACGTGATATGTGGATGCAACTAAACAGAGTCCGGACTGCATGGGCCAAAACATGATAACGAGCGCAAGACGTGAGACGACAGACACAAGACACAGAAAAGACGCGGATACAGAACGTGCAATGCGAGGAACGAGAGTCAAGATGGCAGAGGAAAAACATGGATACGAAAATCTAGTTGTCGTTGCTCGACGGCGTAGGAGGTATCTTCGCCGACGGCGGCGTGGGGTTCATCATCTCCGAGAGCTTCCCGCGCGACGGCGCCGGCGACGACGTCGACGGCGAGCGGCCATGCTCCGGCGTCCTGCGCTCCTGCTCCCGCGCGGGCGGCGACGGCGCCGTCGACGCGGGCGAGAGCGTCGCGATCGGCGGCAGCGCGACCGCGGACGACAGGCCCGCGCCGAGCGGGCGCGGGTGCGGCGGGAGCACGGCGGGGAGCTGCGGGCTCGACGGATAGCTCGCGTGCTTCGTCCTCTCCTGCGGTGGCGAGCGCGACGTCGACGTCGTCTGCTTGTGGAACGGCATCGGCGACGGGCGCGACGGCATCGGCGACGACGCGCGGCGGCCCGCGGGCGGCGCCTCCATCTTCGTGCGTTTGCTCGCCTCGCCGTCGTCTGCAGGGCTCAACGGCCGCTTCAGCGGCCCGCTGCCCCCCGCGAGCGGCACGGGCGGCGTGTGGTGCGAGCGCGTCGACGACACGGACCCGCGGTGCGAGCGCACGGACGGCGAGCGCGAGATCGGGCGCGGCGCAGGCGGATGCGCAGGTCCGCTCATGCTCCCGTGGAAGCCGCCGGCCGCGAGGCCCATCAGCGTCTCCGCGACGCCCTCGTCGTACTCCTCGTCGAGCGGGCGAACAGGCGGCATGGGCGCGGCGCTCGTCGGCGATGGTTGCACGGAGCGCGTGACCGACGCGGAGCCATTGGAGCTCGACGGCTCGGGCGACTCGTTCCTCTTGGCGGAGTACCCCACCGCGACTTTGAACGGCGGCGGCTGGTTGAGTGGCTGCCCGCGCGCGTCCGCGTACGGCTTCGGCGTGCCGTCGCGCCCGCCTTCCTCCAGCCTGCGCTGCTGCTGGGGCTGCTGCTGCTGCTGCTGCTGCGTCGCCGCCTTGCGCTTCTTGCGCTCCTTCTTCGCCGGCTCCGGCGGTGCGGGCGCGGGCACCTCCACCTCTTTCTCCTTCACGCCGCGCCGCCTGCGATCCTTGTACTCCGCGGGTGAGCCGGCCTGGTGCTGCGCGATGTGCGGGCTCTCTGACCCGCGCACGTTGCTCCCGACAAACGGCGGCGGCGGCGGGTTGTTCCGCGCCGCCATGCGCGAGCTCTCCGCCGGCGAGTCGTAAATCCTCCCCCCCGCGCGGTGGTCCAGCAGGATCTCGCGCTCCGGGTGCAGCGACTCGGCGCGCAGGCCGCCGCGCTCGGAGCCGGGCGGGGGCGACTGGTGCTGAGAGCCGGGCGGCGGGCCCCGCGCGTCCCAGTAGCCGCGCGGCGGCTGCGGGTGCGCGGACATCGGCGACGTCTGCGGCGGCGTGCGGTCCTGCATGATGCTGCGCGGGCTGTGCGCGCGGCGGGGCGGCGACGGGCCGCGCGGAGGGTAGTACGAGCCTTGGTGCGGCGGGTAGTCGGCACCGGGGCGCGGGGGGCGGCGCTCCCACTCGCGGCGCTCCCAGCCAGGTTCGCGGTCGACGGGAGGGCCGGTCTCGCGGGGGTAGACCTGCGGGGAGCGGCTGTGTGTGCCCATCTGCGCAGGCACGACCGGCGGGCGTCCGCCCTGGTTGTAGTTCTGGTAAGGCGACGGCCCCGGGGAGCGAGGGCGGCCGGCATGCGGCGGGGGCGAGGGCGGCGCCGACGGGGCACGCGACGCGCGGCGGTAGTAGGGGTCGCGCGCGTGAGGCGGCGCGCCGCGCATCACCTCGGGCTCATGGGACGCGGGCGCAGGGTGGAGCAGGAGGGACATGTTGCGGCCGGGCATCTCACGTCCTGGGGGCGGTGGGTACCCGCCCGGCCCCTCGCGGCCTGGGGGAGGGATGTGATCCACGTCCATCGGGGCGAGCGGCGTGTGTGACGGCCCACGGCGCGACTCGTCGATCACGACAGGGGGAGGAGGCCCTCCGCGGAACGGCGCAGGCGACGCGTTGGCGGCGGACATCGACATGGGGGGAGGCGGGAGGTGGTCGCCGCCAGGGCCGCGAGAGTCCGCGCGGAAGGCAGGGCGGGTACCAGGCCCAGGCTGGAGGAGCAGAGGCAGTCCACCGAGACCTGGTGGCGGAGCGACAGCGCTGGCATACGCGGTGGGATGTACATCCTGGGGCGCCGGCGCAGCAGGCAGCTGTGCCCCAGTCGCCTGGGAGTGGCGCAGGAGCGACAGCCGCTGGGTGATCGCTGTATTGTTAGGGTCAAGCTCCGCAGCGCGGGCGTAGGCATCAATCGCGTCCCCGATCTGGTTGTTGCAGCTCTCATAGAGGCTCCCGAGGTCGAACCACACTTCAGGTATGTAAGGGTTGATCCGGATGGCGCGGGAGTACGCATCGAGTGCGTCGCGGTACTGGTTGATCTGGAAGTACAGAACGCCGATGGAACACCAGAATGTAGGGTTGCGACCGTCACGATACACAGCCTGCTGATAGGCCTCGTAAGCCTTGTTGTATTTCTGTCCGGCCATGTAGGCGCGGCCGAGTAAGTACCAGCTTTGGGCATCCGCGGGATCTGCATGGGTGTGAGACAAGCGGCAAATAAATGAGGGCCACGAGGAGGCTTACCGGCTTCGAGGGACTTTGTGAGGTACTGGATGGCGACGTCCTGGTTCTGGAAGCTCGGGCCGTCCTGATGGTAGAGCCATCCGAGCTGCTGGAGTACCTTGGCGTGGGCGGGGTTCTCCTGCACGACGTGTTCGTACGCTTCGCGGGCGCGATTGTGCTACGCAGAGATGAGCACGTGAGGACAGGCGGAGGCAGCGCGGATGCTTACGTCTCCTTGCTGTTCATAGACATGGCCTATTTGGAACCAGATGTCGGCATTCGCGAGGGGGCTTGGCGGATTGCGGAGGATCCGATCAAAGCAGCGGAGAGAGTCCTCGTACTTGGTCTGCTGCTTGTAGATGATGCCGAGGCGGAAGAGAACCTCGTTGGACTTGTCGAACTCTGGATGTGCCTCTGTGAGGGGGAGGTGGCGTGTGACGAAGAACAAGGGACAACATACCTTGGTCCATTTTGAGAACCGAGGAGAACGCCTCCTCGGCGTTGTCCAGAGAACCGTAACGATCGTAGAGGATGCCAATGCCATACCATAGCTTCGGGTTCTCCTGATAGAACAAGAAGGAGTGAGTAGGGCGGAGATTGAGAACAAGATCGGGGTTACCTTGGGATTCGGCAGCGAGTACAAGGCGTGTTGATAGGCGGAGTATGCCTTCTGGAGGTCGTCCTGCATGAGATAGCAATGGCCTGGAGGCCTGGAGTGAGCATGGGCGGAGGGTGGACGAGGGCAGAGACTGGTACCGAGGGCACTCCATATCTCGCCGTTGTCCTGCTGGAGATTGAGGACACGCTGGAAGTAGTCGACAGCCTGGGGGCGCTGAGTCAGCGAGGGGACGGCCGGACATAGCCGGCGCGGTGAGGGCACGCACCATTGGATAGTTCTCCTTGATCCGAGCAATTCCAGCGACCTGTGTCAGGCCCGGAATAGACATTGGGTTGTGGCGGAGCGCGTTCTCATAGGCGGTGACCGCGTGTTCCAGATCGCCCATTTGCTCGGCGACACTGCCTGCGGGCGCTTTGAGCTGAGACGGGCGGGCAGAGAGGGTGAGACGGTATACCTATGACGAGCCATGTCTGCTCGTTGGCGTCGTTGAGCTTCTGGATGACGGGGGGGACGGGGGGCGGGGGCGGCTGGATGGGGAGCTGCTTTGGGGAGAGGTGGGAGGAGGGGTGGGGGTGGGGTGCGCCGTTGGGGGTTGTGGGGACGGGGGGGTTGCCGTTGAGGTGGGCGGGCGGGGGCGGCGGGGGGAAGGCGGGGGGGACGTTGTGCGGGTGGGGGTGGACGGCGTGGGGCTCGTGGAGGCGGACGTCGCGGTCGTGCTGGCGGGGGGTGTGGCGGACGGACATGGCGGTGGGGAAGGGGCAAAAGGAAGCAGGTGCGAGCGCAGACGGCGGTATATAAATGCGGACGGCGAGGGCACATCGGGCAGCCCAGATCTACCTGCACACGGAAGCGTCCCGTCACCTTGTCATCAGATGCCATCTCTTCGCCGCGTGCCTACACCACATATCAAGATCCATTAGTCATAAGCTTAAGAGCTTAAAGCACACCCCCGTCCGCCCCCTTTGCCGCCGACCCCCAACGGCCCCCCTGGCCCCGCCCACACCACAACGCGGCACCCGCCCCGCCGCCGCACTCGCCCCGTCCCCCAAATCCCCCCGCCCCAGACCCTCCCTCGCGTCGGCAACTGCATCGCCAAACGAAGAGGCGCCGGCACGCTGGCGTCCGTGCCTCGCCCTTCAATTATCGGAATAACACGGGCAGATCTAGCTAGACGCCGAAGAAGCCTCCGTTGACCCACAGCCTCCGGCTACGCAGGCACGTCGCCCCACGCAGGACACAGCAGCGCACGGCACGCGGACAGGCAGGGCAGCGGCGTCCATGTCGTGTCGGCGTCGATGCGATGCGGGGCGTGGCAGCGGGCCAAGCGCTGTCGCCGGGCTTCCAAATGCACACGGTTCGAAGGGATTCCCCCGGTTGGGTGCGCAGCCGACTAGGGCGCGTGGGCGTTGTGTCCCAAAGCGGTGCACCCCTCGCCATCGGCATCTGAGATCTTCCCCGGAAAAACCCACCAACCCCGCCTCGTCACATCATCGCGCGTCTCGCCGCCCACGCCACGCTCCATCCGATCACGTATCTCATCTTATCTCCAATAGCGCGACGAAAATTGTGGCCGGCGCCGAGCCCGCGCAGATCCCCTGCTTCCCGTCCTCCGCACACCGCGGCGTCGTCCCCGCGAGCCCCGCCGCCCGCCGCCCGCCGCCCGCCGCTCGCCGTCACTGCGCCGCGCGGGCTGTCACTGCGTCGACGACGCCGCACTCCCGACGGGACAAGGACAGCTGCAGCTGGCGCGGCGCGCAGATCCGAGGCGTCCGGGCGATCTGAGATCCCCGCGGCGGGCTCTCGTCTCGTCATGCATGCCCACACAAGCGCCGCCGCGCCCGCATCCGCATGCGGCCGCCGAGAGAAACACCGGCGATCGAGCGCGGGCTCGGACTCGAGTCAACGGCGCGCGCGTTTATCCTTTTCCGTAAAAGCACCATTCGCCTGCGCGGTTCCTGGTCGCTCCCATCCCCATATCGGCTTAGGTCACCGCGCACGTCGCCCGCCCTGGACGTACGTTGTGCGTCCAGCATACTTAATTAGAGGCATGTGTCAGTGTCACCCTGCGCCTGCGTCGCGTCCCCGGCCGACGCGCGTTCTCGAATGGAAGCGCGTGCGTACGGCAGCAATGTCGTTGTCAGGTTTACTTAGGGGCGCCCCAGATCAGCATCACGCGGGCGGCAGTCAAAAGAAAAATGCAGCGCATGCGCAGCAGCGCGCGTCGTCCGGCGGCGGCCCTTCGTTGCGCACGTCCGGTCCATCAGCCGGCCACTCAGCCCGCCCCGGCTGCCCGGCTTCCATCAAATATGGCATATGCGTGGCACCGATCTGAGATCCCCCCGCCGCGCGTCATAACATCCGTGACGTGACCGTGACTCGCCGGCGTGACGCCGTGATGCTCGACTTTCGTGGCGCGGCGCGGCGCACGCCTCTCACACACCAAGTTTTTTGCACCGCGAGCGAGCGATGACCCGTACGTGCCCCGCTGCTGCTGCTGCTCCCCGGGCCCAGGGCCGCTGACCCACCCGCTGCGCGCAGGGGGCAACCAGCGCGAGACGGACCGCCTCAAGGCGCAGAAGAAGGCCGCGGCCGCGAAGACGAAGCCCAAGGAGAGCGCGAGCTCGCTCGCAAAGCGCAAGGAAGCGTGAGTGACCGTCGCGTCACGCCCGCCGAGTGCAAGGTCTGACCCCGTGTGTGCAGCGACGCCGAGATCCTGCGTGCGAAGCAGAAGGTGCGTCCGCCGCCGCTCGCGCGCGCGCCCGCTGCCGTGCCGTCCACTGACGACGCCTTGGAATGCTGTGCAGAAGAAGGAGGAGGAGAGGGCGGCCAGCAGTGGCGGGGGGAAATAGCAGCGTCCGTCTCTCCGGCGGCAGCGACCATAGCCGCTTCTTCTGTTCAACTTTCATATCTCGATGGAATATCATGCATTGATGGGCCGCATCGGGTTGGCGGCGCGGCAGCCACGGCTCGCAGCTGACACACAGGCGGAGACATTGACGTCTACCGCGTAGGCTTTGCCCGGATGCAGATCACTGTAGTGCGATTTCATAAAGGCAGCGCGTCTCGCGATCAGGCGACTGCATGCGGACGCGGAGCCCGCGGGAGCCGCTGAGTGCATCGACGGCAGGGCGGGAGCAGGGCCGCACGCGCACGGCGGACGCAGAGGGCCGCGTGCAGTAAGTCCGCAAGCGCACGCGATCGATCTTCTCCCGCAGCAAACTTCCTTTAACGCGGCGTCGAACTCTATGATATCTCTGCAGCCCAGCCTCCGTCAGAATTCGAAGCGGCCCCGGCCCTGGTCCCATCGCGCGCGCGATCTCCCCCGTCCACATATCACTCCGCGCCATCCAGGCCCGCCCATCCGACCGCCAGGGCTGCTGCACCCCGCCGCGGATCCGGACACACCCGCCGCGACTCTGAGCGCGAGGAGAGCGGCCGCGATCGCCTGATCGCCGGTGTGGCGTGCAGCACGCAGCGGATTGGATTGCAGAGAGCCTAAAGAAAAGTGCCGGTGGGAGATGCCGGCGACACGAGGGATGCGTGGGCAGATGCATCGGCCGTGCGTGCGTGTGCGCCGCCGTGGCGGGCGTGCGTGTGGCCCTGCAATCGCCGACGGCTCCCCGGCAACTAGCGGCACTGACATGCGCCTGCCCACCGGATCCCACGCCCCTCCAGCCAGACGTCCAGCCCCGCGGAACCAGCGTACTGTAATTGATCCTTCCACCGCCGGGCAGATCGCAGCCGCGCGCCAGCACACACGGACGTCCCCATGACGCCCACCACAGCCAGGCGCAGACGCCCCACCTGTCCGCCACACGATAAGCAGCTCCTCGACTTCACCCGGCGCACTGTCATGTGCGTGCATAACGATACTTCCATGCTCACTGGATCTTCGCCGCCAGCCCGCCCTCCAGCCGCCGCCGCCGGCTCCGCCCCTCCGCCCCGTCCCACCCCGGCCCACTCCACCCCGCCGCGCTCTCCACGTACGGCCCCGCCACGTGCGGCAGCCCAAACGCCGGCACGTGCCCGGCCGCGGCCGGCGGCGGCGGCGCGGCGGCCGGCTGCAGGCGTGTGCGGTACAGCGTCAGCAGCGTGTTGATAAAGATCGTCAGAAACGCGAGCGAGCTCAGCGTGAACGCCTGTCCCAGCCCCGTTCGTTAGCTTGCCACGTGCGGGAGGGAGGGAGGGACGCGTACGAGGGTCTTCCAGCTGATGGGCTCGACGAACCCGTTGACCACCTCCGCGATGAGCTCCGCGCCGACCTTCGCCCGCCCGACGATTGTCGGGTCGCGGTTCATGCACGTCTCCCAGGCCCCGCACTGCCGCACCATCGCCGGCACAGGGCTCCCGCCGCACAGGTTCGCCTTGTACTCCACCGCGCAGTTCGCAATCTCCTGCACGATCTCTGCACCCACCGCGTCAGTCAGTCAGTCAGTGTGCGGCGCTCTGCTGGGGGACGCACCCATCGAGTACTCGGTCACGCGCTCCTCGACGTCGCGCTGCACCGTCAGGATGAACTGCACCACAAGGTACAAGAACAGCAGGATGAGCGACAGGTTGAAGAAGAACTGCAGATATCTGCGCACGCGCACGTCAGCTGGCTGCGCGCGCGCACCGCGAGCGCGCACTCACCCGAGCAGCATATACGGCGTGTCCGTGCGCCCCGCGCTCGGCGACGGCATGTTGAGCGTATAGTGGTGCGACGTCTTCTGCACGCGCGCCTTGCGCGGGCTCGCGCTGCGCCTCCGCACCGCCCCCGCCGCGTCTCCCTCCTCGCTCGCGCTCCCCTCGCTCTCCTCGCTCGCGTCCTCCTCCTCCGCCCTGCGCCGCCGGCGCACCCGCCGCCCCACGCGCGCCTTGTACACCCGCCGCATCGCGCCGAGCGCGACCGGCCGCTCCGCCTCGGCCTGCAGCGGGCTCGCCTCGCCCATGTCGACGTCGCGCAGCTCGGGCGCGGGCGCGGGGAAGATCGTCGCGGGCGAGAACGCGTCGGGCGGCGCCCACGCGTGCGCGTGCGGCGTGCCCGGCGGCGGCGGCGCGCCGGCGTGGAAGATGAACGGCGCGGCGGGTGTCGTGCGGAAGGATGGGAAGGACGACGGCGTGCTGGGCGGCGTCAGGTCCGTGTGCGGGCCTGGGGCGCGGGGTGAGTGGGGGAAGAGGCGGGGAGGGGGAGGGGGCGTACGTTTTTGGGGGGAGTCGGCTTTCCAGGCGGGCGTGAGGTCGGCGTTGGGGCGCGAGGTGAACTGGAAGTCCATCGGCGCCTCGGTCGACCGCTCGGAGCGCAGGCGGCGGTCCATTGTGCGTGCGCTGTCGCTCGTAGTGCGTAGTGCGTAGTGAGCCTGAGTGGCAGAGCTCTGCTCGCGGTGAGCTGGCTAGTCTGTGTGGCGTCGTCAGTACAAAGACCACCCGCCTAGGTGTTCGAAGATGTAAGTAAATACCGTCAGGTGGGAGCGCTGCAGAGGAGAGAAAGGTGGCCGTGTGGATTCCAACCAAACTGCGCCTTTGACGCGTCGGTCACGCGGCGTGACTTTGCCAGCTGCCGAGTCCTCGACGCACACCTCCACCTCCACCGACACCGACACGACACAGCGACACTATGCTGCGAACTCCCCTCACCTCGGCGCTGCGGCACACCCGGGCAGCAGCAGCAGCGTCCCGGCGGTTCCACGCCCCGCCGTCCGCGCTGTCCGCCTACCTCTCCTCCGCGTCCGCGCCGTCCGGCCACGGTCTGCGCTCCGAATGGACAGAGCCATCCGCGAACGGGCTCGTCCCAATCGTCGTCGAGCAAACAGCAAGTCTGCCTCCCTCGTGCCGTCCGAGGCGTCCACTGACTTCCCGACTCTGCTGTGCGTACCTAGGGCCGCGGGGAGCGCTCCTACGACATCTTCTCGCGCCTCCTGCGCGAGCGCGTGATCATGCTCTACGGGCCCGTGCGTCCCCCGCCGTCGTATTCCTCTTCGCGCTGCCGGCTGACCGGGACCGCCCGCAGATCCGCGACGGCGACGCGGCGCTCGTCGTCGCGCAGCTGCTCTTCCTCGAGGCGGAGGAGACCGCCAAGCCGATCCACCTGTACATCAACTCGCCCGGCGGGAGCGTCACCGCGGGGCTCGCCATCTACGACACCGTGCGCCCTCTTTCTTCCCTCCTCCCGTTATGGTTGTGTGTGTTGGGTGGGTTAGGCTGACTGTGGCCTCAGATGCAGGTCCGCGTTCCCTCTCGCTGTCGGCTCTGACGCGCTGTAATTTTGTGTGTGTATGTGTGTGCAGTACGTCTCGTCGCCGATACACACGTACTGCGTCGGCCAGGCCGCGTCCATGGGCTCTCTGCTCCTCGCAGCCGGTCCGTCGCCTCCCATCCGGTCTTCCGACGCATCTGACCACCCACGCACCACCCCAGGCGAAAAAGGCAAACGCCACGTCCTCCCCAACGCCAGCATCATGATCCACCGTGCGTCCCCCTCCCCTCCCGCCCTCCCATCCACCTAACCAATCCCAATTCCAATTCCACGTCCAATCCCAATCCCACTTCCACTTGCACTTTCCCGTCATCGCAATTTCAATCTCAATTTCACCTCACCCTTCGCGGGCAGAGCCGTCCGGCGGCGCATCGGGGCAGGCGTCCGACATCGCGATCCACGCGCGGGAGATCCTGCGCATCCGGAAGCTCCTCACGGGCATCTACCAGCAGCACTGCGCGCGCACCGGCGAGGACGCCGCGCAGGGCCTCGCGCGTTTCGGTGCGTCCCCCTCCCCTTCCTCCCTTTCCCTTCCTTCCCGGTGCCGACTCCCCGTTTCTTCTCGTGTGGTGCAGAGACCGCGCTGGAGCGGGACTACTTCATGACCGGTACGTGCGCGCGGCTGTTGATTGGTTGGTGGGTGATGTGATGTTGACGATGTGCTGCAGCGCAGGAGGCGCTCGAGTTCGGGATCGTGGACGGGATCCTCGAGAAGCGGCCGCGCGCGGAGGGCGGCGATGCGCCGACCGCGTAGCTGCGGCGGGGCCGTATCATTATTTGCAACGCGCGATTGGTCTGATGAAGATACATATACTTAGATGCGGTGCGCTGCGAGAAGTCGGAGGCGTGGATTGCTCGAAGGTGTACCGTGACATCCGATTCTGCCACCGGTCGTACGGGTGCGTGGAAGAGGCAAGGCAGCCAGCGCGCCCTTCGCTTCTCTTCTCTTCTCTGCCAGCCTCTTCTTCCTGCCAGCGCGACGTAAGCGTTGTTCTCCGAGCAATCCGCCCTTCCCACCGGACGCCGCTGCCCAGTGGCTCGCTCGCTCTGGCGGCTTGGTATGGACGGGGAGAAGAAGCTTTCGCACACTGCCCGCATTTGCAGCGATGTGGGCTTATCGTCTCCCTGGGGCACAGGAAGTTGACAGATCCGACGTTCGCAGACTCGAGTAAGTTAATGCAATTGCTCCCTCTCTCGCGCCGGCACAGAGAGAAGAAGGCTGATGCCTCGTCCGTCAGTCGCTCATATCATATATATGAGGCAACTGTTATGGAACCTTGTATGTCCAGGCTCCGTTCAATGCGCGAGAATTATGGCAGTATGGCGGACAATAGTACGTCGATCCCATGCGACGAGTACTACCAAGTAGTGGTGACTTGGTCCAGAAGACGGTGTGCTCCTTGACAAGGCCGGAAAAACGCCGTGCAAGTTCCGCTGCCGGACGGCACGCTGATGATGCAAGGTGGTCGACAGTCAATAAGAGTTATCTACTAGGTCAGCCTGAGGGAACGAAATTTCATCGCTCGGAGTGCATAGGATACGCGGGTCGTTGAAGTTCAACAACACTCGTTCGGATGACCGCGACGGCATCGCGCCGCTCGCGTCAACCAACACCTTCCGTCTTCCACTGCACTTACACATCTAGACTACAGCCCCATCTTTACGCGTCTCTCTTCGAGCTGAGTAGTCCTGCTCCTCAAGGAGACCCTCGAAGGTCGATGAAGCTTCAACACAGTCGCCGCAATGCTATGCTCACTGATGACATGTTCTGGCGCCGAGCCTTCGAGGAGGGGAGCTTGTGAGGGCCTCAGCCGGGATAAAGATGACTCAGTCGTATGTAAAGTGAGCATACCACTGGCAGATTGTTCCATCACTCTGTGCTTATGACATGATGCACGCAGCTGGAAGAAGGTTGGATACTATTCAGCCTGCACATCGTCAATACATGACCGTCTCACAGTGTGCAACTGTGCAAAACTCAAGCTTCTCGCGACTCTGCGCTCTACTGCCCCTCCCTGCTGCGCAATTACGCAATCTCGCCTAGTGTATGGCATCTGAGCCCGGCGTGAATCTCGTTGAGCATCCTGAGGGTGCCTTCGCGCAAGTACGTCGCGTGTCTAGCGCATAAGTCTATCACTGATTTTCTTTGCACAGACGACGCCTCCGCCTTCGCGGCTTGCACGTCCGCAGTAATTTTAGTGGCCTTAATTCGACAATTAGCACGACTGCGCACATGAAGGGGCGCGTGCGCTTCTTGCAGCACTTCTTAGAACGCTCGATGAACTGCCGCGACCATCGATCCTATCCAGAACGTCAGTCGTTGTTCCATTCAGTATGCCGCTGCGGATGGCGCTGCCTTACGTTCGCCTCAAGGCTGCTTGCCCGCCAGCTTCTATCGGACTGACCCGAAGCTCCCAACTCCTGAAGAGTCGCATATAAAGCGTACGGAATGGAACACGCGCTGTTAGCCTTTCCCGCTGGTTTCTCACAGTTCCTCACAGTAAGCCATCTCTCAGTTGCCGAGTTTTCGCTTCATCGACGTACTCGTAGCAGTTCACTGTCATTCTATTCTTCGTCGCCGATCATGGTCATCGTCCTCATTGGCACGACGGGCATCAAGGGCTCGGTTGATTTTGGACCACCGTACGATGACGAGGACGCCGACATCATCATACGTTCATCTGACCTTGTCGACTTTCGACTTCACCGTCTGTTCCTCACGAAGGCATCCCCAGTCTTCAAAGCAGTTCTTTCTCAACTGTCGGATTCGCCGCTCCTACCTGAAGGCTATGCCGGCCCACCCATCAGACGAGAGCGGGCAGGCAAACTCCTCGTGCTGTGCTTACAAGAGACCAGCGATACTTTGGAGAGCTTGCTCTCAGTCATTGTCCCCGTACCCCCTTCCATACCCGATGCGTTGGAGTCCGTCATCCCCGTTCTCGCAGCGGCCCAAACGTACCAGATGAATAATGCTCTTGTCCACATCCGCAGGCTCTCCTCACGGTCTTCGGACAATCCCTTTCGCGCCTATAGCCTCTCCTGGCGTTTTGGGTTGAAGGAAGAGGCCCTTTATGCGGTAGCCTCGTCCATGGACAGGCCCCTGACCGTGGAGGGACTAGGGGAGGATATCTGTCTCTTCAGCGGGTCAGCTCTGATGGAGCTTCTCAACTGCCGCGTGAGAGGTCGAGAAGCTGTTCAAGAGGGCCTTCGTCAGTTCCGAACACTCAGGGCCGCTACAGTATGGTCCCAATGCTCGTCTGGTGCCCCGCTCGCAGACCTGCGCAAGACACAACTGCCGAATTGGAAGGAGAGCGTCAAAGAAGAATCGGCCGAGAAGCTTAACTCTCCACTGTGGTTGGGACAGTTCTTGGTGTCTTGCGAGGTCGATTTGGTGGCGCTCAACCAAGACCAACTGTATCTCACGTTCTATGACCATGTCCGCGAGCACCAGGATGGGAAGACTTGCCAGTCCTGTGGCCCTGGTGTGTCGGTTGTCGCAGTAGAGAAGATATGGGCGATTGTACAGGATGTCGTTTCTGAGTCGCTCCGCAATGTAAGCCATTGCCCAAGTTGCGTGTCCTTCATTTCGTTAAGATATGCCTCCTGTAGGATTCAGAAATACTGTTGCTACACAGCGAAGACCCCTTGCCGCCCACTACACCAAATGTCGATGTCCGGGCCTTTGGAGAACCATTCAACGCGGATGACGCAGATATCATCCTCCGCTCGTCCGACTTAGTCGACTTTCGCGCGTATAAGGCATCTTTGAGAGCAGCGTCGCCTTTATTCCGTGATATGTTCACCCTGCCGCAAGCGCTGCGTCCTTCTCATGGATTGATCAAGGATGACATTCCAGTCCTTCTGGTGCAGGAAGATGCACGAGTCCTAGAGTGGCTGCTCACTTTCTTGATGCATATGTCGCATACCATTCAACCTCTCTCATTCACCGACGCGGTCAATCTACTGTCTGCGACGCAAAAATATCAAATGGACCGCTTGACGGCGTCGATCAGGGGCCTCCTGCACGATCCAAAAATCGCCTGTTCTCCCTTTATTACTCCGAGTGGCGCCTTTGCTGCATATGCTCTTGCATGCAGGCAACATTTGGCGGCGGAAGCCCTGCAAGCGGCACGTTACATGCTAGACGCACCATTCAGCCTAGAAACATGCGCTGAAGATCTTCGCCTTGCGTCCGGAGATGCCATATATGCGCTGTCCCAGTACCGCATTGAGTGTCGCGATGCCGCTCTCCGAGCCCTTGTGGATACATATCCCTCATTCGAGAGTTCAAACTGGACTCAGACTTCTCGCATGGGAAGGGATATGTATGGCAAACAGCAAACGCTCGACTGCAGCCAAAGTAATGCGCGGCAGTGCATCTCAAAACCTGACGGATGGTTCCAGGACACGCCCAGGCCGAGAATCCCAGGCTGGTCAGCTGCTTTCATCAATGCTCTCGCCGAAGGAGTTCAATCAGGTGCTTTGCCTCCATCTCCTCACAAAGTTGCCGACGTTTCTTCATTCCATCGCGCTATGCAAAGCCACGGCAACTGCAGTTACTGCGCATTGGCCTTCGTGAAGAGTGGAAGCATCGAAATTTGGAAGACCTTAGCAGAGAAGATCGACGAAGCCATACAAAACGTAGGTTCATGCATCCCTGGTGGTTTGGTCTTAAGCTGCGTAACCTCTTAACTGTTGTCTGCTTTAGGTCATCTTATGTGTGCCGTGGTAATGGAGAGTTTGGTCCCCGGTCCCTGCTGGCTACCACTATCTCCGATTGAGTCTGAGGTGGGCAGTGTGGCTGTCCAATCACCGTCTGCAATCTGTAGTCATATTCAAGTGTTCAATGTAGCAACCTACAGCTGTGCTTCCATGTCTGCCTTTGTTTGCAGAACGTCGATTGCGAATATGTCTCCCATTTGAAGTAGTATATAGGTGTAATGACGCTGAGCCACGTCGACCCCTCAAATCTTGTTCCCGTTGATTCGGTCTGAGATTTGGCATCATTTAGAATGCGAAGTAGGGAATAATTGAAGGTACTGCCCTGATAATATCCTCTAAATTGCTATTGCACCATGCAGGATCCCAGACGACCAAATCTGCAACCGCGGCGAGCCTCTTGCCTTCCGCCCCACTTCGGAGTCGCTCCGTGGAAGATCATCGTCGGGAATGCCGGTGCCCTGTATCAGCCTGCAGCACACATCGCTCCGAGTCAGAGACGCCAGGCGGCCGGCGTCGGAGTTGTGAAGACTCAGGCTGCCATTGAGTCTCGTGACTGCGCTTGCGCTGCGACCAAGTGCGACCATCACTGGCAGTCACTTTCTGCGTTCTACTGCCCCCGCCGTCCCTGCTGCGTAATCTCGCAATCTCGCTCACTGTGTGGCATTACAGACCGGCGTGAATCTCGTTGAGCATCTCGAGGGTACCTTTGTACGTCGTGTCCAGTGGCGTGGTGACTGATACTTACTATCTCTTCACGCAGACGACTCCTCCTTCGCGTAAGAAGGAATTCCAGTGGTTGTAATTCGACAACCAATACGCACATGAACTTGGGGCGCGTGCGCTTCTCGCAACACGCGATGAGAGCAAGCAGCACCTTTTGGAACACTCGATAACAACCACTGCTCTTTATTATGTACCACACTGCCGCGAGCATCATTTCTATCCAGAACAGTAGACGTTGTTCCATTCGGTGGGCTGCTGCGGATGGCGCTGCCTTACGTTCGCCTCAAGGCTGCTTGCTGCCAGCTTCCATCGGACTGTTCCCAAGCTCCCAGCTCTTTAAGGGTCACGTATAAAGCGTACGTGAATCGGACACGCGCTATCAGCCTTGGCCCGCCGGTTCCTCACTGGTCCCTCACAGTAATATCATAGTAAGCTGCCTCAGTTGCAGGTTCTTTGCTTGTTGACGTTTGCGCAAGTCAGTGTTAATATTCGTCGCCAGAATTGGTCAGTCATGAACCAGGAAACATCGCCTCTAACTGGCACCACGGGCACCACGGACTCGGTCGATTTTGGTGCACCGTACAATGACGAGGATGCCGACATCATCATACGTTCCTCTGACCTTGTCGACTTTCGACTTCACCGTCTGTTCCTCACGAAGGCATCCCCAGTCTTCAAAGCAGTTCTTTCTCAACCATCGGATTCGCTGCTCCTACCTGAAGGCTATGCCGGCCCACCCATCAGACGAGAGCGGGCAGGCGAACTCCTCGTGCTGTGCTTACAGGAGACCAGCGATACTTTGGAGAGCTTGCTCTCAGTCATCGTCCCCGTACCCCCTTCCATACCCGATGCGTTGGAGTCCGTCATCCCCGTTCTCGCAGCGGCCCAAACGTACCAGATGCATAATGCTCTTGTCCACATCCGCAGGCTCTCCTCACGGTCCTCGGACAATCCCTTTCGCGCCTATAGCCTCTCCTGGCGTTTTGGTTTGAAGGAAGAGGCCATCCTCGCGGTAGCCTTGTCCATGGATAGGCCCCTGACAGTGGAAGGACTGGGGAAGGATCTTTGTCTCTTCAGCGGGCCAGCGCTGATGGAGCTTCTCAACTGCCGCGTGCGAGGTCGGGAAGCGGTTCAAGAGGGCCTTCGTCAGTTCCGAACACTCAGGGCTGCTACAGTATGGTCTCAATGCTCGTCGGGTGACTCTCTTGCCGACCTGCGGAAGAAAAAACCGCCGAATAAGCGCCCCGCAGCCCCCGTACCAAACACCATCGCAGCCAGTCCCTCCCTTCCAACGCTTGTCCCCGCCGTGAAGCACAGCAAAGGGAAGTCAGGCAAGAAGCTTGTCTCACCGCCATGGTTGGAGAAGTTCCTGTCGTCTTGCGAGGACGATTTGGCGGCTCTCAACAGAAAGCAGGTATATCTTATGTTTCACTTGGGGTCAATGGGCCAATGCATGCATGGCAAAACAATTACTCTTAATCGTTCAGGGGGAGGGGGGAAGGGGGGCTTGGCCATTCAATATACCACTAACTGCCTGGTATGTTTGTATGACATATTTGAGATATCTAATGTTCCTGTATCTGGGCAAGTGATGTGACTATATTGGGATGTCAGGGCAAAGCTGCAGTTAAGTGCAGCCAGCAACGTATGCATGCAATAATAGGAACTTCTCCCCCTCAAGAAAGCACCTCAAACCTCGAGAACTATTGTCTTCCACCTTTGCAGCATATTTTTTCACCCTTTTATCAACGTCAACATCTTCACCTTTGCAGTGCACCGTTTACACACTTGCATATTGAGAACCTTTGCCCTATTGTTGCCCATCATCCCCAACCTTTGCCCTACATCCCCAACCTTTGCCTTTTGTCGCCAAGTCTTGCCACCACCTCCCACACCTTTGCCAACTCTCCCCCTCATACCCCATCCCTTTCTATACTTCCCCGGTGATAGCTACGACTCTCCAAGCCCTCTGGAAAACCTGGGACGCACCCACCCCCAAACTAAAACAGTACTACTCAATGAGCGGGGGTAGTTTTACCATTTGACCGCCTGTCAGATGAGTTTGGTCATCAGCAGGCAAGAATGCTGAACTGTGGAGGCGATGGTCAGAATGTGAGGACAAGTGGTCCAAGTGGTCCGATCAAGGGTGCCACTGCTGTAGAATAATAGACGCAAGGCTGTAGTCTCCCATGTCGCAAGACAGTTGGAGCAACGGCAACTTGTGCAGGCAGCAACACTGGATCATTTTGAATATGTGACTGTTCGGAGGAGTGGAGGCGATGGTTGCAAGACAGGGACCAGTAGTGTGAGCGATCCAATCAAAGGTGCAATCGCCATGGGATGAACTGTGATTGCCAAGGTCACAAGATGGTCGGAGCAATGAAGCTTGAGAGCAACGGCTAATGGGACAATGATGAAACAAGATGAGAGTAAGGAGAATGATAAGCTAAGTGCAAGAGATGACAACAAATGCAAAGTTGACCAAGCTAGCCGCGAGCTAACTATACAATAGGGACGGAGTTGGGAGCTCCAAATGAGTTGGACAATGGTAGCAGGACAATAGCGCAACTGCGGAGGTACTTGGACATTGCAGAATCATCAGAGCGGTGTGGCACATATGGTCTCATGACAATCTCAATGATCAAAATGTCTAATGGTATGCTGCTGAGTTATGACAGCTGTGGGAGAAGATATGCTCAAGGACACATAGCGGCTATTGAAACAATATGCAAGTAGTCAGTGGATGACTGCGTGTGCAGCGTGCGACTGGGTTGATGGTCCAAGTGTTGTGCCCAAGGTACAATTTTGATCGTGCAGACATCCTGCGAGATTTCAAAGGTCAGAACTCTGGCTCCAATATTATGAGCATTTGGAAAGACTTATTGGGTGGTCGGAGCTTACCTGCATAATGCTCCAAACTCCAAAATTATGTACATATTGACTTGTTGAAAGTGCAAGAATTGGCAAACAATTGCCTCACAGCGCTGATACACCTGGTTCTGAGCTGGGCGAGGATATCACCTCACTTTTCAAACTTTCGTCAAGTCGCACAGTTCGTTTCAAAGTCATGTGACCTCGACTTCCGAACTCGCACCACTCCCGACCCGCTAGCACAGCCTCCACAGATCTTTCCGAAGTGCCCGCACGTGACTCGGTCCAGACTTCAAAGGCCCATCATCATCAGACCCGCCTCAAACATGATCGAAAGTTGAAACACTCCACAAGATTGTTAGGCTGCTCCACACGTTGGCCATGTCGACTCCAGAACATTGCCCCCTCATTCCTAGTATTGTCCCCCCCATTCCGACTCTATTCCTAGCCCTCCAGATGTGCTTCGAAGCGTTCCTAACTGCTTCGAACCGCTACGCAGCGCAATACTTCGGAAGTTCGCATGATCACCGCAGCGACTTCAGAACATATTTCGGAGTTAGGTGCACATTTCGACAGTGGAGTCCCTTATGTTTCATCATCTTATGTTTCATTCCTACTCTTCTCAGGCTCTCTAGCAATGGTGTTTGACTTACTGTTTGTTTGCGACTCACTCACTGCATGTGATCTTGACCCACTTGCTTCGTGTTTCGTTCTACTTATACTCTGGTTTGTTCTCATGGTTGTATATTAGTTCGGACTTGTTCGTAGTATATATAGGCCTCGTTAGTATGATATTCGGCATCAGATCAATCCCCCTGATCATATCCTATGCCCCCTTTGTCCCCCACATCTTGAGACTCTCGCTAGAGCCTCTCCTCGACCACTCGTGTTGTCAAAGCGCTTCTGACTTCTAGTGTTTTGCACGGGTTTTCAGAACCCATGCGGGTCACGGGTACGGGTACGGGTCATCATGCTGGGTACCCGGCACCCGTTGGTACCCGCACACTTACTGGATTACTAAGGAAGTGACATGGTGATGGTCACTGTAATGTCACAGCATACACTCGAGTGAGTTGTCCTGCTTCCTTTGTCCTCGACTTGTCTCTCCACTCTTCCCATCTTTTCTTCGTTGTCTCCAATGTTCCATAGCTCCTGGTACACATCAGATCATGTTCTGTGCGACAGTAAGGGTTTAGTTGCATTGTACTTTGCTTTCTTGAGGCTGAACACGGTGTTGGGTCCCTAGCAACGCACCTAGCAACGACTTGAACGAGTTGCCTGAGCCCACCACTGCCCCCAGCCCTCTGTGCGCGCCGCCAAAGGCCTCGCGCGATGCACACAACATGCCTGCTGCCCAGCACGCCCATAATGCTTTGCGCACAATGCTGCGCACCGCCTACAACACCCGCGATGTCCCACATGCTTCCCATGCCTCGTGAAGCATGCTGTGCATCGCCCAGACCCCCGCGCGACGCCCACGACACGCCTGCTGCTCCACATGCTCATAACAACTCGCGCACGGCGCTGTGCACCATCTACAGCACCCGCGCCGTCCCACACGCTTCCCATAATTTGTGCAGCATGCTGTGCGTCGCCCAGACCCCCGCGCGACGCCCACGACACGCCTGCTGTCCCTCACGGCGCTGCGCACCGTCTACGGCACCCGCGCCGTCCCACACGCGTCCCATAATTCGTGCAGCATGCTGTGCATCGCCCAGACCCCCGCGCGACGCCCACAACACGCCTGCTGTCCCGCACGGTCGTAACAACTCGCGCACGGTGCTGCGCACCGTCTACGGCACCCGCGCCATCCCACACGCTTCCCATGCTTTGTGCAGCATGCTGTGCATCGCCCAGACCCCCGTGCGACGCCCACGACACGCCTGCTGCTCCACACGCTCATAACAACTTGCGCACGGTGCTGTGCACCGCCTACGACGTGCATGCCGTCCCATGCAGTCCTCCAGCGTGCTGTGCATTTCCCATGTCTTGGAGCTGTGAGTGCCAGCCGGGTAGAACGAACTGCGTAGATGCCGACTGTATTATAACTAGTGTATTGAAGTATCATACAGACAGGTCATGGGTACCCGCAGGTACACGCACAAACCCGTGCACCCGTAGGTGACCCACACCCGTTGGTGGCGGGTATGACCCGGCACGGGTACGGGTACGGGTAGAGCTCCCAACACCCGGGGGTTTACCCGTGCAAAACACTACTGACTTCACACCTATTGACTTCAACTTCGACTTCGCTGCACGCCGCACGTATAGTATTTGACTTCAACTTCGGATCTCGACTCCGATTTTGCTTTCGATTTCGCCTTTGACTTTGACTTTTGACTTTTGACTTTTGACTTTTGACTTTGCCTTTGACGCACGTATTGTATTCACCTTTTGATTCCACCCTCGACCTACAATTTCGATTTCGATTCATATCTTGACTTTGATTTTGACTTCGGATCTCGACTCCGACTTCGATTTCGATTTCGATTTCGATTTCGATTTCGATTTCGATTTCGATTTCGATTTCGCCTTCACCTTTGACTTTGACTTCCCCTTCGATGCATGTATCATATTCTCATTTTGCATCCACCTTTGCCCTTCAACTTCGATTTCGATTCCAACCCAGACTTCACCACTTCGTCACTGCCACACTTCGACTTCGACATTTCGGAACCTCAACTTGACTTCGGGACTTTGACACTTCCACTTTGACACTTCGACTTCGGCACTTCAACTTCGACGTTTTGGAACCTCGACTTCAACTTCGGAACTTTGACACTTCAACTTCAACTTTGACACTTTGACACTTCGGTATTCGACTTCACCTACACCACACAAATGTTCGACGCTCCACGCATTGTTTCCAAACACACAGATTGTAATATCCCCCCCACTTCCCTGTCCTTCCTACTTCAGATCACTCCTGAACACATCGCCTTTGCCTTTCGAACACCTTTCCCCCACTTCGGAGACACTCCCAGAGACTTCAGGACCACTGACGACTCGCCCCACACACACACACAACGGTACCGTGCGCTGCGCTCTAGGGACAGGTATACAAGATATTTACCGCCCTACTACCGGCTGGTACCCATCAGCGCAGCACGAGGCATATCAATCATTGTAACTCTGGGTCTAAGTCTTGCAGGTGTTTGAAGAGATTAATCAGGTGGTCGGAGCTCGTATATGCAACACTCTAATTTCCAAAATCTTCATGAAAGTGCAAAAACCTTGGTGAACAATTGCCTCATAACACAAAGCGAGGTGTATAAATGTGCCACATTTTGCCTAACTCCTTGAAAAAGAAAAAAAATGATTCAGAGTACCTATAACATGTCGTGCAAACTCTAATACTCTGACAATTATGTGCACATTAATTGTAGCTTTCCAATGGTATATAATATGTATATATTGTATCAGGGAAAAGGCACCAATCTAGGGAAATGTAGTGTAGAGCAACAGGATATAGGAGGCTGATAGAGGCTATAGACAGCTACACATGTGCAATACATATACTGCCTTGTAGCCTAATGGTTAGTGCTCTTAAACTATATTATGTAATCCATAAGCTGTGTGCCCTTGGTTCAATCCTCTGTGTGTGCGCATTTTTAGTACTAAAGATATTGACCCCGGGTATTGTAGTAACCGGAGTAGAGAAAAATGACGTAGTAAACCGGATCAACTTGCAGTTTGCCCTCGAAAACTACGTCATCTTTCTCTGCACTGACCGTGGGAACTTTATACCAAAAATGGAAAACATGGGGCCTCTTGTTCTCATCACAGAACAATTCAAATCATATGCATATCTGCGCTAGTTAGCTTGCAAAACACAAAATACTCGCAGACACGAGTGTCTTTGAAACGGAAAGGTATGAAAAACCATTGGGCAGAAGCTACTTAGGTAAGAATTACTGAATTAGGCAGGTGGGACAACGCGACTTGACTTTGGTCCGAACTTTGGGACCTATTTCCTAAAGCGATCTTTCTGATGTGTGCGTTTTTTGCCTGACTGATGGAAGAAAAAAACGATTAAGAGTAATCGTAATGACCATACAGTACGCGAGCACCGAGATGGGACAATTTGCCAACACTGTGGCCAGGGCGTGTCCGGTGTCGAGATAGAAAGGATTTGGGCGATAATAGAGGATGTCGTTTCCGACTCGCTCCGCAACGTAAGTTGTCGAAGATTCTAGGTCACGCGTCCCTTTCGCTCAAATCCCCTAGGATCCAGACATGTTGATGCTACACAGCAAAGACGCCTTACCGCCCACTGCCGCACCAGATGTCAATGTCCGGGCCTTTGGAGAGCCATTCAATTCGGACGGCGCAGATCTCGTCCTCCGATCGTCCGATTTCGTCGACTTTCACGCCTACAAAGCATCTCTGGCAGCAGCGTCGCCTTTCTTTCGCGATATGTTCACCCTACCGCAAGCATCGGATCCTCCGGATGATTCGATGCAGGATGGCCGTTTAGTCCTGCCAGTACAAGAAGACTCCCAAGCTCTAGAACGTCTGCTGACGTTTCTGATGCATGTGTCGCCCACCGTCCAGTCCCTTACATTCGCCGACGCGGTCAATGTCCTGTCCGCAGCTCAGAAGTACGAAATGGATGGTTTGACAGCATCGATACGCGGGTTCCTTCGCGATCCACAGGTTGTCGGTCCTACCTTTATCACTCCGGGTGGCGCCTTTGCTGCGTACATTCTTGCATGCAGGCAACATTTGGCGGCGGAAGCCCTGCAAGCGGCGCGTTACACGCTAGACGCACCATTCAGCCTGGAAACATGCGCTGAAGACCTTCACCTTGCGTCCGGAGATGCCCTATATGCGCTGTCCCAGTACCGCATTCAGTGTCGCGATGCTGCTCTCCGAGCCCTTGTGGATACATATCCCTCATTCGAGAGTTTCAACTGGACTCAGGCTCACCGCGTGGGGAAGGACAGATATGGCGGCGACCAAATGCTCGATTGCAGAGATTGTAAAGACCGGCGCTGCATTTCAAAACCTGATGGATGGCTTAAGGACACGCCCAAGCCGACTCGGAGCATCCCAAGCTGGTTGGCTGCATTTATCAATGCGCTCGCCGAGGGACTTCAATCAGGAGCTTTACCCCCATCTCCTGACAACGTAGCCGACATTGCTTCGTTCCATCGCGCCTTTGAAAGCCACGGCGACTGCACTTATTGCGCCTTTGCCTATAGGAAAAATGGAAGTGACAAAGTTTGGATTTCCTTAGCAGAGAAGATCGATCAAGCCATACAACAGGTGGGTTTACGCATCTGTGACGGTTCGGTCGTAACCCTTTTAACTGCTGTCTGTTGTAGATCAGGCTATGTGTGCCGTGGTAACGGAGAGGACGGAGATGGTCCCTAGCCGGCGCTCAGCTGTCGAAGTATGGCGGTGCGACTGTCTGCAGTTCATACATAGGAGTGCGTACTATCCTGTCCGACGGCCGCGTGGCTGTCTGCCTTTATTTCCAGACGTATGAATAGCTCTCCCATCTGAACATAATCAATTATGCAGTAAGAAGCAATTTCCTACTCATGTAATGACGACGACGCGTCGACCACCAGCTCTTGACTGAATCCGTCTGACGGAACTGCTGTGCAAGAATGTCCATTGCTGCAGGGAATAATAATTCAGCACGCCACTCAATACATGAAGTGTCAGCGAGACGTTTTGCGATATGCGAACAAACAAACCCCCACGGCTCCCCGCCGCTTCCCAACATATAAGTACATGGAAGGTACTGCCTTAGGTATCCTCTAAACCGCACCATGTACTCCGTCTCAGGATCCCAGACGAGGAAATCCGCATCGTAACCAAGCGGCGAGCATGCCTTCCTCACTCCTGGAGGACCACCGGCACCGGTTACCTCGGCGGACCATTCCACTCTCGCGTGTCGACCCAGTGCGCCTGCGCCGACGGCACACGCTGGTGCGCGGGGCTGGGCACAGAAGGACCGCCGCCCGTCTGGCTGGGGATGCGCATGAACGTCGGCGCGGGGCCCATAGATCTGGGCTGTGGCACCGCCTGGGCATAGGTCATTGGCGGCGGCGGGCGTCCACCACAGCAGCCTATGATGCGCTGCGTCAGCTTCCGCGCAACAGGGATGGGCAGGGAGCGGGCACATACAACTCGCGATCCAGTAGAGGACGAGAATGAGGATAAGCGCGGTGAGGATCGTCACCGGGATGGAGATCTGCAGGTTCTGCACGTACCACGCCTGTGCGGGCGTTAGTATACGTGTGGGCAGGCCGACATAGGGGCGCACCTTGGCCGTGTCGAGTAGGCTGCCAGCCTGGCACTTGGAATTCAAACACGTGCCGCCGTACCCTAGCATCGGGAACGCGTGAGCGGGCGCAGAGGGGAAACGGGAAGCAGGGATACATACCACACGGAGAGCCGTCGATGAGCGTCGAGTCGAGGATGACGCAACGATTGAACGCGGAAGGGTCACTGCACGACACCTGGCAAGTATTGTCGTTCTGGTTCGGACACGCGTCCCGGAGGTTCATCGACGTGCCGAGCTGCTTGCATTGCTCTACGGCGAGATACGCAGGCGTCAGTAAATATACGCCGGCACCGCTGTGTCGATGCGACGTACGGCTGATGGACGTGCACTGGCCGCTCGCACACGCGAGCCCACCCGACCCACAGCTCTGCCCATTCGGCGCGAACACATCCGCAGGGCACGCGGACGAGTTGCCCGTGCACACTTCGGGCGTGTCGCAACTCGGGTCCTTCGCGGGCCGGCACACCTGCCCCGCGCCCGCAAATTGGCAGCTCCCCGTGCAGCACGCGGAGCTGCCCGGGTCGCACTGCGAGCCCGCGGTGAACTTGCACGTCGCGGTGTCGCAACACGTCGAGTTCACGCCGCGCCCCGGGTCGCAGTCCTCACCCGCCTCGACGATGCCGTTGCCGCACATCTGCAGCGAGATCGTGGTGCGCGTCGGATCTGGCGGGAGCAGACACGATGTGTTGACGTTCTCGGAACCCGACGGAGCTTGCATCAGCGAGCCTGCGGCACAGGGTGAGCGGCGCAAGGCTGTAGGAAGTGCGGTGACGTACAGATATTCCCGACGGTGCACTGCGAAAAAACCATCTCGCCATCTGTTGCCACCGGGCTCATCAGAAACTCAGAATTGGCATTACATGAACTCTTTGACAACGGGCAGCACGAGCTCGTGCTGTTGCACCCGTCTGCGCACTACGAACGATAGTCAGGCAGCACCTTGATCAGAAAAAGAAGACCTTGTAGATCAGGAGATGTAACGCACATCATGCTACAACGAGTACCGCTCGTTTAGCATTTATCAAACCGCATGGTCCAATAAACAGGGCTTACTATAGCTCCGAAATTATGTCCAATCTCGTGGGAGACAACCTGCCACTCTGTGCGCCCGGCGGTAGACACTGCGGTGCCCGAGACGAAAGACGAGCCTTGCATGTTGGCTTGTTGGCTGCAAAGCGTGGCGAGCCAAGCGACTCCGACCTCGGATCCTGTGGGGCAGTTGCTCATGAGGTGCCAAAGCCCCGCACCGTCGTTGCCCTTGTTTCCGCGCCACTGAGAAAAGAGCGACAGGCGGTCGTCGAGAGTGGCACTTGAGGAGCAATTGACGTTCCAGGGAACGGCGGGGTCTGCCACAGCGGGACATCTAGGAGCAGCCCAATTGTCAGTCCTCATACCCGTTCCTGGGAGCGAGGGCTACTCACGTCGAATTCTGGACTTGCAGCTCTATGATGCCAAGACTGACATTGAAGGTGTTCTACGCAATGTTTAGATACGACGAGAGGCAATTGCATGCACGCAAACCTTGTACAGCACGCTGGCCATGTTAAATATGTTCAAGATTTGTGTGGTCGCGTTAGATTGAGAGCCATAGTGGTTAACGTATTCGCAGTCGGCAGCGACACCCAGGTAGAGCTGAGCAGCAGGATGAAGCGCTTCGACCAAATTTCATCGCAGATTGAGGCTTACCACTCTCTGCTCTTTTGGACACCCTGCGATCTGGCCGATTGAATTGGCAAAACTAGCACACACTATCAGCCGTCATCCCATCGTGCAGACAAGCCAGAACATACTTCGTGGTCATACCCGGACCCGCAATATCGTCCCTCTTCCGCAGGAGATCCGCAAATGGACTGTCCATAAACCCAAACGCGCTCTGCCACGGGCTCACCGACGGCGCACGCAGCACCGGATTGACCTCCGGATCCGCATTCCACGCATGGTTATCGTGCCCACAGCGGGGCGGCTGCTCAATCTCCCGCCGATAGTCCACCAGGGTGCCCGTGCGCGCGGCGTGCTCCTCCCACGGGTTCATCGTGTCCACCTCGCGCCACACAACGAGCGCGCCCTCGGGGTCGTCCTGCGCGAGCTCAACGTGCGGGTCGAGCGGGTGGCGGTTGCGCAGGTAGTTCGCGCGCGTCATGACGTGGTGCGTGACGCCGCGCACGCTGAACGCGCCCTCGAAGAGCGGCGCGCGCCCCGCCCGCGCGTCACCCGTGTCGTGCACGAGGATGCGCGCCCACCCGAGCGCGCCGGGCGTGTGCGCGGGCAGCACGCGCGCGGCGTCCGCGCGCATGCGCTCCGCAGAGGCGTGCGCGGGGATGACCTCGCCGGTGTATGCGCGCACGCCATCTGCGAGCAGCGGCTCCGTGCGCGCGAGCACGCTCTGCCCGTCTGGGGTCGTGTCGTAGTACGCGATGCGCGCGGCGGGGTGGACGAGGTGCTCGTTCGGCCGCAGGTGGAGGTGGTGTGTGTCGCCGAAGGCGGTGAGCGTGAGCCGCAGCGAGTCGCTCGCGTGCAGTGTCGTGGAGTCGGGTGGGATAGGGGTGCGCCGCGCGGTGTGTGAGGGGTGCGCGGGCTGGCGGGGGAGGATTTCGATGGCGAGGGTGGAGGGGTGAGCGAGGCGCTTCAGCGGGCGCGGGGGTGCGCTAGATGCTGGGGGGCGGTCAGACGGGGTGGTCGGCTGGGGTGCATGCTGGGCTGGGGGCGACGCACCTGAGGTTAGGGGGGTGAGGCATGTCAGAAGGACTACGACCAGCGCATAAAGCCCGGGAGGGAGCAGCATTAGTTCTGTGGATAGTAATGTTGTTGTGAGCTGCCCCTGGCCTGGCCGTCCCGGACGCCGACGACGAGGGCAGGATAAAGCAAAAGCAAAAGGGGGAGAAGAACGAAGGGAAGAGGCGACTCGAAGGTGCGACCCAAGGTGGGTGCCAAGGGTGGGCCCTATCAAATTGCGATGGGCATCGCTCTGGGTGCCGAGACCGGCCGCTGTTGCGACGGACACGGGCGGTTATACTTATACTTGATCTACTTTACACTCGGAGCACGACAGTAACATACTGCGCGCGCAGTGCCAGGAGGACGTGGAGACGTCTGTCAGGCAGGCGGGCATGTCGGGCAGGCTGCCATAGCGACTAGGGCGTCCAGTCGCATCACTATCAATGCATCGCAACGGGCGTTCTGCGCGCCACGCAAGTATTGGATCCGAACCCGCCTGGTGATAGCATTCTGTGAGGAAGCCAAGCGCTACTACAAACACGAAGAGCGAAGAAATAAGGTATGAACGGAAAGCAAACAGCGAGTTTTCTACAGCGAACGAAGCAATACATTATATCCACAACCAAACCACTCAATCAAGCACCTCCTGCTACGCAATCAGTAGTCTCTTGAGAGGCGGTTACGGCGTTGCTTCGCGCCCGCTCCACCCTTAGCACCTGCAGCACCGCCCTTGGCACCTGCTGCAGCACCCTTGGCACCGGCAGCACCTGCGGCTGCACCCTTTCCTGCGGCAGCGGCACCCTTTCCTGCGGCAGCGGCAGCGTTTCCACCCTTTGCAGCTCCAGCGGCAGCACCCTTACCAGCAGCGGCAGCGGCAGCACCCTTGCCAGCGCCCTTGCCAGCGCCCTTGCCACCAGCAGCCTTGGCACCAGCAGCACCTGCAGCGGCGCCGGCGGCACCAGCAGCACCAGCGGCAGCGGCATCCTTGCCCGCGGCATCAGTCGCAGTCGCGTTGGCGGCACCAGTCGCAGTCGCGGTCGCGTTGGCAGCAGCGGCACCAGCATCAGCGGCGGCGGCACCAGCATCGGCGGTGGAGTTGGACGCGGCAGCGGCAGCAGCACCTGCATCCGAGCCAATGGCCTTGGCGGCGGCGGCGGCGTCGGCAGCACCAACAGTGAACTGCAAAGTCGCGATGTCAATTGTTTGCACGGTCGTGAAAGAGGAAGATACACGCACGTAGACCATGTCATCGAGGGATCCGTGCTGAGCGACGGCGACGAGAACGGGCTGATGGTTGGCGGCGGCGTTGATGGACGCGAGGCGGTAGGTACCGTCGGGGAGACCATCAGTGACATCGGCTGAGACAACGCCGTTCACGGCGGCACCGTTGACACCCTTGAAGAACGCGAACGTGTTGGGGTCGTTGGGCTTGGTCTGGGTGATGGAGTCGAGCTTCTCGATGACGACATGTGTGTGGCCGATGATGGTGCCCTGGGCGTTGACCTGCTGGGGCGCGGCATAGTACGTCTCCTGTGCATTCGTGAAGTGGCCGGCGTCGAGGTTGTTGAGAGCCATGGTGATGGTGAACGCGGTGTTCGCCGCGGCGATGTTCTGGAGGTTGGCGGGGAAGGTGAACTTGGATGAGGGCATGTTCGTCGTCGCGGCGATGACACCCATGGGGGCAGGGTTGCATGAGCCGGTCTTGACTTGCTCGCCATTGGTGATGGGAAGATTGGGGACGGTGAGGCAGAAGTTGATGAAGTTGTTGGTCGAGGTGAGGGATGCGACCTGGCCCGCGGTTGGGACATCCTGACCATCATCAGCAAAGCCTGTCGCGATGACCTTGGGGTCGAGCGCTGGAGACAGGTAAGCATGGAATGGCGAGTAGATACGGTAAATGGCTGCGTACTGAGAGAAGTCTGGGCGTCACCACCGGATGCTGCGGCGGCAGCGGTTGAGTTGGCAGCAGCAGCGCCCTTGCCAGCAGCGGCGGCGTTGCCGGTGGCGGCGGCGGCAGCGGCAGCAACGGAGGAGCTGGCGGCGCCGGCGTTCTTGCCGATGGCCTTCTGGTTTGCTGCGCGACCGACGACGCCAGCGGAGGCCTGCTCAACCAGGAGCGGGAGCAAGAAAACAATGGATGCGAGAGTGAACTTCATGTTGATGTAGAGAGGGAAGGGAGCCGGGCTTCACAGAAGTCAAAAATGAACGAGAGGGGAAGGGATCCGATAAACTGGAAGGAGGGAGAATGAGCTCGGAGGATGGAAGAGACGAGGGACGGCGACTCACAAAGAAAGAGAAGGAGCAGCGCTGCTGCAGAATAACGGGATGGGGGGGAGGAGTAAGGACTGGGAGGGAAATCTGCGGGGGGGTGCAGCTATATATGCACGGGGTTGCTACGGCGACAGGGTGTTACCTCATTTAATCGAGGGCTCTGATTGGGCGATGAGCGGGCTGCCCGAGCTGGCAACCGTTGACGCGTCCAAAAATAACCCTTCGCTAGTCTCCGCGATCAGAAAGTGACAGACAGTCTTTATTTTTGCATCAGCCCCGTACTTACCCGCCGCTATCACCCGGCCTTGGGCTTCACCATGCACATAAACGACGCCAGGCTCTCCAGCTCCTTCACGCCCTGCCCCTCAAAGTGTCGTTGTGCAATCTTAGCCAGCACGTTCTGCACCTCCGCCACGTCCGCCAGTATCGGCGTACGCCCCTGCGCCTCGTCCTCCACCAATCGCGAGCTCCGTCGCCGGCTCTGTTCTCGCGACTCTCGGCGCACCCTGTTCGCAGCAGTGAGCGCTGCAGGCGTGCCCGCCCTCGACGCTCCGTCCCCCCGCCCCTGCAGCAGCGTCGCCGGTGGCGGCGGGTCCAGCGCGCTCAGCGGCGAAGGGTGGACGTTCGGTATCAGATCGTGCTGCGCGAGGTACCGGTGCAGTGCGTCCAGCGGCAGTGATTGGAAGTCCATCTGCCCGGGTCCACCAGATACATGAGAATACGCCCCATCACGATGATGGCGCGCGCAGGTGTGAATGCGCGGCAGTCGCATAGACACCACGGCACAACCAATATAGATGGAGTGATGCTCACCGCAGATCCCGACGCGTCGTCGTCGCCGCCCCTGTCCAGCCTGCGCACCTGCATTGCGCCCCCGATCGTTGACGGCGCAGCGAGCCCCGCGTCGACGCGCTTGCGCTTCACGCGTGTCTCCCCGTCCGCCTTCTCCGCGGCTTGTCGCTTGGCAGCGGTCGACGGGCCTGCGTATGCGGCGTCATCATTCGGTCGTCGACGCGACGGGTTGCGCGCGCGCGAGTTTGCAGACTGCGGCACACCGCTCATGGCAGACGCTGGTAGTGCATGTGGCTGCAGTGGCGTGGAGGTCGACGCGGTGGTGAGGGGAGGAGCCATGTAGTACCGTTCGATGGTGGTGGCGCGTGAGAACGACGTACGCGACAAGTGACTCTGTCACTGTGAGCCTCGGAGACTTCTGGGCTCGTGTCCTCGGCGTGCTCAGCTCCCTCCGTGTATCGTCCTTTCACCGACTTGCGAACACACCGGCGCAAGTAATACCTCCGTGCAGCTCGCTCTGAAGCCATTCTTATATCTGGCGCACGAAAAGTTCTTGCTTGCCTCCTGCAGCATCCTCACCCCAAACGCCCACAATGTCAACTTTCGGCACTCTCTTCCGCGTAACAACCTATGGCGAGAGCCACTGTGCATCCGTCGGCGCCATCATCGACGGCTGCCCGCCCGTGCGCAGCCCCTTGTCCCCCCTCTGCTGCAACCACACACTCACACACTCCCCGCCAGGGCCTCGAATTGTCCCCCTCTGACATTCAGGTGCAACTCTCCCGACGGCGGCCGGGACAGAGCAATTTGACAACCCCCGTACGCGCTTAGCACGTCTGCCGCATGTGCTCCTAGCCGCTCACGCTTGATCTGTCTCCACGTCCAAACGTCGCGCGCTACATCCGTCGTCCATTCCATGTGTAACAACAGCGCGACGAGAAGGACCTCGTGCAGCTGCAGTCCGGCGTCGAGCTCGGCGTGACGCTCGGCACACCGATTGGGCTCCTCGTCCGCAACGAAGACCATCGCCCGAAGGACTACTCCGAGACGGACCTCTACCCACGCCCGTCGCATGCGGACTACACATACCTCGAGAAATACGGCGTCAAGGCGAGCAGTGGCGGCGGGCGTAGCTCCGCTCGCGAGACCATCGGTGCGCATCTCCCCGTCCCAGCGCTCATCTGAAACCTGACCCCGCACTGCATATCCATCTGCATCACATATATCTGTCTCTCCGTGCGTCTGCTCCCTTGTTCCGTGCATCTGCTCCCTTGTTCCGTTCGCACTGCCGTGGTGGTCCCTGATCCCCCGCATACGCGTGCTGTGCGGGCTGTTTGATCGCTATTGGCGCATCGCGTACCGCAGGCCGCGTCGCTGCCGGCGCGATCGCGGAGCGGTACCTGAAGATCGCGTACGGCGTCGAGATCGTTGCCTTCGTCTCGTCCGTCGGCAAGATCGCGCTGCCCGCAAGCGCCGCGCGGGCGGGCGCGGACACGGACAACGACGACACGGACGACGCGCTGTCGCCCGAGTTCCGCGCGCTCCTGGGGAACGTGACGCGCGAGGAGGTCGACCGCTTCCCGACGCGCTGTCCGCACGCGGAGACCTCCGAGCGCATGACGCAGGTGCGCCTCCCTCCCTCCCTCTCTCCCCCTGCCGCTCCCACCAACGCACCCCGCCAGCGCATCATCCGCGCGAAAGACGCGCAGGACTCAATCGGCGGGACAGTGACGTGCGTGGTGCGCCGCGTGCCGCGCGGGCTCGGCGAGCCCGTGTTCGACAAGTTCGAGGCGGCGCTCGCGCACGCGATGCTGTCGATCCCCGCGACCAAGGCGTTCGAGATCGGCTCGGGCTTCCGCGGCACGGAGGTGCCCGGCAGCAAGCACAACGACGCGTTCGTGCGCCGCGCGGACGGCCGCCTCGGCACCGCGACGAACTGGTCCGGCGGCGTCCAGGGCGGCATCACCAACGGCGAGGACATCTACTTCCGGTGCGTCCGCGGCCTGTGTGTGCGCGTGGATCTGGGTTGGGGTTGACGTCGGCGTTGGGGATGCAGGGTCGGGTTCAAGTCGCCCGCGACGATCTCGCAGGCGCAGGCGACGGCACAGTACGATGGCACGCCGGGCTCGCTCGCTGCCCGCGGGCGGCACGACCCGTGCGTCGTCCCCCGCGCGGTGCCCATCGTCGAGGCGATGGCCGCGCTCGTCGTCATGGACCAGCTGCTCATACAGAACTCGCGCAAGGCCGCCGCCGCGCTGCTCCCGCCCATCACGACGCTCCCCCCGACGATGGTGCTCCCTAGCGCGCCGGCGGTCGAGGAGGACGAGTTGTAGGTCCGGATGCTGCTATGATGTATGAGCATATTACAATGTGTACAGGGGTATGTTATGAATAGAGATAGAAATACATGTGCTGTACAGAATTTGGCAGGATGCGAGGGACATGTTCGACAGAGGCGACAGCGATAGCGGCGTGAATACATAAAAACATGGCAAGAAGGATATCGATAACCGACCAAGAATATATGCGAAGGGGAGACGGCATACATACAGCACCAAGATACGCAGCTTTGCAGGGACTACTCCTCGCTGTCTGACTCGTCGAAGCAGCAGCAGCAGAGCGTCGTCTCGACCTGCCATCGCCACCACTGCACGATCGCACGCGATGAGCAGGCGCACGACAAGCATTTGGAAAACCACTCACATTTCCGCTGAACACCCGCCACGGCCACTTACCAAACACCAGCTCCTCCTGCGCGCGTATGCGCTCCTCCCCCCTCTCCGCCTCGCCTCCGCGCGTGTCCTCTCCCCCGTAAGCGGGCGGCGCGCTCCCGCGACGCAAAGGCGTGCGCTCGTCGTCCTCGAGCCCCGCGGCGCGGCGCCGCCGCCAGCGCTTCTGCGCGAGCACGGAGAGGCGCTGGCCGAGCGCGCCGCGCGCGGCGGCGTAGCGCAGGGGGACGGAGATGGACGACGACGGCGAGCCCGAGCCGGACGAGTCCGGGGAGTGCGCGCGGCGCAGCCCGCTCGTGATGCGCACGCGCGACTTGAAGCGCACGCGCCCGAGCTCGGGGCGCAGCGCGGGCTCGGGACATGCGTCGTGGGCGTGCGCGGGGCCGGAGGCGTGCGCGGGGAGGTCGGGGGTGCCGCTGGCGCTGAGGAAGGGGGAGACGTCGACGTCGGCGGCGATGTCGAGGGTGGAGTCTGCGGTCTCGCCGAGATGGAGCTGGAGGGCGTTGCCTGTGATGAGGACGGACTTGGTGGGTCGTGGGCGGTCGTCGTGTGCCATCGGGAACTTGAAGGGCGGAGGGCGACGAGCATGCGTGCTGCAGCTGCAGCCTGAAAAGACGAGCAGGTGATCAAGCTCAAGTGCGGGGCCAGAACGGGCGCCATCGCAGGCGCCCAAATGGCCGCCCGAGTAAGCCGAGTCCCGATCGCTTGCCTGGCCTCCTCACCGGCCTCACCGATTCCGCACCTTCGACTCAGTCATGCGCTCGCTCATCCCCGTTGCGCTCTGCGTTGGCAGCTCGGCCGCCGCCGCCTTCCAGCTTCCCTTCAGCATCGGCGACCTCTTCGCGTCGTCCGCGTCAAAGGCGACCAAGACACCAGCGTCCGACGCCGGCACCGCAGCATCTGCGCCTCCACGCATTGCCATCGTTGGTGCAGGCGCGGGCGGGTCCTCGGCTGCCTTTTGGCTCGGAAAAGCCAAGGAGCGGTATGGCCTCGACGTAGAGGTCGACATCTACGACAAGGCGAGCTACATCGGAGGCAGTGAGTTGTCACGATCCGGGTTTCCGCACATGTTCCCATCTTCTGACTGCGTCTGCAGGGAGTACTACTGTACGCCCGTATGATGACGACTCGTACCCGCCCGTCGAGCTCGGTGGCTCCGTTTTCATTCCGGTAAACAAGAATATGTGGCGGGCCTCGTCGGAATGGGGTCTGTCACGGATCGACTTCGAAGAGGAGGAAGGGGCTATGGGTATCTGGGACGGCGAGTCCTTTGTCATCCAGGTTTGCCATCCCGCGAGCGCGAACCGTCATGCCAATTGCGTGCTGACCCGTCGTACCAGACGAGCACAGTCGGCGGCACTGTTGGTTCATGGATCGATGCCGCCAAAATAGTCTGGCGCTATGGCATCTTTGCCCCCAAGAACACGCGCAAACTGTTCGTCTTTGCCCTTGTTTTGGTGGTCCACATATGATGCAGAGCTCTGATTGGACGGCGCAGGGTCAAGGAGATGACGGACAAGTACGTTGGGCTCTACACATCCACGCCGCCCAAGTGGACGAATATCTCCGACCTCGTGAGCGAGTTCGGGTGGACCGGTCTGACGTCTCAAACGGGCACGGAGTACTTCACTTCGAACGGCGTCTCGAAACGCTTTGCGAATGAGTTCATTGATGCGATGACACGCGTCAATTACTGCCAGGTGTGTGTGCTCCTGTAGTGGATGCAGGCGCAGAGGCTAATTCCCAGCGCGGCAGAATGCTGACAACATGCATGCGATGGTGACAGCATGCTCGTTCGCAGCGGGCGGCGCGTCGAGCGTCAGCGGCGGCAACTGGCAAATCTTCGAACACTTTGTCGAGGACTCCAACGCAAACGTCTTCCTCGACACCACCGTAAGCCCCTTCCCCCCTTTCCCCCACCAGCTTGTCACCATGCATGCCCTGTAGGTTACCGCTCTCAAGCGCACCTCGTCGTCCCATTGGACCCTCCACACCTCTGCCGGCACCTCCCAGACGTACCGCGCCGTCATCCTCGCGGCGCCGTTCCACAGCACCTCCATCTCCCTCCCGACACACCTTGCAGAGCTCATTCCGCCCCAGCCGTACCACCACATGCACGTCACCATCCTCACCACGACCGCGCCTGGCCCGAACCCCGCGTACTTCGGCCTTGGCGCGCACGGCGCCGCGCCGAAGCTCGTGCTCACGACCCGCGAGGGCGAGCGGAATGGCGGGAAGGCGCCCGAGTTCAACGCGCTGAACTATATGCGCAAGCTGCAGAAGTACAGTGGGAACACGACGACGGCAGAGAAGGAGGAGTGGGTAGTGAAGATATTTTCGCTCGCGCCGCTGTCGGACGAATGGCTTGCGGACATGTTCCAGGGTCAGATTGGATGGCTTCTGCGCAAGGAGGTGCGTTTCGTCTCTCTTGTCATCGTGGACAAATAATGACGTGCATGGCAGTGGGACGCGTATCCCGTCCTCCCGCCGACCACGACCTTCCCCCCAGTCAAGCTCGACCAAGGCCTCTTCTACGTCAACGCATTCGAGCCGTACGTCTTCCCGGCTGCCGTCTACCGTTACCATCCTGTTTAAGTTACTGACGTCACGCCAGATTTATCTCGACGATGGAGACTGAGACGGTTGCGTCGCGCAACGTCGTCGACCTGCTCCTCGCGGAGGAATTCGACGCCGCGATCTGTCCGCCCCGGGCCGCGTCCGCCAACGCAACGGAGGCGCGCGCCGAAGACGACGAGTCGTTCGTGTATGGGTGGGACTGCTGAGGGCTGTGCGTGCGGGGAAATGGATTTTGATATTCAGTAAGCTTGTCGTGCTATGGTGAAATACTGCGTGGACAGCCGTGTGGCTTTCCGGGTTTCGTGAGTGCTGGTGTCATGGCGATGCGTCCTTCTCCCTATTTATCCCCTTGCTTTCGAATTTGCTTATATGAATATAGATATGATCTTGGTACCTCCATACATTTCATCAATGGAATTAATATATTGCTCTGCATCGCGACCTCTTACACTTGTTGGCATCGCCGATGTCGTACCTGGGATTTAGAAGTCGTCGTGTGGCGGGAAGCCACGGTCTCAGGGTGTGTTTCTACGTAGTGATGATCAACCTCGATTTCGAAACATATACTGAATGCGGGCCGCGCCCCGGGGCCTTTTCTCCTCCGCGATGGAGAGATGCGCCCCCAAATTGAATAGATCTTTATTACTGGCGGCTTGCACGGTCAGATATATATAGTACAGTGGGCGAGAAGAAAGAAGAACTTCCTGTGGGTGTGGCTAGCTAGCTACCGCCGTCGAAGACAGTTCGGCAAGTGCTCCAATCCTCCGTGGTGTCGGAACAACGGACCTGCCTCTCACACAGCACACTTATCAGCACCGCGACAACACGCGCTGATTAAGAAGGCTGTTTGATGTCATTAATATGGCACGCATGCCCATCCCATGATGCCCACAAGCATCTTCAGTCGCGGTCAGTAGTTGTTCTTGACAGATGATATATGTCTTGATATGTATGATTTGTCGTCGATCCGTCTTCCACTTATAGACCTAAAATGGGGAGTTTCGCATACCCACCCTTGAGATCATGACGACCAAGTACGTACGTACAGCAGACCACACATACAGTATCCGTGAGTCCGTGAATATTCCACCGCGGCGTCTTCAGACAGATATACGGGTCGCGGGAGTCGCGTATTCACTATCGATGACAGTCGATCCGCCAGTGTGTGAGTGAGTCCCAGGCTGAGCCACAGATCATGACGACCACTTACAGCACCAAGCACAGCAAAATACACAGCGTCCTTGAGCCCGTAAAACACCTATAGATCGCTATAGCCCGCGACCTTTTCCCCTTCGCCCGCCGGCGCGGGGTCGTCCAGCGGACGGTAGACCCGCGCTGGCCGCGCGCCGTGCTCGCTCCTCGCGGCCTGCCGCCACTTCACCGCTGCGAAGATACCGGCCGCGAGCAGCAGCAGCAGCAGCACGCCCCCTATGGCGCCCACGACGATGATCGCGGTCTTGTGGCGTTCGAAGAAGCAGTCCTGCTGGTGCGCGGCGGACGCGGCGGCGGCGCTGAGAAACGCGGCGCTGCCGGGTGCTTGGGCCGTGTGCGGTGTCTCGGGGTCAGTGGACGCGGGTGGCTCCTCGATGCCGAAGATGAACGCGTCCGGAACCGGGTTGAAAGTCTGGTTGCCCGTGGTGTCGTTTCCGTCGAGCCGCGCAGCGACAAACTCGAGATGCGCCTTGGCGGGGTTGGTGAGAGCGAGGAGCTGGACATATGGCGCCGCCGACGCAGTGATGTTCGGCCCCCCCGGGGAGCCGGCGACGAAGTCACCAGCATTGATGAGCATGTACACGCTCTTCACTGAGAGAGCGCATTCGATAAGTTTCCGTGCACTTGCCGGTACGAAGAGCTGAACCTACAGAATGCATCACCTAGCAGTAAGTCGAAGTCGGGGGCCGGTTCCGGGGAAGGCTGAAACTACGATCGACATGTGTGAGTAATCATTCATGAGAGTATTGAGAATGCACTACGAACTGCGCCTGTGCAGAGATCGAGATCGCTGTCCGATTCGTGAGATAGGTCCAGGGGGTGCATGGGATATGACTGGCCGCCAAATTGAACGTAACGTTGACTTCGGCCTCACATGGTACGAGCCACAGGGCGACCGGAGCAGGCATAAACATGGCGCCGTCAATTACAGAGTATATCTGTTTCGCCACGGATCTGGGTTGAGGCATAACCACCCCCAGCTATGAAGTCACATACGGTAGCACACGAGCGTATGTTGATCCAGTGTCGAGAACAGTGACCAGTCTACGTTTGTCCGGGTTGCTTGGAATGGAACTCGAAAGGTTAAGCAGCTTGCCATTTGGACCGATGATGCCGTCCACGTCCAGAAGGACTTGCCAATCGGAAGCAATCACCTCGGGTGGATAGCTTGTCACACCGATCTTGGGCTGCTCGAAGATGCTGTCATAGCCGGAAATGACCTCTTCAATAGTCAAAGTGCCCGGTTGTTTCTTCGGTATCATTCAAGCGATTCAGAAAGACGGTGAAGTAGTTAGAAGTGCTGATATTTTGACCGAAGATCCGATCCAATGGTGGGGCATCTTTAAGCTGCCTAGAAACTTGAAGAATTTGCGAGGCTTCGTGGGGTCCGATGCCCATAATCCCTGTGCCTTCAGGGAAGGTGGTAGAAGCATTGGATATTCCAGTCGTCACCTCCACTGGGCCCGAGTTAGCAGCAGGGAGAACAGTTGACTCGTTGAAACTTACTAAAAGCTTGATCTGATACCGTGAACCCAGCAAACTCCAGTACGGCCGTCTTTATAGGCCCTGTAGAAAACGTCGCATGAGAAACGGGGGAAAGAATAGGTAGGAGCAGTGCGTACCGCTGATTGCGGTTCCATCCAGGTAGTCGACAGAAGAGTTGAACCCGTAAAATTCGCGCTCGATACGGCGCCCGACACCCAGAGGTCGGCGCTGCATTGCGGGTCAGACGACGTGGCCGGCGGCAGATATGATAGCCTTTCGCACCTTCCCGTATCTAGTAGTATCACAGTGAATGCCCGACCACCAAGAGTGATATTGACATGATAGGCGTCCTCCGTAGCGTTGAGGGTAACAGCGTGCACGCCGCTTTCCCGCCTCGACAGGTCTGTCGACCTTTGAGATTGAAGGTCGAGCCTGACGGCTACTACGCTGCTCATGGCAGCGAAGGAAAGATAGACGGAAGAAAGAAGGCAGCGAGGAGATCGCATGTCGAGGAAAAATAGTATGGCTTAGCCGCGACATGAGCGGCATTTATACCTGAGAGGGCGGGCGGCACGCACAGGCCACACCACGTTAAGTTGATCGATGGTCGTTCGCGAATAGCATTTGTGCCAGAACAAATCCCCGGGACGCGCGTGGAGCGCAGCGTTTGCGTCCGTGAGACGCGAGCCGCTGGTAGCCTGACGGCATAGGAATGCAGCACTTAAAAAAACAGCTGTGCGTATTCGAGCACAATACCGCACTGAGTGATGCGCCCATAGAAGCTGCTCACCGCCCTTCGCCGGTGTATCGAATCTCCGCCGCGCGGCGTACCAGAAAGAACATCGCCAAGCCTGTGCCTTCGGCGGCACTAGGATGATTTCGCCCAGCGATTCGTCGACAGGAAAGACGTATGGATAGACCTGGACATGGTGATGATTATCGCGCGGCCAGCGCTGTTGGACGGCGGCTGAGTATCTTCGATTTGGCGCCGCGGTTGACCGTGACAATGGTGGACACGAAGAAAGATAGGTCTCAAGTTATTGAGGATTACACCTTGGCCAGGCATATATCTATACGGCACCGTGGTAGCAGTCAGCACAATCAGCTTAGATAGAATGAAAATACTTATGTATGTTCGGATCGAAAGCAAGACCGTGGTTGAGAGCAAGTGCGCGTTGCAGTGACTTTGAGACAGGACCGCATCCAGAGTCGCTCGTATCCTTGCCATACTTACTAGTACTCCCTGTGGGTGCTTCAGGCAATCCCGACAGCGTGAAGAAAAATGAGAGGCGGGCCGGTGCGCAAACGCCATGAGCGTAGCGTTTGCGCTCGTGAGACGCGAGCGGCTGGTAGCCTGATGGCTGCCAGTGCCGGTGGTGGCGGGGACGCATAGGAATATTGTGCCAGAGCGATACTGGGAAAAACGCGAAGCGCAGCGGTTGCGCTCATGAATGATGAAACGCGAGTGCCGACGGTTGGTGGCTGATGGGTGGGCGGCAGCGAAGTGTACATCCTAGACCAAAAACACCGGTGATGAGTAGTACTCGAGAATAATGCTGCTAGTTGATGAGTCCATAGAAGCTACTTAACGCCAGCACCGCTCTGTGAATCCCTTCTCTGGTATCTCGACTCTCCGCGTAAAATGAAGGGCGGCACCAGTAAGCCTGTGTCGTTGGCGGTAGGGTGTCGCCCATGACGTAGAGTCCAGGAGCCTGGTACACCCGCCCCATAGACCCGGCTATCACCTCAAATCAATGATCCTTGCGCGCACTTGCGCGCCTCGCTCAGGATCAGGGCTCTTCAGCGCGGTTCGTAGAGATAGGCTGGATATGCTCGGGCAGGACGGTATACGGGAAGCAGTCGGGTTTCCATATCGATGGCGTTAGGTTGGTGCTAGTATGGAAGTGTAGGTGGTGGTAGGGCACGAGGAAGCCGCGAGGATGATAGCACATTTCGATTGACGCTTTCACCCCGAGACAGAGCTGGTATCGGCGGACCTTGCAAGTAACTCGAAGACGTGAAGCTTTACCCCGCGCACCTCATGAGGTTGCGCACCGGATTTCACGCAGAGCTCTCCGGAGTGGTATTGTAACCTGAGCTCCTAGTAGCAGCCTCCGCGTGAACGCATATTGTGGCTTTGGTAGGCGGGCTCTAGGGTAGTTGTCAGGTCCATATGCCGAGGTATCCGGACCGCTCCATGGTATGAAGCTTAGATTCGACGAGGGTGAGGGATGTCGAGGAGGACTGACTCCGAGTCATGAGTGAACTCCAGACTGACGGACTCGTCGCCGGATCGCGTCCACGTGATTTCACTTTCCTCTCTAAGTTACTGGCAAATTTGTTCTGGCACAAATGCTGTTCGAAAACGACAACGTTCACGTAGTGGCCTGTGCGTGTCGACGGCCCTCTCAGGTATGAATGCCGCTCACATCACTGCGTCGCCGCTCAGTCTCCTCCGCGATCGAGTTACCGTTCATTTGCATTCGATCACACTATGGCTTTCCAGAGTACATATGTGCACCCGACTCTACCAGACTCCAGAAATCGCAAGATTAGCGTGCCACTGCACGTCAAGCCTCAGGCCTCAGCGTCGCCACCCGGGGAGTAAATTTACAGTCAGAGAGTTTCACCGTTTGTTACACACAGTCCTGTTACAGAAGCTCTCGCGTACTACTTGCACCTCCTCAGCTAGCTCCTGAGCCAGCCTGAGCACCATTGAGATAATTAGCAGATATACATACACCATGCTGATGCACTATTTATATATCTGTAGTCGTACTGTCCATGTCATAAACTGTTGTCCGTGTGCATGAGCATCATGAGTTCGTAAACCTCCACCACGACTTTTAGATATCCGCCGCATCGCCAGCTACTAATCGTAGAACCTCACGACGGTCTTCACATCCTCCGCCGGCGCCGGCTCGTGAAGCGGGCGGTACGTGCGCCGTCCCGACTGGCGCCACTTCACCGCCGCGAAGATCCCGGCCGCGAGCAACAACAGCAGCAGCCCGGCCCCCACTGTGCCTAAAATGATGATCGCGGTCTTGTGGCGTTCGAAGAAGCAGTCCTGCATGTTCGCGGGGGTCGCGACGGCGGCGGCGCCGCTGAGGAGCGCCGTGGGGGCGTTCGGCGTCGTGTCGCTCCCGTTCAGCCTTGCAGCGACAAACTCGAGATGCGCCTTGCCCGGGTCCGTGATTGAAAGCAACTGAATATATGGCTCCGGAGTGTCCTTAGGGGAGCCGTCGACGGAGTTGCCGGCATTGATGAGCATGTACGCGTTCTTCACTATGAGGTTGCGGTCAATGAGTTTCCGTTCACCTGTTCGAGACGAGTTGAACTTACAGAATGCATCGCCGAGCAGTAAGTCGAATCCGAAAACGGGTCGCGGGGCAGGCAGGAACTACGATCGACGAATATAAGTAATCAGTTGTGCAAGCATGGAAAATACACTACGCACTGCGCCGTAGCAGGAAGTATTGTCCGGACCTCCGACAGCGAATGTTGCGTCCAGCGGGTGTATGGGATATAGCTGCCCACCAATTTTGAATGTGATATTGACTTCTGCGTCACATGGCACGAGCCACCTGGGGCTAGGGAAGTCTATAAACTTCGCGCCCTCGACTGCAGAGTATATCTGTTCCGCCACGGATCTGCGTGCCTCGTCGCTTTAGAGACCACATGCAGAGTGAAGGCACATACCCCTGTACGACAGAATATGTCGTTCCAGTGTCGAAGATCACGACCTGTCTGCTTTCATCTGGATTGCCGTGGATGACACTCGAGATATTGAGCGGCTTGCCATCTGGACCGATGATGCCGTCCTCATCCAGGAGGCCTTGCCAATTGGTGATACCTACCGAGGCGGACGGCTTCGGCTTCTCGCCGATCTTGGGAAAGGAATCCTGTGTTGGGAGCTGCGTCACGTTGATCTTGGGCTGCTCGAAGATGCTGTCATAGCCCGAGATGATCTCCCCGATAGTCAAGGTGCCCGCAGTTGTCTCCTCTGGATCGTTCAAGCGATTCAAAAACACGGTGAAGTAGTCTTTGGAGGTGCGAATGTTTTCACCAAGAATCCGATCAAGTGGTGGGTCGCCTTTCGTGTGGTGTAGGGCTGTACGGAGTTTTGACGCGCCATGGGGTCCAATGCCTAGGATCCCAGTCCCTTCTGGAAAGCCTTCCATTGGCTCCTGCACTTCTACTGCTCGCAGAGTTAACGGGGCGAATAACGGAAATGTACTGAGTGACTGACAAAATGCTTGATCTCGTACAGTGTATCCAGCCAGCTCTAGCACTGCCGTCTTTATAGGCCCTGAGAATGATGCCCATGAAGAGCGATTCCCAACATAGATAGGCGCAAGTTTCGCGTACCAGCGGCGTCAGTCCCATCCAGAAAATACAAATCGTCCTTGGCTCCCGTGGACTTTGCGTTCGGTACAGGACCCACGACCCAGAGGTCCGAGCTGCATCGAGCGGATGGATAAGCCAGGGAACATGCAAGTATGACATGCTCGACTCACCTCCCAGTGTCCAGCGACACGGTGAACGTTCGACCGCCGAGCGTGAGGTTGACTTGATAGCTCGTATCAGTATTGGTGAGAGTAACGGCATGACCGCCGCTGTTTTCAGACCGCTCTAGGAGTGCTGTCGACCGTTCGGACTGAAGGTCGAGCCGGACGGCTGCAGTGGTGCTCGCAGCACCAAACAAAACAAGACCGAGAGAAACAAGGCAGCGAGGAGGTCGCATGTCGAGGGGAAAACAAGGCTTAGCCGCTGCCAAAGCCGTGCGTCACGATAATTTTATATACCTCAGAGGGCAGACGGGCGCCAAGCCAACATCGACTTCTCTCGAACAACGTACAAATACCTGGGGGCACGTTGACCACAGCCTTCGAGCCCGAGATGCGCGGATTTCCAACCGTAAGAGCTGCCGGCTGATGGCGGCGAAGCGTATGCGCGCAGTAGCACTGCGGTACCTGGACGAATCAAGGTGGGCAGGCGAGCAGTGCACAACGGCAACAAGTGCTGCATCAATGCATACCAGTGCTGCTTTTGGGGCGGAGCGACATCCGCGCACCAAAAGGGGCATCGCCGAGCGACTGGTCTCTGCGGCCTTCCGCGGCCACAACCTGAATTCTACGCAGTCATTCGTTAGCAACAGATGCGACCATTACTACACAGCGCCCAAAGGTTCTGTCACCTGTGTACATTGGGTTTTGTTTGACGATTGGAGGCAGCTGAGCACGCTCGGGGACGACGGTGACCTAGCACGGAGACAGACGGGCAGCTGGGAGCTCAGGCGCGGCGCATAGTCAGCGACACAGCCTTCAAAGGCCAAGATGAGAGCAGCCTGAGACACGACAAAGCTTGCGAGTTCTGCTGAGTTCTACTGTCTTGGCACCTAGCCTGAGGGTATGTTCAACGTCTGAGGTGGTGGCAATTAGGCATCGCTGTCGTGCATGGCAACGCCGGCTCACCTGAAGTTCGAAAACGAGGGCATCGTCCGACGATTTCGCCCTAGGGTGGAGCTACTATCCGCGGACGACAACATCGAGCTCCCAGTAGAGTGCCCGCGACCGCTTCGGATGCGATATGTCTTCGTTTGCTCCGTTCTATGACCTCGGCCTTGAAAGAGAAACGGGCGGTTTGCCAGCGGGCGCCAGTCGTGGTCCAGATCGTCTGAAAAGTATGGCCACTGCCCGCTAGAGAAATTCTTGAAGGTTTCAGCAGAAACCAACGATTTCCAGACAGGACAGGCTACAAAGAGGTTGGTAAATTTGGGTCGTCCGAGTAAAGGCTAACGCCGCGCCGCCGCGGCGGCGTGCGAAGCTTCCCCGGGCCGGCCCGAGGATTCCGCTAGCCGTCAGCCTAATAATGGGGCCTGGGCCACCAACTGCACCAAGGAGTCACGGTTACTGCAGTTTGTCGTCATGTCAAGAGCCAGCAGGCAGCAGACAGCGTGGAACAGGTGAGCAAGAGTTCCACTTGTCGTTCTCAGCTGGCGCTCGCGATCGAGACTCTCTTTCACCTACAGGATACGTATACGCCCGGGCCCCATCACGATGATCGCGCGCAAGTGTGAATCAGAATGCGCGGCAGTCGCGCGGTAGCACAGCCATCGCAGGGGCTGCGCGGAGCCCGGCAACTTACTAATTACTATCGGCGACTATCCAACTCAGCGCAAGCGAAACCTGTTTATTTCTGGACCGTCAAAGTGACCAGCGTGCTAACATACAAATCATACTGAGTACACTGACAGGAGCACAACACAAGATGAAGATGCCAAAAAGATGCATGTCAAAGTGCTCAAGATCATTAAGTTACGTGCCAAGACTGATCTATATATGCATGCTCGCGCACAAAGGCGGTGGTGATATGAGAGAGGGAGGAGAAGACGCGAACCGAGAAATCGGGCGGACAGGTTACATATAGCGCATGCCGTCCACGAGAACGCACAGGATTAAGGCGTACAAGAAACCAAACACGAATGTAATGCAACGAAGACCGGTGCCAATGTCAAAATAAAACAGAACAGAGCGCAGACGACCGCGTGACTGTCTGCGAGTAAGTAATAACTCTACAATGCGCAAAATCCCAGAGACAAATGACGAGACGAGACACCAGACACCCAAAGAACCGCATAAGGATGCATAAAAAAGATCGAAGATAGCCACCCACCGCCGTCGCCGCTACAACGTGCCCTCCGGGGGCGTCGCGGGCGCCGTCTTCTGGCGCAGCTTCTCCGGCGCAGACTCCTCGTCGCTGCTGCGCAGCCGCCGCTTGATGCTCGGACGCTTCGCGAGGCGCGTTTCGCCGCGCTTGTCCTCGTGCGGGAGCTCTGTCGGCGACGGCCCGCGCTTCGCGTTCCCACCCGACATCGCCATCGCGACGCTCTGCACGACGGTCATGCCCGCGTCCGACTTGTGCGCAGCGTGGCGCTCCGCCTCGCGCGCGCACTCCGCCGCGTCCGTGTCCATGAACGAGTCGCCGTACAGCTCGCGCTCCTCGTCGACGAGTGCGAGCACGCCCTCGATCACCGCGCGGTGCACGAACACGTACTGGCGCAGGCTCTGGCACAGGCTCATGCGCTGCTCGCGCATGTCCTCGATCACGCGGTGGATCGGCTCGTCGAGCGTCGAGAGCAGCGGCGGCGAGTTCTTGTCGTCGTGCAGCCGCCGCGGCTGCGTGTAGTCGAACGCGGGCGGCGACGTCGCGCGTGAGGCCGCCGAGGACATTGTCGTCGGCGCGAGCAGCAGCGGTGAATCGCTGTCAGGCTTTGGCGGCCGAACGCTCAAGAGTTGCTGCTTTTGCTGCTGCGCGATGTTGCCTAGTGGCTCCTTAGCAAGGCCGCTCCGCGAGACGTCGCCGCCATCACGAATGCGCGACGGGAGGTCCACCGACGACGGGTCCGTCGGCCAGCTGCTCTCATTGCCCGAGAACAGCGATGACGGCGCCGTCGAGCGCGCAGCCGGCGAGTCTTCACTGTCGGTCGCCAGCGCCTGGGCGAGCGTGCGCGGCGGCACGCTGGGCAGCACGAGTGGCGGCGATGACGAAAACGGCGCGCCCAGGCGGCCCGTAGGCACAGAAAAGGTGCGTGTCCTGGGGTCCACCTGCGGGGCGGTTGCAGGGAGCGCGCTGTAGCTGAGACTTGTCAAGGCTGAGAACGGGCGCGGGAGGCTCCCCGGGGGGTTCATTGAGTTGCTCGAGTCGGACGGCGCGTCAGGTGACAGCGAGCGCGAGTCGGGCGACACGCTCGAGGGTGGCAGCGATATAAACGAGCCGCGCGACGGCGGCATCCGCGGCGCCTGCGGCGGGGACATCGACGACGATGCCGAGGTGTGGGTGCCGCGGCGCGGGTCTGCGCCAATCCAGTGCGAGGTTGTGAGCGCGGGCTTGCGGTCGATGTCCATCGGCACCGACGACGCCGCGCTCGAGTCGGCGCGGAGGAGCTGTGGGCGCGCGGCGGCGACAGGGACGTGCACGGCCCTCTCGCCTGCAGCGGGCAGGCTCATAGCGAGCGCCGCGTCCTTCATGACCACGCTGCCGCCGCCGGATGCCTCGTCGACATCCATCCTCTCGCGCGGGCTTCCGCTCCCACCGCTCCCACCGCTGTTGCCGCTCCCGCTCGCATCGTTCCCGCTCCCGCTCGCATCGTTCCCGCTCCCGCTCGCATCGTTCCCGCTGCCGCTGGCGAGGGCGCCGCTGTCGCTGCCGGACGCCTGCGAGTCTGCATTGCCCGCCGCTGCTTTGGTCTTGAGCTTGCCCTCGCGGCTCTTGCGCATCTCGCGGCGCACGCCGTCGAGCACCGCGTCGACCGCGATGAACCCGCCCGTGCGGCCCACGCCCGCGGAGCAGTGAAGAAGCACCGGGTGCTCGCCGAGCGCGTGCTTCATGATGCCCGAGTTCGAGTCGACGTCGTCGTCGAGCGGCGGGCTGGTCGACCCGCTGCTGCCGGTCCCGCTCGGGGAGCCCTCGTCGCTGGTGCGGCGCACGCTGCCGCCCGAGCTGCGGATCGCGCGCCCGCGCCAGTGATCCGGGCGCCGCACGCCCTCCCACCCGCCGCGGGCCTCCTCGCTGACCTCGGTCTCGCGCTCGACGGTGCGGATGAGCTTGAGCACGCCGCGCGGGTCATCGGGCACGTTGAGGTCGGGCCACTCGAGATACTGCAGCTGCACGACGCGGCGCGGGGGCAGCGAAGGGTAGCCGGTGTGCGTGAGCTCGAGCACGCGCCGGATCGTGTCGGCCGCGGGGGTGCGGTCCGGGGGTTTGCTCATGACGGGGAAGAAGGAGCCGCTGGGGATCACGACGCGCTCGCACTCCTCCTGGGCGCCGCTGACCTCGACGACCTTGAGGCGCAGCGGCCCAAAGACGGTGCCCGACCAGTAGTTGCCGCACTTGATGACGGCGCCTTCGACTTCGCGGGTGAGCATGACGATCACGTGGACATTCTGTTCCCACACAAGTCTACGCCGAAAGACCGAGACCCAAGGGCGAGACCGTTCGACGATCGGAGTTGGGATGGGAGGGGGGAGATAACGGTTAGCGCAGCTCATCACAATCACTCGGAAATCAAACTCACAGCCAGAAATCGTTGAACGTCTCTGGCAGCGGGCCTTGTGTTGCGATGTACCGCTTCTTGGTGCTGAGGGGCTGAACGTAGGATGCGTTGACATAGTCGTCGCTGCTGGAGGCCTTGGGGGTCTCCAGCGGCAGCGAAAGCACGGTGCCCCCGGGCAGGGCGAGTTGCGCCGGCGGCAGGAACTGGCTCGCCGGCGGCAGTTTGAGTGCGTGTAGCGGGGCGGGCTCGCTCTCCTTCCGCTCAGGGAATGTGGACGGCCTGGTCTTTGACTTCTGGAGGCGGACACGTGCGTGCTCGAAGGGCCAGATATTGCGATATCTACCGGCAGCATCGGTCAGCCATCGGTGGGCGTCTCGAGCTACACACACGCACCTGTTCTTGGCGCCCTTCTCTACCCCAGCTGTTATACTGTACGGGAATCCACCCTTCGCGTGACCGCCACGCGTTGTCCCCTTTGCCCCGTCCTTCCCCGATCCAGAGCTCGTCTTTTTGCTCTTTCGCCTCTTCCCCTGCTTCGTCCGCCCGCCTCCCTCTCCGTCGTCCCCAATAACGTCCCCGCTCTCCCGCGAATGGTGCTCCATCACTCCCATCAGCCGCCGCTGCTCGCCCAGTTCGATGCGGTAGAACTGCATCGCCAGCGCTTCAGAGCCCTCGGCCATATCTTCGCCCCCCTCGGCGTCGTGGGGAACGCCAGGCTGCGTCGCGGGGAAGTGCACGCGTAGGGGCGCCTTGACGAGGTCCTGAGGCTCCCTCCCGCTGCCGCTGTCTTCCCCGCTGTCGGTCCCGCTCATCTCGCTGCCGCTGCGCCCGCTCCCCAGGCCGCTTCCGCTCCCGACACCATCGTCCTCTTCCTCGTCCATCCCCTCGCCATCGACGCCGGCCCATCGCCCAATCTCGCGCAGCCACAAGAACGGCAGATCCGTCACACGTTCCTTGGCGTCCTTGCTTACCCGCAGGGTGATCCGCTCCGTGATACCCTGGGAGAGCTCGAGATTCTGGCGGATGGTGTCGTAGAACGGGTTGTAGGCAACGCTGCCGGATGCCGGGGCGGACTCGCCGGATGCGGGGTCCACTGGCGCCGAGGGATGAACGTGCTCGCGGGCGGCGGCGGCGGCTTGCTTACCGAGGTATCGCTGGTGGTGCGCCGCTCCAGATCGCTGAGAAGACGTGGTGGAGCTGACTGTGAATGCGCTCATGGGCAGGTGGTTTGGGCGGAGCGCTGGCCCCCGCGCGGGCAAGCCGGCGTCGGCCATCTCGATCGTCGGGGAGGCCATGTTCGGGGGAGAGGGAGACTCGTCCTCGTCGTGGTCGGGAGCCTGCTCGGAGTCGACGAGGTCGTGGCGTTCCCGCCAGACGGTCTGGAAGCCGCCCTTGAGCCAAAGGAGCTGGTGCTCCAGCTTGACTCCACCGGCTGGAGAGGGGGACGCCGCGTGGACGGGGACGCCGAGCTCTGTGCGGAACTTGCGCAGCAAGCCGAGGATGTTGTTGCCCTCTGGGAGGACGGAGGAGTCGACGTCGTATACAAGAATGCGATGTGCGCTACGCCACTGGGAAAATTTTCTGCGTGCGGCGCGGTTGGGGAGCATCTCAGCGAGCTTCTCTGTGGAGAAGAGCGGGCGACGGAGGAGCGTCGAGGGCACGGACAAGGGCAATGCGCGCGGAAGACGGGAGGTGAGGTAGGTCGGAAGGGGTCGGAGGTCGAGGATGAGGGCATGGGGGTCCTCGAGCAGGCTGGGGAGGTCGTGTGGGGTGACGGCGGAGAACTGAGCGGCAGCTGGGGAGGGCTGGGGCTGGTGGTGGTGGGGGGAGGAGTGCTGCTGGGGGGGTCTGAGGGCGGGGGATGGCCTGGATGGGCCGGGGATGGGCGGGAGGGAGAGGGACATGGGAGTCTGCCTGCGGTGTGGGATGGAGAGGGCGGGTTGGACGGCGGGGACGAGGGCGGCGCTGTAGCGGGCGTCGATGGCCTTTGCAAAGAGGTCTGTTGCGCCATCCTGGTCGTCGTCTGCGGCCTGCTGCTTTGCGTGTGGAAGGGAGAAGAAATCCATGTGTGTTGGCGACTGGCGAAGAGGCGGGACGGGCAACAAATCGGTTTCCTTGTACGTTCTGGGTCCTGCCTTGCCATGACGTCACATGCCCAGACATCTCCCCCGACGCCATGATGTCATCCCCGCCCCCCGTCCTCGACGTCCGCGACGACGACCCGGCGACACCACCCGCGCGCACGCCCATCGACCGGCGTCCCTCCGAGGCCGCCACGGCGCGCAGAGGGCGGGCAACGCGCGTCGGAGCGCGAGCCCAGCGACCACGTCCATTTCCATCACATTCCACCGACGTCCATCGCGCATTCCAGCGACCGCCACGTGATGCCCCGTCCTCCCAATCGCCGGCTGCCCCACGCAACGCTGCACGCTCGCCGTGGGCCATCATAAGTGGCCATGGGCCTGGCCGAGGCCGCGCAGACCCCTGTGCTCCCTGTCTACCCGCCCCTCTTGCGCCCCATGCTCAATGCACCGGACGCCCGGGCGCACTACTGCTCCCAGCCTCCTCAGGTCGGGGGTGCGCCTACCGTACTCCGTGGAAGACACACACTGGCCTTCTAGCACCGTCGCCTGCACGCGTGCCTACCCCCGGCGCAACGAACCTTGCCCGTTGCGGACGGATATACTCTCGCCCTGCATCCCATCAGACGTTTCCTTCCGCGCGCGCTGCCTGCCGTGCAACAGACGCAGTAGCAGCCACCAGCAACCGCGTTGGACGTCCGTGTCACGCGTCGCATCGGGCACGGCGCGCTTCCTGTGCAGCGATCTCGCGCGGGCTCTGGCGCGACGCTTCCACGCCCGCGCGACGGCACGCACCTGCCCCATTCCGCGCCGACCCTACATATTCACATCCGCCCACCCTAATCACACAATATTAGCCTGCCTTCCGGGCGAGGCCTCCCGCACCGTGACCGCACGGCCCACGTGCCTCGGCGCCTGTGCCCTCGTGCCCCGTTCCGCGCTGTTCTCCGCCGTTCTGCCAGTGCGCGGTGCCCAGCTGCCCTGCCCAAGCCTTCGTCCGCCGAATCCAGCGTCACGCGCCCAGCCCCGCCACGTCGCGCTCTGCGGTACGCTCGCCGTCCCGAGCATGCCCCGCGCCAATGATCCCGGCGCGCCCACGTTGATCCTCGCGGCATCGCGCCGACACGACTGGTAGACTATCGCGGCAACGGCAACCACGTTCGCCGGCCCCGGCGTCCTCTCGTCCGTCTTTCCTTCTGGCGAGTTCTGTATGACATCATGATCGAGCGGCCCGGGCGATCAAGATATCCTTCCAAAGCCTTCTAAGGGCACGGGCTCTGGGGCTGTGCTGGCCGAACTGCAGCAAGCAGCCCTGCGTACCGTCTCTCTACTCGTCCTCGTTCTCCGTTCTGCCCTCTGACGATCTCTGGACCCTTTCTCGAGCGTTGAACATCCTGCATGTCGTCACGTCGCGCGGTTCCTTCGAGTTGCCGGCGCACAGAGGGCGCAGGGCCGCAGTGCGAATATATACCGTCAAGTCGCACACACAATGATGGCCGGCGTGGCATCCGCTGCTGACCTCGGGGCCCGGACTAGCGAGCTACGCGTTGCGCGACCGAGCACAGCACCTGTTGGCAACCAGCGCCTGCGCGGTTCTCGGAGCACGCCTGTCCGCCGTGGGGGCTCGCATACCGCGGGGGCCTGGGAATCACGGTGCGAGGGCGACGATGTCGACGTCGCTGTGCTGGCTACGTTCGTGGTCCTGCGAGTCGGACTTGGCTGGGCGAAGAAGCTCCACGATTGTTCGAGGCAGGGCCGAAAGATCGCGTCAAGATAAGTTACTAACTTGGATGCTCGCAAGCTACTAACAGACTCGCGGATCCACATCCCTCGTGCTCAGCCGCGCGAAGGGCGCGGCGACACCCACGCTTGTTCGGGACAGGGCCGCAAGGCCGCGTCAAGGCAGCCTCGCGAGTCTACATCGTGCTCAGATGCAGGGTGCCCCGAGACAAGCAACACGTTCGGTGAAGTGTAGCAAGGCCCGCCCTGCGTCCTCGAAGCGAGGTGACATCACTCTTCAGATCTGGCGGAAGAACGGGTACGGGTGCGTCATGGAGGCCCGGATCACCTGGGCGTGCCGCGCTCTCTGCAGCCAGGCTCTTCTCTCGCTCCAGGTGCGTGCTGCGCGACGCCGCCGGTGGAACGCGCGGAGCACACGCGATTAGACCTTGCTAGCCGCATCTATCGGATTGGACGATGATGGATGGATTGGTGGAGTCTGATAGAGTCTGGTGCCCCCGACCCTTGACGAATAGCTATCTGTACATAGTCGTTGTGACGAATGCGAAAGAAGTTTAACTCGATGATCAATCATGTAAATTGCCCATTTGCGATAGAGAACTCTTGAGAGTTAACGAACGCTGAAAGCCATGTGCTCGCCACAGGCGCGTTTTATTGACTCATACGAGCGATGGCTGTTGGCGAAATAATCTTTTGATCGCCAGCTGAGAGTGACGACGCGGAGAACTCCCTCACCTATTCCTCGCTGTCTTAAGTTGCCTGCTAGCTCCCGACATGACGACATAAGTGGCAAACTTTAGTTATATACTCAACAAGATGCCCAGCGCTCGGGCGGCGTCGGATCAGCACCATGAACTCAATGTCGGCGCTATCCGTCCTCGACGATGCTCGGGCTCATCGATCATCACATAGCATGCTCAAGTGCTCGTACCCACACTGTGTTTACATTAATGTCCCAGTTCTGTTATATACTATGAAAATGTCCGTGTTACTGGAGAGTAAGTTTTGCGTAATCGTGTCAACGTGGCCAGGAGTCCGTATGAGATGTCCGTTTTTCAGGAGAGTAAGTTTTGCGTAATCGTGTCATGGCGGTGATCGTGCGCAGGAGTCCGTAAAGCCTCCACCTCAGCTGTTAAATATCTGCCACCTCGTCAGCTCCGAATTCAATCGTAGAACCTCTCGACGTTCTTCATATCCCCCACCGGCCCGGGCGCGGGGTCGTTCAGCGAGCGGTACGTGCGCCGTCCCGACTGGCGCCACTTCACCGCCGCGAAGATCCCGCCGATGAGGAGCAGCAGCAGCAGCCCGCCTCCCACCGCACCTGAAATGATGATCGCGGTCTTGTGGCGCTGGAAGAAGCAGTCCTGCGTGTTCGCGGGGGTCCCGTCGGTGGCGGCGCCGCTGAGGAGCGCCGCGGGGGTATTCTTCGTGTGGCTCCCGTTCAAAACAAGGTCGAGAAGCTTGGCAAAGTTGGGCGTGCCCAGGCCGGTGACCTGCAGAATCGCAGACACTCAGCTCCGGCATGACAGCGTACAGATCGCGAGCACGTACCGGATCCCAACCGGCGACCGCGGGGAAGCCCTTCGTGCCGCAGCCCGGGTTGCTGCCGGATGTGATGTCGTTGAGGGCAGCAGCGCCGGCGGCCGAGTACAGTAAGGGGTTAAGGAACCCGAGAGGGCGCCTGCCGGCCTCGATGAGGCGGTCATTGAGGAGGCCGATGACACTGGCGAATATGGGGGTGGAGCAGCTGGTGCCATCCACCGTGGTGAAGTTACCTCCCTGGATAATGGCGACATTCTGTCCAATGGCGGCGACGTCGGGGTACCCGCGACCGCTTGAGTTGTACAGTCCGCTGTGGGTGGAGCCGAGTGTCTTGAGGTACGCAGCCTTGGCCTGACGCTGGTAGTCGGGTGTGCTGAAATAGTTGGAGAAACCACCCGCAGAAAGATCCGCTGCCCTCTCGTCGGTGCCCGTGGTCCCGCCGACGGAGGTCAAGCTAGAAGGCGGGTGAGTGGAGTGACGACATCGGCGGGAAATCGGCGGAGAACACGTACAAAGGGCAGACCGAGGGGAAGGACGGGACGAACTTCGTGCAGTTAGAAGGCTGGTTGCCGGAAACACCACCGTCGCCGGATGAGAAGAGGACAGTCGTTCCGAGGGCACCGAGCTGCGCAAAGGCGTTGCAAGGGAGCTGTCGAATGATAAGCGCCGATAGTTATCCCGGAGAGGGCGAGTACTTACTTGGCCAGTGGTACCGAGATCGCGCTCTCGTCCTCGCCGTAGCTGGTGGTGAGGACCTGATTAGGAGTGGCCTTGTCGAGGAGGTGGTTGACAATGTCCAAGAAGCCGCTGAGGCGGCCATCGCGGAATTCCTCGCCCACGGAGATGAATACAGTGGGCACACCGGTCGCGATGCCAACGGTATACTGGATGTCGAGGTCCTGCATTTCCTGTCAGAAACTGGGCGTGTGGTCTGGCGAAGATGAAGAATTGACCGCCTCAATGCCAGCATCCTCCGGATCCTGGAAATTATTACCACCGTCGATAGTCTCCAAGGCGAAAGTGGTCGACGGGGAGAGATCCTTGCGGGTGGTCTCCAGGAATATCTGAACATGCCTGATCAACCCGTGCCTCGTTGGCCAGCTAAATCACAGTATATTCCGCACCTTCAGGTCAAGACGATTCGCGAACTGCTCGCCGTACCCAGAGACTGCGATCGAGTTGGACTTCTGAGTTGCAGGTGTGGTCGGGATGCCGTAGAGCGACTGGAGGCAGCCAGGGGTGAAGACGTTGCAGGTTGTATCGGCGCTGACATTGCCTAGCCGAACAATGGAAGACAGGGGTGTGGACACTGTCTTGGGTCCAAGAGGGCGGGTGAACCTGTTCATCATCTGCAATCAGCAAGACAACTCATTATGAAAAGGCACGTGGCAAAGTACGAGGTCGTCGGGTGCACGAGGTTGATGTGCTCTTGGAGGGAGGCGGGGATGGAGTACTGGAGAGTGTGAACGGAATCCGCGCCGGATACGTCGTGCGTGTAGGTGGTGAACTGCGCATCGAAGAGTTCATTGGCCTTTGCGACAGACGTCTTGATGCCAATCCAGTCGCCAGAGGGGGACACTTTGCTCCCCTTCAGGCCATTCTCAGCGAGCCAGGCGTTGACAGCATGGACCGTCTCAGGCGTCGGCGCGACAAACTTGTGCACCTATGTCAAAAAGGGTTCAGTACAAGCTCGACGGCCCTGGCAGTGACTGCCCACCTCTTCCTTGGACAGATGCTGCCCGTAATGAGCACTGCCGGGCGTGCTAACGTCGTAGAGCGCATCATGGAGCCCCTTGATGTCGGTCTGCTTGAGCGCCAGACGCAGCGAGAGCACCTTGTCCGAAGGCGCGGGGCCTTTGCTGGTGAAGCCCGCTGGCGAGTGGTCGCGGCGCTCGTGCACGCGCATGTCGCGGGTGGCATGCGGCTTGGCGAGCGACAGGGTGAGTAGGGACGCGAGGAGGATGGCGACTTTGACCATCGTGGCTGGGTTGGACTCCGGGGAGAGGAGAGGGTGGATTGCGAGTGCACTCGGACTCTGGAGGATGCAGGTTGCCATAATATATAATATAGGCAGGCATCCCTAGTAGCTTGGCGGGCGGCAAGTCAGCACCACGACTGCCGTCCAGCCCGTCTGAGGCTGTAGCACAATGGCCCTATGCGATCCCCATACAGCCAGAAACCGCAGGAAGAAATTCGCCGGCTCGAGTCGATGCAATGCGTTATAACTTCACGGGCCTCACGGGCAAACGATGATCGGAGGGCTGTGCTGATGAAGGGAAACATATACATACAAAAGAAAGTCCATGCCATAAAGTCACGCACCTAGAATTGACCTAGAACTCGTTTATGCATCGTCTTCCTTGCTGCTGCTGAACAAGTTGCGTATCCACTTCACAACGGCGTCGTCGATATCGAAGGCATGCACCACGATTGCGCTGAGTTGTCAATAAGCCGCAGATTGTAGCGCGAGGCTCGCGCATGCGTGCAATGCAGCACACAGCCTCGTCGCGTTACGACGATGGGATATATGATACAGGGCTGGCCCTGGGTTGTCTCCCATATTTGTCAGCGAGCCGGCGCCGCGGCTCGGCGGCCCCGATACAGATCTTCCGCCCATACCGCCGCCTGCCGCTCATATTAGATCTGCAACGCGCGCTACACCTGGAACACAAACGCGTCGCTCGTTCAATACGTAGGGCTGCCGTGCGGGCCGCGTGGCTGACATACGGCGCGATACCACACAGCTCGGCGTAGAATCCGGAATACTTACTTAGGGTCATAGGTTGGAAGGAGGATCATATTGGTATTTCCACTACTGGCTTGCACCATGGTACAGCAGCTGATCAGCAAATATAATTCAGAATTTGCATGCATATGCCAGTCTGGACAGGGGACGAGATGCGCGAGCAATACTTATTCATGCACGATGAGCTGGCTTCACTTCCATGCAGACAACTTCTCCCCACACAGAGCCATATACCGGCGGCGTCTGCCGTTGGTCGGCTCGCTGTCAGTCCCCGCTGTGACCGTATCTTTCGTTGTCGATGGCTGCGCGATTAGCGCCGGTGTACCGAGTGCGTCCATCCGACGACGCAGCAGAAGCTCCACCATCCCCTACGGTCTACAAATTTATACCCTTCGCACAGACCTCCCACTGGCACCTGACGCTCCGCTCGCGGACAATATTGCGGACCCCGCGCCCGGCCTGCAGGCTTCGCGTACATGAACTACTTCCGGCCTTCCACCACCCACCTGCGTTCTACGGCGCGTTGGAGGACACGATGTTCCGCTGACTGCGCCTTGTGCTCTATGCGCGGACCGCGTCCGAGGATCCGGGCGAGGTGCCTGGCGAGGATGCAGGGATGCCGAACCGCCAATATCGGCCCCCTGAGTCATCCATCGCGACGCTTTGATGACAACTGCGCGCTCAGGTTATAAGTTAGTCTCTACTCGAAAAGCGCCGCTGCGGGCGGCCGCTACCTTGCCCGCTTGTTGCCAAAACCGTATACAGTCGCAACGCACGGATAGGATAGGATAGGACTCTTGTGGGGACGAGATACAAACATAGCCCGGGTTGTAAATGTGCCTGTAAATGTGCCAGACTCATTACGGGGGGTGAGAGACCTTGCCAGGGCAAGGTAATCTGAGTGGCGACTCTCAGTGGCTGGCGGAACGTCTATCTACTACACATGGTCGGCCACGGAGACCATGTCACACTGTCGACATCTAGTCGCCCAACTCGATGCCTATCACTGACGTCTGAAAAAAAATTTCTTCTTACAGTAGCTTCCTCATAGTCAACCCCGCAGCCAGCTGTATACCACTCCATGAGTATATCATCTTCGGACGGGCCCAGCGTGTGTGAACGGCAGCGTGTCGCTGTGGCAATTTCGGAAGTTGTCCCAGGAGGACGATAGGTCTGTATCGCCTATGACGCCCATCAGCAACCTGTGAATCTTGTACGCGAAAAGGAGGCGTTCTCGGCTTCGAGTAGCCGCCTGGCGATTTGGTCGGTATTTCGACATCCGCATCCAAGGCTAAGCACCACAGTTCCGGTCCCTGGGACTCGGAGGGAGCTCCCACTACGAGCCGCCCGCTAAAGACCTTGGCCCCCACTCTGTCCTGATGTTTGGTCGTTCTTCGTGGTGTTGCTCAATAGATGGAGGGTGGGGGTGGTCGGCTCTTGGATCAGGAAGTGGCTGTACGCATGCGCAATTTCATGTAAAATTGTCGCAGCAGCTAAAGTGCGTATACGGGGCAAAAGTGCAAGGTCTGCGGCCTAATCTCAGCCTTCACAAGTGCAAAAGGAAGGAGTACAGACCTTTGCATGTCTCGTATTGACCAACGAGCCCGGTATGAAACGTGATAATGGTACGTCTATCGGCTTGTGCTTGTGTTTGCCCCATGTTGGGGTGCCCTTCTCGTCCAGAGTCATACCTCGTTTAAACGTGGGTATCTTGGTATTGAGGGACTCGCAAACGCCTCTAAATGTGCTGGCAAGTTGGAGCCCTTGCCTGAGATGTCCACGAATGAATACGCGCATCGGACACGGGCATCTTGTTTTATGATGTCAATAACTTCGTCTAGAAACTCATTCCACTGGCGTGGAGGTGGCAACGTCGACATGGTGGCTCTGGAAGAAGCTTTTGAGGTGAGTATGCCAATTAGACTGTGTAATAAAGGTTTCTGTACCTGGTGGTTAGAGCAACAGTGCCGGCGGACGTTAGGGATGAGTACGAGGCGCCACAACATCGAAGAATCTAATGGGTTAGTCGGAGCCGACTCGCATTGAGAGAAGTCGAATCGGAAGGGCATCGAAACCGTGCCGACGCTAGCGATTCTCCAAAACACTGGCAAGACCTCACGATACGTGACAGTCCATCCTCCGCCATCCAGCCAGGCTACAGTGTATATCCATACATACCGTTACAGGGCTGTTCTTTCCCTACAGGCGCGTCACATATACCCCTCGCGCAGCACGAGCGGGCGCATCACACGCGCCCAGTTCTCGTCCCAGGTCCCCCACGCAGCCTCCTCGCCCTCGTCATCGCCCACCGGCGATGGCCGGAGCGCACGCGCACTCGTTGCAGGCGTCGGGGCATGGTACGTACGCTCGAGGGACGCGCGTAGGGTGCTGAGCGCAGGGCCATCGGGGAAGGCCGCAAGGAGCATCTGTGACGTATGAGATGATTGCAAGAAGAAAGGCGGGGGCGTGAGGAACGGACCTCGAGCTGGTGCGCGAGCTGGTCGGCCGTTTTGAATATGAGCCCGTTCTTGCCGTCCTGAACGAGCTCTGGGAGGCTAAAACGAAGTCAGGTTGAGTGGAAGGAAAGAGGGGAGATGGCGGGGATTACCAGGCAAAATCGAGCGCGCACACGGGCAGCCCACACCCGAACATGTCGACAACCTTCATTGGGAGGTCGAGCGCGGAGGAGCTTGCGTGCAGCGACACGCCGATGTCGGCCGAGCCTGTGCATACTGTGTCAGCTTCTGAACCCAGCCCTGACGTTCGCGCGCACCAAGCAAGAGCGGGTAGTCCTCCGCCTCGAGCCACAGGCTCACGACGCGCACGTGTGCCCACTTCATCTGCAGGCGCTGCGCCTCTGCCATGTATTCTGCGCGCCTCGGGCCTTTGCCCGTCACCACCACGAGCACCTTCGGCAGCGCGCCCTCTCGTGCTCGCGCGTCGTACTGACCGAGCGCGTCCAGTAGGATGGAGAAGTCCTCGTCGTCTGTCCAGCTCGTGCTGCTCACGACGAGCGCAGGGCGCTCCGCTCGAAGCGACGGCATGTCTAGCTGTTGTTGGTGAGAGCTTACGCTAGATCTGGGGGAGATGGCGGTGGGTGATAATGCGGATATGGGGAGGACGGTCGTGAGGGGGGTAGAGTAAGGCGGGGACGATGACGGGAGGAAGGGCGCGGGCAGGGACGGGGTGAGACGCAGAAACAGCTTAGGACATTCATGGTGTGAGCATTGGCGCGGCACAATAGAGGGCTTGCCATACCTCATGTGTCTCGTGGGGACTTGCACGGTGGAAGTGTGCTGGTGGACGGTCGTGCAGGACAGCTGTGATACCCCTTCGTGAATACACATGTCAATCGCACACCAGGAAACAATCGCAATACGCGTCGTACGCACCTAAGGCCCCATTCTTGCACCAAATGGTCGCGCATCGCGCGCGTCACAAACAGATGCGCATACGCAGACCTGCCACAAGTGGCCTCGAACCTGCATCCGGGACGCGCTCCATACGCAGCCGCTCCAACACCTTGGGAGACCACACACGCACCACTTTGCCACCTTCACGAGAATGTGATTGTGTCCCAAGCGCAGCGCAAGGATGCTATAGCCGAGATTGTGCCAGTCGATGATGACCTTGCTGCCGCGGACAAGGCCCACGAGCCATACCAGCGCGAGTGTCGGAATGCTGGGCGGATTCTTTATTTTCAGTCAGTACGCTCTTCATTCAACCTCCCAAAGGAATGAGAGAGCACGCACCTGGACGACAATAAATTCCGGGGGATGGGGAATCTGCCAGAGCAGCGTGTAGAGGATGGTGACGACCTGGCGGGTGACTTTGAAGGGTGCCACGAGGAGGAAAGGGAGCCTGCGGAGGAAGAGAGGTGGCTCGGGGAGATAGAGGAAGCGCACGTGCGGGAGGGAGAGCAGCGAAGCAACGGGTTTCACGCCTGTAAACATACGTTAAGCGCATACACGCGCCACAAGTAGAGAACGCACCTTGGTATCCGATGAGATAGGTTTCAAATTCTAGCTTTGCAAAGCTCTCTGCATGGTACATCATGCGTGGACTGCGGCCGATGTCGCCGAGGACGAGTATGGCGACAGAGCGCAGGGCAGGCCGTGGACATGGCTGCCTCAAGAGGACCCATACGATGCGGACGAGGACGGCGGCGACGAGGAGCTGAGGTATCGCGCCGTGGAGGTATTCGCTCATTGCGAGGAGAGCATGCGTCTGCCCGCTGCTGCGCCGTTGATTTCAAGTACGCGACCGACGACGTGCCAGCAAATGATGTCACGCGCTGCCTCATGCTGACTCAGCACAGTTTCGGCCAACGGAACAGTTGGCACATTCGTCGGACGAACGGAGAGTCAGACGGTTTGTCAGTCAGCTCCCTCCACCATGTCGGCAGTCGCTTCGTCGTCGCTCAGGGCATTGCTCAGGACAGCAAGACAACCGCGTACGCTATCACTTGTGGGTGCACGCGGCCTACATGCCTCGTCGGTGCGGGCTGCGAGCTCAGGCTATACGCTCGCTACCGTTGCTGGCGTCCGGCCGACCGCACCTGCGCCCAGTCGAATTAACCCTCCCATGAGTGCGTGCCAACCTTCGTCCTCGCACCGACTTGGTAAATAATGCCCGACCCCGCCTTGCAGCTCGCTCTATGTTCATCCAGACCGAGACCACCCCCAACGAAGACTCGCTCAAGTTCATCCCCGGCGCACCCGTCATGGAGTCCGGCTCCGCAGAGTTCCTCGACACCCGCGCCGCGCTCATCTCCCCGCTCGCACTGCGTCTCATGGGCATCGAAGGCGTCAAGACCGTCTTCTACGGCCCCGACTTTGTCACCGTCTCCAAAGACTCCGAGAACCCATGGGCCGTCGTCAAGCCCGAGGTCTACTCCATCCTCATGGAGTTCTTCTCGTCCGGCCAGCCGCTCTTCCGCTCGGAGGAGGACAGGGAGAACGCCGGCCCCCAGGACACGCGCATTTTGGACACAGACTCAGACACGGTAGCGATGATCAAGGAGCTTCTGGACACGAGGGTGCGGCCGGCGATCATGGAGGACGGAGGGGACATTGAGTATCGCGGGTTCACAGATGAAGGCATCGTGCAGGTGAAGCTGAAGGGGAGCTGTCGGGGCTGCGATTCGAGCACCGTGACGCTAAAGTCGGGTATTGAGCGCATGCTTATGCATTACATCCCCGAGGTCCAGGGGATCGAGCAGGTGCGTTCCTGTGCTGTCCTCATTGCTGCGTGCCTGCTCACACCTTGACGCAGATCCTCGATCAGGAGGAAATCATCGCATCCGATGAATTCAGTAAATTCGAGCAACGGCTGGCGCAGAAGCAGGTGCAAGCCGAAAAGCGGGATTCTGGGTAAGCTCGCCTTGCATGCGACGATATTGCATGGTGCTGATCTTGCATGTCAGTCTGGCTCAGTATATGAGTGCATAGCCGGACGCGTCCACGCCGACACAGTCCACGCCGACACACTGATCCCTTCCCATGTACCATGCACATAGTACATAGTAGACTAATAACTTAGCACGCATCTGTATTGTTACCCACCGTCGAATTCACTTCGCACATCAATTTCCGGACGACACGTATGTCTTGCTCGCGCTGCAGCTCTGTTTGAGGACCTGCGCTTGCGTTGTTCGCATGGACAGGCTGCGAGCCGAATGGCGTGCGGAGGATTGGCTCTCGTTGCCCGCTTCCCACGGCCCTTGTCAATCATGATTCCTGGACGCTGCTACTTATCCTGAATAAAAAGTTACGGGGGCACACTCGATCCTATTCTACCCACCTCCCTCCTTCACAATGCCCGTCTCCGGCGACGACGCCACGCGCACATTCGTGCTCGCCTCGCGCGCGTCCGCGCTCGCGCAGGTCCAGACAAACATCGTGCTCGACGCCCTGCGCGCCGCCTTCCCCGCGCGCGCCTTCGACATGTCCTTCATGAGCACGCAGGGTGACAAGAACCAGGCGCAGGCGCTGTATATCCTCGGCGGCAAGTCCCTCTGGACGAAGGAGCTCGAGGTCGCGCTGCTCGACGGCACGGTCGACATGCTTGTGCACTCCCTCAAGGACGTGCCGACGACGCTCCCGCCGGGGTGCGTCCTCGGCGCGATTCTCGAGCGCGAGGACCCGGTCGACAGCCTTGTGGTGAAGGAGGGGCTGGAGGTGGATGGAAAGGCGGTGCGCGCGCTGGAGGACCTGCCGCACGGCGCGGTGGTCGGGACGAGCAGCGTGCGGCGGGTCGCGCAGCTCAAGAGAAAGTTCCCGCATCTAGTGTTCAAGGACGTGGTGCGTCCACGGCGTATTGCACATATAGTACGACAGCTCTGATTAGCTCCTGATCTCCAGCGAGGAAACCTGTACGCCTGGCCCGCATCCTCATCTCGCCCGCACTGACATGTCCCCGGATCCCAGCAACACACGCCTCGCAAAGCTCGACGACCCCGCGGGGCCGTACGCCGCGCTCATCCTCGCAAAGGCCGGGCTCGTGCGCCTCGGCTTCGGCGGGCGCATCACCGCGGATCTGGCCGCACCGACGCTGTACCACGCCGTCGGGCAGGGCGCGCTCGGTGTCGAGGTGCGCGCGGACGACGCGGCCGCGTTAGCCCTGTGCCGCGCGCTGACGCACCAGCCGACGCTGTGGAGGTGCGCCGCGGAGCGTGCGTGCCTGCGGGTGCTCGAGGGCGGGTGCAGCGTGCCCGTCGGCGTGGACAGCGCGCTCGACGGCCCCACGCTGAGCATCACGGGCACGATCACTGCGATCGACGGCGCGCTGCATGTGCAGCACGAGCTTGCAGAGCAGGTGGGCAGCGTGGAGGACGCGGAGGCGCTCGGCGCGAAGCTCGCGCGCGTGCTGGTCGAGACGGGCGGGCGCGAGATCCTCGACGCCGTGGCCATCGACCGCGCGAGCCGGGGAGCGGCGGAGGACAAGACGGAGGCGGAGGTGCACAAGATCAAGGCGGCGATGGAGTCTACGGTGTAGGAGTTGTACTGGTCGAGAATGCTCGTTTACTTATGCTAACGTGCCTCGTCGTGTGTAAGTGTTGCTGACTCGTACTTTGAAGGAAACAAATCAATTGCAGACTGTGTTGTAGGACTACACATAACATAGACGAGAATGACAGCCATGAAGAAAAAAGTGCTGTGACTCAACAGAGGTCATGTTGAACCGGCGCAAGAGCCAGCCAACGTCGACGCCAGCGAGCGTTGCTCTGCGTCCCCACGAGCGCCTGTACATCCCTTCTGTAAGTTGCGGGAAACCAAGTGACTCTAAGGCGGAGACGGTGAAAAAGACATTGAGAGGCTGGCAGCGACGCGGCGGGGTATTTATCGGTGCAGGTGTGTTTGACCGTGTTTGTTGCTGTGGGTAGCGCCCATGTCCATGCAACTTGAAGCCGTTGTTGTTGGTGCAGCCCATCCGAAGAAACTAGAGTATATCCGAACCCGCCCGTCTATGCTCCGCTGCGTTCCTGGGCACACAGTCTTCAGGAACAGCCCACAGACTCCGGCCCCCGTCCCCGCACAGCTTAGCTACTAGTGCCGCAGCTCCCTTGCCCGGGAGCTTATAGTCTGAGTCTCTCCCCGACCACCCCGCACCCGCACCCGCACCCGCACCCGCACACACACGCACACACTCCCGTAATGGCTGCTGTATACATGCGCAGGCTCGGCAAGGAGCTCAGGGAGATCGAGACAGAGGCCCCGCCCGCCGGTACGCCGCCCCCCCCGTTCCCACCGCACGATTGTCCCCATCGCTCACCCGCCCGCCGCCAGGCCTCCGTCTGCTCAAGGCGGACGACTTTGACACGTGGGTCTTCCAGATCGAGGTTCTCGGCGACAGCCTCTACCGCGTGCGTCGCATATCCCGAGCCCCATTCATTCCGTCGCGCGCGCTGACCGACTATGGGGTCTGCACAGGGCGAGCGCTTTGCGCTCAAGTTCCGCTTCGACAACACGTACCCGTTCAGCGCGCCCGCAGTGCAGTTCGTTGTGGATGCGCAGATGAGGGCACCTGTGCACCCGGTGCGTGCGGCCCCGATTTCGTCCGGACGTGCGATTGCTCACTGCCCTTGTACTCTAGCACGTCTACACGAATGGCCACGTGCGTTGTTGTCTCTGTGCTATGTTGCTAGGTAAACTGATCGCCTACTGCAGATTTGCGCATCGATCCTTGGTGAAGACTGGTCCCCGACGCTGAGCGTGATATCGGTGTGCATCACCATTCAGAGTATGCTCGCGTCCTGTAAGGTACGTGCGGCGTCCTTTCCACTCCAATACGTCGGATGCCCAGCGCCGCCGCCTTTGCAGAAGAAGGAGCTGTAAGCTGCCTGCCGCTTAGTGTGCATGTGCTGCGTTGCTGATTTGTCTTGCAGGCCAGAGGGCAACGACACCTATGTGCGCACGGCACCTGATAACCCAAAGAAGGCGAGTTCCCTACTGAAACCTGTGATTCTATTCTGCTTATCTTGCTCTCCGAACAGACGCATTTCGTGTACGATGGTAAGCACACATTGTCTTACCTCTCTGACCATCGCTGATCGGCTGAACACTTCAATCAACCCAGACGACACGTGCGTATTTACACTGCCTATGTTGTGCGTATAATCAGGCTGATTTTTTTCACCAGTGTTTAGCTTTGACCACACGTTCGATTGGCCCTCCTGTCATTTTTCTCAAATTCTTGTCATATCTACCCATGATCTTGACACTCACGCACCTGGGGGGGGGGGGGGGGGGGGGGGGCATCGGGGACTCCGTGTCTTCCCAGGAAATTCAGTGTACTGGTTTAATCCTTGCGCAGACTGCATTCTGCTAGCTGCATGAGCGCGTGTACTTCTTTTGGTCGTGCGATGCCGCCGATGCGTAGGCTTCATTCTCATGAATCAGGTAAGTGAGAGCTATTCCAGGCTTGCTAGCAAGCATCTAAGAACAACCTGAGAGCGGAAGTGGCCATGTCGTTCTTCCGACGGGCTACCGACAATACACAATCCAGAATATGGGGTAAAAAAGAACGGACAGAGAATGATATGAGAAGAGAAAATCATAACCGCCCTATATAGAAATTGATAAATACACAGAAAATTCACCTCCAGATAGATATCGATGACCTCAAATTTACTCTCACATCAGCAGCAGCACGACGCTTTCGCTGGCACCGCATCTTCCTCTGTCCTCGCAGCCGTCTCTTGCGGTGCCGCCGCCTGTTCCTCTTCCTGCGCATCATGTCCCTCGCTCGAGCAGCACCCATCGCACGCACCGCCGCACCCACACACGCGCCCGCACCCGCACGACCCGCCGCAGCACAATTTCGGCAGCGCGACCGGGGCGCCGCCTGGCGCCGGCGGTGCAGGCACCTGCGCCGCGACCGCGAGGAAGTGGTCCATCGCGGACCCCGAGCGGGGCGGGGACGCGGCCTTGGCCCACTTCATCGTAAAGCCGACGCCTGCGAGGTCGACCTCGCGCACGCTCTCATCAACGCAGCTCTGGCACGCGTCGCCGCAGTCCGCGTGCGCGTGCGCGGCGCTGCCCGGGCGGTGCTCCGCGCATTCGGGGCACGCGCAGCGCAGGCCGCACGTGCAGCCCGTGCCCGCGAGCATGTTGAGCGCGCTGAAGGGCGGCGGGGAGAACGCGTACGGCGGGAGTCCCGGGCTGGACGCGGGGAGGACGAGGAGCGGCGGGAGAGCAGGCCCGGGGGTGGCGGCGGGGACGGACTTTAGGCGTTTGTGCGGCAGGCGCGGGGAGGTGGTGCGCGAGGCGGCGCGCGGGTGCTTGTCCGGGACGGATGGGGTGTGCGCGACGGCGCGCGGGGAGGGCGGCAGAGGTGCGGTGAAGTCGGCAGATCCGGTGTGGGGATCTTGCTCTTGGGAGTAGAAGATCGCTGCGGCGCGAGCGAGCGTGTTAAGTCCGTCCGTCGCGGATCTTGATGCTTCGGCAGGCGAGACTGTGACGGCGGAGCTCGTCGCGCAACAGCAGCTCCATACGTCCTCGCAGGGGCACGGGTTGAGCAGGGCGTCGACTGTGCGAAGCGTTAGTCAATATGGGGATGATTGGAGGAAGTACATGTGGGCGGACCTGTCTGCCGAGAGCTAGACGGCTCGGAGCTGCCCGACACGGAGAACGCATCCTTCAGACCGTTGGGAAGGGCAGGAACGATGGGAATGTAGCGTTTCTCTGCATTTCGCCAGACAGAGAAGGCCATCCGGGAAGAAATCAGTTGTCACTCCACTGGTAGCCGCGAAAACGCACGCTTCGTGCCAAACGCCCGCTCTGTCTCCTTCGCGCGGGGTGGCCCGTCGGAGCATGTACACTTGGAGTGCACGCGTTTGGTAGTGCGCAGCTTGCGGCACCGCTCGCACTGAGACACAGGGCGGCCCTTCTTCTTGATCTCGTAGAGCGGGCGGTCGGTGTGAGAGCAGGATGATGAGCGATGGCCTTTAATACAGGACTCGCTGAGATTTGTGTGAGATAAGTGACGGATTTGGGGGTGGACGGAGACTCACCAGGCGAACTTCTGACTATTGACGAATACCTGGGGGAAATGAGCGGTGTGCTGCGTGACATCATGAGACTTGTCTCACCATGCTGCAGACAAGAAGCAGTTAATGCGTGGACTAGGCCAGATGATTCCATCCACTAGATGTGCGAACGAGTGGGCTTTGAGGAGAGGAAAGTGAGACGGGGCAGGGTCACGGTGACAAGGAAGCTGTTCCCGGAATGTGTGACCTGTGCGTGACCGTTCCCGGATGGTCAAAGCCCGATGTCACGCTACGTCACGCGTTCGATGGCCCACAAGAGGGAAAATCGCCAGAGGCCCCGTACTTTCATATGTCGCTCGTTCAATAGCGGACGGATCGGCGTCCCACCGCGACAAGGTCTAGAAAAGCCTCTCCCAGACCTTGGCTGTGGGTGCATTATTCTCACCGGACAGGTACACGTACCGCAGCGGTACCGAGGCACTGCGCAGGTGCTCAGCGGTCCACTGCACCGTGCTCGCGTTGACGACATGATGACAATTACGCTGGTTAGGCGCAGGAGGGCGATTGGATGATTGGACATAGAAGAGGTCGGCCGGGGCATGTGAGGGCTGCGTGCCGAAGGAAATGCGACAGACGCAAGACAGGCGCAGGGAAATGTGACGCATCGGCGGCCGATGAAGCTTGCTGGGTGGATATAGATAGAAGGGATTATGGCATAGGGAAGGGCAGGTGTGCTGTGGAGGGCGAGGACACGGGTGGCTCAGTGCACGGAGGACTCTGCCTCTGCAAGGAGGCAGATGGGGGATCAGGACAAGTGCGTGATGTACCCCGCAGAAGATGGGAGTTGTATGTACAGACATCTAGAGAAGCTCTCGGATCCATTAGGTCGTGCGTCACACTGAGGCAATACAGCCGACAATGTAACCAGTGTCAAACGCGGTGTATTCCTGAGCTTCAAGGCTTGTGCAGGAGGACTACTGAATCTGGCGGAGAGAAAAGGTAGAGCAAATATTCGAGACCCGTGGTGAATGGACATCCGAGTCGCCCTTCGCAAGTGAAGGCAATTCCGAATTCGGAAGATAGATTCACAGGATCACATGCCTCTGCATCTAGGCTCGCCGACCTCGAGCGGCTTTACTGCCTCGGTAGATCTGGCCTGTGCAGAAAATGGACGTGGGGTGATTGCCCCCATTGTCGACGCGGTCGGGGCTGGTCGAGGCAGGAGGCGCGCTGAGAAAGCGGAGGGCGCTGATTGGCGCGTGGGAGGCTACTTAACAGACATAAACAACTCTGTCATCGCCCCATCGGTCCGCGCACTCTTCATCTTCACCGACCTCCATCACCTCGTCTTCGAACATGGCCTCCTCGCTCGCTCGCGTCTGGCTCCCTCATGCCATCCCAAGATCACCTCTCGCCCCGCAGCCTTGCCGCCGAGCCATGATGTCCGCATGGTCCGCCCGTGGTGTCTCCGCACCGCACAGGGATCCGCACGCAGAGCTCCCGCTGCACGACTCCCCGCCTGTAGTCATCCCTGCTACAAACACGCCTCTTTCGTCGGACGCTTCGTCCCCGCAGGTCGCTGCCCGCCCGCCGCCGCTGCCCAAGGCGGAACGTCCGAAGCCGCAGCTGCGAGCAAAGAAGGCTGCGCTGTCGATTGTGAGTGGCCTTCCATGGATCCTTGCAATGCTACATAGCGTTCCATCATGATTCTCAATATCGCTGCACAGACTCCGACAGCCGTCGAGCGCTTGCGTATCCTCCTCCATAGTCCGACCCCACAGCTCATCCGAATCGGCGTGCGCAACAAGGGCTGTGCGGGCCTCTCGTATCACCTAGAATACGTCGACAAGCCGGCCAAGTTTGATGAGGTTGTCGAGCAGGATGGGGTGAAGGTCGTGATAGACAGCAAGGCGCTATTTTCCATCATTGGAAGTGTCATGGATTGGAAGGAGGACGCGCTCAGGTTCGTGCTTCATCCGCATCGTACTCGCTTGGGGACCGAGGATGCTCATTCATGCTCGTGTCGGTGTTTTAGTTCCAGGTTCGCGTTTGAGAACCCGAACATCAAGGACGCATGCGGTTGCGGCGAGTCCTTTACCGTCGGCGCGTAGCGTCATTGCCCCGTGCTGGTGTTTTTATCCATCACTCAATACCTCACCCAATTGCACGCATGGACGAGGGGCCGCTCGCCCTAATCTACCTGAGCAATTGCTGCTCACCACTCCACCCCTTCTACATTATAGCATGTATCTTACATTGACAACCTGCATTCGTTGTCCATTTCTAGCCTTTCATACATAGAGACCAATGACCATCATCATGTGTTGTAAATTGCCCACACATTGTGCGTCTTGTCCAGTTTGATAGGACTACTTGTGAACTTGAACATCGAACGTTGAACGTTTGATCATTGAACGACCACATCTCATCGGACCGCGGGGCCGGCCTTCGCCGGGGGGGGGGCGGGCGGCCGTGACTTGTCTAGAGCCTCTGACGGTCACATCTGCTGCTGCTCCCTCCGAACTTGCAGCGAACATGCTAGATGCAGTACGTACGCCCATTGCGTCTTCCAACGCCAAGCTTTGCGCGTCATCTCACTGCAGTAGTCGGACCTCCACGTCGCCGGCCTGTTGCCTCAGTTCATAACTGCCCACTGCCAGCTTGCTTGTTCTCGCCTTGGAGAGGTCAGATGTTTGACGGCTTGCGTTTTGGCACAACACTTTATCACGTTCTGCCACGAATGCGCACACATATTCACTCGCGATCATCCGCAGCACTCTTCGCCCACCTATTACTGTGAGCTGCGTCCAAACAGGCCATCTTCCATCCGATGGAGCATCTCATCAGTAGATTCGCTGGCACAAGACCACCTCGTGTTCACTGCATCTTCCGGCCGAATTTTCTCGAGCGTCTGCTGTGGATAGAGCTACATATATTTGTGATCTGTAGAACGAGCGATTCCCACACTTCTGCTCGCCAAGCACAGGTGGGCCTCTTCGTCGCCCGTCGATGAGCATAATGTTTATCAGTTCGTAACTCACAGTCCGTCAACATATGTCTTCTCAAAGAAATCCAAGCAACTTCGGTCCGCCGTTCGACGACCCCGACGCCGATATGCTCGTCCGCTCTGAGGACGGAGTGCATTTCTGTGTCTATGAACTCTTCATGTGCAAGGCTTCGACGGTGTTCCAATTCCTCCTCTCGTCTCCCGAAGCGCTGTCTTCAGCTGACGGCAACGCAGACGTGCGATTCGTCCCCAAAGGAGTCTCATGTAACTCCAGCGACGCAGGGCCCGTCCTTTGCTTGCCGGAGACTAGCAGGGTGGTGCACACCTTCCTATCCATCATCATGTCCCCCATACTCCCTTCTCCTCCACCTATCCCGGACTCTCTCGAGGATGTCATTCTTGTTCTTGCGATGGCGAAGACGTACCATGCGCCTTATGTGTCGTCTTATATTCACAGCCAGCGCCGACGGAAGATCAACAATCCCTTCCACGCTTTCGCCCTCGCGTGGGAGCACCGCCTCAATCAGGAGGCCCTAGCAGCGGTGTGCGTCATCGCATCTTCGAAACTGTTCACGGTCGACAGCGTCGGCAAGAACCTGAAATTGCTCACAGGTCCGTGCCTCTACGAGCTCGTGCGATGTCGAAAGCCGGTCGTGGACGCCATAAATGCTAGTCTACGACAGATTCGCGAGAGCTCCACAATCCAAGATTGGGGTCAACGACACTATTCGGGGTCTAGCTCGAGATGCCGCCCCATGGGAAACCGAAAGTTGCCGCAATGGCTGGATTCGTACATCGAGTCAAGCACGGGAAAGGTGGTCACTCAGGTTCAGTTTTTCCATTACTTTGTCCGCCATTGCGAGGGGAAGTGCAAATATTGCTGTGGAATTCCTCATTCGGCCGTGCAAGATCTTTGGGTGGAGCTGGAGAAGGAGATGTTACACTATCTGCTGAACGTGAGTGCTTGATTGTTACAATGACATCGGAACAGCTAATTGTGGCTACGAGTTTAGGTTGAGGACTTGGTGTTGTTCGACGATGATCCGGGTCTTGCGTCTGGCCGGAAGCTCGAGCCGAATATTGGTCCCAACATCGCACCCAGTGCCGATGTGATCCTGCGGTCTACCGATTCAGTGGATTTTCGCATGCACAAGGATATATTGGCGATGGCTTCTCCATTTTTCAAAGACATGTTCAAACTCCCTCAATCACCCTCTACTTCATCTCGCGTCCCCATTATGATGCCCGAAGGATCGGAAATCATATCGCACCTCGCCGCAGCATTGTACCCCATCACATCCACCCCCGATAACGTCGACAGTACGATGGCACTTCTCGCGGCTCTGCAGAAGTACGGTATGGGCTCGGAAGGCGCCGTCGACGGGTATTTCGCAGTCATCAGGGAGCAGCTCAGAAAGCAACTGCTGCCCCGCTTCGTGGAAGAGGACCCTTGCCGTACGTACGCGCTAGCCGTGCGTTACAGGCTGAAGGAAGAGGCTGCGCTCGCCGCCCAGGCGCACTTGGCGAACCCGATGACGTTCGAATCATGCGGGGATAACATGCGTGTCTTACCTGATGGCCTCGCGCTTCTCGACCACGCCGAATACCATGCACGTTGCCGTGACGCTGCAGAAGCGGCGCTTCTCACTGGCCTCGCAGCACAGCAGAATTCTGTCTGGTTCCAGCCCTCCCGATCCAGGTTGCTGACAGGACATGAAGGAAACACTGCCAGCGGTGCGCCTCTCGGGCTTCACAGGGCGATCTTCGTCCATGATTGCACGGCGCAGAGGAGGGCTGTTGAAGGGCTCGGACCAGCAGCGCCAACCATGCCCGGATGGTTAGCCGCTCACTTTGAATCCATGCATGTCCAACTGCGCTTGCCGCTGTCGACCGACATGCGCGCCGCGATGTCCTCCTCGTGCTCATCTGCACTGACTGCGCATCTGAACGGAAGTCCGACTTTCTGCGTCAATTGCGCCGCCACTTACGCCGAAACCAGAGATGCATTGTGGAACTCTGTAGCAGAGCACATGAATGAGGCCATTCGAAAGGTGATATCTTGCCTGCCATTAACGTTATGGGCAGGGACTGACAATTCTTCGCTAGGTCTCTTTCGAGTTTTCTTGGTGACTCGACAGCTTCTGTGGGATCCGATAGTGACGCACACTGCCAGCGATGCCTTCGACATAGCGAGCATATCGACTTAACTTACTGTAGAATTGTAAAGATCTACATAACTCTCCGTCACGAATGAGCCAAATTGAATTGCCAGTACAAGTTTGACACAAAATTCGTGCGAACTACTGACCCACGCGTTTTTTGTCAGTACGAAATGGTCGATGTAAGTCTTAAGAGCACCATGGTGATCTTGAATACATGAAGCTTGAACGACAAGTGATATTGGCCGGCCCGGGGCTGCGGCTTGGCTTCCGGCACGGGCGTTCACGTTCAGTGGTGGCGGCCAAGTTCAGTACCAGTCTTTCACACGAATATTCATGAGCGTCTTCAGCATGCCGTCCTATCGTGTCCTATCGTGCCCTTGGTACCTAATAAGAGCATGCATCGATCATAGCGTCGTCTCGCCGTCTCCAGTCAGCACGACGACCTAGGTCACTCGCACTCAGGCTCGTGAGTCGTCACTTTCCTCAGCTACTGTACAGCGACTTAGGTCCCTACGTTAGCAGATGTCTTTCTCAGAACCAGACTTGCAGCCGCCAACGAACCATGGGGCGCCTTTTGACGACCCCGACGCCGATATGCTCGTGCGTTCGTCGGACGCGGTGCAGTACCGCACATTCAAGCTCATCATGGAGAAGACCTCGCCTGACTTCCGGTCGCTATTGGCGATGAATCTCGCTATGTGGCGTCGTCCCGGTGGCCTCACCCTCGAGAATGGAATCTCGCTCCAGTACAGCGATGGCGACAAGCTGCCTGTACTATGCCTGCCCGTGACCAGCGAGGTGCTCATCACTTTCTTATCCATCGCTATGTCAAGCGTCCTCCCCTCTCCGCCATCCATCCCCGACGCTCTCGAGGAGGTCATCCCCGTGCTGGCGGTGGCTGAAAAATACCATGCTCGCTATGTGTCTCTATACATCCGGAGCCAGCGTCGCCGGGAGACCCAGAACCCGATCCTCGCCTTCTCTCTCGCGTGGAGCAACCGCCTTCCGGAGGAGACACTCTCGGCCTTGCGCGCCATCGCATGTTTGGACGCTTTCACGATCGAAAGCGTGGGCGAGGATTTGCAGTTCCTCAGTGGGCCATCTCTCCACGAGCTCGTGCGCTGCCATACCGCGATGCCCGGGGTCATGAGCACCTGCATGCGCGAGCTTCGCACAAGCACAAATGTCACTGGCTGGATCCAGCGCAATTACAGGCGTGCCGCGCCTGCGTGCAGCGTAGGTAATGGTGGCCTCCCGAAGTGGCTGAATGCGTTCCTGAATGCGTTCCTCAACTTAAAGGCGAACGTCACGGGCGAGATGGCGCTTTATCACAATTTTGCTCAACACGCCCAAAGTAGACTTTGCAAGGACTGCTGTGCAGTACCGCAGTCGGCTGTACGGGCCCTGTGGGGGATATTGGAGGACGAGTTGCTGCCATCCATGCTGACCGTGAGTGCTCGTCGAGTGGGTGCGTGACGGCAGTTCCGCTAATCACAATTGCAGACGCTTGGCTTGGCGAAGTTTGACGACGACCCGGGTCTCGTGGTTCCCCCACTCCCCGAGAATTATGTTGGTCCCAGCGCCCTCCGCGCCGATGTTGTCCTGCGTTCCTGTGACTCGGAGGACTTTCCCGTGCACAAGGATACGCTTGCAACGGCGTCGCCGTTCTTCAAGGACATGTTCAACTCCCCCCAGTTGGGGTCTACCTCGGACGATGACCTCCCTGTCATAAACATGCAAGAAAGCGCTGATACACTAGCGCAACTTGTCACTGCGATATACCCCATCATCTTCTTCCCCCCGGAGACGGTCGATAGTTTGATGGCCCTCCTCGCGGCGCTGCAGAAATACGGCATGGGCTTGGAGGTCGACGGGACCCTGGCAAATTACAGGGCGCAATTTCGCCGGTCTCATCTGCCGCCCTTCCTGATGGAGCAAGCCTGCCGTGCGTACATGCTCGCCGCGCATTACAGACTAAAGGAGGAGGCACAGCTCGCAGCGCGGGCGCTTTTGGCGAGCCCAGTGACTTTTGAGTCTTGCGGTGATGACATGCGCCTTCTTCCTACGGGTGCAGCTCTGCACGACCTCGTTCAGTACCGTGTAGGATGCCGCAACGCGGCGAAAGCGGCCCTGCTCGACGGCCTCGCATCGTATGACGACTCGGCGTGGTTCCGCTCCCCGGAGAGGAGGATCCCCATTCAAGAGCCCAGTCCGTTCGGCGCGGGGAGCATGTCCCGGACGGTCATGGCCCAAGACTGCATGACACAGAGGCGGCCCGTCAAAGGATGCGCGCAGTCGCCTGCTATGCCGGGGTGGCTGGCGACCCATCTCGAGTATATCCATTCGAAGCTCGGCGCGGCGGGGGGGCTGGCTCTTTCGGCCGACGTGGGGGTGGTGGTGCTCGATTCGTGCTCGTCTGCGCTGCAGGAACATCTTGACGGAGGAGGTGCGGATTACTGCGTGAGCTGCGCCGCCGCTCACGCCGAAGACCGAGACGTGCTGTGGACCACACTGGCGAACACGATCGACAAGGCCATTGCAGAGGTGATATCTATGCGTTCTCAATTCTGTTCGTGGCGTTGACGACCTTTGCTTGTTCGATAGGTCCCGTTTGAGTGTTCTTGGTAGAGGATGAGTCTTCGCAGTGACAGATCACTGGTCGATCTCAGTCTGAATGGTGGTGATGACGGCGAGGCCAAGGCCGAGACCTATCTGCAGAGCAGTGTTGGACATGGCACCCACTGTCCCGGCGATCTCTGGAGGTGTGCTGTTCGCAAAGTGAGATCGATGCAGGCATTCGACAGCAGAATAAGAGCGTACTTCATGAATATAGCTATGTTCGAGTTGGTGTAGACGACCGAATTTCCCATTGTTTTGATGATGAAAGCAGGGAAGATGATGGACCAGTAGCTGAACAACAAATTTCAGAATTTGAGGATAAATCATAGCTAACCGTGCGTGCGTGTTTCCGAAGGGAAGCATGATCGTGGCCACGATATCGGCCAAGAGGCCGAAGAATATCGACCACTTTGGGTTGATGTACTTGGGGAAGCTGCCGCTAGAGCCGGTGATGGCTGCAGAGAAGATACCCGTTGGGAGGAAATGCACCGAAGTCATCCATCCGTAGACCGTTTGGAAAAAGAGGCATGAGCTGGAAGAACACTGCGAGGATGATCAGAGCCTCAAAATTCGGCCGACCGAGAACGATGAGACGTACACGAATACCACCAAAAGATGGGCACGAAGCCGAGGGCAACAAGAATAGGCACGTTGGGGTATTTCTGAGTCCAGGTATGCCGCGGCCTGTGCGAAATGGCTGAGCATGGTCACGAGGCTAGGGACCCGCCTGGGCGGCATTTGGCATCGATTCGTTTAGCTGCTCGGATGTGGGGTCAGTTATGCCGAAAATGACTCGGAGAGGACTTTACATCCATCCTTCAAGTTTGTTACGCTCCTGATTTTCCATTGTTTTGTATTTCTTACCAACGAGGTCCTGCCTGAGCTGCTTACGTAGCGTCGTTGGTAAAATTCACACGTTTCATGTCCCGTCTAACCCGCGACGAGGCTGTGTGCTGCATGCGTGCGCCAGCCTCGCGCTACAATCTGTGGCTTATTGACAAATTCGCGCAATCGTGGTGCATGCCTTCGATGTCGACGACGCCGATTTGAAGTGGAAACGCAAGTTAGCGACAGCACTCACCAAGGAAGACGATGCATAGTTCTAGGTACGTGACCGAGTTTCATGGCATGGACTGTCTTCTGTATACTATCCTTCATCAGCACAGCCCTCCGATCATTACGGTGGTTTCTGGCTTTCTGTATGGGGATTGCATAGGGCCATTATGCTACAGCCTCAGACGGGCTGGACGGCAGTCGTGGTGCTAACTTGCCGCCGCCTAGCTAGGGATGTCTGCTATATCATGGGCAACCTGCATCCTCCAGACTCCGAGCGCACTCGCAATCCACCCTCTCCTCTCTCCGGAGTCCAACACAGTAACGATGGTCAAAGTCGCCATCCTCCTCGCGTCCCTACTCACCCTGTCGCTCGCCAAGCCGCATGCCACCCGCGACATGCGCGTGCACGAGCGCCGCGAGAACGCGCCAGCGGGCTTCACCAGCAAAGGCCCCGCGCCTTCGGACAATGTGCTCTCGCTGCGTCTGGCGCTCAAGCAGACCGACATCAAGGGGCTCCATGAGGCGCTCTACGACGTTAGCACGCCCGGCAGTGCTCATTACGGGCAGCATCTGTCCAAGGAAGAGGTGGGCAGTCACTGCCAGGGCCGTCGAGCTTGTACTGAACCCTTTTTGACATAGGTGCACAAGTTTGTCGCGCCGACGCCTGAGACGGTCCATGCTGTCAACGCCTGGCTCGCTGAGAATGGCCTGAAGGGGAGCAAAGTGTCCCCCTCTGGCGACTGGATTGGCATCACGACGTCTGTCGCAAAGGCCAATGAACTCTTCGATGCGCAGTTCACTACCTACACGCACGACGTATCCGGCGCGGATTCCGTTCACACTCTCCAGTACTCCATCCCCGGATTCCTCAAAGAGCACATCAATCTCGTGCACCCGACGATCTCGTACGTGCCAGTCACCTTTTCAAAATGATCTTCTTGCTGAAAACAGATAATGAACAGGTTCATCCCTCCTGGATCCAAGACGGTGTCCACACCTCTGTCGTCCGTCGTTCTGCAAGGCAATGGCAGCGCCTTGGCACCCTGCAGCACCTTCACCCCTAGTTGTTTCCAGTCGCTCTACAGTATCCCGACCGCGCCTGCGACCCAGAAGTCTAATTCAATAGCTGTCGCTGGGTTCAATGGGCAGTTCGCGAATCGTGATGACCTGAAGGTGCGGAGCCTATTGTGATTGGGCTGGCCAACGGGGCACGGGCTGATCGGATTCATCAAGTCATTCCTGGCGGCCAACCGCAAGGATATGTCCTCGTCGACCACTTTCACCTTGGAGACTCTCGACGGCGGACAGAATAACCAGAACAAGAGCGAGGCTGGCCTTGAGGCGGTCAGTTCTTCCTCTTTGCCAGACCACACGCCCAGTTTTTGACAGGAAATGCAGGACCTCGACATTCAGTATACTGTCGGAATTGCGACCGGTGTGCCCACTGTATTCATCTCCGTTGGCGAGGAATTCCACGATGGCAGACTCGATGGCTTCTTGGACATTGCCAACCACCTCCTCGACAAGGATGTTCCTAACCAAGTCATGACCACCAGCTACAGTTTTGATGAGGGCCACCTGTCGGATGAACTAGCCTAGTAAGTACTCACCAGCTCCTGGCGCGCTCGCGGCACTTATCATTCGACAGCTCCCTCTGCAACGTCTACGCGCAGCTCGGTGCCATCGGAACGACCGCCCTCTTCTCATCCGGTGACGGTGGTGTCGCCGGCACCCGACTTAAGAACTGCACGCAGTTCGTCCCCACCTTCCCCGGAACCTGCCCCTTGTACGTGTTCTCCTGCTTTTCCCGCCGCTGTTTGCACTCACCGGGCACCCGTCTCCCAGCGTGACCACCGTCGGTGCGACCTTGGGCATCCCTGAGACGGCCGCAGACCTCTCCGCGGGTGGCTTCTCCAATATCTTCAGCACACCCGTCTACCAGATTCAGGCCAAGGCTGCGTACCTCGAGACGCTCGGCTCCACTTACAGCGGAAAGTACAACTCAAGCGGCCGCGGGTACCCCGACGTCGCGGCCATTGGACGGCACGTTGGCATCGTCCACGAGGGCAGCCCGTATATTGTGAAAGGCACCAGCATCTCCGCCCCCGTCCTCGCCAGCGTCGTCGCCCTCCTCAACGACCACCTCATCGCGGCAGGCAGGAGCCCCCTCGGGTTCCTCAACCCCTTATTGTACTCGGCCGCCGGCGTCGCTGCCCTCAATGACATCACGTCCGGCAGCAACCCGGGCTGCGGCACGAACGGCTTCCCCGCCGCCACCGGTTGGGACCCGGTACGTGCTCGCGAACTGTACGCTGTCATGCTGGAGCTGACTGGCTGCGATTCTGCAGGTCACCGGCCTGGGCACGCCCAACTTTGCCAAGCTTCTCGAGCTTGTTATGAAGAAGAGCGACACGACGGACGCGCATGCACCACCTCCTTCAGGCAACGAGTCGCTGCTGAGCGCCGCCGCTGCCGCGAACACACAGGACTGCTTCTTCGAGCGCCACAAGACTGCACTCATCATATCAGGTGCTGTGGCGGGCGGGCTGCTGCTGCTGCTGCTCGTCGCCGGGATCTTCGCGGCGATGAAATGGCGCCAGTCAGGACGGCGCACGTACCGCTCGCTGCATGAGCCGGCGCCGGTGGGGGATATGAAGAACGTCGTGAGGTTCTACGATTGAATTCGGAGTTGGCGAGGTGGCAGATATCTAACAGTAGAGGTGGAGGCTTTACGGACTCCTGCGCATGTTTACCGCCGTGATACCCAATACTTACTCTTCTGGAACACGGACACTGTCACATGTATTTTATTGAACGGGACATTGTAGGGACATTGTAAATACAGGGTGGGCACGAGCACTTTGAGCATGGTACGCGATGATCGATGAGCCCGAGCATAGTCGAGGACGGACAGCGCTGACATTTTCTTCATGGTGCTGATCCGACGGAATTCAGGCCAACTGCCGTGTGGCTGTTTTGCGGCCAGGAGTGGTGTAGCAGGTTTACTTAGAGCCGAGAGGTATATTGAACCACGGGCTCTCACGGACTGGCGCTGCAGCCTGCAGGTTGGCGACCAGAGTCGCATGCAGCATTCGCTGTACCAAATGGCCAATTTTCTCAGATCACTCGTCGCCCGTCAACGCCCGCTCTTACCTAATGCTTGGGTCGGGGTAGCCACGCAGTAAGCTCACTCGGTCACTGAGTCACTGCGACGCACCGGGGCCTTCCTCGTCCCTTTCGGACTCGCTATCGCCGTGTTCTCGTCAAGCTAAGCTCGTACATATATTGAAGAAGCTTGTGCACAACCCACTTATTGTACTTTCTGTTCTCGGAGTCATTCCAGCAAACCTTTCAATTGATCTTAGCTAGTACCCACACTTATATGTTCTACGGACTGTAGATGCCTCCCCTTGAGAAGCCAAAAGGCCACAAGACAGTATGAACTTGAGCTCGCGAAGGTTGAAGCTGTCTACTCTGGCTCGGGGAGACTACAAGACAGGGACTATTTGCGAATTGGCTGCATCTAGTCCGACCGCAGTTCGACAGCCGCCAACATAACTAAAAATTCAAGAACTGGAATCGCGCTCGTCAGGTCCCTCCCCGTCGACAGAAGAGCGTACCACGAACCTTGGCAGCAGCGGCATCTGTGATAGCAGACTTCCCCCCGTGCTCCTTTGCCTCTGTCTTCGCAATGAGGCCCATCCCCGGCCCTTCACTCTGGACCTGTTTCCAGAACGCCGTATTGCCAGGGTCATCCAGACACGCGTCCTTCAGCTCCTGCAAAAAGCTGCGCGCCCGGAACAAAGTCAGTGTCTTATCTTCGTCCAAGCTGGCCACAGCTCACGCACCTATTCCACGCATCAATTTCGTCTTCCTCGAGGCACGTCTGCCGTAGCGTGCGCAGGCACTTCAGCATCTCCTCGTAGCGCCGCGACGCGAACGGGCGCAGCACGACTTCCTTCACCGCCCACCCGAGGTCCTCCACCGCCTTGCTCACGACGTCGCCGCGCGCAACGTTCTTCTCGAAGTCTCCCAGCGGATCTGTCGTGCCCACAATTCGCCCCGGCGCACGACCAGGGTCGATGTCGGGCTCTGGCGAAGGCGTGAGCGGCACATTATTCGGATGCGCGTCCTTGCCCGTGTCTGCCTTCCGATCGAGCAGGAGCGCACCTTCCTCGTCTGACTCGGGCTCGGTCTCGCTGTTGTTGTCGTTCTCACCGGGCTCGGTCTGTTTCACGCGTGCAGAGGACGGCGAGGCGGGCTTGCGCTGCGAGGACGAGGCGTGGGCTCGCGATTTGGAGGATGGACCGACGCGGTCGAGCAGGAGCGGCTCGTCGTCCTCGTCGTGCGCGTGCACATGCCCGTCTTTCCGCGCTCGCGCGACTTTCTTGGGCACTGCAGAAGGGCGCATTAAAAGTTTCGATTAGGGATGGAACGGAGGTTGGAGGATGCCCACCTTCTTTGACGTTGAAAGCTGATTTGCATTCTTCGATTGCGTCTCGCGCGCGTTTGAGGACACGTTTCGGTGGGTTGAAGTACTTCGTGAGCTCAGGATGCGGCGGGGGCACGGGGTTTGTGGAGAGGTTCTGGACCACCGCGCTGTGGAAGAGCGCTTGCTTTACGCGGTGGATGGCAGGGTTGTACGCTAGACGGGAGTCGAACCACGCGCCACGGTTTCTGCAAGAGGTAGGTAAGGGTATACAAGCTGGGTTTGGACCACACCCACCCTTCTTCATCCTTATCGCCTGCGTCCATCAGGTCCATTGCGTCGACAAAGTTCTCCATAACTCCGAGCTGCTCGTCAGTCGGGATATACGGATGTTTCGTGACGTTTTCGCCTTTTTTGTTGACAAGATGCTCGAGAGGCGGGAATGTATACTTCCGCACGTCGTCAGCAAATGGCATCTACACAATCACCATCTGCAATCAGTGTCGGCGTGTGGCGATGTTGAAGGGTATTCACGCACCTGCACCCATAGGAAGCAGTCCACTTTCTCGAAGCGACACGGCGCGAGCACGCCCATCTTGGGATCCGATCCGTCCTTCGTAACCCACCGCGTGATTGCGTACATGTTGAGCTTGTCCATAGCGCGCACAAGCGAGGAGAGCGCGACCTGATCTTGCGGTTTGTTCGGTGCTGCCCAAACGTACTGGACTTCGCCCATGGCATGCTCTCGTCGAAACTACCGTAACGTCAGAGAAAGAACGCGATTCGGATGGGAGAAAAAAAAAACACACTCCATCTGCGTCAAAGAAGCCGCATATCTCGATGCCCTGGAATGTCGATAGTCGCGGAAACGACCCTTCCGGACATGGCGCGTAGCTGCTCCCGTACTTGAAACCTCTCACCAGCTGCTCCTTCTCGACTTTCTCGCCCTCCTTTTTATCGTCATCATCCACATTCATCTTGTCCACGTCGTCCTTGTTGTCTTCTTCTTCTTCCTGCCCATGGTTAACGTAATACTCCGTCCGCATCTTGAGCTGCGCCCAAACTGCCTTCTTCTCCTCCTCCTCGACGACCATGGCATCCTTCTCTTCGGTGGAGAGTTCTCTCTTGGCAAAGCGCTTCCATGATTTTGGACGACCGAGAGCGGTGCATTTGCTGGTTTTGACGACAATACGAAGAGCCTCAAACGGATGGTTGTCAGGATCGCCGAGGCGAAGGACATTACCCATCAGAGTCGACCGGGTTTGCTTCACATCAGGTTTGGTGACCTCTTGTAAGGCAAAGGCGAGTGTACCGAGCACGGAACCTTCGAGCGCGTTCGTGAGTTGCTGATAGAATTTCTCGTTTGCATGCTGCAACGACATTGAGTTCGAAATTCACATTCGCGAAGAGCAGACGAGACGTACTTTGATGTCAGATTTATCCTCCTCCTCAAAGCCAAACTCTTCGTCATCAAAGTCGACACCGCTAGATGACAAAGTGAGTGTTCTGCATATGATGGGGCATGCGAGCATACATTATAGCCAGCTGTACGTCCAGTCCGGCCATCTTCTTGACAATGGCTTCCCAGTCCTCAATTTCCATTGGGCTTTCACCATCCGTCAAGAGGACTATTTTTCGCGTCCATGACTTCTTGCTTCCCAGGTACTTGTCCTGGGTTTCAATTCCGACAATGAGAGCATCGATGGCTAACAAGATTCATGAATACCAAGTCATAAAATACAGCCGGGAGTAATTTACGGTCTCCGATTGTTTCTGAGGGCTGAAGACTGGCGAGCTTGGCGAGAGTGCCGGCGTTCGGTTGCCCGATGGGGATGAACTCAGAGACGTGCTCGTAGCCACCGCCTTTGTCGTTGATGGTGTTGTCTGTGTCTGATGAAGCAGTCTATTTGCGTTCTTTGCGCCTGTGGCAAGCATCCTCACCGTCTGTTCCAAAGAGGATGACGCCGCATTGGTCTGTCTTCCTGCCGTTGAAGATCTGGTGGGGTTGTCACGACGATGCACACCGAGCACACTGGGGGCAGAAGCGTGCCATTTCCTGTATCTTGAGCATTACAAACTGCAGGGCCCACTCCAAATGAGTCATCTCGACGGAGCGCATGTCGCCGTCTGGGCCGTCCGGCAGCTCGACGGTCCTCGTGGCGCCCATGGAGGGGGAGACGTCGACGAGAAACATGGACACAGTGTACTGGAGAGAACGGTGAGTGGCAGTCGGCGGAGAGAGAGAGAACGTACGCCAGCGCGCTCGGGAGGCATGGCGGTGGTGGTGGTGGCGTCTGGCAAGAAGTGCGGCGCGACGCGGTGGAATGACACGCGCTCGCGCACGTGACGGAGATCGGAGTGTCGGAGAGCGAAAGAGTTCGCACGGGGGTGGGAAGGTTACTCGTTTGTTGTCGCCACGGACGTTCCGGCACACGCAGGCGGCTCAAGCACGACTCGAGATATCGTCGGCGCGCCTTCGACGCGACTCGCGACTCGCGACTTGCCTTCCGTCCTCCTTTGGTCACGCCTCCCTCCATGTCGGCCCAACTGGCCGCCCCCGGCCTCGCTTCTCACCCTCAACAACGTCTCCCGCAAAACCTATCAAAAGAGCGCTTTCAGGGCTTAGTCGCGGTGTGTTCCACTTTCTTTCCGTTGCTTTGCACCGGCTCACTCTTTGGTCACTAGCGCGCCAACCACCTGCGAAATCAAGGCCACACCCAGGAAACATCCACAGAGTTGAATGATATCCTGCGGTTTATCCGTAGTATCCAGCAGCCTCATGGTGTGTACTCTTACCACCCAGAATGCGTCCCGTTCGTCTCAATACCTGTATCACAGGTTCCTCTCCCTCGCGTCCTGCCCAAGGCGGCCATTCTCCAGACCAAATACCTGCCGTCAATGGTCACCCACCCATTGCTCAGCAAGCCACTATCATGAACGGCACGCCTGCACCTCCGGCACAGTCGTCCATCGTGTCCGGCCCAGTGCCTACGCAGTCGTATCCCAACCCTCCCACAACCCCCATTCCATTCACTCCCGACCAGATCAACACCCTGCGTGCCCAAATCCATGCCTTCAAGACCCTCTCGAGGGGAGCACCGCTGTCTGACGACCTTGCGCAAGTTATTCGCCAGCCAAATCAGGTGATCCCCGACCTCGATAGGCTTCTCACTGGCCAGCCGACGAATACGAAGGTGGTGGAGAACGCCATTAAAGTTCAGAAGGGTCCTGGTGATGTACCCGTTTCGCCCTCTGTTCCACTCGAGGCGCCGGTGGCCCCAGAGGAACCGACCGTCAAGGTCGAAGATCCGGTGCCGCTGGATGATGCGACCAAGGCCCTCATAGTGGATGAGGACAAGAACTCTCCCATCTACCCATACAACGCGTACGTGCACCCCTACACCTACCTCAAGCGCATCGACGGCACCACCCCCGACGTATTCGCCTCCCGCCTGCAGCGTCTCCTCATCCCATCCATCATGCCATCGGGACTGGACCCTCATCAGCTCCTTGCTGAGCGGCAACGCTTCGTTGAGGCTCGTATCCAGCAGCGTATCAATGAGCTTGAGGCCATGCCAGCTACTATGGGTGAAGGCAACTTGGAGCCCATCGTTGATGACTTGCAAGAGGATGTCAAAGGCAAGGAGAACGACGCGTCCGGTCTTCCGTACAAGGCCCTCAACCTCGAATACGTCCACCCGCCTACCACTGCCCATGGCAAGCTCCGTGCCTTGATTGAGCTCAAATCCCTTCGCGTCCTCGACAAGCAGCGCGCCATGCGGGCCATCGTCGCCGAACGTCTGACCCACGGCTCCCTGCTTCCACTCAACCGCTCCGACTTCCGACGCACCCGCAAGCCGACTCTGCGCGATGCACACACGACCGAGCAGCTCGAGCGGAAGCAGCGGGTGGATCGCGAGCGTCGCGCGAAGCAGAAGCACGTCGAGCAACTTAACATCATTTGCGCTCACGGCCGTGAAGTACTCGCAGTTAACCGCGCAGCGCAAGATCGCGCGGTTCGCCTTGGCAAGGCCGTGCAGAATTTCCATGCACATGCGGAGCGCGAGGAGCAGAAGCGCATCGAGCGTATTTCGAAGGAGCGTTTGAAAGCGCTCAAAGCGGATGATGAGGAGGCGTACATGAAGCTCATCGACACTGCGAAGGATACTCGTATCACGCATCTTCTCAAGCAGACCGACTCGTACCTTGACTCCCTCGCGCAAGCAGTCATGGCCCAGCAGAGTGACCACCCTATGGACCACTCGGACATCACCAACTTCGAGGATGGCCCCACGAGTGAGGAGACTTTCGGCGCACACAGGTCTCTTGATGATGCGCAGGACGACAAGGGTAAGACCGACTACTATGCAGTAGCGCACAGGATCAAGGAGAAGGTCGTCCGGCAACCATCGTTACTGATTGGTGGCACCCTGAAAGATTACCAGATCAAAGGTCTACAGTGGATGGTCAGCTTGTACAACAACAGGCTTAATGGTATACTCGCCGACGAGATGGTGAGAGCCAAATAATGTGCGCAGTGCATGAAAGTGTTGACGGATCACTTCGATTGTATAGGGTCTCGGAAAGACGATTCAGACAATCTCCCTCATTACTTTCCTCATTGAAACCAAGAAGCAGCGCGGGCCTTACTTGGTCATCGTGCCACTTTCTACTATGACAAATTGGTCGGGCGAGTTCGCAAAGTGGGCTCCTGCTGTTCGGATGGTTGCATACAAAGGCAACCCCGCGCAACGTCGTGCGCTGCAGGGAGATCTGAGGGTGAACCAGTTCCAGGTACTGCTAACAACGTACGAGTACATCATCAAGGATCGACCACACCTCAGCAAGATTAAATGGGTGCACATGATCATCGGTAAGCGCAGGGCGGTATTGAGGGGGCAATTGCTGACGGGTGTATGTAGACGAGGGTCATCGTATGAAGAACACACAATCCAAGCTCTCGCAGACCCTCACTACATTCTACCACTCACGCTACCGCCTCATCCTCACAGGTACCCCGCTGCAGAACAATTTGCCTGAGCTGTGGTCTCTGCTCAATTTCGTCCTGCCGAAGATCTTCAACTCCGTTAAATCGTTCGACGAGTGGTTCAACACACCCTTCGCCAGCTCGGGCACACCTGATAAGATCGAGCTGAATGAAGAAGAGGCATTGCTCATCATCCGCCGCCTGCACAAGGTGCTTCGGCCGTTTTTGCTGCGCCGCTTGAAGAAGGACGTCGAGTCGGAGCTGCCCGATAAGGTCGAGAAGGTCGTTAAAGTGAAAATGAGCGCGCTGCAGTCGCAACTGTACAAGCAGATGAAGAAATACAAGATGATTGCGGACGATTCGAACGCTAAAGGGTGCGTATATGCGTCGGAATGTGCTCTTGATGTCATTTTGAACGTGCTTTCGTCAGGAAAACGGGTGGTGTGAAGGGTTTGAGCAATGAGCTTATGCAGCTTCGCAAGATCTGCCAGCATCCTTTCCTGTTCGAAAGCGTCGAGGACAAGGTCAACCCCGGGAGCCTGATTGACGAGAAGCTCATTCGCTCGTCTGGCAAGATTGAGTTGCTTTCGCGCATCCTTCCCAAGTTCTTCGCCGCCGAGCACAGAGTACGCGGAAATTCACAATCATCTCCTCCCGGCCGCTGACGCTCGCTCTGTCTGCCAGGTGCTCATCTTCTTCCAGATGACGAAAGTCATGGATATCATGGAGGACTTCCTCAAGATGATGGGATGGAAGTACCTCCGTCTCGATGGTGGTACGAAGACCGACGAGCGCGCAGGGCATGTGCAGCTCTTCAACGCCAAGGACTCGGATATCAAAGTGTTCATCCTCTCAACGCGTGCCGGCGGTCTCGGTCTCAATCTCCAGACTGCAGACACTGTCATCATCTTCGACTCTGACTGGTATGTGCGCCGGCCTGCTGCAAGCATAGATAATGAGGCTGACTCTTCTGCGCAGGAATCCTCATGCCGACTTGCAAGCACAGGATCGTGCCCATCGTATTGGGCAGACAAAGTCCGTGCGCATCCTGCGCTTCATCACGGAGAAGAGCGTGGAGGAGGCAATGTATGCACGGGCGAGGTTCAAGCTCGACATAGACGACAAGGTCATCCAGGCTGGTCGCTTCGACAACAAGTCCACGCAAGAGGAACAGGAAGAGTTTCTGGTACGCATGTCTTCCCAAGTATTTTCCAATACGGCACAGGCTGACCACGCTGTCCTAGCGCTCTATACTCGATGCCGACCAAGAAGAGGAGAATGAGGAGGCCGGCGATATGAACGACGAGGAGATCAACGAGATGATCTCGCGCTCGGATGCCGAGTCGAAGCTCTTCGCGGAGATGGATTTGCAGCGCGAGCGCGACCTCGCAGCCGCGTGGAAAGCCGCCGGCAATCGCGGCAAGCCGCCACCGGGCCTCATCCAGCTCGAAGAGCTGCCCGATATCTACCGTACAGATGAGCCGTTCGACCTGAAGGACGATATTGACGAGGTGGAGGGTCGTGGTCATCGAAGAAGGAACGCAGTCAACTACAACGACGGCCTCAGCGATGATCAGTGGGCGATGGTCAGTTGTTTTGCCCTGATTATCCCGCTATGGCATCTTGACTTTTTTGGCAGGCTCTGGAGGAAGGCGAGGATCTGCAACTGCTCGCCGAGCAGACACGCGCGAAGAACCGCCGCACGGTCGGCAAGCTTGAGTCCGGCACTGCGACGCCAATATCTGAGGGTGGTCGTGGGCGCGGGCGGAAAGGCAAGGCAAAGATGACCGACGACGCGGAGCCTTCCAATTCAAAGCGGAAACGTGGGCAAAAGTCCATGTCAGTCACGCCTTCCGTGCACGATGATGACGATGAGGAGCGGGATTCGGTGAGTTACCTATCACCACGCACGTTCAGGTGCATCGCTGACGTGTGTGCAGAAACGCCGGAAGTACCAGACAGCCGAGCTGCCTACTAGCGTCAAAGACAAAATGAAAAAGGCTTTCAATGATTGTTACAAGGCCATTTTGAATTGCGCAGATGAGACGGGTCGCAAGCGCTGCGATCTTTTCCGCGAGCTCCCTCGAAAACTCGTACGTATCACAGCGTCCTTCCTCAACACGGTGTGAGCCTGACGATGCACGCGCAGGACTACCCCGACTACTACCGCATCATTTCCTCGCCCATCGCGCTCTCCCATCTGCGGAAGCGTATCAACGCGAATCAGTACAAGACCGTGCAGGCGTTCCGCGACGACGTGAAGCTGATGTTTGGCAACGCGCGCATCTACAACCAGGAGGGTTCCTGGGTGTACATTGACGCGGTCGAGATGGAGAGGGTGTTTGACCAGACGTATATGCGCGTCATCGCCGGCTCCGGGCTGCCCGGCGCGGAGGCCGTCGCGCCGTCCGCGCCGGAGGCGCTCGACGAGGCACTGACGCCGATGGACGACGAGGACACACGCCCGTTGTCAAAGACGAAGAACGGGCGGAAGATCGTCAGTGATGATGAGTATCTGACGCAGAGCGAAGACGAGTGAGGCTCGGTTTCCTGCGCGCCAGTCTCTTTATGTGAACTTGCGCTACCTTGATGTTATTGCTGCGGTCTATACTACGTCGTTTCAGTGGTCGTATGTTACCCGCTTCGTTATATCTTCATCTCTTGTCATCGTGTCTTTGTACGTAGAACCCAATTTGTATTGTTATGGCCGTTTAGAAATATCACATTATTTTTCTCCAGGTAACCAGAGTCGAATTCGGAGGGTTGAGTTGGCACGGCTGATGACCAGTGCTCATACTGTAAGTTATTGACGATGTTCGGTTCAATACTATACAGATTATATGCTACCTACCTAAGTCCGCATTAACATTATTTACCCTCCCGAAGTACTTACTGAGGTCGTCACAGTACAGAAAATATGGTCATTGTCAGCGGCGACACGATTCGCGCACTGCTCGCCGAACCCAGAGACATCGATCGAGTTAGAATTCTGAGTCGCGGCCCTGGTCGGGATGTCGTAGAGCGACTGAGTAAATCTAGGGGTGAAGATTGAAAGGCGCTGACATTGCCTTGCGGACGGAACGATGGACGACATTTTCACCTCAACGTGTTCCCCCCACTTTTCATGTCATAAACGATAGGAACTCCGCGCAGGTGCCATTATACCGCGGGCGCAACTGCGCTGTCTCCAATGGCTCAGGAGAGTATATCGTCGGAGGCCCTTCGGCCTGGCTAGTTTGCTGGAAGCAGACTGAATGCGGCGCAACTAGGCTCCTGTCCTGTTCTATGGAACGTACTAGCCTATGAAGTTCCTTGTCGCATTCAGGTTACATGATGTACAACAGGAAGTAATTCAAAAAGATACCTGACACATGCTCGAAGTACTCTACGCAACCCTGACTATCTCATACGCCTAACTTACCTATCCTAATTCTCCTGAACATAATTTCCTGCACATACCCATCAGCTCCCACCGACCTAGCCCGATACGAGCACACGCACCGGGGAAAATGCCCTGCTTGCCATTCAGCTTGCCCGTCCACCAATCCTCCTCGCTGTTGGTGCGCTCGACGAGCTCGATGCGGTCGCCCGTCTTGAACTCCAGATCGCCATCCGCCTGGGGGGCAAAGTCGTACAGCGCGGTGACGTAGTGCACCGCGGGCGCAGCCGCGGGCTTGGGCTTGAGCGGCGGGGGCGGCGGCGGGGGGCGCTTCGCGGCCGCAGCAGCGGCGGCGGCAGATCCGGCGGAGTACGGTGGTGGGGACGACGCGGGTGGCGCGTAGGAGATTTTCTCAGACACGGCGGAGGCGCCGGCGGCGGGGGGCGCAGCGGGCGGCAAGGAACGCGAGAAGGTGCTGGGGGCAGCAGAAGGCGGGGCAGCGGAGGTGGAGGTGGAGGTGGACACGCTTGACGGGGAGCGCCCGAGCGCGGAGGACGTCGGAGAGAGAGTGCGCCCCTGCGAGACAAGTTTTGCTGGACGATGGGGTCGGAGGTGAGCTTTGATGAGGAGGTGGGAGGAAACGCTTACATGTGGATATGAAGCGCTGAACGATGCTCAGCGCGTCAACGACGGCCGCAGACTCCCCGCGCTTCGCGATAAAGTCCTCGCCGATCTGCGCGGCGGGCACGGAGACCTCGTACTTTCCGTCCGAGAACTGGTTGATCTTCTCGAGCAGCATGTAGAAGATATTCAGTCTTGAAAGTGGTCGCATCAGTAAAGCGATCAAGCGCAGAGGGGGAGTAGAGGTGGGTAGGTGTACGCACTGCATATAGAAGAAGGAGTGGAATAGGGGGTCAATGAAACGCGTCGCGAGGAGCATGAACCGAGGAAGGTCCTGCTTCATGGAGTTGTTCAAATTATCGTAGTCATTGGACGCGATCTCAAAGTCTTGCTCAAGCTGTGTGCTACGATTAGCGCGCGCTTAGGGTGAAAGCTGTGGGCTACGCACCTTGAACAAGTTCTTCTCGTCGCTAAGTGACTTCTCTTTCTTTTCACGCAGCTTCGTCAACGAGTTGTTGAAGCGATCGTAGTCGACGAGCTGCACAACGTGTTTAGGCCGCGTGCATAACACGCCGATAGTCACCGTAGTGCGCCGCACCTTGTGATCGCGTTTCGTTATCATCTTCCGGATGGCCTTCATCACAACCTGCAGCTCCTTTATAGGGCCAACAACTCTGCTCTCGATGAGCTCGAGCTCCGGCGCTACCGTCGTGCGCAGGTCCTCTAGAGCAGATTGATATGCGTCCACGTTCTTGATCGTGTGCGCAGCATCAGGGAATTTCCCAAGGAGGTCGTATTCGGAGGCGATGGGGTGGAACAACGTGTTAAAGTGCGTGGCGAAGCTGCTGCCGGAGGTGAAGAGTGCTGTGTGATCGGCACGTCAGAGAAGCGGGTCCAGCTACGGCACAGATGGTCGTACAGTTGACTGCTTCGGTGAATGCTTTGGTATCCTTCAGAAACTTGTCGGTGGCGCCTTCGATGGTAGTGAAGTTCCGTTGGTATTCGTCGAATTCGGGGTCGGTGGATTCTAGAGAAAAAGGAGATAGGCCATTCGGCAGCGCCAACGACAGGATGTGCAGATGAGACGAGAGAGAGTCACGCAAGGACAGCAAGCTATAGGAACGCACTCTTCGACATGCCGACCTTAGAGGTCATCAGATGCGGCGTGCTAGGGGACACAGATGAGACGAAAGAAACAAGACTGAAAAGGCGACAGACCGCATGATCGCCTTTGTTAATCCCTTCATGATGTGCTCTGGATGTACGGGGTCGGGGCTAAGATGTCGGTGGGAGACGAGTCGACCCGTCGGACAAGTCGGAAGGCTGGCTTAGACGCCAGCGACGGCACGGCACAGCCAAAGTCTTGATATAGATCCGATGACTCAGCATACCGGCCGTTGATGACTTGAAGTTGAACGCGTCCTCTTCAATTGCTTATCCCCACCATCCATCTCGCTGTATTTTTAACTGTATCACCATGCCTATGATCAATCAGCCATCCAACCAGATCAAGTCCGTCGCTCTTTTCATTCTCTTTCAGATCTTGACCGAGTTTTACCCAGACTGACAAATGTATCTACTGTACGACTCAAGAAGGGCGGAAAACGATTCGAGGTGGGTGAGTGTCCAGCAGAGGCACCCCCGTACTTACGCGTCTCTCTTCCAGATCGCGTGTTACAAAAACAAGGTCCAGGAGTGGCGTAACGGAGTGTATGTGTTCCCGCCGTCCCGCCTCTCGCGGCCACCCTTGACATTGTCTGCCCGCAGAGAGAAGAATCTAGACGATGTGCTGCAAATAGGAAACGTTTTCATGAATGTCGGCAAAGGCGAGGTTGCGAAGTCTGGCGACCTCAAGAGAGCCTTCGGGACCGACGACCGAGATACTGTGGCCAAAGAGGTGCGCTGCAGTCGGTTTGCCTAGTGACTCAGCTCAGCTCGCCTCCCAGATCCTGAGCAAGGGTGAAGTGCAGGTCGGCGACAAGGAACGCGAGCATGAACTCGTCGCGCTGCGGCGCGAGATCGCAACGCTCGTCGCAGAGAAGTGCGTTGACCCCGAATCGCAGACCCCCTACTCCGTCAGCATCATCGAGAAGGCAATGAACGAGATCGGCTACAGCGTGCGACCGAACAAAAACGCGAAGAGTCAGGTGCGGATGCGCGCCGCAGAGTCATATCGACTCCGGCTGACATCGACTTATCATAGGTGTCGGAGTGCGTACGACTGCTGCAGCTAAATTCCAAGCTGCAGATACAGCGCGCGCGCATGCGTATACGCGTCACGTTTCCCGCGACGGAGGTGGAACGGTTAAAGCCGCTGGTGCTCGAGAGCGCGGAGGTTGTCGAGCGCGAGGAGCTCGGGGAGACATGGATGGGGGTGCGTGCACTCCTTCGTCCTTGACTGCGACATACTGACTCGACGTTGGATCTGCCTTCTCCTGTGCCTCAGACGCTGCTCATCGACCCGGGCCAGTTCCGCGTTGTTTCCGACCTGCTGAACAAGGAGGTCAAGGGCCGAGGGCGGTTAGAGACGCTCACGTTCACCGCCACTGCCAATACCTGAACCTCCGCGACAACCTCTCCTGGCTAATTGCTTCTGGGATACTTCTTGTGTAGACGAGCTCATAGCTATGTCGTAACTTGTCGACTATCTCGACGTTTGGATATGATCGCGGCTGTCGATTGAAGGGCTTGGCGCAATAGTCCTTTGTCTTGTTGCAGTGCTGAGTATCCATGTGCCTACAAGGCCACACAGTGGTCATCTAAACCTGTCCTGTTGAAGTGACAGGTCTTGCACTAATCCCATTCCTAGCTATCATCTAAGAGTACATAGCATACAGCAATCCAAAAGAAACTATACAGTACTATGATTCCCCACGCACGCCTAATTTTGTTTTCGTACACCAGAGATGTCGAGCTTGATCACGCAGCGTCATTCCCCTCACCCTGTGGCACGGTCGGCTTCTCTCGCATGCCGCGATTCACGCTCGTGTCGGGCACGCCGTGGCGGTCGCCCGCGGCGACGAGTGGGTGGTGTGGGTCGCTGTGCGTGTCCGTGCTGCTACCGAACTTCTCGTTCGAGATGTCCGGGCGCGCGGTCCAATCCGTGTAGTCTCGGCGCACCTCGATGTAGTCCGTCGCGAACTCGCCAATCTGGTCCTCATCCATGCCGAGCACCTCCGCATCAGACGACGCGCGCAGCCGCAACGCGGGCACGAGGTCCATGCCCTTCGCAATGAGCGCGGTGACGACGAACGTGTAAGCGGTGACCGCGCAGATGTACGCGAACTGAATGTACAGCTGCTTCCAGTTGTGGTCGACCCATCCACCTGCAGCGGACGTGTTCACGTCGTCGAGCATGATGATATTTGCCTTGGCGAAGAACGCATTGAACAGCAGCCCGATGATCCCGCCGACGGCGTGCTCCGCGAACAAGTCTAGCGCGTCGTCGATACGGATGAAATATTTGACTGGAGCGCAAACGATGAAGGTCAGCAGAGGTCAGGCAGGAGGCAGGCAGACAGGCAGACTCACCCTTCGTGGCGAAGTTGCACACCCCGCCGGAAACGATGCCCATGATGACCGCCGCCCATGTTGGAATATACCCTGATGCGGGCGTCGCGGCGACGAGCCCCGCGATCGTGCCCGAGCAGAAGCCGACCATGGTCCACTTGCGCTCGTAGCGGAAGTCGAGCAGGCACCACGCCGCGCCCGCCATCGCGGCCGCGAGCATCGAGTTCCACACCGCGTACACTGCGCGCAGGTTTGCACCGAACGCGCTGCCGGCGTTAAACCCGAGCCACCCGAACCAGAGGATGAACGTGCCGAGCCCGACCATGGACACGTTATGCGGGCGGAAGTTAAGTAGCTCCTTTTCTGTGCGCCGGCCGAGCACCCACGAGTAGGCGAGCCCCGCGACGCCGCTCCCGATCTCGACGGGGCCGCCGCCTGTGGGTGGGTGAGCTACCGTACAAGATAATGGGAAAGAGGCGCACCTGCGTAGTCGAGGACTCCCCAGGTGAAGCCCCATCCGTTTACGGACCAGGCCCAGCACGCGAGGGGGCAATACACGATCGTCATCCATATGAACGCGAATACCATGGCGGGCATCACGCGCCCACGCTCCGCCAAGCCGCCCATGAGGATGCACACGGTGACACACGCAAACTCCATCTGATAGAAGCTGTAGAGGAGCTCAGGGATGAGAGGAGACCCAGGGGACGGCTCGCCCAGCACGTTCTGCAGACCGAAGTTGTGCAGATTGCCGATGTAGCCATTCGTCGCGGTCGGGGAGAATGCGAGCGAGTAGCCCCAGAAGAACCATTGGAAAATGGCGACAGCATTGGCCGCCGATACGGCCCATATGAGAGACAAGGCGGATTTACGACGCGAGAGGCCGGAGTAGAGGAAGGCTATGTATTGGAGCGTGTATGGGACTGCGTGAGACAGTGGTGTGCGATGAGATAGAGCAGAGGCACACGCACCGAGGCCTGGTACCATGAACGATACGAGTGCTCCTGCGAGGATGATGAAGGCAACATCGCCTTTGTCAAATCTGTTAGACAGGGGTGGCGAATCAGAGCGTGTCCATGATGGATGTAAGCTTCAGAGACACCTGCTCTGATCTGGTGGACTGCCTTTCAATTCATGGGCGTGGGGTGAGCATGGCGCTAGTGAGGAGCATGGTTGAAGAAACTCACGATTAGCTAGCTGGTCAGACATGTCCAGATGATCGTATGTAGGTATGGTGGAAACCTGGAGGGATCACGGGCTGCGAGCAGTCTGGAAGTGGGGGACAGACTCCGACAGAGGCGGGAGGTATTGAAGGGGTGAAAAAAAACGGTAGACGCTGAGAGGCTGAAGAAAAGTGGTGGGAGCAGGGACATCGCGGAAGTAGAGAGAGTCATAATGTCTCGGCCGATGAATGGATCTGAACCCGACCCAGTCGCGTGACGTCAGTAGCACCTATATGCAGCAGCAGAAATCCATGCTTCTTCTGGCGACTATGCAGTTGCGTGCTCCTTCGTCCATGGCCATGGGGTCAACGCCACCGGCGGGCGCTGTCGGTCTCGCGCAACCACCTCCCATGGCACGGTGTGACTTGTCGTACGTTGACGATCGTGTGTAAGCCCTGCTTCGAAGCTCAGGTAATTATTCGAGGCGAGTCGGGGCTGTGGGTAGCGTCCCTAGTGCTCTGGTTTGTTGAGCTCGACGTTGCCTGTGATGCTGCCGTCGGGTGAGCTTCCAACGAGGCCAGTATTACGAGATGCTTACCATCGCTGTCGAGACTTCCCTCGGCCGCTCTGAGCCTCCGGGCTGTCGGGTGCAGGCCCAGAGCCTGCCACAGGCTGGTGCAGTAGAGTGTAGAGCCTAGTACTTAGTACTTAAGCTTTAAATAAGCCGGAGAGCCGGGCTAGGCATTGGCAAGGCAAGGCGAGATCACGATCACGTGAGTCATTTATCCAAAAATCGGAATCGACTGATTTGTTTTTGGCCAATGAACGCAGCCCAATATTCACCTGCCAAAAGTCCGAGAGAAATTGATAAAAACGAGTTCTCGGTCTTGCTCTGTCCTCCGACCTCTTCCTAGACAGCCGCCTCGCACACGACAATGGCGAACGTCCACAGCGAGTACTCTGTTTCTGCCTCTATACCCTCTTCGACCGCCGGCGCACCGCTCTACAATATACCCCTTCCGTCTTTTCTCGCCAACGCAGGCGGCGCCGTGGCATGGACATACACAACCGCCGCCCTTATCCTCGCACTCCTCGCACTCGAGCAATCGGTGTACCGATATAAGAAGGGCCACCTCCCGGGCGACACATGGACAATCCCAATAATCGGCAAATTCGCCGATTCGTTGAAGCCGACGATGGAGGGTTACAAGAAGCAGTGGGACGCGGGTGCGCTTACTGCCCTCAGCGTATTCAATATGTGCGTCGCCCGGCATTGTGTGTGCATCTGCAACTTGCCGATCATTTTCTTAGTTTTATCGTCATGGCATCGTCGAACGAGTACTCCCGCAAAATTCTCAACTCTCCCAACCATGCGGAGCCTTGTCTCGTGCAGTCAGCCAAGACTGTACTGCAGGCCGATAACTGGTATGTTTGTCATGTGTCTGTTCGCTATATGACACTGACCTCTGCCTCCTCGTTCGAAGGGTCTTCTTGACCGGCAAGGTCCACGTCGAGTACCGCCGTGGCCTGAACCACTTGTTTACCAGGAAGGCGCTGGGGTAAGCATCATTCACATGATACCCTGGCTGTGTGCTGACCCCAGTGATTCATAGCACCTACTTCACCGTGATGGACAACATCACCCGCAAATACCTCTCTGAATGGATGGCAAGTGCCAAGGCGGACCCTACGAAGCCCATGACCATGATGATGGCCGTGCGCGACCTCAACATGGAGACGTCCCTACGCGTGTTCTGCGGGAATTACATCCCTGATCACGCAATGAAGGAGATCAACGACAAGTACTGGGCCATCACCCTCGCGCTCGAGCTCGTCAACTTCCCGCTCGCGCTCCCGGGCACGAAGGTGTATCGTGCGGTCCAGGCGCGCAAGGTCGCGATGCACTGGCTCGAGCTCGCAGCGCACGACAGTAAGAAGGCGATGGCGGAGGGCAAGGAGCCCGACTGCATGCTCGACGAGTGGGTGCGCCTGCTCGCGGACCCCGCGTACAAGGGCCGCCGCGAGTTCAGTGACCGCGATATGGCGATGGTCGTGTTCTCCTTCCTGTTCGCCAGCCAGGATGCGATGAGTAGCGGTCTTATCTACGGCTTCCAGCATCTCGCGGACCACCCAGACATCTTTGCGAAGATCCGCGCGGAGATCGACTCCGTGCGCCACGGCGTGCACGAGAAGCCATTCACGATTGAGGAGTACGATCAGATGCCGTACCTCAAGGCCATGGTGAAGGAGTCTATGCGCGTCGTGCCGCCCGTCACCATGGTATGGACGCCGTCCTCCTCATCTTATGCCATTGTTCACGACCCGTTCCCAGGTTCCATATACCACGAAGAAGCCCTTCCCCATCTCGTCAGACTATACCGTTCCCACCGGCAGCATGGTTATCCCCTCCTTCTACAACTCCCTACACGATCCCAACGTATACCCCGAGCCCGACAAGCTCCTCCCTGAGCGCTGGCTCGATCCTAACAGTCCCGCCAATGCCAACCCGCAGAACTACCTCGTGTTCGGCAGTGGCCCTCACAAGTGCATCGGCTACGACTATGCAATGATGAACATCGCGATTGCCCTTGCACTCGCCGTCGAGTCGATGGACTGGGAGCACGTCGTCACGCCGAAGAGCAGTCTGATCCAGTGAGTATTATCACGTTCAGTTGAAATAGATATGTGGGCTAACGGGTTGCGTAGGATCATTGCGACACTCTTCCCGCAAGACGGACTGTTGGTGAAGTTCAAGCCGCGGGCATCATCATGATACGAGGATAGATTATTATTAGACGATGGACGAGCGTGCCTTCGTTGGCCGCCGCTCGTATTAAATAATGTCATCACAAACACTAGTGTTTATCGTTCAAATTAATGAGACAGTGATTCATTTGCTCAGCTCTCCTGCAACTCTGTTGGAGATCTAGCAGCCCAAATTGCCAGCAACCGTCGCGCGCCGTGGCGCCGTCAGCCACCGTCGCGCGCGCTGCCCCGGCCAGTTGCCACTGCTTTCCACCCGCCTCAACGGCGATGTACGGAGGCATACTCGTAGTTCTTGGCTGCCATCGCGTATGTGCGTTGACCTCCAACCATGACGACCACACTGACTCCATTGACCAGTGCCAGCGGGATGGGGCCGCGCAGAACTCGTTACCTCAACTTGCAGGCGGCTGACGAGCCTGGCAGTCCACACTCTAATTTGGTCTCTGACCGCATACCACGCTCTCGCCACCCAGTCCGAGACCGCAGGGCCATGATAAAGCAGGGCCTCGTGCAGGAGCGGGCTTCAAGGACTTTTGCCTCCGCCCCCCGTCAAGACACAAGACCCCGCCCTCGTTGGTGAGCGATGCCGTCCCCGAAGCTCTCAAACTCGGTTTGGAAGGCCGCCAATCTGAAGGTACGCGTGTCTTGGCTTGATCTTCTCTGGTAGGCTGGTAGCCGGTAGCCGCTCACGCTGACTGGGGTTGCAGTCTTCCGGTGGACCCGCGCCGCCCTCGCCGTCCAAGAACCCCTTCCTGCACGTACCATGCGCAGACCTCCCACGCCCGAGCACGACGGACGATCTCGCGCATGGGCTGTCCGCAAAGTCCTCCTATATACCGCGCTCGACGCGCTCGCGCGACCTGCTCTCCACGCACGGCGGCCTCCTTCCCTCCGCGTCCGCGCCATTCCTCTCGTCGCCGTCCCCGCTTCCGACCTCGCCGCCCCTGACGCTCGGATCCCCGACCACCGCGCCTAGCTCTCCGTTGGCCTCGCTCATCAACGCGTCCGCGGCGACTCTTGTCGAGCCGCTCATCGGCGCAGGCGAGTTCGTCCCGCTGCGCGTACTCGGCGAGGGCGGCTTCGGAAAGGTGTTCCAGGTGCAGGATACGGTGACGGGCGTGCAGTACGCGCTGAAGGTCATACAAAAGTCGAAGCTGCGCAGCTCGTCGCGCAGGCTGGTGAGGCATGAGCAGCGCGTGCTGCGTGCGCTGTCTGGGAACGCGGAGTTCCTGCCGCTGTACGCGAGCTGGCACGATACGGAGAACTTCTACCTCGTCACGGTCAGTTGCACCTCTCCTCTCGCCGTGGGTGACGTGCTGACGGTCGTGCGTGCGTAGAAGTGCTTCGCGAGGGGCGATCTGCGCACGGACATGCGCCGCGCAAAGAAGTACAAGCCGGACGTCGCGCGTTTCTACGCGGCGGAGATCGTCACGGCGCTTGAGAAGCTGCACGTCGCGGGCATCGTCCACCGCGACCTCAAGCCCGAGAACATCCTTCTCGACGACGAGGGCCACGTCGTGCTCGCGGACTTCGGTCTCGCTCGCATGTTCAAGTTTGCGCAGCGCGTGGAGGCACCGCTGGGCGAGGGCCCCGGAGACGAGGCAGATGTCACGCGTTCTGCGTGTGGGACGCTGCGGTATATGGCACCCGAGGCGATCGAGGGCAAGCCGTACAGCTATGGGGTCGACTTATGGGCGCTAGGTGTGATTCTGCACATGATGCTCTGCGGGCAGGTGAGACTTGGTGTTAGCTCCGCCGCGCGGCGCGGGTACTGATGGGATGTGATAGTGCCCTTTTGCTCCGCTGGGCATCTACAAGAAGGACAAGAAGGAGTTCAAGGAGGCCGTGCTTAAGACTGAGCTGGTGCTTCGCAGCCGCGAGCTTGACGTTACGTCGCGGGACCTCTTGAACAAGGTTTGTGGATAAATGTATCGGACGTTGGTTCAGTCATTCTGACGGTTACTTATGACAGTTGCTTTGCAAAGACCCGGAAAGCAGAGCAACGATTGAGGATATCAAGAAGCACGCCTACTTTGCCGACTTGTAAGCCGCTCTCTTATTGATCTCAGCCATCGCTCAAAATTGACGTCCTTCAGGGATTGGATGTCTGTGGCCCGTCGCGAGAAATCGCCCCCAGACCTCCTTTTATACGACAAGTCTCCGCCTACTGTCTCCGGGCTGAAGATCTACGCAGGCGTACCGTACGCTGCCAACGAAGACCGACATCCCGAGTACACGTATATCTCCACCGCGTTCCGTGGCCACAAGTACAGCGTCGCGATCAAGTTCCTCGAGGCGCCCACGCCGACTGCGGAGCTTCAGCCCGTCTTCGTGTCCCCCTTGCCCACCTTGCCCACCTTGCCCGCCTTTGACGAGCCCCTGCTTCCTTCGCCAAAGCGCTGGAAGTTCAAGATCTTCCTGCTGCGCGTGTTCCGCGCTCATCATTTGCCTGTGATCGAGGCGGATGCCGAGGTCGCGGGCAAGCACCACGTCGAGTTCAGCGCGTGGCTGTCGGTGCGACACGACTCGTTGCTGGATGCGCTCGCGCAGGTGGACGAGGCGGATGCAGATGCTGCGCGGGCTCTCGGTGTCTTTGAGCGGTTGAAGGAGTGGCTGCGGCGTTATAGGGTGCAGATGGCCAGACGAAGATCGTGCCGGGTCGACTTGGAGTAACTTCTGAGTCAGTCCAGTCCGTCTTGTATCATTTCTGAATTCTCGGTTACGTGTGGCCATACAATAGCGCATATACCCTGCTGTCTCCCTATATACCGTGATTTCCCTGGTTTCGATTCTCTTAGTTGCGATAGCGCTGAGCTCATGATATCTGGTGAGTCGAAAGGAGTCGGGCGCACGCGGCCCGACGCGTCCGCCGCTGAGCAACCCTTGTTCCCCACCGCCATCTGAACGGTCTTTACGGCCGCCTCACGACTCTCGAAGACACAGTCGCGGCACCGCCACACACGCAGGCCACACAGGTCCATGTCCAGCTTGTCTTCATTCCTCCCGTTCAAAGTCGGCTCCATGAACCCTCGAGATCGCCCGCCCGAAACCGTCTCCCGGCTGCGCTCGGCCCTCGAGACCATGCCCAGCGCACGGAAGTACGTCTTCACCGCCGCGACACGCGCAGAGATCCTCTCCGAGCTCTACGATGCGTTTTGGGGGCCATACGCCTACCTCTTCCTGCCCAACTCGAACTCGAGCCTCCCGCTGCACACGACACTCAGCGAGGTGCAGTTGCGCCTTAACTTCGCCGGAGCGGCAGACCTAGAGCTAGCGGTACCGGGGCGGGGTTGCGGTGCCATATTCAAGAAGGGAGAGAGCTGTTTCCGCTGCCGGTGAGTTCAAGTCTTGCATCCCGTGCTATTCCGGCGTACGACGAGCTCCTCTAGGGACTGCGCGCTGGACGACAGTTGCGTCCTGTGTTCTCGATGCTTCCACGCGACAGACCATAGCGGCCATAATGTCAGCTTCTTCATCGCGCAGCAATCTGGCGGGTGCTGCGATTGCGGCGACGTCGAGGCATGGCGCACTCCCATCAACTGCCCTCACCACCCGCCCGGAGTCGACACACCCGCGACCCTCACCACCTTCGCGTCCGAGCATGTGCCAGTCCTGTGGGGCAAGGACATCCCGCCCGTGCCGCACCACCCACACCGTGTCTCTGTGCCGCCCGAGTTGCGCGAGAGCATGAACAAGACGGTCGCGTATGCCCTTGACTTCATCATTGAAACCCTCGACTACTCTCCAGATGACACGAGCGTCCCCGCGAACGAGGCCGATCTGCGCATCCAGCCATCTGCGGACCCCATGTCGAAGGACCACTACTGCGTCGTGCTGTGGAATGACGAGAAACATTCGTTCAGCGAGGTCGTGGACCTCCTGGTTAACGTCACTGCGCGCTCGCGGGAGGACGCGCAAGCCGTTGCAGACAGGGTGGACGAGTGGGGCCGCGAGGTAATTGAGACGAACATCTCCGTGCCGCACGTCCTCGACATTGCACAGAAGGTCGCGCAGATCGAGCTGGGCGTTACCGTTCGACGCGCCTACGACACCTTCCGCGAGCAGATTGTTGCGGTCCTCATCGAGTGGCTCCTGGACTTGACTCGCAGCCGCCTAGGCTCTGATGCTCTGGTTTTGAAGGAGGTGATCGCGGAAGAGCTCCTCACGCCACGGCGAAAGAGCCACACTGCAACAGGGTCCGTTCCCGAGGAGGTCCGACTCATCATGGAGGAGATCGACGACCTTGCACGCATCGATTGGCTGTATCTGTATCACACCAAACTATGGAAGCGCCCTCGATTAAGCTTGAAGGAGATCTATGCCTCAATTTTGGGCCTTACACATCAGCACAAATTAAGCGTCGGTAGGCATAACCTTTGGTAACGCATTAGGGTGGAATCTAACTCAGCTCAGGTGCGCATTTTGCGAACGTCTATCCCCGCATCATCGACACGTACTTGCTTGTCGACCGGGAGGCAGAGACGTCGATCAAGTACTTCGCGCTGCAAATATTCACAGTTCCCTCGGCGGCCATCCACATCGTGCGACATTATGACATCGTCTCCCGTCTCCTCAACATCATTGCTGCCTTCTTTACGGACCAAATTAAGGACAAGCGAATACTCTACCCGCCTGACATGAATGTCGAGGTTGATGTCGAGAAAGACCCTTTCAAGTCGAAGCGCTTTATGCCGGTGTTCAGTGACCTGCGCTATCTCTGCCACAACGAGCCCGTCCAGCGACTCATTGCGCGTAAACACCAGTTCATCAAGCAATTCGCTGAAACCTGCCGTCTCTTCATGTGTATCAACCCGAACAAGCGCGCCGCTACCAATCACGTAGAATTCGAGACAGACGGATGGATCAGCGTGTTCAATGTGACCCTTTCGCTGTGCCGCGTAATCAAGGTCTATGGCGAAGCATTCCAATATGCAACACCGACGCAGCTACTCGCGGCGATCAAGACTGTCATGCACAACACCATGATCTCCATTACGCTCGCGGACGAGAGGCTAGACAAGACGAAATTCGGGCCCATCGACTTCCATCTGGTCACCTTTGGTTCTGCAAGCTGCTTCCTCGTCAATTTCGACGTTCTCGAGGGCTGGGTCAGCTTCCATCACTCCCTTCAGTGGCTCTTGGCCGAGCTTTTTAAGCACATCGACATCCTGGACGAGCAGGCGGTGCATGACCAAGGCTATACGTCCTTCCGCGAATTGATGATGCACGACGTTAATGAAAAAGTGATGCTCTCTATCATCGATTTTCCGCTGCGAGGTCTGCTATTCGTCATTTACTCGATTGCTGCGGTACTGATTGTTTTGGAAGTGCTCGCTATGGTTGCGCAGATTCGGACGGGGCTGTGGGTTCGTAATGGGTTCGCCATCCGTGGCCAGTTGCTGCACTACCGCGACTTCATGCTGCGCGAGTTGTGCTATGACCAGGATCTATTTCTCCTCCAAACAGCCCTGGTCATCGTAGAGCCCGACCACGTCCTCATGAGCATCATGGATCGCTTCCAGCTGATGGACTACTTCAAAGGCGCTGTCATGCATGAATCATACGAGGGTCCCCAGCTTTCCAGCATGGTCGAGGAGTTCATGTACCTTCTCATCACGATTCTCAACGAGGGCGGCAATGCGGGCAAGCTCAACATCAACGCGGCGGTGCGCCGCGAGATAGTACATGCGCTTGCTGTCGGTCCGTGCACCTTTACGGACCTTATCAAGCGGGTCGCCGAGCGTTTGGTGGACGATGCGTGCTTCGAGCGCGTCCTGCAGGAGGTGGCGAACTTCCGCCCGCCTGAGTCGACAGCGGACACGGGCATCTATGAGCTCAAGTCGGAGGCGTACGACGAAGTCAACCCGTTCTTCTACCACTACACTCGCAACAAGCGCGAGGAGGTCGAAACCGTCCTTCGGAATCACTACAAGAAGAAAGGCATATCTGAGCCTGTGATCATACCAAAACCGCTGGGAATCACGCAGGGTCCGTTCGCGGAGCTGTCGGCTGTCTTCGAGTCGGAGGTTCTCCTTCAAATCATGTTCTATGCCGTCTTCAACATCCTGGTCCTCACCGAGGTTGCGAACGCCTCGCCTCCATCCGGAGAAGCCATCCTCGACCAATCCCTTCATCTCATCATGCTCGCGCTCGTTGAGCGGCCGTCAATCTTCAGTCATCTCGCTGTGGCCAAGGGTTTTGAGGGCGGAAAGAACCTGGTGGACATTCTGTGCGTCCTGGAGCATCACGACAGTTACCGCCCATATAAGCCGCGCGTCGCTTGGATCCTCGATGCGTTCTCAAAGTACATCGGCCCGGAGGTCCGCTTGCGCCGGCGGGTCGTCAATTCCAGCCAAAATGCGGACGCTGATGATGCGAAGAAAAAGGCTGCTCGTGCACGGCAGGAGGCGATCATGAAACAAATGAAGGCGCAGCAGGCGAGCTTTGCGATCAACTTCGAGGATGAGGACGATGGGGATGACGATATGGATCTGGACGAAGGGCCCACCTCGTTTGGCACTTGTATCGTATGCCAAGAGGAGCTCAACGCGACCAAGCCATTTGGTGCGCTGGGATTGGTTCAGCCGAGTAGACTCATTCGTCGGCAGCCTGATGGCCATGGTGGGCTCATGAGCGACGTCTTGAACGCATCTTACTCGTTGGATCGGAGCCCGTCTCCCGCATCAAGCTGGACATTCCCGCCAAGGGAAGAAGACATCAAGGAGGCGAAGTTGCCGGCCACCAATTTCGAGGTGTTCCCATCCCAGAACACGCGCTTCGGACTGCACGGGTCAATATGCAGCCATCTAATGCATCTCGAATGCTTCAATGTCTACACCGTATCCATACGACAACGACATCGTACCCAGATCACACGCAATCATCCGGAAAGCGTTCACCGCAAGGAGTTCATCTGTCCATTATGCAAGAGCCTGGGCAATGTGATCTTACCCGTCTCAAATCCATCTCCTGTGGAGTTGAACTCGTTGCCGTTCGCTGACTGGACACGGGCTGCTGGCATCAGCATCCTGAAATCCAAGACAGATCCCCTTCTGGACTCACTGCTGACACGAAATGGCACGGGGGAGTTGGTCTTCTGGGGGGCTCAGGATCCGCAATATGTATCCTTCTTCCGGGCCACGGATCGCTGGGAGGAGTGGGACATGCATAAGATGGTCGACAGCGTCATGAACATAGCGCGAGCCATCTCGCAGCAGTCGCGGCATCTACGTGATCGGGAAGAGCCCTCTCCAGGGGAGCGTGGTGCGGGCCTGTATCTCCCCGAAGATCTCGTGGGCTTCACTATCGCCACCCTCGAAATCACACAACGTGGGTCGGGCACGCCGGGCAGTACGGTCGCGGACAATATCACGGACTCGCAGACACAGATGATCAGGGGTCTCATTACCTGCCTCTCCAAGCTTGCTGTGGTGCCATTCCGCGAGCGACCTGATAAGGGGCGCGACGCCTTGCGACAGGCGATCATCAAGCGTCTCCTGCCTGAATGGAGTCTTTCGACGCTGAACCCTGTATCATCTCCTCTACTCCTGCGTGACCCCTTCACAATTCTGGTCGAGACTGCTGCGGTTGCGCCAGAGATGCTCAGACATGTACTGACGCTAACTTACTACGCATGTCTTGCGCGGACAGCGATCGGCCTGATCTATGTCTTGAACAAGACTCGCAGCTGGCCAGTCGCCCAGCCCGGACCGCGTCCATACGCCAACATCTTCGGAGACCTGCGTATGTTCTTCACGTCGGTCGTGCGGCACTCCCCAGTCGTGGAACACGCGTCTGAGATTGTGTTTTCTACGTATGGCGAGGCACGTATCGAGAAGTTCGTGTACTCGTTCACCCTTCCCTTCCTCCGCCGAGCTGCGATCCTCATCCGCGCGATCCTCCCCTCTGCCTTCCCGACACCACCTACGTCTAGCGACGAGTCTATTGAGTACTCGCGCCTCCTCACAATGCTCGGAATCCCGCCATTGGCCGAGCTCCCGAACCAAGACACGTTGCAGACGTCCTTGGCAGGTTGGTGCTCCCACTACGGCCACTCGCACGCGGCGTCACAAGTCAACTGCGGCATCCTGCTCGAGAACCCGACGATATACCGTATCGCGGGGCTGCCCATCGTATTGGATTCGCTTTTTGGGGACCAAGACAAGGCGCTAACATGTAAGCGGTGCAACACGGTTCCTCTGGACGCAGCTATCTGTTTGGTATGCGGAACGACGGTCTGCTTCCAGAGCCACTGCTGCATGGATACTGAGCCGGGCGACAAGGGCGAATGCAACATGCACACACGAGAGTATGTTCTTTCTCCGGCAGGTCAATCGTATTCATCAATTGATCATTTTCTCTGTTTAGATGCGGAGGCGTCACTGGCCTGTACTTCCTAGTGAAACGGTGTACGCTGTTGTACTTGCACGCCGGCAACGGCACCTTCGCTCAGTCGCCATACCTCGACATCCACGGCGAGGTAGACACATCCATGCGGTAAGTTGAAATCCTTGAGTCTGCATCCAGGATACATTGTTGAACCACGATATAGGCGCGGACGTCGCCAGTTTCTCCATCCCGCACGCTGGGAAGAGGTTCGCAAGACCTGGCTCAGCCATGGCATACCAACATTGATTGCACGGAAGCTTGAGAGCACGGTAGATAGTGGAGGATGGGAGACACTTTAGATAATATACAATCTATCATTTGTAGTTTTTGTTTTCCGTTTTCTGTAGCCTACCCGCAAGGAACCTCATGGACCTGTTTTATGCAAACGCAATGTACTGTAGCATCATGTAATTATCCAGCAAATTATTGGGAGTACTTCTTATCACTCCAACCTTCCTTCCTATCATCAGCAAGAGTTTTACGCCCCTCCTTTAGCTGCATCCATATACGATCGCCTTGGTGGTACTAAAGAGATTGTTAACTTCCACAATGGTTTCAGCAAAGTGCGGTTGAAATTGCTTGATTGCTTCCTTGGCCGCTTCGAGATTATGGTCCGGTATTAGATTGTAAATCAAACAGTTTCAGAACATAACTTTATTATGAACGTCTTCCATGGATATATTCATATATACGCTGTTTGCAGATTTGGTGGGTTTAGCTCGATTCCTCTCGACGACCCTTACCCGTGGTCCGCAAGAACTTGACCTCCTCCAGCGCCGCATCCACCCTCTGCAGCGCCCGCTCCTTCCCTAGCACGTCGAAAATCTCCGGCAGACTCGGCCCACTCTTCATCCCGCTCAGCGCATGCCGCACGACCGTCATTGCCGCGCGCCCCTCGACCCCGCGCGCGTGCAGCGCCGCGGTCCACCCCGCGGTGGCCGCCGCGTCGTCGGTGAGGACACTGTCCACACGCGTGAGGACGTCCTGGCGTTCTGCGTGCGAGATGCCCGTGAGCATGTCGCGCGACTCCGCGTCGTCGCGGAGGAGGTCGACGAAGAAGTACGGCGCGGCGGAGGGTAGGTCGGAGAGCGTCGCGAGGCGCCCGCGCAGGACGACGATGACTTGCTTAAGATAGTCGACTCCAGTGTATTTGCTTTTGGCCTTGGGGAATGCCTCGAGTATCAGGGGCCGCACACGCTCCGCTAGCGAGGTGAGTCCAGCGTCGGTCGAGGACGTTCTCCATATATGGGCCTTGTTCAGGTTGAGGAGCTTGGCGGAGTCCACTACGGTGCGCCGATGCGTGAGCACGGATAAGTCGAACTGATTGTTTCAGGTAAGAATGTAGTTGGAGTCAAAGACGAAGGACGAACGTTGTCGATGATCTCGTGTAGTGTCATAACGGCGGTGCTGTCCGGTGCATTATTTCGTGGCTCGTGCAATGGCGACGCATCGCGCGAATGCGGGTTGCCGTGTCCTCGACGAGGTTTTTCTGATTCAGAGGGTGGAGGCGTAGATACGCCCCACCCTGCTAATGCCAGCCAATTGAGCAAGGCATCCGGTTCCCAGCCTCGTTCCTACACCGACGGTCAGGATGACGAGGTTGCGGGGGAAAAAAACACACCGAAAAATCCTTCACGCGGACGTCACCATTGCGCTTGGACATCTTCGATCCATCGGGATTGAGCAGTAGGGGAAGGTGCGCGAAACGCGGCGATGTAAGGCCGAGAGACGCATATAAGTCGCGGTGCAGGGGGAGAGACGGAAGCCATTCCTATACGGAAGGGACAAAGCTCAGCATTTACAGTGACACGTGTCTGGGACTACACAATACTTACCTCCCCGCGTAGGACGTGTGTAACGCCCATCTCGTGGTCGTCCACAACGCTTGCTAGATGGTAGGTCGGGAACAAATCTGTCTTGAGCAGCACAGGGTCTGTAGGAAGCGAAGCATGTGCATCTCGCACGCCCCCAAAAATAAGGTCTGGAAGGACGTCTTTTGGAATGGGAGGAAGGTTGGAGTCCTAGGGAAATGAGTGTGTAGGCACTCAAGAGCTTTGCAGGGGAATACGCGTACATTAAGTCGGACAATGTTCTTCTCCCCCGCCTTCACGCGGCGGGCCACCTCTTCCTCTGTTAGTGTCAGGCAGGCTTTGTCGTAGGTCGAGTTGAGGCCGGCACGTGCGAGCCGCTCTCGCGTCTCGGCCAGGCGATCTGCCGTGCAGAAGCACCGGTATGCATGACCCGACTGCGGTAAGTGCGTTAAAGAGAATTACATTGCTTTGAAGGACGATTGTACGCACCTCGACTAGTTTGTGGGCGTATGAGTGGTAAAGGTCAAGGCGCTGGGACTGTAGGCGCACACAACTCAGCGGGGCCATGTCATAAGAGAAGACGCATACGCGCCTGAAAATAGGGCCCGTGAGGTCCTGGCCTGTTTGGACCTCAGAATCATAGTCAGCTTTACCAAGCCGATCTCCCATGGTAGCGGCCGCTTTACTCACCATAGTCATAATCCAGCCCAGCCCACGCCAGTCCCTCTTGGATCTCCTCCAAAGACCCAGGTACCGTGCGACTCTACGTACCACCCGACACCTAACCGTCAGCCTTTCACTCGACAAACTCGCTGAGGCGGCCACGAACCTGATCAGTGTCCTCGATCCTGAGGATCCACTTCCCGCCCAACTTCTTCGCCATGACATGATTGAACAGCGCTGTCCGCAGGCCGCCCAAATGCAAGGGACCAGTCGGGGAAGGGGCGAAGCGCAGCAAGGCAGCCATGAATGGTGGTCGTCGTCGCACAAGCGGTGATTGAGGCGACCGGTCGCGCCTCGGCGCTGTTGGAAAGGTCTCGACGCGTTAACGTCACGTGTGCCCTCCCTCCTGTCCCACCACCATCGCCCTCACCGACACAGACACCGACGAGCGCAATGGAACTGGGATCAAACATCGCTGCGAAGCTAGAGCCGTATGTCCTCATGTCAAAGTCCGCCAAGGGGGCTGCGGCTGCGAAACTGGTGACGGACGCCACCTCCGCGCCGGGGGTGTACTTCTTCTCTGAACTGCTTGAAGTTCCCAATGTTAAAGAGGTGCGCAACCTGATCTTTCGTGTACATATATTAATTGGACTGAATTCTTGCATAGCTTGCCACCAGCGAACACCATGCGTCTTCCTATGCTCTCCTCGAGGTATTCGCGTACAGCACCTACCAAGATTACCTTGGTACGCGCACCAATGTGCCTGTCATTCCTGGATTGACTTGGGCATCCTACTACAGAGCGGAGAGTGACTCTGCCTGATCTGACACCAGCACAAGCATTGAAGCTCAAGCACCTGTCCCTGCTCTCATACTCCATGCAGAATCGCGTGCGTATAGCCCTACCTCATCTCCTAACACTGGCGTTATATCGATAATGTTTCCAAATGCAACCCTTCCCAAGCTCATTGACTCCCACAGATCATCCCCTACTCATTCCTCCTCACTGCACTTGCGGTCCCTACCATCCGCGCCCTCGAAGACCTCATCATCGATGCGATCTACCTCGACATCCTGCACGGCAAGCTCGACCAAAAACACCAGCAGTTCGAAGTCGAGTACACCGTCGGGCGCGACGTCCCGCCCGCGGCGCTGCCCGATCTGTACGCCGCGCTCGAGAGCTGGTCAACGACAACCGCGCAGACGCTCGCGACACTGGACGCGAAAATCGCCTTGCTCGCAGACCAGAACGTCGCCACGCGGGCGCGCGGGGAGGAGCACGACCGCGTGTTAAACGGCTACTTGAAGGAGCTGGTGGATAAGAAGGGCGGTGGGGCTGCGTCGAATAAGCGCGGGGCGGGAGGAGCGGGGCGGAAGGACAGGGATGGTGGGCGCGAGAATAGAGACGATGAGATGGATGTGGACTCGGAGATAGTGGAGGCGAAGGGGAAGAATCGCAAGTACGTGTGCTGTGAGTTGCCTCTGGGATCGATGCTCACCATGTCTTGCATAGAGCATCACAAGAAATCTTGGGGAAGATAAGGAGCAAACGCAACAGGATGTAATTGAACTTCGTTCCTTCGTCGACATTGCACCCCGCACCTTTCATAGGTAGAAGAGGCTGAGTGTTCGCCTTGCATTGACCACCCGGACACGCTTTCTTGCTGTACCCTTTGTACCACCGCACGCAATCCAGATTGTATCAAACCAGATGCTCCCGCTGCCACTGCATCTAAAAATGAGATTTGGCATAAAATAGCTAAAGAATACACAGGCCGACTCAATAATAGCAGTGTTTCGTATATTCAAATAGATATTTCCTCAAAGACGAAAACGCAAGCGCGTGCCGTAGTTTAACCATGATACCGCATATTGACCTAAACCTCATTCAAGATGGCCTCTTTCGAGTCGTAAGTCTCGTCAGAAACGACCCTTCCACCACTTGACGGCTGTTCTGTCTCTACGCTGGGTTTATCGGTGCGAGAGCGATACCATGCCTATAATCGCTGTCAGTCAATTGTGACCCAAAAGTAAAACAATAGACACGCACATAAAGGAATCCCACGAGTGCCATAGCAGCACAGATGCCGGTAATCATCAACACCAGCACCAGCGTGTCCTTCCAAATCTGCGGAGCAGCGTCGTGGCACATCCTGTATGTCGAGGCCAACGCGCCAAAGCCGACTAAGTACCACGAGACGACAATCAACGGGACGAGCGGGTGAGGCATTGCTCCGGAAGCACTGCGGGTGATTAATCAGCTTCGGATGCGTAGAGCTGCGGGTCCGATACGCACTCACGAAGCGCTACCACGGCCTGCGCAACAACGAGCAGTGCTTGGCAGGCTTGCCAGCCGACGCGCCATGCAACGAGCGGCCAGCACACCTCCAACTCGCTGCGGGACGGATCCAATGCGCTCGGGGTTTCCAAGAACTCCTTCACTTTGAAGATCGCCGCGAGCACAGTCTGTGGATCCTACGATCAGACGCATCGTGGTCAGATGGGACGGTGCAACACACCAGGAGTGTGACGATGACAGCGCAATATAGAGGGAATGTCCGGGAGTTCATGGTGGAAAGCAAAGAGGTGGGTGAGAACAACAGGACAATGCGTCCTAGTAATATACCGTGGGCACGCGCCTACGAGAGTACAGCTCGTTGACTCTACATAGGTCACAGCCAGCGGCCACTGCCGCGACTAGTTGGCGCCCAAGTACAGACAGTGCCGCTATACTGCACAGCAGAGAGTGGCTGGCATAGCACGCAAGCACATATTGCCAGGAAAGGATGATTCTGCGAACATACAAACTCCGGGAGCGGTCTAGCTAGACAAGTCTGAGTCGTGCCAACCGCAACGTGTGACCGACTTCCGATTCGGCCTGATGATAGCAGTCTCCGTGGCTACCTGCCTCACAGAAGACAGTCGCTCTGTTGTTGTACGGCTCGACGCGTATCTCGGGGGTATAAAGAAGAAAGAGGTTGTCAGTCCGAGTCTCGGAGTCGGCCACAGCCGCCGCTGCGCGTGTCGATGGGATCACGTGTGCACGGCACCGACGGTCCGATCAGCCACCGAGACCTTGGTGCCTCTTCAGGCTACTCAGGCTACCGTCGAGGCTGGTATGTGCCCTCCCCTTCTACCGCCCCTTCCGCAAGCATGAACGGATTCGTTGCAGCGACCGGCGTCCTGGTGTGCACGGCAATGCTCAGCACCATATGTTCAAGGGCGAAGTCATCATGTCCATCGCAATTCGCAGTCATCTCCCACCCCATCGAGGACGACGTCCACGCCGACGCAGATGGCCCGCTTCATCGGTCAATGCTGACCGGCGTCGGTAATTTCAGCTAGACCGCTACTGAGCACAGCGCGATGTCACGATGACGATGTTTCCCAGATCTTATCCGGGAGACAACCGAATGGCTTCTGTTGCCCGAGCGCTGGGAAACCCGTACAGGAGTACTAACAATCGCGCCAATGCAGCCTGCACATGCATGTCGTGGCATCATACCCGATGGTGCCTTCCCTCAGTTGACGTGTCTCGTGCTCATTCTGATCCTTTTTCAGGAATGCCTTCATGATATGCGGCGGTGAGCTTTGACAAGTGTCGACGCCGCATTTCGCGCGCGACATTGCACGGTCGCTGCTGGTGTACAGCACTAGCTTGACCAGGATTTGGACACGATCTCTTCGGTGCCTGACAAAAGGGGCGTGTGCGAGAGTGGAGCTCGCGCCGTGCATTGTTGCTATACGTCGGGCGCCGACATCAAGCTTCCAACAATAACTCCACCAATTACTCTCGCCCCACCAAACTGCGTCCCTCGCTATCTTACGGCTTTGAACAGTCTCGGTTGCGTTATCGGACAACTGGCCTACGCTATCTTGTCCTGCTATGTCACCATGCATGTCACCGTTCCTGCCGTCCGCTTGTCGAACGTGCAAGGGCGGTCGCAGCAATATTGCGCCGGTATGCCCCATGACGATTCGATACTGCGCCCTGGGCTTCTCTGCATTGTACTATCAATAGCACCGCAGTCTGGAGCAACCGCAGTGACGTCGTTGTCCGCCCTGAGCTGTATATAACCTCTGCGCCTGCGGTGGATGGTTCCCAGGTCACTCAACTCGAGCTCTCTCACACACAGCATATTCATTCAACATGGGTTGGTTCAGCGACGACTCTGACCAGGCTCAGGCCTACAACACGGTGTGTGCAAACCACGAAATGACCCAACCCTCCTGACCCCCTTCCCTCATCTAGTACCAGGAGACTCCCCACAAGTCCTCTCTGTCTCACGAGCTCATCGCCGGCGCCGCTTCGTACGAGGTACAGCACAGCGCTGTCAGAGCCCTGATCTGAGCGCTCACCGACATGGATACTAGGCTGCCAAGGCATACGAGAAGCACGTTTCACAGAACGGCCAGCCAGCTTCGCATGCAGAGGCCAAGGAGCTTCTGTGAGACCTTATCTCAAATGAATGTCTTTCGTGCAGCAGTTTTAATAGTTGCTTGCGCAGGGCTGGGTTCACCGGCGCCTTCATCGACCGGGAGGCTGAGACCCACGGGGTACGTGCTTCTTCGATGACCTGCGATTGCCGCTCACTCCCCCACAGCTTGACTTCCTCGACAAGGAGAAGGCCAAGTACGATGGTAGGTTACCGTCCTCACCATGTATCGTGATCGTTGCTCACTTAAATATATAGCAAGCCATCAGGCGCAGCAAGCGCTCAATGACTCGGGAGACTTCTGAGTACCGCGTGTCTAGTGAGAGCGTAGGAGAGCGAAGATGTATAACGTAGCTGTTGCGAAATATCACACTGTCCACTCGAGTCTTGTCAGCCGCAGTGTAGGAGTGAGTACTCGTAGTGGTTGAACAGATACGTGTGTAACCTGGACGCTTATCGGAATAGAGTAATATATACTCATCAATATGTGAGAACTTGATGTCGATGGGGCTGAAGGCCGCATGTTGGCTGGCAAAATCCGAAAAGGCATAGCGCTCACGATCGTGACTAGCCTTTATATTAACAGTAGTAATGATAGACGACGAGATAAGTAATGAGTGGAAAGAGGTGAAGACGCGAAGCTGGCCGCTGGCCTATAAGATAAAAGATAAATTGGCATCAATCAAACCCTGCACACCCCATAAGCATCCCAGCGGTCGCTCCCAACCCCAGCCGGCACGATGAAGAGATCGTGTGGATCGTACACGGCTTTGACAGCCAACAAACGCGGGTAGTTCACGCCGTAGAACGTTGTCTTCCAGTTCGGCTCGCGAGCGTCCGCCTCATTTGTGTACGAAGCGCTGTCGCTCTCGCCAGTGAGCTTTGCCAGCGCCGGAACATGCTCGTCGGTGATTTTGTGCTTGAAGGCCTCGATCTCGGCAGCAGTCGCAGTGTCGTCCCAGTTGTTGACGACGATGACCTAGGCATGGCATGTCTCAGTATTTTGAGAGGCCAGGATGACATACGCCAGGATCTTACATGAGTCTTTGCCGTTCGCCACTTCGGATTGACGGCAGAAGAGACATTGGCGTTCTCAGATACTTTGCCTTAAAAGTTCACACGTGTAAGTCGTGTGCAATGTAATGGGGTGTCAATACGCTTACCTCCGGCGACCAAAAGGCCCAGTATCCTGCGGGCCATGCGAATCAGTCGGTGCTCGGAAAAGAGGGCTCGATTATTGCTCACACTTGTGCGCCGCCCTCAACCATAGTTTTGTAAGCCGCTCCGACATTGGTGGTATTGTGATACGCCTTTGCCGGGACGAGCCTAGATCCCATGACCAGGTTCACGCCGGCGGCGTCGTCTGCTGAGAATGTCGGGACGTCGTTGGGGGCTGAGAATGTCAGGATGTCGTTGGGATATCCGGTGACGGTGGTCTCCCCAAAGATGGTCGCGCCCAAGGCCGCGGCATCTGTCAACAGTGGTGCCATTTGAGCGGTAGCCTCAGTGTCAGTCAGGTTGCTGAAGTAGGTCCACATCGCAAGGCTGGTCGTGCCGTCCTGGTTGTTTGTCAGGTAGTAGTACTGCCCCGCGCGGACACCGTCCCAGTCAAAGATGTGCTTCGCGTGTGCGGCCATGATAGCGACGGTAAGATCGATATTGTTCATGGCGATGATGACTTGATGGATAGTGAGCTGATAAGTGGGGTAGGTGGTGAAGGTCGCGGAAATGATGACAGCCCAACTGCCTGCACCGCCGCCACGAATCGCCCAGAATACTGCGCAGAGGTCCAACAGTCAGGGCCACCATCCAACGTAATGACGAGCCTGTTGACTCACAGTCGGGATGGGAGACGGCGTTGAGAGTAAGCAGCTCGCCGGAGGCGATCACAACTTGATATTCTGTTGTTGTTGAATTGATCAGTTACCAAGAAACCAGGGAGCAAAGCGCTTCAACCCACCGAGAGCATTGTCGACGGCGAGTCCAAAAATTGGAGCTAAGGCTGAATGGCCCGCGCCTTGCGTGTAACCGCCTGCTGGTGCGACCGTTGCTGCAGTGCCGCCGACGATGATCCTTCCTACAGCTTTCGCCGCGGAGTAGGCGGCCTTCAATCCTACGCCACTGCCGATGGTGACCGCGGGACCCCGGTTCACTCCGCCCACAAAGAACGAGTCCGTGAAGGTGACGTTCTTCAAGTACTGTGTCCAAAGTAGAAGCGACCCCTTCGCTGTCGAGCGGCCGAGGTAGTCATGCCCCGACGCTTTGATCGCCACCCGCAAATTATGGGCTGATGCGAATTTGACGCCAGCCTGCGAGCCCCGGTCGGTCCCACAAGATCGCGACGAGCAAGCAGCTTGTAGCGACGCACCTGGATATCTGCAGCAGATGTCGCATTCACGGCGTAGACGGGTACCAAACCCTGGGAGCACGTAGTTCCGTTCTGGAGACACAACCCAGGGGGTGATGCCGTGTAGTCCTTTGCCAGTCATGAGCCAGATATTCTAGCTTAGGTGATTGAAAGCTTGCGCTCACCTGCTCCCAGTTGTACTGCCACCGAGTATGAGAGATATGTCTCCATGAAATGAAAGAAGATTGATGCTCACCTGATTCATTGCGCCGGCGATGGTTTCGCGGAACAGACCGCTGGCCCATTGGGCTTCTGTGCACTGAAGTGACTTGCAAGCTTTGGCCGAAGGCGCCACAGCTAGCAGACGCCCGTTGACTGACGCGTTGAGAGCTTTCCAATTAGCTTGGGTGGGAAAACCCGGATCGCCTGGCAGATTCCGGCAGAGAGCAGCACCAGCAGTACTAGCAGCATGCGCCGCAACTATCTGGGCCACAATCGTCAGACCGTACAGCAAGACCATTGCGACTGAAGAGGCAAAGGAAAGGCGGAACGGTGCAGAGTGGAGAATGGAGGGAGTTCAGGTGTAGATCCCTGTGCTTTTTATAGAGGTAGGAAGCCCTGGTGATCCTACTCGTTAATATCAACTTATTTCGCCAGTTTATGCCGCCGCGTACGTGAGCTCGAGGCACTAGCCGAGATGTCACAAGCTGGAGCGCAGTCGTGATGGCGGGCTCCCTGAAGACTCCGAGCGGGCCCGAAGATGATCGACATCTTCAGCTTCAGCCAGAAAGAGTATGCAGAGATCCTCGAGGGCAAAGGAGGGAGCTCGACACCCTGGTGTGAACCAGTCGCTCCTTCGGTGCGCTGAGCCAGTTACAGGTAAATCGTTTACTGCATGGCTTCCCATAGGATCTGGCGTGGAAATTCCTAGCCCCGAGGATTTTCAGGGAAGTTTTTGCGACGTTGCGACATTTCGAAGACGTTTCGACCGAGGACCGTAGCTTAGGTGTTGTTGTCGCCAATCACGAGGATTTGATCACCGGATTCGTGCCGATCGCGTGCCGATCGGCGAAGACCCTTTACAAGGCCTCTCTGCAACTCCCAGTGGCCCGCAGGAGCCCGCAGGTTAGGGATTGGTTTTTGGTGGCTGAGGTTGTGTGTTATCAGACACTGACTCCATAAAGGTCTGGGTGAGCGCGAGGAGTGCCTCGGGGGTGCATGATGTGCAGTACGGGGGAGAGAAAGTGAGGCAGAGCAGGCTGAGACTTCCGAGTCCGAGTCTTCGTGCCTCGCACTACCGTACACGTGATATGACGCGTCAGATCAACGCGTTCATGTGCTTTCAACTACCTTTTACGTGGTCGCCATTGACCCGCTCCCTGTTCCGGGCCGCCACAACGCCACAAACCCGCCACTCTGACTGCGGACTGCCAAGAACGGCGGCTCGTTGTGGCCAGCCTCAGCAATCCTACATCAGAGCAAGGTCAATACGACACCTGGGGTGCGTTTCGAGTTTATGATCTGATGGTAAAAGGCTCCGACTCGGGAGGGTCGTCATTTTGATATAGTATCATATAGTAATACAGCCTAGGAAGCACCGCGCTGCCGAGGGGTCGGATAGCACACCTGACCGATGCGGGGCCGAAACGTCGTTCGAGAATGTACTTAGGGTCACTGATGCTCGGAATGTCTCCTGGCCATATGGCATGTCGGAGTTGGGCGTATACACCAAGAGGCGGGCCCGCAGGATCAAACGAGCCCAGGGATATGAGATGCGTTTTTCAACCTGAGGCCTGGTTGTGGTGCCAGCCCAAAGCTGGGCTACTTACATATATCCATAGTAGAGGCACTTATGACACGCTTTATCGCTGTAGAATCGACGTCAGTAAGCGGAGCTCCGACCTCGTAATGCCGAGTGCTTACGCCGCTGTCGGGCACACGGTTGAGACTCGAACTCGGAGGTCGATTACCTGGAAACAAGTACATATGATCCCTCTGCCCCTTACCTACTCTCCGTATACTTATCAGTGGGATTTATTTTAGTTGGCGAAAGATGTCCTTTTCGCAAATCGAGACCGGTGAGCGCTACGGTCTGGTCGGCAATTGCTATGGTCTGATCAAGATCCACTATGGTTTGGTCGAGGTGCGCTACGGTGTGTTCGGGATACGCTACGGTGGTCTAATCGGGATGCACTACGGTGTGTTCGGGATGCGCTACGATGTGTTCGGGATGCGCTACGATGTGTTCGGGATGCGCTACTAGCCTACGGGGTGCTTCGGATGTGCTACGGTCAGGGTCATGAATTTGAATAGATTTGATATCTATATTTAGCTTTCCACGCTAAGGTACTTGGACGGAAGGGCAGCACTGCAGTAGATTAGTTTTTTATCTAATAGGTGATCTATTAGTAAATTCTGGGCTTATCTGACCCTTATCAAACTCGGCCCGATAGGCGGCCACACCGTAACAAATTGGCAGGTCCAGGCAGGAGCACAACCGTAGCGATTCCCGACTACCTCAGCACATCTCAAACAAAACATAGCGTCTACAGAACTGATCTTCTGTTGGTTACGTGTCGGGTATTAAAACGTATTTGGTGTCACCTGAAGCTGGTGATGCTTGATCTCGGAGCTTCGAGCTGGGGCTTTACAACGAAAATGGCTGTCATAGGCACTGCATGTAATTAAGATCATAAACATACACGTCTCATACATCGAAAACAACGTCCATTGGTCTGAATGCAGTATTCCCAGGCCATATCTTCACGGGCACCTCGCACTCGACCGTCTCCACCGCCATCTCGCGCCACCCCTCCTCCCCCGCGCCCAAATCGACCTCAGCGGCCTTTGCCTCGTCCTCGTCGACGTCCTCATCCCCGTCGTGGAACCCGCCGCCCGACGGGCCCATGAACGTCGACGCGAAGAACGCCGCCCACCCGCGGGCGGCGGGCGGCGGCGGGTTCGCGGGGGCAGGCGGGGCGGGCGCGCGCTCGAGCGGTGCGATACCTGCGGTGGGCACCCACGCGCTGCCCCACTCGCCGCGCGCGCCGTCGCGCAGCATGCCTTTGACGCGCGCACCGTCCTGCGCCACTGCGACGAGCAGGCACAGGCGCACCTTCCACTCGAGCCCTCCGCGCGGCGCGGCGTCGCCGAGCGCGAGCTGGAAGGCGGGCGACGCGTCGGGCGGAATGTCGAGCGCGAAGGTTGTGCGCTGTGTTTGGAGAATGAAGGATGCGTGGTGCTCGGCGTGGACGCGGCGCATGTACGGTTGACGCGCTTCTGCGGGGGAGGTCAGGCTGGACGGAAGTGCTTCGTGTGCTTCGAGGATCGCTGACAGCTAGAAAAAAAACCGTTTCAGCAAGCAGGATGCGAGGCGTGATTCGCACACACCTTCAAAACCCGCGCACGCCCTGCCCGCTCATTGAGTTCAACGACTCCAAGCACTGTCTCACCGAGCCTCCACGCTGACTTCATAAACGTCAACACAGCTACCTTCACTCCGTCCTTGTTGACGTCGTACGACAGCTTCTTCGGCACCCGCGTGAGGATTTCCACCGCCTCCCTACAGCCCGTTAGCTCGCCCTCGCGTCCACTTTCCGGTTCGTCAAGACCATCCCCGTTGATTGGCGAGGGCGTTGGTTGGAGAAGGCGAAGCGCATATGACCTGAGATCGCCGATGGTGCCTGGTTTGGAAAACGGAGACGGCGGTGTAGGCTTCTTCAGCAGGACTAGAAGGTCTGACTGAGTAAACGCTAAAAAGGTTATACACAAGACAGCGCACACTGTGCCGTCGATGGCGGCTTTGTCGGGTTTGTTGTCTCTTCGACCACGCCGTCCGGTCGCCCAGCGGGTGTGGCAACCAAGTCATAGGCTTCCTGCGGTCTGTCAACTGCTCGACAATCAGCGTCTCATCATACACGTCTGATAGAGACAGCTAACATACCAGAGACATGATTGTACACCCTGATGGGCACTTTCATCACTCTGCTGTTACTCCCTGGCGAGTTGCCTGTGGTCGTTGCGCGGCATGCCCCAACAGAAAGTTGGTATGAGAACTTCAGCGTCCGACCCTTGAATGTCGGCGGCAGGTATTCTGGCAGCTTCACCGTATATGTGTCTGTTGCCCGTCAGCTCGCGCCGAAATCACGGTCGGCGAAGATAGCTTACAGATGCGCTCCTCGCCCGGCCCCAGAGACAGGTCAACCGCAAGCATTGCAGGCTGCACTTCAAGCACTGGGACTGGGACTTCTGGATCCCACTCCTCCTCCAACCCTGCGCCGGCGAGACCCAGCCCGACAGCGCCCTTCCCTGTTCCAATAGGCATCGACGTCGAAGGCAAGCTCACAGTCGACGGGGAGAACAATGCCCCAGCGTACGACGGAGCGCGGGGCCGGTGCCCTGGATGGTACCCGTTCGCCAGAGTCGGGCTGACGGGTGCTTGCGCCGGCGGTGACAGTAACCCCCACAGGCTGCCCGCAAAGCTCGCGCTGCGGCGGTCGCGCCCTGTCCTGCGCGCCGGGCCGCCGAGCTGCGGCGACGCGACGCCAATGTCCATGCTGCCCCCGCCGCGCGGGAGCCGCTTACGCTTCTGCAGCGCGGCGAGCGCGGGTGAGCGGGCGGCGGACAGCGGGGGGAGGAGCGCGAGTGTGCCTGTTAGGTGCACATACGCGTAGAGGATGAGCTCCGCATTGCTCTCGGCTTTGGGAAAGCTCGCGCTTGTCGGCGTGGGCACGGTTGGGAGGCCGAGCCCTAGGTTCGACTGGCCAGAGCGGGGCGGGCGAGGTGGGTATACGTGCGCGTCAGATTTCGGGGCAGAGGTCGAGTATGAGGGGAATATCCCAGGTGTCGGTGCGGGAGAAGGGAAGCTCGGGGTAGGGGGAGCGGCGGAGGTTGTGCTCTCCGCGATAGGGTCGAGGGAGATGGCGAACGACGAAGCAGACGCGCTCTGTGGGATGGGCACGGAGTGGTCCCCCGCGGCCTCGTACACGGATGCTTTGCGCGCATGTGGGTGATTTGCCGGTAGAGGTGCAGCAGGGGCTCGTGCTAATGGCGATGATATTCGAGGCGATGAAGGTACAGATCCTGGTGCATCCGTTAGTCCGACAGTAAGATACACAGGTAAACACTCACGCATGAGCCGACCATCCTCCCTTTTCTGCATTGCACCAGGCAGCCCCCTCCGCCCTTCCTCTCTCCGCAGCTGCTCTTCGACCTCGCTCGGCAAGATATCGACAGAGAGCGACTTGACCGGGACGCGTCTCTTGACGCCGTTCACGCCGTCATGCTCCCCTGCGCGCCCGCGCCCGACGAGCCCTTTGCGTACTCGTTCCTGTGTCTTGAGTTGTGTCCCCTGTTTCGATATCGCTGTCGAGGGCGTGCGAACGAGGCCTGGCGAGGTGGGTGGACGTGCCAGACGCGCCGAGCTCACCGAGTGTGCAGAGCGTGTGTGCCCGTGGCCAGGCGTGCGAGCGGTGTGCGGCTGCGATGGGGAGCGGGTGTTTGTGATGGTGATGGTGACAGAGAGAGGTTCGCCTGCGAAGTAGGAGGACTGCGAGGGTGTGACGACGACGCGCAGGGCGGTGTCAAGGTCGGCGGTGATGACGGACATGGTGGTGGAGGCGAGAACGAGATGTATGACACGTATGCAGAGCTGGAGGCACCTGACGCAGCAGGTCAGCGTTAGACTGAGAGCATGAGACCGTTTCTCAGGTGCTTGAGTGTTGAGAATTCAATGCTACACTACATAAGTAGGCGCCGGCAGTCCGACAAACGCCCATAGACGCCCATGTGCATTGAACTCTAGCCGACTGGTACTTCAAGACTTTCAACTCTTTTCAACATGAGCTTGAGTCTTCAAGAGTCTTCGCCGCTTTCCCCTCTTGCTCGAGTCCGGCTCGCGTTGGTATGTCCTTTGCTTGGTCTTCCACTTGGTTTTGCACGAGGATCAATGATCGAAGGCGCAAAGGTTCACTTTTTCTGACAGTGTTGACCACTACAGTTCTGCCCGCTACATGCATCGACATAACAGCCGGTATCTTCAGATGTTCATAAGGATGCGCCACGTATTCAATTCTCCACTATCCTGGGCGTTCCTTTTCTGTTCCGACATGTCATATTGTGCGGCGGAGTTGCTTCGGACGAAGTCACATCTGGCAAGAGACGCTGCCTCGAGGCAGAATGCGACGTCGGCCGCTGCGCACGCTCACAATCAGATGTCGACTTCGGCGAAGAACTCTGATTTGCTGGGAAGTCATCTGAACTCACGTCAAAAGTGATAAGAACCTGCATCATTGAGCGCGGATTGGCCTCTGTAAACATCTACATCACATCCTAAGCTGCCATGCGTGCGTTGTCTCTTGTTCTCTTGCTGTGACCACTGAAGTTGTATGCAGTCACGCCGGACAATTTCAGGAAGTCGCTGGAAGCACTAGAAGACAGCATTTCGTCGGCAAAGAATGTCCTGGTGAAAGCGACACCTCACAAGTCTCCGTTGGAGGTCTTCGGTCATCACGTCAAAGACGTTGTGAATGCGTGTGTTCAACCGGTTGGAATTGCAGCAAAACTCCTTCAGGGTGTGGGTGGTCCGTGCGCTGCTCTTGGCGTGACTCTCGAAGTATGTCGTTGAGTCGATTTTATACCATTTTCTCAGATCAAGGCATATGGTAGGCAGTGATTGATCAAAACAAGAAAAGAGCTGTAAACGAGTCCAAGATCGCGGCTCTGTTCTTCGACCTGGTGAGTGCTTTGCCTACTTATGATGTTCGTTATCCTATATCTGACTTCTGGACCCGCTAGTCTCTCTTTTTGCAAAGGCTCAGTAACGTTCTGGTCCGTCTCGCTCCTGAGCAACTGGAGAGGCAAAGAAATTTGCTGGAAGAGGTAGGCGAAGTTGCCAAAGACCTAGGGGGTTTCAGCCAGTGAGTGTCTCCGTTGTGCCTTTGTCGGGACGAAACTGACATTTCTGAACGAAGGCGATACCATAGCGACAGCAAAGTCATAGCCATTTGCAGTTTCGTGGCTACCTCTTGGCTTCGCGCTGATCAACCGCTCACGCACGAGTCTCGTCAGAACAATTTGTGCTCGCAGAAACGTACCAATCCAAGCTGGACGACTTTCTTGGAAAAATCAACAATTTTGATCGGAAACTGAACGTTGCTTATGAGAAGAAGGTCCTGGATGCCTTAGAGGAGCGTCGCGAGGTCGTCAAGGTCTATATCAGTCTTCCGACGGATGTCGAGAAACACAAGACGACAAAGAAGGACAGAGAACCCTCTGCTGATGACCTGGAAGCACTTGCGAGACGATTTGGAGTAGACAAGGAGGAACTTCAAGAAGCCGCCGATCAGGTCAAAGCAAATGCGGAGGAATTGCGTTCCGATCGATAGTATGCACAGCTCTTCTTTTATTTTATATGTGCGACAGAAGCTGACAAGGCGGATGCAGTCCTATGTTCGAGATCATGTTGGAATTCTCGCGAAGCCAGATCTTGCAACAAGTCAAGTTCTGGGGCGAAATGATACGGGCAGAGGCACGTACATGTCTTTGCGGCCTGTTGACCATCTATCGCGTCTGATCCACGTGAATTGAGCAGCTTGACAAGGGACCATATAATCTTCTCCAGGACCAGGATATGAAGGCATGTCTTTAGACCATACCCTTATTGGCCATCATCTCACCGTACATTGATTAGGAGATATGGAAAGGTGGGTACTCCGTCGATTACTTTGAGATGACACTTTCAAGTCTCACAACATGCAGCTACGGTACGTTGATGTGTATCATTATTCTTCCCACTTCCTCAAGCGAGGTCCGGAGGCAGGCAGGGCATCAAAGTAGCGTCGCGCGAAGACACTTTCTGGACGGTAACAGCACATTTTATCTGCCGCATGAGCTCGACGACCATACTCCTCTCATAGGCATGAGCTTCCACTTCCAACGCAAGTTCAAGACCGACGAGAAATTCAAGTATGCCCCAGACGCCTGGACCTTAGGCGTGATCAGCAAAGTCTACTGTGAGTGCCTAGCTGTTGCCAGCGCGCTTGAGCCTGACCATCCGCAGATCATCCCGGTAAGTTAGGTGCCATTGCTAACGGTTGTAGATTTGGCTTATGGGTGTGGCTTACGGGTGTGTGTGGCCGGGTGTATAGCTATCGGTGACGCTGTCGACAAGGGCACGTCTCCTCTGTATCTTCATACATTCACGCTAAATCCCTGCCTCCAGATTCCAGTGGCTTTATATCTGTGGATGAGCTCGTAGACTTCATGCAAGAGATGCCTCCCAAGGATCTCGGATGGACTGTTCCTGAGCGTCTCGCGTAGTGAGTTTGCCCTACTGAGCATACGCGCGCCGCTGCTGAAGATAGCTTAGCGCTGCCTACGGCTGGGACGCAGAGAACTATTTGTGCGTGCCGTTGATTGAGTCGGTTCTCCCTATTAACGGATCTGATCATCAAGATATCAAACGCGCATCTTGGAGCTTTTCAAGAGTATCAACCAGCACGGTTCAAAGGATAGCCCCGCGACGAAGGTGGCCAGGCATACCTATCTTGAAGCTATCCGGGGCGACTTTTCTTTGATCATGGGGAGCCTGTACGAAATCTTCGACGACCTACCGCCGGAAGCAGTGGCACCAATGGAAAAACTGCGCTCTACTTGGCAGTATACGCTCTGGAATGATGCAGTCACGCGTCTCCGAAAGGTTCAATATTCTTTCAACGCATCAGCAGTGGCCGCCCTCTCCGGGAGCAATCGTATCGAGCTGGTGTGTTGCGCGCATCGCGATCTTCTGTGACGGCAGCTCACTACCGACCAGACTTTCTTCTTGCTCCTGAATATAATCTTTACCCACCACAAGAGGGAGTTCGACGAAGGCATCATGAATCCATCCAACGTAACAGTTGCGATCGGAGCGGTTAGGGCGGTATTCCAGGCGTTTGACCAGCGTGTGCTCGACATGAAGCGCATCTGGCGCCGCCAGGACGTTGATGTCGACAAGCAGATGCGTTATTTCGCGAACGGCATGTTTCAACGCTATTACGAGGCAAGGAGATCTCTTAAAATCCTTACGGACCCGTCTAACGCTGGTGTCGCATCCACAGAGTCAGAAAAAGCCAAGGCCAAATGCCCTCGTCCCTCAGCAGTCGACTTATACTGCATCCTCCCGAGCAAACCATGATGGCAACACCTTGAAGCTGCCAAGCACCCCAAAGACGTCGAGTTCGGTATCAGATGGCCGACGGTCGCCGTTGTCACCGACGCCCACGCCCACCGGCTTCGCATCCCGGCTGGCAGGTGCTAGTGCGCTGCAGCCTGCAGTCTCATCGGCATTTCCACCCACCGATTTCCCGTCTGGGCTCGCGGGTGCCAGTGTGCGCTTTTCTTTGTTCTCGAAATTTCCGTCGTGTCACTAAATCCTGCTCGCATGTTCACTGTCCACTTCGTCATTTAGGCGAGACGTGACCCGTACGTGCTCAGTGCGTTTGTGTTTTCGGCCCAACGTCTCACGATTTCACCTGACAGCGATTAGCTCCGTCTGGGGAGCGTGGAGAGAAGGTATGCCAGCTACGTTGAAGAACTGTTCAACGCTAAATGCCAGTGTACAAGCCTACAGACTACTGTACATTCTTCGCATCTTCTCTTCGACTGGGCATTCCCATTTCCTATAATATGTGGGCTTATATGGGCTGGTTGCACTGCGCTGGCTGGTCGGCGTCCGAGAGGTAATAGCAAGGACGACTGCGCCCGCAGCCCCGACCAACCTCACCTGTGTCCTAGGGCGCCAACGCCCAACGTGCCAAGAGAAATCCTGAATCAAATGAGACCCGAATTTGCGTCTCCTCGTAGATGCGTCTAGGGCAGTGTGCGCCGCACAAGTCCGGAGGAACGTAGGCTCCCTGAGGCCAAGTAGCCAGCGGAGGCACTGGATCATTTGTTCGGGGAAACTCACGCGTATATGCCAGCGCTGATATGGTGATGAGGTTGGATAGAAAACAGGGATGAAATTGCCCCGTACTCGTGGACGTACAGAGCTGCGCACAGTGTCCGCGGCATTCACAAACCACTGGCATCATGGCAACCCGCCCAGATACCACTTACTGGCGCGAATGCTGTGTAGATGCGAACAAAGCTGCCTCGTCTGACACATGTCGCAGTGTGTTCACAAGCCAGCAATAGTACTTCCCGCCTCTAAGCCGCTGCCGGAAACCACCGGTTGAGGCCGCTTAGATCTGCCGCAGCTCGCGATCATTGGATCAATGCCGCAGATTGACAGTCAGTACTATCATAGTCAGTGGTAGGCGCCTCGCCGACGCCCATGCGGTAGGCCAGCGCGCGCCAAAGTCGGGCGCGTCGGTCGAGGAGTTGTGCGCTCGTGCTTCGGAGTCAGAGGGGCCAGTGCGGAATGATCGCTCTGTGCTGTGGATGCATAGGTGTTGCGATGAGTGAACATTGGGAACAGATGGCAATGAGCGGCGCGCGCGCATCGGAACGGCGACACTCACACTCGGCCGCTCGCGGAGCGTCCGCTCATATGATCGCGTCAAGTGAGCCGCCCACCCATGCGAGTTTATGCATCAGAAAGCACGGTGCACCACATCGAATTGCCAAGTGCACTCACGCTTCTAATGAGACTGCGCGGGGCTACGGTCACGCGCACGGAGGCAGTGGGAGATATGAAAGCCCCGTTCGGCGGTGGAGTGCTGCTGGCATCGACCAAACGCTGCGCATGGAAATGGAAGCCCTCCTCGCGCACAATTAGTGGGTCGGTGATGTTTGATATTCACAGTGGTACGTAGCGTACCTGTTCGACTTACAGACAATGCGGCGCAAGGTGATCAAGAAAGAACCGCCAGAATAGCGAGGTACGACGAAGAATGACATTCGTACTCGTTCCTGACTCTCTAACTGATGGTTGATAGAAGTTGTCTTCGCTCACTGGCCGGTCCCGCACTCGAGGTCGTAGAGGCGCTGAGAACCTAGCGTGTGCATCCACGAGGCTCAGAACAAGCCCCACGAAGCCAAGCCATGCTGGAATCAGCCATCATGCCGCCACTGATGATAGTAGACGGATACTGCCGCCTTTCTCAGTGTCTGCGGCCGGCTGTCAGAATCCCAGATTCCGAGTCGGGAGCACGCAGCCCAATGTTATCAGTAACATACAAGTACTCCTCGGATGAGCTCCGTTGAGAGCAGAGTACTGCCCCGCAGCCTTCGCGGCGTTGCGGCGAGTCTTCATCAGATGGGAGGCGCGAAGGGGGATGATCATGGGATGCGATCCGGATCGGAGAAAACCACGGACTGAGTAAAATTGATGTTAGCTTACAGTAAGAATCGAAAGCTGCTGAGCAGAGGGTTAATCACTCGATAGGCCTGAGAACGTTGTGGGAACGTGTGAGGACTCAACGTCTGATCTCACGAACGCACCGCGAGAATGTAGGAGACCACCCCCACGAAATGAACTTTGTTCTTCGTGTCCTGACAGCAATGATCACCGCGTGATATTCTGCTGTCAATACAGCATGTGGGTGACAAGCCGTGGCAAGAGACCAGGAGATGATTTCTTGCAGGTGAGGCCGGTTACTCCAAATTCCACGCGTCTCTGGGGCTTGCTTGTAGTTATTGCCAGTGCATGCATGTATCGCCTCCGGCCGAGGCACGGATCGTACCTGTCCGACGGGCATAGCAAATGTTATATGTCGACATGTGGGCGTCGATGGTCGACTATCCTTGGCTCTGACCGTAAGTATCCAAACACTTTGAAAGCCGATGCACCCTACGCGCTTCCGAGTCACGGTCGCCCGTCGTCGAGGCTGCGCATGCGCTATACTCACTGCCCTATACACTGCGTCGTGACGAGGCGCTGGCACAGAGTTCCGTGGCCGAAGTGCAAGATGTCCATCAGCGCTCAGCGGCCGGGGAGCTTCTGCTCCGCTTGTTCTGATGTTCGCACGTCTCAATCTCACTCATCCAGTCTGTCCGCTCGGCCCGGGCCTCTCGCCCACCTCCGTCTCAACTTGTTTTTATCGATATCTTTTCTCGGGCAAATACACCTTTCTGCGGCGCCTGCAAGCATCCACATGTTTTGCTTCCATGCCGGCAAACGTCCGCCCAGTAACCATGACTTAGTATTAACCAATCAAACAAGGTACTGCTCTCCGAGTCGTATATAACCACCCACTGCGGCTCCCCGCTGTACCAAGCTAACACGAGCCCTCATAACCACTGCGACCCTCCCCATGGCCTCTTCATCCTCCTCTTCCTCCCCGCTGCACGCAGCCCTCGAGCATGCCCTCTCCACTCGCGCCAAACGCGGTGTCCCCACCACCGACGTCTCCGTCCCCATCCCGAACTGGGCCCCGGACCTCTTCTCCAATGACTACCTGTCCATCGCGACGAACATCGAGTTGCGCGAGACGTACCTCTCGCGACTCGTGAACGCGCCGCACCTCTTCGGCTCGCGCGGTTCGCGTCTGCTCGCCGGCAACACGCCCGCGCACCTCGCGCTCGAGAACCGCCTGCGCGCGCACTTCGACGCACCGGCCGCCCTCCTCTTCAACTCAGGCTTCGAGGCCAATTCCGCGTTTTTCGGCTCCGTGCCGCAAGACGGCGACGCGATTTTGTTCGACGAGCTCGTGCACGCGTCATGCCGGCATGGGATGGCCTCGTCGCGCGCGCGCCAGGGCATGGTCCCCTTCTCGCACAACTCGCTCAAGTCGTTCGAGGACCGCCTGCGGCAGGTGCTGCGCTACTTCCCTGCCATCAAGGCGCGCAAGGCCACCCTGTTCGTCGCGGTCGAGAGCCTGTACAGCATGGACGGCGACTTTGCGCCGCTGCCGGAGATGCTGCGCATCCTACAGGCGCACGTCCCGGAGGGCGCGTATCATGTCGTCGTGGACGAGGCGCACTCGACCGGCATCTACGGGCGCGGGGGGCGCGGGTTCGTTGCTGAGCTTGGCTTGGAGGACCGGGTCCAAACCGTGGTGCACACATTTGGGAAAGGGCGCGGTCTCACAGGCGGTGCGTTAATAGATTACTCTCGTTTCAATTCAATTGGCGAGTCAGTGGCTAATAGACGTTTAACAGCGGTCATCACAACGTCGCCAACCATCCGGCGCTATCTGATTAACTATGGCAGGCCGGTGATCTTCTCCACCTCGATGCCGCACATCAACCTCATCGCTCTCCATACGTCCTTCGACATCATCGAAGGGCACGCGGGCGACTTGGTCAGTCTCGTCTCCCCGTACACTCATCCGTTCCGACCTGACATCTCTTCGCCACCAGCTGCGCACGCGCTTGCACAACAACTCGGCACTTTTCCGGACACTCGTCCTCAAAGCCCTGGAGAATATCCCGACACCCGTCCTGTCGCTCCCCGACTCCCACCAGGCACCGGGATCCCTCGTCCCCTACACGCCCATCTTCCCCATCCTCACCTGCTACCCGGTCGCCCTCGCCGCGATGCTGCAAGCGCACGGGTACGCCGCGCAGCCGATCCCCTATCCCGCTGTGCCGAAGGGCCAGGAGCGCATCCGCGTCGTCATCCACGCTGACAACACCGAGGAGGAGCTGCGCGCTTTCGTCACGCTCATCTACCAGTGGGCGCTCGCGCAGAAGGCGCCCGCGCTGCGCGAGAAGGACACTCTTGTCGCGACGGCCAGCAGGGGTCCGCTGCCGCTCCTAATGGGTATTTTCGGCAGCCAGAGCATGGCGAGCCCGTGGCTGTCATGGCTCAAGTCCTTGACCGGCAAATACATGTCTGCGATACCCGGCATGCGAGGCTTCTGATCCCGCCTGCGCAGCTCTACTTCTGCCTAGGTCCCGGAACCCACGATCTCTTCTTTTACCTCACACCCGAACTCTTCCAAGTTCTGTGCTTCGCGTCATCTGCGGCACCATTCACATACATATAGATACATGCTGCTGAATGCCTGTGAATGTCCCGACACTCCTTGTGGCCATTGGCCTAACTTATCTCTTCGTCTCTTCGCGCTCTGTATTGTTATATGACGCCGATGTTTGGCATCAGTGTATCCTATTTTCTTGGAATATGAACGGCAGTATACCTCTGACATACCAACTGCTGTACCCTTTACTCTAGAATTTTCCTGGTTTCGTCGTTCTCTCAACCTGCAATAAATTACATACCACTGTCACCAGCGGCGCATCCCGTAGCTGGATTCAAGCCATGTGCGAGCTGTGATGTTCTAGTCTTGGTACCGTTGCCAGCATCGTGGCGATAAACCGTGACTCGCCCATCAGTCTGACAGAATAAACGAGCCAAATACTATAATTCTAGATGGGCCAGATGCGTGGTATGTTAGCATTGTATGATACATGAGCGACCGTGGATTGCGTGTGTGCGAAGCCAGTGTTCTGTTCTCTTTTACCGGGATAATTACGAAGTGGTGAGCCTGTGTGCAAAATACGCAAACGAATAATTTGATCGTGAAAGACGACGACAAAAAAACAAGATTCACAAGTCCAAGAAGCCAGCCATGCATGAGGGCCAGCCATGCATGAGGAGGCCAATGCCATGCATGAGGAGGCCAATGCCATGCATGAGGAGGCCGATGCGTGCGGTCAGAGTGCCCATATCTTGACCATGGAGTCGCGCGCGCCGGGCGAGGTGGTACCGGTCCATGTAGCGCAGCTTCTCGACGGGCTTCGTGTGACCGTTCGTCAGGAGCGTGGAATGCTGCATCGACGTCCGGTTGTACACCTGCCGCAGCACGTCATAAGAAGGAACGAACAGTAGTAGAAGAAGCATAGTACCTTGACACCGTTTTCACCCGCAGCGGACACGATCTTGCGGCTGTCGAACTGGAGTGAGGTGACAGCATGATCGTACTTGACCGTCTCAAAGATGCCACCGGTGCGCAGGTCCCATATCTGCGGCACGTTTATAAAACAATTCGCGCCAAGTAAAGGATAATTGTTGCATATACGTACCCTGATGGACTTGTCGAGCGACCCGCTAACGACGTGAATCTCGTCGAACTGGAGGCACGTCACCGGGCCCGTATGCCCCAGCAGCGTCCGATGCGCTTGCCCCGTCCGCACTGTCAACCAGACGGTCAGCAACGCACACACCTCACTTGGACGAGGCACTCACTATCCCACATCCGCACCGCACCGTCCCCGCTGCCGCTCACCAGCGCGTATCCCCAGAACTGCACCGCGCCGACGAAGTCCTGGTACATCTCCCAGCTGCCGTCCGCGTACGGCGGCGTCGGCACAGCAAAAGCGCCTGCGGCTGCGGCTGCGCCGTAGAATAGGTGCCCCGGGAGTGTGCCGCCTGGCGGCACGCTGGGTGGGTGCGAGAGCGCCCAGAGGATGTCCATGGTCATGACGCACTGTCCGGTGTTGAGATCCCACTGACGGAGCGTCTTGTCTGAGGCACCAGTGACCTGCAAGAGGTCAGAAATGAGATGCAGTTGTCGAGAAAAGTGCGTACCAGGGTCTCATCCTCGAAGTACATCGCCGTGACGGCTTTGCTGTGGCCCTCCAGCACGCGCACGCACGGCCCGTCCTCCTCCTCCTTCGACGCGCCCTGTCTGACCGCACCGCTTCCCGCACCGTTCGCGTCCACTACGACGCCCTCACCCTCGCCTTCGCCCTCCTCTGCCTCCTCGATCACGTCGCTCAGGTGCACCATCCCGTGTTCCCACTCGTCTGCCTCCGCGTCGACGCGCCGCAGGTCCCACACGCGCACGGTCCCGTCCGCGCTGCCCGTGAGGCACACCGCGTCCTCGACCTGCACTGCCTTCACCGCGCCCGTGTGCCCACGCAGGCGTCCGATCTCCTCGCCGGAGAGGAGGTCCCACACGCGGGGCTGCGCGTCGTCTTGGGTTGCGGTGACGAGCGTCCCGTACGGCTCCGAGAAGTCGAGCGCAGCAATGGGGGAGGAGCCGCATTCTAGTGTCTTCGGTGTGCAGAGTCAGTTGGATTGGACGACGGGGATACGCGGAAGCGACTGACCATGAATGCCATCCCTGGAGGCAGTTCGTCGTGTTCCGAGGGTAAGAACGCGGGCCCTGTGCTCTGTTAGAATCCAGTAAGGAGAATACGCCTTTGCAAGCGCACCTTTTCTTCTCCGTGAAGGCGGTAGATGTGGTGAGACTTGTGCTGCTCCCTTCGAACCCTTTGTGCCACGAGTACGAGACTCCTCTAGTTCTAGCCTTTCCCTCACCATCTCGACTGAGACACGGGCATATAAGCAAACGCTATATATCGAGGGAAAAAAGGTGAACGGACGTTCATCATCCAGTTCAAGGTCGTCTTCGTGCAACTTCAGTAGGTCTTCCTCTAACTTTGTGCGAATGATATCCAAGGCCTCGATTTTGTGCGTGATTTCCGCGATGTCGTTGTGTATGAGACTCTGAAAGCAAAGACCAAATTGAGATACAACCACTGAGCCAAGATGAAGTTCACTTACCCGCCGCACATGCAGGTTCTCTTTATCCCGTTTGATCTCGCTCGTCTGCCTCTCCAGCTCCTCCCGCCCGAACACCTTCTGCGCACTCAAACTTTCCCTCCCCCGCTTTTTGCGCCCTCTTTTCCCGCGTTCACGCTCCCCTCTCTTCCCTACGACGACGACATCCTCCTCGCTCTCCCCTTCGCCCTCCGCGCCCGCGTCCTCGACCATCAGTCCGCGCGCGCCCATGCTCATGCGCTTCAGACCCATGCGCGGTGCCTCGACGTTGCGCGTCTGGCGACGGCGCGTGCGGCCCTTGTCCGCGCTCGGGATCGTCGCCTGGAAGCCGCGCAGCAGGCTAGGGGGCGCGTCCCCCTCGCCGTCGCCACCCTCCGCGGTCGGCGTGTCGGGAATCTCCACCGCGAGTAACTCGTCCGCGGCCTCGACGATCTCCAGCTCGCGCGACGTAACGCGCCGCGAGCCCAAACCGAGGCGCAGCGGTGTGCGCCCGAGCGTCGCGAAGTCGACGCGATGGCGCGTGCCGGCGGTGACGGCGGCGCGCGGCCGCGAGGACACGGTCGCGGCGTGCCCCATAATCCTCGGGGTCATTATGACGGGTGCAACTGCGTATCAAGGCGCTATGAGTCGGGCGGGCAGCGGCGAAATGGCGGGGAGAGACGGCTGTCGCGTGGAGTGGAGTTGGACTTACGGTCTGCCAGCATTTTGCTCGAGTCGGACTTGCGGTGCGTGAAGGGTGCGAAGAGAGCACGAGAGACGACATCGAGGCGCGATGCTTGTTGGGACGTGGAGGACGACGATGAGGAAGGTTGGCCATTGGCAGTGAGCGGGTCAGGCGCGCCGCGCCCTTGGCGACCTGAGGACGATGCAGCCATACGACTTCCCTGGGATGACCAGTTGCGTGGCCAACACTCGAGGAAAGAGAGGAGAGGGGGAGAGGACGAGGTGAGCTGGTGGAAGTCCAAGGAACTGGATGTGGACGTCACTGGCCGGAGCACGCGTCGGACTTGTCGGCAAGGACGCGTGCGCAGGTTTACCGTTACACCCTGTGGCATCCGAGTGCAAAGTATTCCGCGATAAAAATATCATGACCACTGCGTAGAAACGATACAATGCCAGCGAGCGTCATACAAGTACAACCATTCCAACTCTAAATAGGCGTCCTATCTCGACCAGCCAAAGTCTACGACCATGGACAGACCGTACGGTCGTAGATCGTACTCCCGTCTGATCAGAGGCAGCTTCTCTGTTAGTGGGGCCGGGACGGGTGTCTCCTCTACGGCTGCTCCTCTGCTACGGGTGTCGGGGGCGTCGACGCAGGTGTCGGGGTCGGGGTCGTCTTGCGGTGCGAGAAGGGCGTCTTGAAGCTGGAGAATAAACCGCCGTGACTCTTCTTCGGCTTGGGGTGATCAATGACGAGGCCTTCCTCCTCCGTGTCGGCTGAAGTGCCCTCCACAATGCCCACCGTCGCGTTCAACATCTCCACGAACTTCCGCTCCACTTCCATCTCCTCCTTCAAAGCCTCTACGCTCGCGCTCTCCCACTTGGCGATGTCGAAGGGCTCGAAGAGCTTCGACGCCGACATCTCGCACCAGCAGCGGTCGGCCAGACGCACGACGGCAGGACGTGATTCAGCTGCTACGGCGGCGAGCGCGCTCGCGAATGTGGTTATGGTCGCATTGGATGCGACAGACCATGCGCTGGACACGGGTGTGTCGATCGGTACAGGCTGCCAGTAGCACGACGAGAGAAAGAGTGCGGTAAGCAGGATGATGCAGTAGAAACTGTTCCGGTCATTCAGCATAGTTGGGTCAAGGATATGGCCTTGCTCACCACGGATGGGCATGTAGCGTCAGGGAAATGAGGAAGAGTGCGAGGAAATATGGGGGCGCCGATGGCAGCGGCAGCAGCAGAAGGGGTATAAACCAGCGCGTACACCTACAAACGACAGTCAGTTCCACAGAGCGCGGCGGCGGCGGCGAAGGCGACTGACCACATCGTCGCGTTGAACGTCGAGCTGGACTCGGTGCTTTGCCGCGAGCGCATGCCCTCGGCAGATCCCGAACGCGCGCCAATCGCGTATTACGCGTTTGCGGCGCATCGTTCGCTTTCGTTCTCGACTTTTCCGTCCAAGCCCACCAATCCACCCCTTATCACCTGCAACGATGTCGAGACACCCAGAAGTCCTGTGGGCCCAGCGCAGCTCAGAGACCGATGAGGAGAAGGTGCGTGCCCCACGGCCCATTCCACGGCTGCGCATCTCCACTAGCTGACGACTGGAACTTCCGTTCTTTTTGTCGTCTTTTTTTTCTTTTTCGCCGTCCTGCACGATCCAGAACGTGCTCTTCGTGACGGTCAATCTTCCGAACATTGTCAAGTCAACGTTTGACTTCAAGCTTGAGCCCACAAAAATTGCGCTGAAAGCGCGCGCAGGCGTGTGCGTATTCCTCCTACCCCTCATTATCGCAATCGCATTTACCTTAGCATCCTACCCCTCACAGTAGCGACGCCGAACAGAAGGACTACGAGTTCTCGATTGACCTGTACAAAGAGATCGATGTCGAGGTAACCCATCCTTACCCCTTCATCCGCACATGTTCTAACACCTCCACGTGCAGAAATCAACACAACGCTTGACCTCCCGCGCGCTGATTCTCACGCTCCGCAAAGCCACAGCTGAGCTCGAGTACTGGCCGCGTCTGACCAAAGAAAAGCTCCGCACGCAGTTCATCAAGACCGACTTTTCTAAGTGGGTCGACGAGGACGAGCAGGACGCCGCGCCGACCGCCGCCGCAGACGAAGACGAGGGTCCCGATATGGGTGGAATGGGCGGCATGGGTGGCATGCCAGGCATGGGTGGGATGCCGGGCATGGAGGGGCTCGGTGGAGGCGGGTTTGGCGGCATGCCGGGAATGGAGGGACTCGGAGGCAACATGGACATCCAGAAGGTGCGGTGACTTTCTCTGCTCGTTCCACGCATTGTAAATATCAACTGACAACATCTTTCGGTGCAGATGCTCGCGCAAATGGGTGGCGCTGGAGGCCTGGGTGGCGGTGGCGGACCCAGCGGCAGCGGAGGCTTCGACGGGGCGGAATTGGATAACGATGATGATGATGACGACGACGATGGCCCGCCGCCGCTCGAAGATGCGGAGCCGGCCAAGCCTTGAGCAGTCTGCAGTGCGACGGGGGAAGTAAATTGTCGCGGACGCGCGAGTGTGTGGCCTGTCATATCTGTATGTATATCCACCTAAAATCAACTGAAGTGACGAGAGAAATGGTTGGGTTTGTGTGCAATTGTGTAAGCTAGGCTGGTGAGCAGCTTGCTGTGCAGGATCACATCTATCTCGGGACGCCGATGATTCGCAAGTTGGAGTGGCGCAGTAGCGGTGAGTGCCTCTGCCTTATTATCACAAGGTTGAGCACTGAAGGGCTCAAATATTAAATAAGGGAGATGATAATGTCCGCTCTGCAAATGGGCTCATACGCCGCATGTTGCCATTAACGGAGATAAACCGCTTTGGCCTCGATGCCTCGTGCCCTTCTTGCGGCCCTCTAGCGTCTATCGGTCATCGCCATCGCAAGCGCTCATGTCCTCGCTTCCACTGCGAGACAAAGGCAGTGACTCCCACCGCTCTTTCTTCCACACACCCACCATGCCATCCTCGTTCGATCTAGAGAGCCTCCGAGACACAACAAGTAGTCCAGATCCGCAAGGTGGGTATGCATTAGTAGGTTGGAATCGCAAGTTTACTGGCGCGAAACAGATCCCCAGGCTCGCAACCGTGCCGCGGAAGAGAAGCAGAAGAAGAAGGAGCAGCTGTCGACAGGTTTGTGGCGTACACTGTTCTCTACGGGTTTCTGATCAGTCGCGTTGTATTGTGGCGCAGGTGACGACTATGGTGATACCTCGGCACAGTTGTGGACGTTGTCAATCTCGGAGGGGGAGAAATATGACAAAATATTGGCGGAAGGGTTCTCAAGAGACATGGACAGCACATTGGTCTTCGTATGTGTTTCCATCGCAGTCTACACAATGGGTTTGCAACTGACCATTGGCCTTATCAGACTGGTCTCTTCTCCGCAATAGTCGCGGCATTCCTCATCGAGAGCTACAAAACGCTGAACCAGGATCCTGCAGATACCACCGTGCTCCTTCTCAGCCAAATATACCAACATCTCTCTGCAAACGCTACTGGAACAACCATCCTCCCCAGCCAGCCTCCCGCAAACCAAGTCAACTTCCGCGCGTCCAATGCTTCCGTGGCTGTCAATGTCTGCTGGTTCCTCAGCCTTGTATTCAGTATCAGTTGTGCGCTCTCCGCAACTCTTGTGCAGCAATGGTCACGCAAGTATCTCCAGACGACGCAGCTGCGCTCGTCGCCGCACACACGCGCCCGCATCCGCGCATACCTGCACGAGGGCATCCTATCATTCCGCATGTCTACTGTCGTCGACACAATTCCTCTCCTCCTGCACATCTCCGTGTTCCTTTTCTTCGGTGGCCTTATCGAGTTCCTCTGGAATGTGCACATAACGGTCGCGATAGTCGTCCTCTCCGCCGTCTCTGTGTGCGCAGGGGCGTACCTCCTGCTCACCGTCGCGCCGATGCTGCGCCACAACTGCCCATACCAGACACCAATTTCTGCACCCATGTGGCGCGTCGCGCAGGCGCTCTTCATCGCAGCCAGCACCGCAGCCACGCGCGCGGCAACATGGGCCCGCCCGTCGTCTGGCATGGCCCTCTTCGTGCTACCGGACTTCGCGCGCCGGTGCCGCAAGCGCTTCTTCGGCGGGATGAAGCAGAATTTGGAGTTCCACGCCGCTGCGGCGCGGGACATCGACCCGATCGCGCTGAAGCACACATTGCGGGCGCTGCGGGACGACGCGGAGCTCGAGCCATTCGTCGAGGGCGTTCCCGGGTTCATCAAGTCGCACGTCGTCGAGCACGGCGTGCTGACGATCTTCCAGCTGCTGCACTTGGACGCGAAGCTCGGCGTGCGCATCGGGCGCCTGCTCAAGACGTGCGCGGGGCGGGCGATCACAGGGATGACGGAGGCGGCACGCGTGCGCCGCGCGCTGACGTGCATGAGCGCGATGTGGCATTTGACGGCGTGGTATGTGCACGAGCGCGTGCCGTGCTGGGAGCTGGATTTTGGACAGGAAGCAGTGGATGCGTTGAAGGTGCTCAAGAAGGACAAGGATGCGGATGTCGCGGTGGTCGCGCACTGTACGGCGGCACTTGGTGCGACGGCGCTTCTGCATGAGCTGTCGACGATGCGCCCTTCTCGAAATGCACAGGCAGAGCCGGTGCGGAAGGCAGTTGTCGCGTTGATGAACATGCCGAAGCACCTGCAGGAGGGCTTCATGCGCCGGGGTGGTGCGGGACAGGATGAGTACCTCTTTACCCTCATCGACTTAGTTGCAGGCACATCGCCGCACATGCGCCGTGCAAACGAGAGCAGCATGGAGCTTGTCTGCGAATCTCTCAAGACGATGGTAATGGACGATTCGCCAAACAACGCATGGCGCGCTTCGCAATCCGCACGGGACGCATTTGCGAGTTTATGGCGAGAACTTGACAATCTTTTTGACGTATTCGAGGGTTCATGGAGGATGCCTGTCCCTGAGGCCAGTGGGGGCTACTCACCTTCAATGTCGTCTGAGCGCACAGCTGTTGTCCCAGATACGTTGATGCCTTCCCCACTGACGCTTGGGCCGCGACGAGGATCCTCATCTTCCTCCAGCTTCGGCAGACCCTATCCCTCTCGCATCAAGGATATCCTCAGTCCAATTGCCCGTGGATTGAATTTGCCCATGAACCAGGTGGCTGTTTAGACTTGCTTAGTATTACTTACGCATGCGACATTGTGCGTAATACTGCTTGCTTCGGCGGCGCAGTCACCCTCATAACATCCGTAATTACCGTCGACTCTAGACATTATCGTAGAAGAAGTACTACTTACCGCAATATAACGAAGGGCGGTTGTGTATGCAGGTGTTGTCGTAGTACGTGTCGGCCCGCGCGACTCGGACTCGACTCTTGACTTTCACGGCTCGAGTCCATCTCCGAGTCACGCCTGCACAAAACCCCATACTGACCCCCTACTGACATGCATCAAGGGACCCTGGAGGTAGAAGTGGTATTGCAACACCGATATACGATGACGTCCAGCTGTCTTCTCTGAACGTTGAGCAGTGGATTATCGCTCGGCTATAGGTAAGTACCTCCGTCGATTTTTTTGGGCTTTCTGGAATCTAGCTATTCTATCATCACGTTAGGATGCATATCAACACCTATCCGATGGACTATCAGCTGACATTGACCCTGGCAGACTGGTCTCTTCTCCGCAACGGTGGAATTCCTCATGGAGAGCTACAAAAAGCTGGAACAGGATCTCGCAGACACCACTGTGCTCCTCCTCAGCCAAATATACTAGCAGCTCTCCGCCAACGCAACTACCATCCCTAACCGGCCTGCCAACCAAGTCGCCTTACACGTACCCTTGTAGCAGTCAACATTTGCTGGTTCCTCAGCCTCGTCTTCAGCATCAAGTATATTCAGGCAACCCAGTTACATCCATCACCAGATTCGCGCGCCCGCATCCGCGCGTATCTGGACGAGGGCGTTGCGTCATTCCACATGTCCCCATTGCCGGCCGGATCCATACGGCGCCGGAGAGAATCGCAATGAGGAGCGCCTGCACGGGTGTGGAGAGCGGCGTCCGGCATGGGCAGTTGCGGCGCACCTCCGTGATGACGAGGTAGGCGATAGTGGAAATGGACACGGCAATCAAGACCACAATTGCGATGCTGAGGTGTTCGCTCCAGAGGAAGACGATGAGGCCGCCCAAGAAGAGCAACGCCGCAATATGGAGAAGGAGCGGGATAGTGTCAACATCGCGTGCAGCGCTCTATGTCTTCGTGCGCAAGTGCAGCACACACTTTTCTGGAGGTATGGATGAAAGCCTGGAACACCATGCGGCGGCGGCGAAGAACAGCGCCGTCCGAGACCCTTCCACGTCCACTTCCTCCCTCTGTCCCACTGCTCTATACCCGCGATCCCAGTCATACTCGCCCATTTATCCCGCGCTGGGTCCACCGCGCCTCCACTCCGCGACTTCATGCTCGAGATCAAGCTACTATGCTTTGTCCGCTTCTTAGTCACACGCGACCTTCCCGCCGAAGTGCAGGACATCGACTTCTTCTTCTTAGATCGCACCCCGGACTCGGACATCCGTGTGGCATTTTATTGGCATTATGACATTGAACACGCCGACACCGCGCTCTCCTTGCTAGACATGATATTCGACGCGCTGCCCCTGGCCAACGTCGAGATTTTCTCTTTCCTGGCGTTCGAGAGGCCGTGGCCGAAGTCAATCTGGGTCCATATAACGCTCAAGTTCCCGCGCATCAAGCAGTAGCAGCGAGCGGTCGCTCTTCCGAGCGCTGTTCTATTCGAACGAGGATCTGAACGTATGGGAGGGCTTAGACTCGCAATTCGAACATGATGATGGGCTCCTCTTCCCGTGTCTAGAGACCTTCGTTATCGAACACGACATACTCTGGAGCCTCTTCGATAGTGGAAAATGACCATTCCTGGCTTGGTGGAGCTGCTGGAGAGGCGCAGGCTTGCTTCGCCGCTGCGCACGGTGTTCGTGTCTGACCTTTTCATATGCAACATGGAGGACGGATCTTGGTCGGAGCCATTGGCGAAGACCTTGGAGGAATGGAGGAATTCTTCAATAAATAACTGGACGCTGCTGTAGCCTTAGGTGATCCTGCGGTGTGGTGACTACCTTTTCGACGAGGGTGCATGTCCCTTATTTACTGGCATGGTGTATGATAATTGGCATCCATCGATTCCATACTGGTAGATGCGGTGCGCCCTCGAGTCCCGAGCTTTGTCTTAGTGCCTATCAACATCTTTCCCAGATAGCCATCATTTTTGCATGGCAAACAGAGGATCAGTTGCTCTGGACAGCTGCACGCTTTCGAGCTGTGATAGCCCGTTGTGATCCGCCTCTTTCCTCCTCCACAATCTACGGTTGGATCTAGTCTCCGTGGCTTTGACCTTGGCACAGAAGAGAGTCGTTCTAGCTTGGAATCGGTAATCGCAGGCGTAGGCAGTACTGTGTCCCCGGGACTGTGTGTCCCTGGATCAGCGGTCCCAGTTCGTCTTTAGGTTTATGCAAGGATAGACAACGTTCAGGGACTATGAGAGGAAGCTTGAACTAGTTAGCCTTTATGATTAGGAGCGGATCAGAACGCTGATGTCTCCGTTGCCGAGACCGTGACCTTGCGCGAAAGACAGTCGTTCCGCCACTAACGCAAATTGCAGCGGCTCATATCAAAGGCTAGAACGTCAGAGTTGGACAGGATAGGATACTTAGGATCAGCAACCCGCCCGGGGGTCCCAATAAGGAACACACCCGCGGGGGTCCGCGCTACGCTGTTGGAACTCAGCAAGGTACACGAGCCTTGAAAAACTGCCCACAGCGCAACGCAGGCTCCCCGATGTCCCCGCTTGTCACCGTCACCGTCAGCCTCCGCCATCCATGGCCGTTTTATCAATACCTTCTCGAAGACAACGCCACCTCGCATAGCTCACCGTTAACGTTAACGGAATTGGGACCAACGTAACGGCGGCCGCTAGTTAGCCGCACAGTTATGGCATCCCACCAAAGCCCACCAATCCCTATCCTTCTCTGTTTCGTTGGGAACCCGCGGCAAGGCGCCAATACGTGGAAGTGTTGAAATACCTGGCGCTCGCAGATGCTCCTACGTCCCCATGTTGTCCCCATCTTTTGCCCCGCTGCGACCCCCGCCTCGATCCACCGGTCGGTCGCCACCCACACGCTGCCCCAGCAGCGTTGCCCCACGGTCTGTCACTGTCCTTTCCCGCAGATTATTGCACGACACCTCCCCGTCGCCTGGAAATCCCACACGCCCGGTGGGGCACGGGCACCCCTGTGCGCTCGATGTCCATATCGTGCGGGATATCGCGGTGCGCGGGCGCCGACAGTGCGCCGGCTGGACATCGCAGACGCCTTCCTGTGCCCCATTCAGCTTTATGACAACAGATGCCAACGCGCCACTGGCGCAGGTCCGTCATTTTTCGCACAGAGGCGCATCAAGCCACGTCCAGCTGCCCATTGCTTCCCAAGGCTCGAAGCTGTGGTGCTCGCGTTCGAAGCTGTTCTGAGAATATAAATGCTCCATCCACTGCCTTCTCCCTATCAACGGATCTTACTTACTATCAGGGGATGGGACACATTTTCGCCGACCGACATCACCGCGCGCGGACCAGCTTTGTTCACCGTTCCATCGAACAACGCACAGTGGCATCGCAACAGTTGGTGGTGAGCAGCCTTTGGATTGCAAGGTATAGAACGTGCTGATGGTGGCCATGTACTATAGGGTGGCATCGGGCCTGGAATGTTCTACGCACATGAGCCCCGCGACGCGCAAGATAGAAAGAAAATGGGACAGGCGAAGGCAAAGTTGAAAGGTGTACAATCCGAACCAGAACATGCGGAGAAAGTGGCGACCGGCGTGCGACAGCATAGCGACTGACAGCATAGCGACTGAGGGGAATAAGAACTGAGGGGAACAAGAGTAAGTGCGTCGATGATATGAGAGGGGATCCATCCTTCCATGCGGGTTTGCGTCGGTGGCGTGACGGCGCCTGAGACATGGAACGAGCGCGGTGTCTTGGAAGACAAGACGTCGGGGTTATACTTGGGTGCTCTTGGCCAACTTCCGGGTCTGCTGATGTTGGGTAACAGCGGTACTTGCGCATTTCAGAGCATGATTTCCCTAATCTGCATTCGCAAGCAAGGCGTCAGCGCTCGTGGGGACCGCGCGCATCAGGGACCCACGTTTTTGCTGATGATGGAGCTATACACGCCGTGAATTCAACCCAGTCGAGAGAGGTACCGCCCGATAAGAGTATCGCCAGGGAAGGGATTATAGAAAAAGATCGTTGATGATCAGAAAGCGAGCTCGATGGGCAGCAAATAGGAAGAGAGGAATAAACGACAAATAAGATGGAAATTGAACAAATCCAAACAACGGGCGTCCAAACAACGGGAGAGGGTGTCACGGCAAGAAGGTATTATGAAGGCCCACAGGCTTGAGGGACATGTGTCAAGAACGGTATGATGGTTGTCGCGGAACGTGGAAAGGATGTACACAGTAAGCAGGGAATGGAGAGAATGATGTCATATTAATGCGGCGACTTCAAGGTTTCGTCGAAGAACGATGCTGATGAGGTGATGTGAGGAGTAGGGATTGAGTGCCAGAATGAGAAAGGTGATTGAAAGGGGGGAAAATCGGGGGAGACCAAGAAAGAAACACTCACTCTGCCATTTAGACATGCGACGAAGCAGATAAATCAGTGTACGTCCGTGATAGGTTCAGCGGTGAACTTGCCTTCAACCGCAGCCATCACCACCCGCAGAAGCGCCGTATCCGTCGCCGTCGTTATGCTACGTACGCCAAATCATCAGAACTGTCCAACAAAATGACGCCGTTACAAACTGGATGTATATCTCGCGCTCCTTCGAGCGCCCGGCCTTCTGCGCTAACCTTGCAAAACGCTTCTTGAAGTATTCGCGTCCTGTGTTTGCATCTCCCGGTTCACCGTCAAAGTCCTGTAAGCGTTGATCGGAATCTAAATGAAGATGTGTTGTCTGTCTACGCTTACGGGGAAGAAAGTCTTGATATCCGAATGCTGAATTTTCGCCTGGAAAAGATCGTTCTTGTTCAGGAACAGAATCTGGAAGGTGCCCAAACGTCAGCGGGGTTGTGCGGACGTCATAATGTGAACATACGATGGACGTTGACTTGAACCACTGTGAATGGCATATCGAATCCCATATCGTCATCGCGTCTTGCATTTGATTCTAGCGAAAGCCGAGGGATTAGCAGAATGCCTGGATGCATGCAGACGTAAACGTACCGCGTCCTTGTCCTCGACAAGGCATTGATCATATCCACTCAGACTGACCAAGAACAGGATACTTGTCACGTCCTGGAAACAGTGAATCCACTTCCTCCGCTCGCTCTTCTGCCCACCCACATCGACCATGAGCATCTCATGGTCTCGGAGCTGGAACACAGTCTCTGTGATGCCGATCGTCCGTGCACGGCACCGGACAATGTCCTGTTCTGTGGGTATGTACTCGGGGTTGAAGAGACGGTCCAGATCCGAAAAAAAGTACAGCAGACTGGGAGATGGGTTGTCGTCAGGCAACCGACTCCCTCATATATGCTATTAGTGGTCACGTACTTCTCAGGCAAGGCAGCCTCGTTCCCCCGCTCCCAAGCTTTCTGAACGCCTGAGTCTGACCATAAGGCCTGGAGCGGTTGATAGTATTGATTTGGGAAGGCCTCGCCGTCGCGCAGATCAGGCGCATTCTCGATCAGGTCGATGTGCTCCGAATTATCTGCTGACACCTCCAGATCCATGTCGACCATCGAGTCGATGAGGTACTTCAGCCCATGTGTGAGATTGTTAAAGACAAGTTGTCGGTAAGACTCGACTTCTTGCGATGAGAAGGGTATGCGGTGGATGAGGCGCATTTGCTTTGCGCAATGTCAGTCCGATTGGCACATGAAACATCAGTAGTTCATGGCGCACCTTCAGTATCGTCGACTTCCCTGAATCGCCGGATCCCAGCAGCAACACCTGCACAGCGTTTCGTCAACCAACGCATATGGGTAAGACTGGGAAGTGTGCATACCTTGACCTGAGCAGCCAATTTCGTCCGTGCCTATGATGGTAGTCTCGTCAGTATCTGCGCAAGAAAGACACGACTGGAAACTCTGAAGCTGCAAAGAAGAGTGCATATATGCAGTCTAGACGACACAAAACGAGGACACGTACATCCTTGAGCTGTTTCTCGGCTTCTCGGTGGAGGCGCTTGTCTTCATCCGAGACATCCACCCCGCCACTGGACATGCAAAGCCCCATCCTGTCGCTTCAGTAGAAGATGTAGGGCGTGTATTCACGGAGTGAGAGTGAATGGAGCTCGAAGAGCGCGTGTGTTGATGAATAGGGAGACAAGAGAATGACCTGTGGGAGTTCGGGCGTCTTGACTTGAAGCATGAGCATGATCGGCGTGCAGAGCCACTTACGAACTATGGGAGCCGGCGCGTACAGGACGAAGACTGAACAGGCAATAAAGAAAAGGAAATGAAGGAGGAGGGCGTGCGAGCGGGAAGAGGAAAGGAACGGAACGACGGACCACGGTGGCAGGAGGGAAGGGGGTTAAGCGCGCGTGTGCGCCATCGGCTGCTCGCTTGTGACTTTGCCTAAATTGATTCGAAGTAAATTCCGTCGCTCTTACGCGACAAGCAACCTCCTGCAAATGTACATAGTACCCTTTGTCGCCTCGCAAGCCATGCTCGAATATGCCTCTGAACGCAGGGTGTTGGTCACTTCAGCCTTCAACTTTCGTCCCTGCCTGCCAAACCAATACAAATCCATTCGACAGCGGGCGCGCCGGAATTACACACATTGCCGGTAGTACACTGCTACCATCACAAAGTATCGTCATCCAGCTGCTCCCAAGGACCGAGGCCACGTCCGCGAGCAGAACCCGATGGCAGTAAGTATTACATAAGTAATCAACAGATACGTGTCTGATCTGCGCAAGTTGAAGCGATCGCGGGATACCTCGGACGTAGGAGACTTGTACTCCGTAGTCGAGGTACGTACCACACAGCTGTCGACCGGCGCCACGTGGATGATGGCCTGAGTATGATGGCGGGGGCGGCCCACGCTCATCATCTGATCTTGACGATTTGTGGCAGATTTGTGCGCGTGGATAAAGTCATCTGTCGAGCATACGTCTGAAGTCGCTGCCAGGCCAGCCTCCGCGAGAAGACATATCAAGTCAAGTCCGTGCGCCAGTCACAGTCGTTGTAGAAGTAACGTGGACACATAGAGCAAGGTGAGAAGGGGACCTCATAACTGAGATCAACCAGTCGTCCGCAGAAGTTCGGCGGATGTATGATGCGCCCACTAAGCACTGAGCTGTTCCACGATGTCCGACTCATACCCGCCAGGGAGCCGACAACACCGCACACTTGATGTCAGGAGCAGCAGGCATGCGCAACAGTCAAGGGAAGAAAGAAGTTCTGTACAGGATGTCCAACGCGATCAGCCGCAGTTCCAATGATCATCATCCCATCACAAGGTGCCAAAGAATCACTGAGTATCTCTAAGTAATCCCTGAGCGGCATATCGTTCGCACCGTGAACATCAGAGAGAAGGAGAAGTACCTTGTGCTTGCTGTGGTGGCGTCCGATGTGGGTCTCGTGGTTCGCCACGCGACAAAGCAGAGAAGACCAAGCTTGAATCACCAGTGCATTTTGTTGCCAATGTACGAGCAGTGAGCAAGGGGAGACCGATGTTGCGGTCAGGAGCAAGGTGTGCATTATCCGGACCGCCATTCGCACAAACCGCATGGTGCCCAATATGGCAGGTCTATTTCCTCTTCCGTTCATCCCGCGACGCTGCATTTTCGCCGCGGCGAAAAGCCTGCTTTGCAATGGGCAAACACGCTCGAAAACGTCAGCGGACCGCAAAGGTGCCAGCGGGCGATGTGGTTCCCCTTGGTGCCGCCCTCAACGTCGCGGACGATGCAGGCAAGGACGATGAAGAGCGAAGGTTGGAGAGTATGCTCTTCGGCAAGCCGTACATCCCGTCGGATGAGCGCAAGGACAAAGTTATAACGGTCGCCGATGACGAGGAGGATGAAGACCATGATGACGATGTTGATCCTGAGCTCGAAGGCATGCTTGATACCGATGTGAGTCTCATACTCTGAACTTGTGTTTTGCTTCTTGTCTTGTTTCTGACATCATGCTATAGCTCTTCTTCGTAGACGACGGTGCCCCTTCCCACCAAAAGGATGTACCGGAGCTCGATATACAGCTCGACCTACCGGAGGACTCTGACGAGAGCGGAAGTGCAAGTGGTAGCGGAGATGAGTCCGTTGACGAGCAAGGCGATGAACCTCCATCCCCTCCCCCCGATGAACCTGTAGGCACCTCCTCCAAGCTCCTGTCAAAAAGCCGCAAAGCACCCGCTTGGGTCGACCCGGACGACACCTCGCTCGAAGTGAACCTTGCTGCATCGACGCGCCTGCGCAAGCTGCGCGACGCGCCCGACGAAGCTACCGTCGGCGGGCGCGAGTACGAGCGGCGGCTACGGCGGCAGTTCGAAAAAATCAACCCAACGCCAGAGTGGGCCACCACCGCGCGCAAGAAGCGGGCAAAACGGCGACGGGAGACTGGCAGCGGCGAAGAGAGCGCGGGTGATGTTGAGGACGTGGACGGGCTGGTGTCGATGACCGGGGGCGTGCTGGGCAAAGCGCGACGGAGAGCGTTGGAACCGGGCATGCTGTCGATTGAGAGGCTGAGGGACGCGAATCAAGCCGCGCAGGCGGAGGGGGAGGTGAAGGTGGTTCAGTTCCACCCGTCGCCGCAGGTACCGGTCCTCTTGACCGCTAGTGCTGACCGGCGAATACGGCTCTTCAATGTAAGTCTTTTCGCAGTGACCACTGAATTATACGTGCTCATTTACGAATGTTATACCCGCCTCCAGATCGATGGGCACACCAATCCGCACCTCCAGACACTGCATATACCGTCTCTCCCAGTCACCGCCGCCTCCTTCCACCCATCCGGCTCGTCAATCCTGCTCACAGGCCAACGGCCCTTCTACTATACCTACGACCTCCAATCTGGCGCCACGACGCGCTCTCCTCGCGGACTCTGGGGCACAACCTTCAACTCCTCCAACCCCGGCTCCGAAGACCTGAGCATGGAGGTGACCGCATTCGACCCGTCCGGCGAGGTGCTTGCGGTCGCGGGGCGCCGCGGCTACGTGCACCTCGTCGACTGGAAGTCGGGCGCGGGGCAGGTCGTTGGCAGCGTGAAGGGCAACGCCGCCGTGAAGGCGCTGTGGTGGGCGCGCACGCCGGGCGGCACCGGGCGCGAGCTGCTCGCGCTCGGCGAGGACGCGGAGGTCTACGTGTGGGACGTCGGCGCGCGGCGCTGCGTGCGGCGCTGGAAGGACGACGGGGGTTTCGGTGCGCGCGTTCTCTCCGGAGATCGTGCGGGCAATTACATCGCAGTTGGGTGCGTGATCCGCGTGCATAACTTACCCCCGTTCCCTTCCATACATGCAGAATGAATGAGCTCACGATGCCGGGTTACGGCTTGACCGGTTTGCAGGTCCAAGTCGGGCATCGTCAACGTGTACGGCTCGGACGCGGTTTCGTCATCTGGCAGCGAGCGGCCGAAGCCGCTGAAGGCGATCGGGAACCTGACCACGTCCATATCTGCGGCGCGGTTCAATCACGACTCACAGCTGCTTGCCATCGCAAGCAACGTGAAGAAAGACCAAATGCGTTTGGTGCGTGGGCGCTTACATCTACTGCGACGTGGCTGACCTAGACCCTTCCCATTAGATTCATCTTCCGTCTCTCACGGCATTCTCGAACTGGCCGACGTCCAGCACGCCCTTAGGGCATGTCTCAAGCGTTGACTTTTCTGCCGGAAGCGAGTACGTCGCCGTGGGCAACAGTCGTGGTCGTGTACTCTTGTATCATCTGCGGCACTTCGATAAGTCATAGCGATATTACATCCCCCGCGCTACGCGGAGTGTAGTTGCACCGCGACATAGTTCCAGGGCATCGCAACCGAGGCGTAGTGATAGAGAAAATGAATTTTAGACATTTCGGCTATGTACAACTACAAGAACAATAGCGACCGCAGATCGGTTCGTCTGGCACTGACAAACGGAACGAAGTAATGAAGACAAGCTAGCGTTCCTTCGAGGCAACAAGGCATCACCGCGAAGATCAGAGCAGCGAACAGTCAAGCGAGTGTGTGGCGCGCCACACAGAACAAGGACGGAGAACAAACAACATCACAGAAAACGGACAGCTGTCAGCAAGCGAGCGCAGGGGAGGCGCTCAGGATGTATATCGATCGAGCAGTTGCGAGTACGTTTCGGAGATCTGCCCGTTGCCGGTCAGTAAGAACAAAAGTAGTTAGGGAACGGAGTTTATGCACCTTCTGCGCACGGCCTTCACCATCAGAAACAAATCTACAGATGACTGTGCTAGCCTCAAACCAGCGTTTGGCTTCGTCCAGCAGGTACACGCTTTGTGACAAGTGATAAGAGGGGGGCTGGCGGAACACGATGGAGAGAACAAAAAGATGCCATGACGCACTGCAAGCACTCGATGCCCGTGTTGTACGCGGAGGTCAGAAGCCAGTACCGCTCGTCCATGGGATAGACCTTTCATGATGTTAGTCTCGCAGATGAGGGGCCCGAGTGACAAACCTGATCATCGTCACCATTGTCACCGCCATGCTCTTCCAGCACGGTGATGGCCTGCTCAATGTACCCGACGGCCTTGAGCCGATCAGGTGCCGTATTACGGGATAACAACATTGTGCAGATGGCACGCAGCCAGCGCGCAAACTTCTCCACCGACAACGAGTTGCAATCCAGGCTTGCGTGGAGTATGGCCTGTACGGCAGCCACAAGGATCAATCAGTCACCGCAAGTGGCGCCCAGTCGTGTCGGAGAATAGTCAGTCGCACCTCTAGGGCCGCAAATAGAACTACAGCCGACCGCGGGTGAGTAGAATTGGCGCTGTGAACAATGCGTTGCCGATCTCACCATCGTTGGGACAATTGCTCTCAGCCCACTGCGCATAACCGGCGATCAGGGTGGAATCAGTGCCGCCACGTGTTATGTACTGACCAACAAGTCCGTGATAGCTTCAAATGTGTCGACCAAAGGTGTTGGGATCTGCGCAGTCTTCTGCAGAGTAACAGGCCCTGGATTGACGCAGGAACAATCGCCACGGTCATTGAACATACCTGAATGATTTGGGGTAGGGACTCCCACTCCTGCAGGCGACAAGCGACTTCGGCTTCGAAGACCATAAGAACGCGAAGGCAATGCAGCACGCGAGTGACATTATCAGGTTGAAGCGGTGCTTTGGCGAGAACGCCCCGCAGCCTCTCTTCGCACGCCCGGACTTCCTGCCCAGTGGAACATGCAAGGTCCTGAGCGATGATGAGTGTGTGAAAAGGGGCGCAGTGGCGCGTTCTTACCTTATCTGTGGATAAGCCCTTGCGCATAGCGAAGACTGCATGGACCCGTCAGCGAGCCCGATCAATGGGTATGCCGGATACGGTTACCTCTGGCCGATGTTGCGGCGAAAGAGGCGAAGACGATGCACAGGTACATCTCTTCGTCGACTTCAACCGCCGTCTGAAAGTACGTCTCGAGCAGCTAGCCGTAAGGTCATCAATGGAGGTGCCTGTATCTCTAAGTCCTACAGCACCCACCTCCCGTGACACATCGAACAAAGGGGGTACCCTGACCTCAGCGTCGTCCCATTCTGTGCTCCCTTGGGCCGCACAATTGTAGGCGGTGCGCCACAGCCAGGACACGTCTTTCATGACCATCGATACGCGCTTCTCAGCACATGCGCGCTCCACTAAGGATTTTGCTGATGAAGCGGGAATGGTTAGCCTTGGTTACACCGCTCTGTTCCCAGCAAGGCCCACCCGTGGCGAAGTGCCCGATCAATGCATCGATGAGGGCATTCCTAGATTCAGACCGTCAGCGTCAAAACCTGACGTGTGGGACCGTAACCCCATATACATACTTATCATTCGTGGGATCAGCTTGGAGGCGCATGACGAGCCTGATCATGCACCGGACCAAGGTGACGGGCTCAACGTCGGCTTCGATCCTCTCGCGGTCTCGCACGAAATTCAGGAGCTCTTGTAATACGGCTAGAAGCAAGTTCTTGAGATCAGATTCGTGCGCCAGCCGAAAGGCCATGAGCAGCATCTTTCGGTCGAACTGCGAAGCCTGGACCATCGCCTGTACGGCGCGAATAGCTGGGAATTTGTCAGAAGCGCCGGCCTTATCGACTAAATCCAATGCAGACCGTCTGCCTCCAGTCCTGCGGCGCGGTATCAGTTATCCTCGCACACCCCGCACATCCGACAATTATCCCGCACCTTGTCGAACGGACACCAAAAACATGACATAGTGCGTCGGAGCTTCATCTCCGGGGCAGCGGCGGATTATGGCGGAGGCCTGTGCATACTCATGCTGTTCTATGTGACATAACGCCGCCTTCCGATAACATTTGCTCGCAGTGGCCGCTGGCGTGCACGAAAATATTTGATGAGTTCCGGCCAGAAACCAGTCTGCGGCCTCCGCGTAGCGCTTGGAGCTGAGGCGTCGTTCTCCGTATTGCCAGAAAAGCTAGCGCGGAGGAGGGAAGTGCCGGACAACAAGAAGCAATATCAAAACGTACCATTAGACACGCGGTCGCACAGACCTTTGGGAGCTCAAACTCAGCCGACTGAAAGACTAGATCATTTTGAGTCAGGATGGGCGACGACAATGATCTTTGGCAACGTACGGGAGAATGTCGCCCTGAGATCTCGCATCGCTCGGGCATGATCTGCGTCTTTTGAGCAGTGAAAGATCAGTGCCAGAAGAAGACGGTCCATGTAAGGTAATTCTGAGCCGTTTACAGTTTCCAGACTGGCCTGGATACAATGCTGTAGCACGGTGACCACGAGCCTGCCCCGTGGACCCCGAATTAGAAAGGCTATCTCAATGACAATGGCGCTTACATACTGTTGATGTGGAAGTGTCCTCAGTTCGTACAGCACACTTGATATCAAGGGTAAGCTGTTTGTGCCTTGAATGCATAAGGGCAGAAGGAGCAATACTTGGTGACGTTGTCTTCCGTGAACTCCATGTGATCGATGATAGACCTGAAGGCTAGAGTGGAACAGATTAGTCATCGACAAGCATGAAGGCGTTGCCGCCCAAGTACAGCTACCGCGAGTTGCACGGACCTTCGAGCAGGGCGTCGTTGGTGGCGCTCCGCCGTTTAAGGACCGCGAGCTTCCACCATCGGAGTTCTTGATACTCGGTCTCCGCCTACGATGAGAGTCAGCGCAGAATTGACAAATGATCGGTGGGAGCCACTTGCGTGGTCAGGGAAACTTTCGATGGATGCGAGCAGCTCGTTCAACGAGGCTTCAGCCCTGCTTAGATTCTCTGGATCATGTGCCGATGAAAGCACGTAGCCGCGGGCTGCCAAACGAAGCCCATCAAGCATCCGCTCCGGGAGCACGAGGTCTCCGGTACCATATTAGAACAATACCCACCTAAATTCCTCAATATGCAACGCTTGATGATGGTAAGCGCGTAATTCAATAGTAATGACAGTGAAAGGATCTTCTCACCTTCAGCTCTGCCGCGCCCGCTGTGACAGTATCGTCCAGCTGTTCCGCCAACGCGAACGCCTTCTGCATCCATCGAACTGCTTCCCTAGCTCGTGTGTCCATGTCGTTCTCACTGGCCCGGGTACCACCGGTTAGAAGTGATCTTCCGATTTCCAGCAGCTTCGACGCGAGCAATTCCCGCTGCGCAGATGGTCAGTGAAGACGTCCCACGAGGCCGGGCGAGATGGACATACGTCACGGGCGGGTAGCAGTCCTAGCCGTTCGGGGTCGCTCTCTAAGATTATCATGTGAGCGCGGGACTTGCCTTCGCTTAGAAGGCGGCCACTTACCGGTGATGTTTTGGAGCATGTACTGAGCAAGACTTTCGTTGCCTTCTTTCCAAGCCTGGCAGTGCTCGCTCAACAAGGCAATTCACATCCACGGCAGGCAGTGTACACGAGGCTTACCGCTTCCATTCTGCTGCAGTAATAAACCACAGTCGCCTGCGCTTTCAATTGTTGGTGCATTCCTTGTGGGTCATCCTGACTCCGGAGGCTTTGCTCGTACTGAAACATCAGAAGGATTCGCGCGATTGTATCTTGAGAGCTGTACTCAACGGTGCCTTGCAAAGAGCGACGGCACGCACCTTAGCCGCGGATCCTAGTACAGAGGAAGCGAGTTCGTGTTTGCCTATCTCTAAGGGGGTATCGACGGCACGCAGGAACCCGTCAGATGCGAAGAACAATTTGGTTTGGTCCGCGGCGTCAGAGGCGCTGGAAAATAAATCGCATACCTGCTAAGGTGATGCCGGTCTTGCTGGCCAATTGCAGCATGTGTATGAAGGCTGGAATGCGACGAACACGGCGGAGATGAGCCGGGTCCAGACCGAGAGACGATGCGAAAAACGCGAGCGTTTACTTTCAATAGTCGGGTTCGGAGGCAGACCGGCCTCTATGAGACGAAAAGCGGACAGCCGCACTGGGTGGGGCGTCAGATATGGGGCCGCAGTGTGATATGAAGGACCACCAAGAGGAGGACATGGAACACGCACACGCGGCGACGAGCGACGTTACCTGATCGCTCGACGCAGGCCGAATGGTGGATGATATATTCCACAAGTTGGTTCCTAGGGAGGGATAAGTGAGGTAAGTTGAGAACCGGAGGCGGCGGTGGGACGCGAAGGCTTGCCCTCGCGGTCGAGTGTGTCAGCCTCGTCGCGCCATTCCTTGCTGGACTGGGACGGCTTGGAGCGCTGAAAGACAAGCTTTTCGGACAAAGCTGACAGTTCGTAAAGGTCCGTAACGAGAGAAGGTTCAGCGCCTTGGGTGTTAAGGTTCGATTTGATCCCTAGGAGGAGATCTATGCGGGGCGGCTCGCGGGTTGCTCACAGGGGATACGGCGGTGACACGCACCGTGAATGGCCTGGTAAGTCTGTGCGACAGATGAAAGTTCCTTTCTCTTGCGACCGGACATTGTGAGGGCGGTGTGCGGGGAGAGCAAAGGAGAGCTTGGGAGAGTCGCTCGCCGAAACGGTCGCGGCGTCTGTCACGGTGTTACACGGTGTTTGTGACCGGACGCGTCGCGCGCGCTGGCAGTGCCTTCCCCATGTCGACGCTCCCAGCCCTTTCTCCGACGACGTCGACAGAACTCCCCCCAGATGCCGTGAAACGAGCAACCAGCGTACGTGGCCGCGTCTTTTCTGTGTTCGCGCTTCGCCATTCACCCCCGTCGTCTTCCCAGAGCGCGCGCAGAGACGGCGTCTTCGCAGGCCTGACAGCGGGCCTCCTCGCAGGTGGGATGACCCCCGGTGTTCCCGCGTACATGCTTTGATGTTGACCCACCGCAGCTATCATTGGCGGCAGACTCATGGGGCTCTCCCGAAGGAAGGCCTGGGGCGCAGGAATCGGTCAGTGTACGCAGGGCTGGAGCTGCAGTCCGGCTTCCTTACTGTCAGTTTCTGACTGACACCCTCCAGTTGCGGGCGCTGGTTCTGGCTATCAGTTCACCCAGGGCTTCACCGCTGCCAATGTGTCGCGCTTGCGCGCCGAAGTCGCCGCAGCAGAGGCAGCAAAACGCAGAGACGAGGCTCGGCGGATCTCAGAGGCATAGCCTCGCAACGGCCGCCTTGCGCTTGGAAGGGCTGCAGCCCGCGACGGTGGCGACCGTGCGGTTTTCATTTGCATTCCTGTGTCCGAGCACAATTTGATTGCAATCGGCGACCTGCTGTCTATTCCAGGGCCCAATGTTGTTACCCCAGAGCGTGCATCACGCGCTACGTCGCGAACGGACGCGCACTCCGCTCTGGAGTCTGTTGTCCCTTCTAGTTCTGATTCACCTCGCAGCTTTTTATCGCGCCCCAACCGCGCCCCACCGGTACCCATTTGCGGGAATAGCCCCCGTGATTGGGAGGACGTGCGTGAAGCCCCGAGGTCAGCCTCGCGTGCAGCTGGGAGGGAGATGCACGGCGTTCCTCGCGATGCCCCACCGCCGTGCCCCACTCACTGCGCAATTGCAATCGTCTAATCACCGCCCTATCAGTCTGGCCCGAAAGATGTCACTCCGAACGATAAACTTTTCTGCGATCTCCTGTGACGTTATCTGGAGGATGTCATGCAAATGGTGTTAAGTTACGGGCTCCTTGGCCTTCCTTGGCCTGGCTGAGAGCTGCGCATGCGGCTTCCGGCTCGGGCTTCCAGGCGACACTCCGGCTCGACTTGTGCTCCGTGCCCCGTACTGGCCCTAGCCATTCCTCGCCCATCTGAGACATCAATTTTCTCAAGAGGCGAGCAGCCATTGTAGCACCTTGGCGGGGTTGTCAATATCCGTTGACGTGGAACGTAGCGACTTCCCGCGCGCGTAACGTTCGCGCTGCCCTAGCATCTGACCGCGGTCTATGGTTGTCAGACAGCATCCGGCACTGAGTGAATGATGATCGCTCCAGCATTTGGGCGGTACACACGCCAGTCGGGTAGCCACACTAGCAGCATCGCAATCAAGTTACGCTTTCCGTGGCCGGCCGGTGCTTCCAGGTGCTTCCAGGGGTTCCACGCCCCGCAGCTCTTGTTCAAACAAGTGCGATGTGGAAGAAAACATCACGAATGCATCACCCCGCCCCCATCACCGAGCGCAGATGGATGGCCCACGATCAGCCACGCGCCGGAGATCGCTGGCCCTGACAGTAGCTGCACTGAGCACAAGAACATATTGGATTTGGCGTTGCGGCCATGTGCGCTAGGATCGAACTTGCCGCCACGTCAGTAGTAACCGGCCTCGCCGAGCAGGCGATATGGAGCGATATATGGACGCGTCCGGGCTCGCGCGGCCGTCCTAAAATATAACAAATAAAATAGATCCTGATCACTGCAAGCGCTGCCACAGCAAGTCAGTCGACAAGACCACGGGCTCTGTGCGTCGGCAGAATAGATTGCGCCGTCGCGAAGACACTCGAGTCAGCTCGTCGCGGCCCCGCAAATGAAATACTGGAAAAGGATAAACGTTACAGCGGCCGGCTACTCAGCAGCCATGCATGCTGCCTGCGTAGATCGTGGCACAGAGGCGGCGGCGGCGGCGGCGGCGGCGGATTTGAATTCTGTCCTGGATGTGCGCAGAGGGCGCCGTGCCGTGTCTGTCCGTGCAGCCTGCCTCGTGCGCGAATCCGCAGAGGCAGAGGCAGAGGCAGAGGCAGAGCGGATGTATGTACGCAGTGGCGCCGACAGCTGCAGGCGAGCAAGACACGCTCCGACTCCGAGACTCGAGTCCTCGCCCACACACCGAGATGGCCATTGACACGCCCGCCTCCCGAGCGCCGTGGCACCCGCCCAACGGGGCAACGCACGATCGCAGCGATGGCCGCGCGCGCGCGCAAATTTCTGCGCTGGAGCTGGCGTCGCGGGCCCTGTTCTCTTCTGTTCTGTTCGTTTCGGTTTCGCGCGGCTGAGCCGCGATGCGGATCGTACGGCCCTCGCGTGCGTCAGCCGGCTGACAGCATGCAGCGGACGGGCGTGATGCGCAGGGTCTGTGCATCGTCCCGCACGCGCTGCGGATCTGGAACAACGCGAGACTCCGATCCGACGGTCACTAATAATGATTCGGTAACTTAACAGCAAATTGATACAGCGAAAGGCTTGGCTTCTAGCTAGTGGTGTGATACTATGACATGGATTGAACGAGTCCAAATGCAGAACGTAGTAGTGGGATGCGTGTCGAGAATGTGTGCGTGTGGGTGATGCGATAAAATTAGACAGTGTGTGCAGAACGTGAGCCCGTCTCTGAGAATCTTTCGTGGCGTGTGTACCATATGTGCCAGTGCAAAACAGAACAGAGAAAACAAAAACCAAATGCAAGTATCGGAACGGAACAGGAATGTCTCATTAGCGGCGGCCGCGGCGCCAATACGCGTCTGGGGAGGAGCGCTGCGGCGCAGGGGTAGGATAGTAGTAGTGCACGCCCGGGGGCCCGGCGTTCGCGAACGGCGCCGAGGGCACAGCGCCTTCCTGCACAGGCTCCTGCGCGTACGGCTGGGAATAGTACGCGTCGTACTGCGCGGGCGGCGCCGGGGCCCACGAACTGTGGCTCGGGGGCGGAAGGACGGGCGGAAGGGTGGCCATGTGCGTGTGCGACTCGTGCGGGCTGGCGGACGCAGATTGGACGACAAAGGGCGCCGCCTGGGGAGCGTAGGCATAGCTCGCAGGCATCGAAGGCGCAGGCGGCTGATGGTACCGCAGCCGGCCCTTGTGCGTTCTGCTGTCCCCCGCCAACGGCGACCCGGCCAGGGAATAGAAGTACAGATGCTAAAGGAGAGGCGCCGGGCGTCAGCGCACGCACGCGCAAATGGCAAGCGGATGACACGCACCTGAGGAGCAACCCTGGGCTTGGTGGGGTCCACCCGGTACGCTGCGACCAGGGTTTGGGGCGAGACGCGTCTGCTCGACAAGACCTGCACGGAGTGCCCGTCGGACGAACGCTGAGGGGCCGGCGAGGAGCCGAGCGAGAGCTGGGAGAACTGGAGCGACTCGAGCGGCGAGGGCGTGTGCATGCCGCTGATCGGTTCTGGAATTTCCAACGCGAGCCCGGTGGGCTTCTTGGCGGGTCGCTCGAGGTCGAACGTCGCGGAGGTGGGGGAGAACGCGTCCACGGCGGAGCGTTTCGCGCCTGACCGCAGGCTCGAGTCCGAGTCCATGAACACGTCGGGCGAGTGCGTCGGCTGCGGCGGGTGGAAGGTGAACGACGTCCCGTTCGTGCGGCTGTAGCGTACAGGTGAAGACGAGCGCGCGCGCGACGACCAGGACCGCTCGGTGCGATCCGACGGCACCGTCAGCGGAGGCACAGGACGTGCGACGGTCGCAGCGCGCGGCGTCTGACGCGATCTCCGGAAGTGCCGCCCATCCCTCTCCTTCGCCATCACCAGCCCCTTGAGCAGATTCACCCACGAGTCGTACGTCGCCTTGTCCACGTACAGCCCAAAGTCGATGCCCTCCAAGAACTCGCGCTCCATCTTGTTAATTTCGGACAGCTCGATACCGGAGACCTCGGACCACGTCTTGTTCGTGTACGTGTTGCTGAAAGACGCGTTAATTAAGGGTCGTGGACGCGAAACGAACGCGACTCACTCGTCCACAAACTTGTTTGCCATCATGAGCGCGGCGACGGCGACGCGAAACTCGCTGCCTGGATGCGGAATGGTGCCGGAATTACGCTCTTTGAGGCGATATACGTAGTGCAAGGAGAGAACAATGACGGATTGGCTAAGCTGCGTCGTCTGGAGTAATTTTTGCATGAAGTGGACAAAGACAGAGGAGACATTAAACTGGAGCCATGCTGTTTTTGAGTTACGGTGGGGAAAGTAGGATAGCGGTGGGGAGTGATTAAGGGCGGGAGTAGGATTGGAAGATTTGGAGAACCAGAGGTAGCAGATCATCTCGCAGGTCTTCTCGGCGAGGAGGTGGGAGGACCAGTGCCGCGACTCGCTGAACCAGTCGGACACGCGGGGGGAAGGGGTGGGGGAGGGGGTGAGGGGCTTTGAGCGCGGCGGGTCGTTCGTGTAGACCGGTACACGCGACGGGTCGACCGGGGGCAGGAGCGGGACCTCCTCGAGCGCGTAGGGGGGCTCGTAGGCGGATCGCGGGGGTGCTGTGTACGCGCTGAGGGGTGCGGACATGCGGCGGAGGGAGTCGAGAGACTCGCGGGGCGCGTAGGAGCGGTCGAAGGACGCGATGGGGGGGAGGGTGGGCTTGTGCTTTGTGAGGGGGCCGGAGTGGGGGGGCGTGAGGGGATGGCGCCATGTGGCCCAGGTGTGGAGGAGTTCTGTGGGGAGGGACGGGAGGGCGTTCATTGCGCAGGAGGGTGGCCGGGAGTGGCTTGCGGTGGAGGACATGATATAGCTGGTGGTGACGAGCTTGCTACATATTCGAAAGTAAATTAAATAAGGGGTTCGTCGATGGATGCAGCCAGAGCCATCCAAGAAAAAAGTCTACGCTCGATTATTCCGCATCGGGACAACAGGGGACGGCGAGCGAACACACCGCAGATCCGACCGAGATCACGCTCGAACCCGCGCGCAAACCGGCCGCCACCCCCGCCACAGGCCCCCCCGGCGCGACCGGCGCGGGGACTTTCCCGGGGACTTTCCATAGTCTTTCCTCGCGAGCCCCCCAAACGCGGGCGCTGAGTCAGCTTTCAGTGTCCCACGCCCGCCCGCCTCTGCGTAATTGTCCCGCCATGGGCTGTCCCGCCGTCCGAGTCGCGCAGCTCGCGCCCGGATGGGGCTATTGCCTGCCACACACACACACACACGGTTCAGGCGGCCTCGTTACCAGCTGCCTTCCCCCGGAGCCTCTCCCCTGCCCATCTATCAGATCCTAGCCCCGCCTTCATGAGCCCAGCTGCCCCCCGCCACATCCGTCGCCTTCCTTTGTCTCTTGTTGCGCGCCCCCGCTGGCTGGGCGATCTCGATCCCTGCTCCGCGATCCCCGTATGGCAGCTGGCCTGTTTAATCGCCCCGCCGCCCGACGCACGGCGGATCGGCCACTGCTCGCGCTGCTCCTTTGATTTTGCCTTTGCCACGTGATCTCATTAGACAAGACGCGTCGCGAGCCGCACGCGTAAGTAACTCGCCGGCCCGCGGAAACGCTGGCCGTGGATCACGCGGCAATGGCCGTCGCCAGACTGTGGATAACGTACTTGTCGTACAGCTGTACCTCGCTCTGCACTCTGCGCCGCCATCTAATATCCCGGCCTTTCTGGAAGCACCTCCTCTCCCTGCCCAGTTACACCCTGAGCGCCCGCGTTGCCAATGCCCAGGGGCTGCTCACCAGAGCCAGCTCCATTTTCCTCGGCGGCACATATCTGGGCCGCTGGGCCGCCCCACCAAGCTTCATTCAGCCACGCCTTGTGCGTGGCCCTGCGCGCCTTCGTGCAGTGCTCTTTGTCTTGCGTGCGCAACGCCTCGCGATCGGCTCGCTCCGTGCGACGCCAGGCATCTTCGCTGTCTCAGCCGCCGCTGTGGCCGCATGGCGTCGTCGAAGAATGCAGGGCTATCCTACGCGCGCGCCAGCCCAACACCAAACCCTTCGCCGCGTAAAACACACCATCGCGCGATATACCTCATAGGCACCCTGTATCTAATATCAGCCATTAGCACATGTACATGTACGGTATGGCAAAGCACTGCAGATCCGTCGCAGTGTGAACGCCGCGTCGCATCACGTCGCACAACAAGGTTCCTGCTCGCTCGCTGTTGCGCGACGCGAACACAAGGGCTGCTGGGCGAGCAAGCAGGGTCTCGCCGTCGCGTCGGCGCCGCGCCACGGCATATGACCCCGCGTCGCCGGGGCGGCCTCGCCGCTTTGAGCAGTCATGATGGCACGGCCGAGTCCCGACCCGCCCGCCGTGACTCGTCTCGATTTGGCATGCGTGCACTCCGCAGGATACTTACATAAGTAAGGCAGGCGGAACAGATCGACAGACACGTAGACTTATTGGTGCGCGCGTCGGCGGACGGAAGAAGGCTTTGGCGGCGACGTAGCGTAGTAACAGCCCATTGATGTCCTACACAGGTAGGTTACAGCACGGAGCACAATAACGAGGGATCGTAGGGCGAAGCGCACCTGCCCCGCCCATTTAACTCCGCGCACCATCTGATATCCTACATATATACGCGCGCGAGGAACGCACGCACAAAGGGCGACAAAATTAGGTAAGGATAATGGGATATGCGAGATCCAAATCGCCGAACGTCCGTCCCTTGGACAGTGAGTGCCCGCCCGACCCTATTTGCCGGAACACGCTCCCCCCCACACGGCGCGCCTGGGCTCCTCTCCTGCGAACACGAGGCTCCCCTATTATTATTATATGCACCCGCCGCCGCTGCGTCGACGGCACGGGCGGAAGCCTGCATTCATGACGTGGGGCAGGCCCGAGCGGCAAGATGCAGGAGGCTGCTCCGCGCGACGGACGCGGACGCCGCTTGGAAGATTTCGCGGCCAGCGCGCGGGAGGAGGCCTCAGGAGTGTCTGAGACGGCTGCAGATGCGAGACGATGACGGCGCAGCGCGGAGGAGACAAGTGGCCGGACTGCCCCCGGCGCACGAACCGATGCGTGCGCAGACCGGCTCGTACGCCAGCCCAATATCCAATCGGGGCGGCGGGGCGGGATATATTACTTGCAGAGGCTGCTGCTGCGGAGCGGACCTGGATCGAAATCGGGAGCTGCGGTGCGGTCTGGTCTGCCATGCCCGCATATGGGCAGCCAGCCACTGCATTACGTCATGTCGTTGGACGGTGCTGTTGTTGCCAAGGCAGTCAGCTTGGGCTCGCGGTAACCCATGTGCTTGTGCGTGCGCGCAACATGCAGGGCACACCAGATCCTGCAAGCACAAGCACCGCGAGAATGATCGTCGCGGTCCCATCTTCCGCTTGCGTCCAGCCCCTCCGATGATAATAAATAAATGTCTTGTCAGTTTTTTTCGTGTGCGCATGCGCCTTTGTGGGCGCAGTGCCTCGGAGCTGGATCGAATTCGAAACAATGCGGATGTCAGAGCCGGGCGACGCAGACCCCGATGATTGTTCACTGATAGGGCGAAGACGAGGCCATCGAGGCTCCGTGTGCCCCCGGCCGTACAGCTGCGGGTTCGGGATCGAAAGCTCGTCAGACGCCCACTAGTAGGGTGGGTATGCTGGAACTGCGGCGGTGACGGAGATGCACCGTGCTCTGACATCCCATCACATCTGAAATATCTCTGAACTAGTGCACTCGCACTGAATGAAGCACAATGGCCGCCTCTGGCACGCCTGCGCCTTGTCGGGGCAAACAAAGAAGTCTCCGCGCTCGATCAGTATCGCGATGATGGACGGAGGGCGCAGATGACTTGGGGTCGGGTCCTCCATTGGCAATTGATGCTTATGGGGGTGGAGGCGCGGAATCCCAGCGGATGAGCACTATGATCATGACACTGACAGGGCCGCGGCTGCTGCCATCTGGGTCTCAACCAAAGGCTGCGCCTCGCCATAGATTCACCAGCAGATTCAGGCGATGAGAGCTATCGGACACGGCACGGTGTCCTGTCCGCGCCGGCGCAGAACAGAAGCTTGTCGCCTCGCAGCCGCTCTACATGCCGCATCCACATCAGTTCGTATAGAAGACTTGGTGGAGACGGTGACGACGCCCATAACATACATAAGTTACCTAGCGATATCTCGCAGCGCGATCGCGAGCTCCCGCGAACCTTGACGCTGCCACGCATATATCAGCTGTGAAGGCCGTGAGACCCCGACGGAACATGAGCGGACTCGACACGGAAAGGGCGAGGGCGAGAGCCGACGCCCGTGGGATCAGCTACGGCGCACACCACACGGAGCATACGGCGCACGGAGCATACGAGCATACGGCGCACACGGAGCATACGTACAGTAAACAGTAAACCTGTGTCCAGTCGATCTGCCACGCAGAAATGAGGATGGACGGCACTGTTGTCAGCCAGGGCCAGCCGCCAGCGGGATGATCGTGCGCACATCGCATCAGCTGATGGAGGCGCACACATTTGGCTCAGCCTTGCAACATCCTGGAACGCGTTCCACTGACAAGAAATTCACGTATGTGTATGTCATTGACTGTCCGGGAAACCCGCAGGCGTCGGGTCCGAGACGGACAACGTACATTGAGAATTTTGCACTTACAGGCTGGAGTAGTGGCTAAGCGATCTCCGAGACTGAACGGCCCGACCATCAGATGATGCCTCGTGGTATCATGATCAACGAGTCGCGCGCAGTACGCCGTACGGTATGTACGGGTGCTGGTTGGTGACGCAGGCGGCGAGGCAGACGCTGTGTCCCAGCGCGCAGAGGTGCAGACAGAGTCCAATCCAGAAACGCTCCAGTGATGCATACAGTCACAGTAGCGTAGATAGATGCCGCGACAGATTCGCAGGAGCCGACGCAGTACTGCTCCCGAGCAGGGCGTCACGGATCTCCTAGGCGAACGTCGGCCAGGCGGCAGGGACATCGCTCAGAAACGATAAACACGGATAGGATGGAAGGGCGGACGCGCTCGGAGTTTGCCACTGAGGTGAGATTCAAGGGTACGCGTGGGATACATTTACGACACGGTTGCGGTCGTACTAGTTTGCTGCGGGGACCGCTGAGTCAATGGCAATAGCCCGGTGAGTCTATGGGAGGCGCGGAGACGACGTCGGCAGGGGCGTTCATCTTCGTCGAGAACATTGTCGGCTGAGGCCAAGTATATGAACCAATGAACCCAAACACGCGCTGGGAAGCCGCCAAGACGCTTGAATTGAAGGTCTCGAAGGATCTGTGGGAGCGGCGGAGACAAAGTTCAGACTGTGGGCAAAACCAAGTGTATCCTGACGCCGCGTGGTATACATAGAGGGCTTCCGGCGCGCCTGGCAGAGTGTTGGAGGGGAAGCCTGGCCGGGTGCGAGTCACGGTGGCGATGTGTGACCGTGACAGCGTGACGGTCGAGTGGCCCTGCGCCGACAACGACCAACGCGGTCGTCACTCATACACTCGAGCTCTGGCCAGCCGCGCCCTCCCCCGCCCTCGCCGTTGACCGCCCCCGCCCCCACCGCGCACACGCCAGGCCGCCCTCGTTCTCTTCCCCGCCCGCCGCCCGCTCCCTAGCCCGCCCCCACCCTCCTTCCCGCCCCCGCCCCGATGGGCGTCCAATTCGGCTCGTTCAACTCCATCTGCCAGACCGCCGCGCTCGTCATCTGCCCGCTCGTGGGCTCCGACCAGGGCATCGAGCCGTCGTGCTACAGCAGGAACGTCGACATCGCTGGCACGCTCATCTTCCAGCCTTGTACGTGCCGTCGCTTGCATCATGATCTCATACTTTGTGGCTGCCCTGCGAGCGCCTGCGCATACTCCTTTTGAATTGGCTGGCAAAGGGGGACGAGTGGACGGGGCTGGATCGACGCAGAGTGACTGACGGCTTGCTCTTTTGCGCCTGGTGGCGTTTACAGCAACATGTTTTGTGCACATCGTTGCGCTTTTAATGACTGCGATAATGATCTACCACATACGGAGTAAATACACGGCGGTCGGTGAGTACCATCTATCCCTGCCCTTTTCACCCTTCTCGAGATTTATGCAAGTCTGTTTTTGACCAGGCCGAAAGGAGATCGTCTTGTTTTTCTACCTCTACGCTATCATCGAGCTATTGGCCATCTTCCTAGACTCTAACATCATACCCACCGCGAACGCAAGTTACCCAGTGCGTTCCACTACTCTTTTTACTGCCTAGGAACGTCACTGATATCGAGAGCCCAGTGGTTCACTGCCGTGTACACAGGCCTAATCGCCGCAACATACTGCTGCCTTCTCATCAACGGCTTCGTCGGATTCCAGTTCGCTGAGGATGGCACACCACTATCACTCTGGGTGCGTCCATCTTTCTACACCTCACACACCCCTCTGATGCGTGCGCTCAGCTCCTGCGCCTCGTCTGCGCGGCCGTCTTTGGCATCGCATTTTTCATCGCGATCGCGACATTCAAGAACTTCGCCGGTTTCAAGAACACGAAGGTCACAGGGCTGTGGATCGTGTACATACTGTGGCCGCTCATCTGCACGGTGATCTACATCGTCTCGCAGCTGCTGCTCGTGTTCCGCACGCTCGAGGACCGCTGGCCGATCGGCGACATCGTGTTCGGCACCGCGTTCTTCACCATCGCGCAGATCATGCTGTTCGCGTTCAGCGCGAAAATATGCGACGCGATCAAGCACTACATCGACGGCGTGTTCTTCTTCACGCTCTGCATGCTCCTCAGCGTGATGATGGTGTACAAGTACTGGGACAGCATCACGGTGCGCATCCCCCCCTCCCTCCCTCCCTGCCTCAGTCTACCCCTCTCTCTGCGCGCCGCTGACTATAGATGGACATCGTCTGCAGCGAGAAGACCTCGAGTTCTCCGTCGGGTCCAAGGCCGCCGTGTGGGAGGTCAAGGACCCGCTGCTCGCCGGGCAGGACTCGGACCCGTACACGGAGGACACCGCGAGCAACTACAACGGCACGCCCGGCAGCCTCGTCGGCGGCGTCGGCGGCCAGCAGCTGTACCAGCAGAAGGCGTACGGCGCGCGCGGGTACCCGCCGTCGGCCGAGCGCTACTGAGACTGAGCCTGCGCCGGGCGTCCCGCGACCTGTGGCCCCTGCCGTGGGCTGTCGACGTGACGTCGAGCTGGGCTGGGCGGCGTGGGTGGAGCGCGTGGTCGCGTAGGCGAGGTGGTGGAGGCGGAGGAGAGGAGGACGCATGGACACGCACGTGGTATTGTACATACACTTACCCAACCCACACTGTCACCACCCATTTGGTTCGGAGATACTTGCCTCTCGTTGCATCGCATGTGTTTTATAGTCTGAACGTAGTAGCGTACGCGTGGCCCACGGACCGCTGATAATTTTGTTGAACATCTTACGCCAGACACTACCGGGCGTCATAGGCTTAACCACGGCGCGGAGCACACTGTAGACCAGCGAATGGTACAAATGGGTGTCTAGCGTGACAGACCCACGGGGCCCATACCATGCGTGAAAGATGGGAAGTTGACAACAGGATCTTGGGCCACCTAGTACGGCACGACATTGTACAGTAGTGGCAAAATTGCATGAATATTATCATGATTGAGAACACCATCCTCTTAAAACGGAGCAGCAAGGAGCTGCACTACTCCTCACGATGGCAGTCTTGATAGGTAGTAGCTTACTCGACATGACAAGAAAATTCGAAATTTTGCGCTATTTCGACGGCCAGAATTAATGCAACTACAACGAAGCCCTTGTTATGTGTCGAACACTATTTATGTCATCATTGACAGGACATGTCGCATTCGCAAGTCGCCGTCAAGTCGAAACGGCCATTTGACCTTGATGCCAAGGTCATTCCCGACTATTTATGCGGAAACTCGGAGAAGAAGAGCACGAGAGGAGACACGACTCGCAGTACGATAGCACACATTTCAAAGTTCTGACATACGGTCCGCCGCAACATGAACTATAAGTGGACTAAAAAGAAAGACAAACTCATACGAAGAATTTCAACGACTGGCAGCGCCGATGGTGTGAGATGACAAAACAGTAAGAATTGTACATCCCTGCAAATGACTCTGCCCGTCCACCTGTCGTTACTAGTTCTTCTCCGCCGCCTTCACCTGCCCAATGATGGAGTTGACCCAGACGTGCTCGTTCTCCTTGATGTTATCCGCGAACGTGACATTGCACTGCGGCCCGAAGATCAGCGAGTGGCTCGAGCCGCCGAAATGGAACATCCCCAGCTCGTCGCCGGTCTTGACGCGCTGCCCCTTCTTGACGGTGACCTCGCAGGTAGACACCTCCACCATGCCAATGCCGACGAAGCACATGAGCCCGATGACGGGATTCTCGGCGCGGATGTAGATGAGGACGCGCGCCGCCGAGACGTTTAGGAACGCTTGGGAGCGGATGATCGCGCCGTACGGGGAGCCCGGGGGCAGATCGGGGTCGTTCTCGGGCGCCCCATCGTCGGGCAGGACGGCGTAGTACGAGCCCTCGATGAAGACGACCTTTTCAATCCTACCGTTGACGGGCGCGTTCCAGCGGTGGAAGTCGAGCGGGCTGAGGAACGTCTGGTACACAGTGCCGTCGATGAAGTGATCGGCCATCTCTTGGTCGCGGTCCAAGATGTCGTAGAGGGAGTACTTCTGGCTCTTCAGCCAGAACTGGTCGTGCGGTTTCACTTTGTGCGCGGTGCGGTAGACAGTGGACTCGCAGGCGTTGTGGATGAGGGACAGGTCGGCGGCGCGGTCGACGGGACGCACGCCGGTGTTGAACTTCCGGGTGAAGAATGCGTCCCAGGTCGCGTAGCCGCGGTTGTCGGCACTGGGGACTGGGGTATCGTAGGTCTGGTTGAAGGACAATCTACCGAGGTTGGTCTCGAGGAGCTTGATCGCAGCCTGGCTGAACCAGCCATCCTTCCCCGTGTTGAGGACAGCGTTGGAGTTCTGCTTGGGGTCGCTGAGGTAGCTTCCCCAGGCGTTCAGAAGAGTCTTGAGCGCGACATTGAACTTCGGGAGGCGGAAGAGGTCGTAAGCTGCCCCGGTGTTGGACAGCAGATCGAAGATGAGGTAGATCGGCACCCCGATGGGTTCGCCGATGGGCTTCCCCTCCGCGTCTTCGGCGATGTAGTAGGGAGGAGCCGAAGGAAGAATGTTGTCCAACATGTACAATAGAGTCTCGAAGTCTGGGACCTGTGTACCAAGATAAATTTACGCTCTACTGATCTTGGAATCGCGCTCACCGTATTCTTGTCGGAGACCTGCAAGAATATCTGGTCGAACAGAGACTTCATGAGGGCGTCACCCTCAATAACATCCTTGAATGCCTGAACGGCGGGGAGGTGCACGGCGGCCGAATCGAGCACAGCTCGCTTGGCTTGTTTGACATGCTTTGCGAGGAAGCTTGTGTGAATTTCGGGATGCGACGGCAGCCAGCCGCTATATTTGATGAATTTAGTGGGGTAAGCCATTGAACTGCTTGAGTGGAAGAGTCAGGCTATGTTAAAGACAGGAGGGATATGACTGACGACACGGTTGAAGTTTGAGGTTGGATGGATGGTCGAGTATCGGGGGCTGCAAGACGTTATATATGCCAGGGAGAGAGGCGAAGTCTTTGGGCGTAAGAACATTGGAAACGACCTGGAAAGCGCATTCCCCGGGATAATGTCTCTTGGCAGCACGTCAGAAATCAGTACAGTGAAGCATGGATACTCACGTCAGAAATCAGTACAGTGAAGCATGGATACTCAGGGCACCAGAGGATGCCGCAGCGTTCAGCCACGAGTGAGAGCAAAGTATACAGCTTCCATATTCCTCGAAGAGGTTAATGGATGCCAGGACACGCGGACACCTCCCGACAAGGAGGCATGGCATCCAGAGGAAACAACACAATTCAGAGGAAACAACACAAGCATAGCTCTTCCTCGGAGCACCATACGATGCGGCGGCTTTCAGTCACAAGGGAGAGCGAAGCATACAGCTCCCATGTTTCTTGGAGAGGAGGATCCTGCCCGACAAGGAGGCATGACATCCAGAGGAAACACAAGCATAGCTCTTCCTCGGGGCACCATACGATGCGGCGGCGTTCAGTCACAAGGGAGAGCGAAGCATACAGCTTCCATGTTCCTTGGAGAGGAGGATCCTGCCCGACAAGGAGGCATGACATCCAGAGGAAACACAAGCATAGCTCTTCCTCGGGGCACCATACGATGCGGCGGCGTTCAGTCACAAGGGAGAGCGAAGCATAAAGCTCCCATGTTCCTTGGAGAGGCGGACCCAGCCCGACAAAGAGGCATGACATCCAGAGGAAACAACACAACCACATCTCTTCCTCGGGGGCCCGGGGCACCGTACGATGCGGCGGCGTTCAGTCACGAGTGAGAGCGAAGTAGTATATATGTTTACCGGCACTAGCTCAGTAGTGGTTCTGATAGCTTCCGGATGGGTTCGGATAGGTTGATGCTTAACGTGTGCCACAATACATCGAGCTGTACGACGAGAGATGTGAGTATTGTGAGTGCATACGTATTATGAGTGCATACGTATTGTGAGTGCATACAAAGTTGAAGTTCACTCCATAGACGACAAGCCAGCGCGCGGTGGGAGACCACATCAAACAACTGCAGTGAGATCAGTCATCGGAGAGTACGAAGGCCCGTTCAAGGCACGAGCGCCTGCGTCCGATGCCTTGCGTCTTCCTATTATCTAGTCGACGGCCGCCTGGCCGTTGATATTCTTTCAAGGTGCATCGTGTAACCCTCGCGCCTAGCACGATCGTAGCTCACAGCAACAGTCGCGCTCACAGCTCAATCAGCATTCAAACGAGGGTCATAAACGCGCAGAGTAGTGCACACCTCGGAAAGGCCTGCCCAGCGGCCACATCGAAGAACGTAGCGTTTTCCAAATGTCTTCCATCAATACTTCGTGTAATAAACGCATTGTGGATAGTACCGTCACTTCCTTCCCGCAGTCACGTCTCCTCCGTCCCCAGCCCTTCATGCATCTGCAAAGTACCTGGAACTCCCACTCGGTGACGAAGGTAAGCCAATACAGCAGTCTGTGGCGTGTCGAAGGCGCTACCTGGTCATGGGCTGCAGCCTAGATTGCATAGACGCCTGCTGACCACTTCTGAGGTTTGTCCGAGTCAGTACCAACTCGCGCTGCAGGACTCGCGCTGGGCTTGCCATCGTGCACGCGGCGCTCCAGGATGCAGGGCAGGAGGAGCTCGTGGTTCAGTGGTTTAGACCAAGGAGAATGAGTGCGCTGAGATAGCCGGTGTCAGCCAGCGTGAGCGGCTCGTCACGCAGCCCAACTCCTGCAGAAATTGTGCGTGTGGCCCCACCTCACCCGACGAGGCGCCGAAGCCAGCAGAAATGTCTCCATCAGTGGGTCATAAACGTGTTGAGTAGTGCACACCGAAAGGCCTCGTGTTGCAGGCCCAGGCCTTTGCGCCTATGGCGACGAGACATTCGAGAAATGTTGGAGAAATGTTGCAGCTGTCGTAGCTCCTCGTAGCTCGTGGCCAGACCTTCCTTCAGGTCTCGTTATTTGACAGGTTTTGACCTGGTCAGTTCTGCCGACTTTCGCATAAAATAGTACTAGTAGTAACCAATATTGCTAACGCCCAATCGCTCACTATTATTTAATGATGTCGAAAGAAAAAATCCGGGTTAGTTGACAACCAATAAGAAAAGCGTCAAAACACATTCTATTGCATCCTACAAACTACTGTAATCCGAACTGCACGAGCTACATCGAAGCCCTCCAGTGCCCGACTTCAGGCACCTTCACCGGGAAATAACGACCAACACGAAGGGAGGGAGGGTTGTCCAAAAATTGCTGAAGGCCGAAGCCAACAGACGAGTTCGGATGTGTAATTTGCAATCAGCAAAAGACTGTGCCTCGGTAAAAACCTCACTGGCGACAGTACATGCCCGAGCACAAGAGATGGGGAACAGACACGCGAGGGCGCGGGTTTATATAGCCTGAGGGAGTTTAGGGCCGGTGAATGATGGCGCGCACGGACCAGGCGCCATGTTGGCCTGTGAGACATCGGCTGACATCAGTCAGCCATCGATTCAACGGATTCCAACCGACATAAGTATATATTCATGAAGCACACTCGCCGCACTCGTGGCCCGACTGGCCAGCTGTTTGATATGCTCGAGAAGAATATGAAGGAGGCACAAATCGGTGGGACGACGGTTGGTCATGCGATTACATGCGCGGCAGCGAGGAACGAGCCAGGGAGTACGAGTAAGTACAGCACGCGCAGATAGTTTTAAGATTCGTGGCGGGAGGCGGAATAGCAAAGTCACTGTAGAATTCGAAACCGAGGAGACAGATCAGTCGGTGAACTATAACTGCGTCAACTCGTTACGGGCACTGACAGCGCGATCGATATTGGACCTCCACATTGTCGACTTTGGGCCTTCGTCATGCCCAATCGACGTTTCGGGTCCACTATCAAGAACCAACTTAGTATAAGAAAGTGTCTCAGAATGAGGACTGGGGATGTACCGGGAACAGTCCGCATTCGCGGTAGACTACGAACTCAACGCCGCGGACACCACAGGCCTCGCTGAGCGCTGCACGCACTTCCACCGGCACATCGGGCATCACAGTGACAAGCTGCAGTGTTTGCAACGCCCGCACTGTCCCCAGGAAGTTGCCCATCTGCTCTATGCTCGGCACTTCATCATCCACAGCCTCACGGTGGTAGCCGATGTGGCGCAGGCTCTTCGGCAGCGACACGTCGTTCTCTGGCCACAGTTTGAGGACACTGACCACGAGGCTCTGGAGCTGGGTGAGCGCGTCCAGGACCTCCGGCGGCGGGATGCGCCCCTCGACGGTGAGCGAGCGGAGCTGCGGGAGCACGCCCGACGCGAGCAGCGGGTGCAGCCATGCAGCGGGCCGCCGCTCGTGGAACCGGAACTTGAGCTCGGACAGCTGCGAATGGCCGTCCTCAGGCGCGATTGACCATGGGGTGAGTGCGGAAATCGAAAGTGATCGCACGGTGTTGGGCACGGGGATAGCGATGGGTGTATCCGCGTCAGAGATGGGGACCACCTTGATGTCCAGAACACGTGGGCCCGTGCACATGCGGACGATGCAATCCACGAAGGAGAGTTCTCCAAAGACCTTGAGAGCGACGGGGCGGAGATGGAGAGCACGTAGGTGCTGCTCGACCCCGATGGACCACGTTTGTGGGTAGGTACTACGGAAAAACACGCTTTGGAGGTTCGTGCAGATGCTGAGTAGAGCGATAGATGGGGCTTCCTTCGTCAGGACCAACACTGTGATGGAGCACACATATGAAGCAAGGTGCGGGCTGGTGCGAAGTGCGCGAATCAGAAGGCGACCACGCTGGCGCCCTGCTTGTTCAAAAGAGGGCACACGCCGAAAGAGCAGGCGCTGCGCAGTAGGCGTCCAGGCTCTGCAGACGAGAGAGCATACGCGAAGCGTCTCGTAGTCAACGGCCGAGTGCTGCGACAACCTGTACACCCATTCGATCACGATCAGTTGGGCATCAACAGGAATCGCAGGCATTCTGCAAAAAATCAGCGTCAAGTCGAGATGAGGATCGACTCGGAACTGCGCACTCGGAGACTCGGTCAAGACTCGGGCTGACGTTGGACCAGGAGATTTATTCCTATGGCACCGAGCATGCGGAGTTTCTCCAACAGTCTGATGACTAGGAGCGAAAGGCGTAGGGTGGTTCTTGTATAGCGGGATCAAGAGCAACTTGATTCTGACAAGATAGTTCAAGAGGCAGATGAGGTAACAGCTTCTCAGCGTCTCGAGTCGTTCAAGTTTCTGAGTTCTAGCGCAGGCCAAAGACTGCAGCATTCACTCTGCTCCGAAGAATTGTGAACAGATAGAATGTACAACGCCAAGTCGCTACAGCAAACACGAATCGACTCTCCTCACCTGACATATTCATACCCACCTGCTGTATCATAAGAACCCTCCACTTGAGCCCGCCCCAAACCGCTCTGACAGTCCCCGCGCATCCTGGATGATGCGCCGGCGGTCCTTGTCGTCCATAAGCCGCCCACCGAGGCCCATGTCGCGCGCATGGTCCCACACGCCTGTCGGCTCCTCGCCGTCCTTCTTCGCCTGTGCCTCCGCGTCCGCATGCGCCTCGATGAGCGCCGTGCCGCGGTGTTTCCGCTGCCCAACCCACGCGCATCAGCGGCCCGTCCCGTGTAACCCACAGATGAGATGAGGACAAGGGCGGACGCACCGTGAAGTCATCGACCTCGCGCTTGAGCTCGTCGTCGCGCCGCCGCCGCTTGTGCGCGTCCTCCTCTGCCGCCTCGTCGACGTCCGCGTTCTCCACGCGCCGCTTCTTCCCCATCACCTCGTCCGCGAGCCGCTGCTGCCGCTCGGCGGGCGTCTCGGTCCACAGGCTGTTGTCGACCTTGCGCACGGGCTGCGTCGAACGTGAGAACTGGCGCGGTTTGCTCAGTTTTGTCGGGTCAAGGGCTGGCGCGGGCGTGAGCAGGTTGGGGGTAGTTGGAGATAAAGGACGGCATACTGCTAAGTAGATCAGAATTCGTGGGCGGGACGAGCATCCACTCCTGGCGCTGGAGCGTCTTAGGCTTCGCAGCTTCCTACAAGCATATACTCAGCCTGAGATGCAATGCACAGCGAGGCCAGCGTTCCCAGAGCGACGCCACCCGCAGCACTCACCTCGACGGCCCTACGCCGCTGCTCCTCCTTCTCCATGAACTCGCGCACTGGGTCCGACGCGGGCAGCTGTACGCCCGCCGGCAGCGGTGCGGGCCCGACGTCGTCGTCGGAGTCCTCCTCCTCCTCCTCGCGCCGCGGCCCCCGCGCGGCGCCGTACGCGCGGCGGGCGGGCACGAGGTCCGGCGGGAGCGCGGGGGCGTAGGCGTCCTCGTCCTCCTCTTCCTCCTCTTCCTCGTACCGCGGGGTCGGGAGCGTGGGCCCGATGGTTGCTGAGGATCCGGCGAGGGGCGGAGACGGTGTGGAGGTCGTGGGCTGGAGGTGCGGGGGAAGCTGGGGGCCGATGGACGCCATGGGTGGTGGTGAGCGAGTGAGCGAGGTTGCGGTGGGTGGCAGTCTGGACGGAAGCAAGGTCCGGCGCGGGGCTAGCGCTGGTTCAGCCACACGCCCTTCAACGCGTGCGCACCGTTCTTCGCTCCCGCCGTCACTGTGTGCATCACCTCGCGGGCTCGCACTCGACAGTCACCACTGCATGTTTTCTGCCTTATAACATAGACCCGCTGCAGGTGTGTGTGCCCGTCGAACACCGAACATGAGCGCCCCCATCGCACTGGCAGGCCCCACCGCCGCCGCCCTGCTCGCGCTCACACCCGTCCAACTCGCCTTCCTCCACGCCCTCCCCAAGGCCGAGCTGCACGCGCACCTCAACGGCTCCATCCCGCTCCCCGTCCTCCAGGACCTCGCCGCCTCCGCCGGCCCCGCGCTCTCTGCATCCGCGTCCGCCGACGTGCGCGCGGGCCTCGCGCGCCTGCACGCGGGCGTGCAGCTCGGCGCCATCGGCGACTTCTTCGCGCTCTTTCCCGCGATCTACGCGCTCACCGCCCGTGCGCCCGCACTGCGCACTGCAACGCTCGGCGTGCTCGCGCACTTCCTCGAGCCGCAGGACGGTGCGCCTGCGCAGGCGGCGTACCTCGAGCTGCGCACGACGCCGAAGCGCACGGAGCACATGGACTGGCGGGTGTATTTGGAGACGGTGCTGGACGAGGTCGAGGCGTACCCGCCGGAGCGCGCCGCGCTGATCGTGAGTCTGGATCGGAGGATGGGACGTGAGGAGGCGCGGGAGGTCGTGCGGCTTGCGGGGCAGCTCAAGGCGGAGGGACGGCGCGTCGTTGGCGTCGATCTGTGCGGGGATCCACTGGTGCGTGCGCAGCGCGTAGTCATACATCTGTGCTGATCAGGCTGTTTTGCCAGGCAGGCGATATGAGCGAGTTTGCTGAGTACTTCCAGACGGCGCACGACGCCGGGCTCGGCGTGACCCTCCACATCGCAGAGGTTCGTCCGAGTCCCGCAGTGCTAGCACCCCGCTGACCGCTCGCCTGTGCAGACCGACCGCAACCCCGCGAGCGAGACGCTGCAGCTCCTCGCGTGCGCGCCGCAGCGTCTGGGGCACGCCACGTTCCTAGACGAGCACGCACAGGCACTGGTGCGCGACCGCAACATCTGCATCGAGATCTGCCTCACGTCGAACTTGCTGTACGTCCGCCCTTTCCACCACATTGCGCCTGTCTGCGAACCAGTTCACCGTCCAGTGCCACCGCCACCGCCGTCTGGTGTTGGGTGTGATGTGCCGGATCGCGATGCGCGCGGATCGTCGGGCGCGGTGATGTGCGCATGCCTTGCTCATGCGCGGTACCTTTGTGATTGCAGGTGCAAGACGGTGCGGACGCTCGAGGACCACCACATCCGCCACTATCTGAGGCACGATCACCCCATCGCCATATGTGTGCGTCCCTCCCATTGCCCTTCTCTTCCCCTGCTCTTTGGTCTGCTCTTCCTTGCCTTCCTTCGGGTACCTCCATCGCTTCATCAACACCCCGTTACATATCCATATATCCATGCACCTCTCCTGGTGTGCCGTCTTCCTTCCTCCTTTTTCCTACCCTCCCAAATTGCATCGCACGCCCTTAATTTCCGCTAGACCCCAAACTTTCCGCTGCCCCGCTTCTGATCCAACTTTCCCCTCCCCCTTCTCTCTGATCCCCTTCGTGCCGGCGTTTATCTTGAACTTTGAGCTGACTCAACCTCGCTGCATAGACGGACGACATCCTCCCGTTCCGCAACTCGCTCGTCGGAGAGTACGCGCTACTGCTCGCGCCGGCGCCGCTCGGGCTCGGGCTGTCCGAGGCGGAGGTCGCGCGTATCGCGCGCATGGGCATGGAGAGCCGCTTCAAGCCGTAGCGCGGGTTAATTGAGTCGGCGGGCGTGGGGCATGTCCCGCTGGCAGAAAACATCGTTCTTAGAAGTCGTGTACTGTATATAGATGACCGCGGCTAGCGGTTCTGTAGAGCTACAAATAGAATTACCACTGACCAGTCACACTCAGTCTTGAATTATTAAGGGCTCCCCGAAGTTGCTATCAGACCCTCGAGGCACAGGGGTAGGACGCTGCGCACATATATGCACCGCAAGATGAAGCAAATCGATATATCCGATGCGTGGGGTATTCCGTCCTACAGACACTGCATGGGTAATGAAGCATACATCTCCTTACGCGAACTTCCCGCCCGTCACCTCCAGCGTATGCGCAGTGACATACGACGCTAGCGGCGACGCCAGGCTGCCCCTATCGTCAGCCCACATAATCATCTTCTGAATGAAGAAATGGACGCACAAGAGGAGCCCCGCAGCGTCCTCGTCCGGCGTGCCGGGGCGCGCGAGCGCGATGCCGGGGTACGCAGCGGGGGCGGAGGGGGGCGAGGCAGCGCCGGGGATGCCGAGCGCGACCTTCCTGCCCGCGATCTCGATCGTCGCGCCGTCCTCTTTCGCGGCGGTGAGCCTGCGCGCGCGACAGCTGCAGCGGGCGCAGATATGGATGAATAATGACGAGCAGCACGCACCGCGTGAGGATGTAGCCAAACGCGACGACGTTCGCGCGCACGCCAAACGGGCCCCACTCGCGCGGCGCGCGAGCGTTTTGGTGAAGCCGACGATGCCTGCCTTGGCGGCGGCGTAGTTCGCCTGCCCGACGTTGCCGTGGAGCCCCGACGTCGAGGACACGAGTTGATGACCGAGCGCTTCACGCGCGCGTCGCCCTGGGTGCTGTGAATAATGCTAGGATAGGATAGGATAGGATAGCAACCCGCCAGGGGGTCCCGATGAGGAACAGGGCGGGGGTCCGCGCTACGTAGACGGCGCTGTACATACAAATACATACAAAATCCACGCCACGGATGACAGAACCCCAAAACTGCTTCGTAAATGCCGCACACAGGAGACTGGACACAACCAGTTGGGACAACCTGTTAGAAGCAAAAACCCACAGAACAGAGAACAATCACGATAAGAAAGAGAGAAAGTAGTGCAACGGCAACCCATCTTAGTCCACCACATGAGGACCTAACATGTCGCGTCATCAATCAGGGCAGTAAAAACCCCAGTGGGGAAAAGCCTCCGATCTCGCGCGCGAGCATGGAGTCGGTGAAGGACGTCACCACCAATTGGGCGGCGTCGTCGCCCGAAAGCCACTCAAAGATGACAGGGCGGATGTACGTGCGGGCGATACCGCAGGCTATGAACGATATCAAGGGCAGATCTAGCCCGAGCGAATTATCACAACACACATGGCGGACCAAGCGTCCCGAGGGTTTCTGCAACACATACAGGAAGTAATTGCAGCAGGAGTTCTGCAATGCAATATAGGAAAAGGGGAAACGAACAGGAAGGAGAGAACCCCAGCAAGTGACCTTAGGCCATCGGACACTGCTGAGGGTGCCGTGCGCCATACGGCTACCTCTCCACACACCATGCCACGCTACACATACATCTCCAGGCCATCGAGGTGCAGTGGTAGCAAGGCAAACCATCTGGACACCATCGGAAACCAAGGGAGGAAATGCGCGGCCGCCGACGGACTCAGCCCCTGAGGGCGTCACTCGCCCTACGACAGCCTCTCCAAACACCAGACCGCGCTCTGCACACGTCTCCAGGCCGTCAAGGTGCAGCGGCAGCGCTGCTAGCCGTCATGACACCGTCGGAAACCAAGGGAGGAAATGCGCGGCTGTCGGCGGGATGAACCCCTGAGGGTGTCGCTCGCCATCGTGACACGACAGACTCTCCAACACCTGGCCACGCTGTGCATACATCTCCGGGCCATCGAGGCGCAGTGGTAGCGGTGCTGCCATCTGGACGCGGTCGGAAACCAAGGGAGTAAAATACATGGGATACGGACGTGTGCAGCATGCGGTCGTACGTGAAGCCCGCTGCTCCCCCGTCCTCAGGCTCACGCTCATAAAATCTGTGCAGGCGGGTGTCGATGATTAATTGCGTGCTGAGTGGGTATCGGTGCACCCACATAAGTGTCGTGCCATGTCTGATGAAAAGTGGCTCGTTTGAATTGAGTAACAGGAGGAAGACTTGAGTACACATCGTGCGCCGTGCGTACTGTACACAGGAACTCGAGATTCTGCTTTCTGAGAAATGAAATACATCTTGCCTGAGTTGGCGACTACCACCTGCAAGCTTACTCCTGCTTGAGCGCCTTCACCGACAGCACCCATACCTCTGTCGTCATTGCCTCGATGTTGATCGGATCCTTCTCCGCTTCGTCGAGCTGAACTATGAAGTCAACAGGTGTTCCATGGGTGGTGATAGCAATGTAGCGGAAACGCTTGACGCCAAGGCCCTTCAGCCATCGTAGGCCTTGCGCTTTGACATCGTGTGCCTTTCTGTCTGTCACCTGGAAGATGGTCGCCGTTTCGGAGGAAGGATCATACATGAATGAGTCGAACGTCGCTTCAGAGGACGATAGCGGACGATAATATAAACGTTCTGAGAGGCTCAGCTCGTCGTTAGAGGGATACATCAAGACTGAAAATGGGGCAATGTTATCGCGTGACGGTCGTTTCGTAGACTTCTGGACATCAACATATTGATGATCGCGGTCGCCGAGCCTCAGATACGACGCCTTCTCGGCAAGCCGGTCACTGGGATCCGACCTCCAATGGTACAGCGTCTGGACCAGGTCCCTTGTCATCGGCCAAACCTCCCACACTCCACCATCGCTCAGCATGTCGTGAGCGAAGGCAGAGCGAGCAGCGGCTCTAATGTGTGAGTCGGAGAGGCAGAGTTTATATAAGGAGTCCCTGTCTTCTGACTGCTGGAGCGGCAGCCTGTCCATCACGGTACGGACGAGGTGAGCGGTTGGAACGCTAGCAGCGGCCCGGCCACGAGTCGCACCCGGTTTGAGCAAGAGAATGCGATGGGACGGATTGTCCTCCTTGGGGAAATACAGTCCGCGAAGATAGTTGATGGCGTCTTGTAGGATGGTCACAGTCAAACGTGCGACGCCAGTAACCAATTCCTCTTCGTAGGCGGAAGCCCGGCGCGATTGAGTGTATACGAGATGGGCAGACGGCTGGTATTTGCGAGCGAAAACCTCAATCTCTGCCTCCGAAGACCGCAGTTGGCCCTTGATACATGTTTGTCTGATGCATTCAGCGATATTGTTAGCGCGCATGGAAGAGAGATATCGTACCCTACGATCAGTTCTGCCAACGACCATGGCCTCATGACGAAGCTCGACACGCAATTTTTGCTCTTCCACTCCATCCACTCTGCCCTAGGCAAACATGCTTGAACGATGAAGGCGCTGGATTCCGTCAGGCGCTCATTCACACCCTTGACTTGACGGTTCGAATCGACGAGAATCCATGTCCCGTTAGGCAGATTGAAAAACACAGGATGGTCCGAAAAGTTGATTTGAGTGACGCCAGTGCTGCGGTAACGGAAGACGCAGTCGGCAGTGTGTTGGAACAAGGTCGGCCGCCCGGCGAGGAGACGGAGGCAAAGAAGGAAATACAAGCACAGCCTTTTTCCTGTGCAAAGTAATGAGTGCCGTGTCAGGAGATATTAATGCAAGACCCACCAATGCCTGGATGGCCCGTCAGGAAGAAGCCCGATCTGTAAGCGTCAGTCGTTTTGACGCGCTCAAAGAGCTTTTCGAGGGCGGTCCAAGTGGGGGACTTGAATGGCTCCTCGAGTGCTGTCTCATCGTCCACGTCAGCGACAGGCTTGGAGGGGGGCTCTTCAACGTGCTCCGAGAAAGTCAACATCGCATCGGCCGCCTCAAAATACTCGGGCCTGATGAGGATACTGTTGATTCTGGGCAAGAAGGGTACGGGGAGGTTCATGATAAGACATTTTTCAGGGATGCCGTCACCGATTTCCATTGCATCTGCGGGGCGCATGCGGACAACTGGGACCTCTTGAAAGACATCGTTTAGTATGAGTCCACGGTTCCACCAGGCTGTGTGGAGAGTCTTGTGCAAGTCGCTCCCAACAACGTGATCTGAAATAAAAATGAGCCTAGCATCGACGTGCCAGGAGAGTAGAGTAGCGTACCTGTGCCATCTTTAGCTTGTGCGGAGGATGCTGCCATGAATTTTGAGCAAGAATGAGTTGATTCAACTCCTGTCGAGTCTCGACATCATTATGCTGAATTTCTCACGATCTCGTGAAGCTGGCGCCAATCCGGGCCAGTGATCCATGATTGGCCAAACTCCACTTGTGCAACGTTCAACCTTTCCCTGCTCGCGTGCAGAGCGCTGAGCACAGACGATGGGGCGCAGAAGCAAGAAACAGGAGATCTTTGTTGTTGGTGCGCCCCAGTTACCACCACCCAGATTCTGAACAACAAGACCTACGCCCAGGTCGCGCTGTGGCAATGTCACGCGTGTCTCTTCCCGATCTGATGCATTCGACGACTACAGGAGTAATATGTCAAGGTAGGCATTCCGCACTAGCAGGTTGCCGATACCTAAGTTCATCCGCAGTGATTCGGACGCCGATACGTACGTAAAATTTTGGCTTTCGATATGGTTTCAACAACAATTCATTCTGGCTGGGAGCCCGAGGCAAAAGTTCAAAAATGTAAACGACTCCTCCAGGGCTTCTGGGAACATTTCGGCACGGACAACGAAGATTACTCGTAGGACTACGCGTGAAGCTGAAGATCACTGGATGGGTAGGCTTCCCATCCTCTATTTTTTTTGAACCACGCTCAGCCAAGAACGTCAGCGCTTTGCCCGAGACTTCGGGTCCCAGAAGCCGCACAAAAGGAAAGGCGAGCAAAAAAGCTACGGTTTTACTGTACGCGTTCATGTCTTTCATTGGGGAGACGCCCGCGTAACGTCGGGATACAGGTATCTGCATCAGATGCCAAACAGGAAAAGTCGAAAGGTACTGAAGATGTTTGTAAAGGACATACCCCAATTGGTCAGGTGGCGTACAAGGCGCGCGCAGAGCCAACTGAAAATGAATGACCGTCAGGAATTTGAGGACTCGGACGACTGCGAAGAGGTGACGTTGGCTTCCCAGTCGCTCAAGCGCTCCGCCACCACCCGTGCCCAGTCCCAGTTGACCTCTCGGATTGCATCTGATTCTTACTCTGTGGATACGAGTCCTCTGGCAAGTCAAACTGTCATTCGAAAGGCGTCGAACGACTCGAAGGCCGGGGCTCCAACTGTTCCCGCATCCACAACTGTGCCGACCGCTGCTGCTGCAAGACCATTGCGTGCTGTACTTACTCGTACTCCCGAAGAATGTATCTTTTTTCTTTTGCAATAACCCTTATCTCTTCGTGCACGATATTGTGCCGCGAGCCGGGGGCGTGACTCTGGGTGCTTCGCGCACATGGCGAGCCGTCGGAGCGACGGCGAGCTGTACGTCTCTTGGTCGCATGGTGGTAAACATGGCATTATTGTCCGACAAGCCGACGTACTCGCTCGCATGCTCGGAGCCGCAACACATACCATGTCTCGGATCGGATGGGCCGAGGCTGGCCGAGGGCGCGCGAAAAGGGATTAGGTTCGGTTGCTGCCTGCAGGCGGCTAATGTGACGGCGATGTCGATGAGCTCGATGGTTGGGACGACGACGGGCAACGGGGGCTGTGGGCTCGAGTCGAGAGCGATCTCTCGGCGTCGGCGTCGGCGTCGGCGTCGGTGGTCGGCGTCGGCGGGTCCGAAAGGGCACTGCCACCCCCGCATGCTGGCGGGGGCTAAGCCCAGCCAGCAGCGCGCGGTGACAGTCCGCCTTCTGCTCTCTCTCGCGCCACCAACACGAACATGTCCTCCTCCTCGTCCGCCTCAGACCCAGACCCCGACGCACCCACGCCCAACCACACCGCGTCCCCGTCGTCCGAGTCCTCCCAAGACCGCATCGTCCGCTTCGACGACGCCTGCGTCCTCATCCCCGCCCCCGTCCCCCGCTCCCGCCTCCCCAAGCTCCTCACAAAGTCCTACTCCCTCCCCATCTTCAAGCGCCGCCCGTCTCCTCGCCCCCGCAGCCCGCCCCCCGCAGACGAGCCCCCGTCCTTCAGCACCAGGTCCGTGCCCTGCACACCCCCGCGCGCCTGCTGCTGACACACCCATCCAGCCTCTCCAAATCCAAAAACTCGCCCTCCCCCAGCCGAGGGCGCCGCCGCGACGACGTCCCCGCGCTGTACCTCCAGCCCTGCCTCGTGCACCCCGGCCCGCACACCGCAGGCCCACGCATGCCCACGCGCCGCGCCTCCCTGCCCACGCCCGCGCACAGCCCGCGCGTCACCGTCCCGCTGCGCGAGTGCTGCGCCGCGTGCTTCTCGGGCACAGAGAGCGCGCACGCCGCGGGCTGGACGGAGACATTCTCGCGCGCCGCCCGCCGCCGCCGCAGCGCGTCCGTCGACCTGGTGCCCGCGCCCGTCTCCGCACCGCCGCGCCGCCCGTCGTCGGGCGAGTGGATGCTTACCCCGTCTGTGTTCGCGGGCGTGTCAGTCGACGAGGCTGTGCGCCCGGACGCGCCGGTGGCGACGAAGCGAGCAGGGGAGGAGTCGGCGGAGGGCGGGGACGAGACGCCGCCCGACGAGGACGAAACGCCGCCCGACGAAGACGAGGACGACGATGCGTATCTCCCGGCGCTGCTCGCGCACCGCGCCGCGCGCCACTCGCTCTCGCCCATCCAGAGCACAAACACCTCCACCGACGACCTCCCCGCCCCCTCCACCCCGCTCCGCACGCCCCCCTCCCCCGTCTCCCCGCGGACGCTGTTCGCCTCCCCGCAGACCGCGTTCACCGCGTCCCCGTCCCCGACGCTCAAGACCCCGCCGCAGGTCTTCGAGCTCGCGCGCTTCGCAGACAGCGAGGGCGAGCTGCTCGCCGGCGCGCCGCCCATCAGCAGCCACCGCCACGGCAAGTCGCTGGGCACCGCGGATACCGGCGCGTCGATCCTGCGCGCGAGCGCGGGCGTGCTCAGGGGCGTGAGCGTGCTTGGTGCCGGCTCGCCGTGAGCGCACTGGCAGCGATGTGTAGTAGGTAAAAAGTCAAGTCATCGTCTCGGTTGTTGTGTTCTCTTTGCCCACGTATCTTACGACGCACCGCTTACTGTAATCGTATACCACTCCGGATCCCCCAGCTTTCGGCTTCCTGATCGTCCTACGCCACTGTACCACCATGAACCGTTGCATGTCGATATCGCTTCTTGCTTCACGCCCCACGTCTCTGTCTGCCGGCTGCAGCTTCCCATTCGCAATATTGCTGTGTACTAGCCGACCCATTTGGAATATTTGGAATTGCACTTATCCCAAGTATCACCCCGCGCCCGGTCTGTTCCAGCGAGCAATGAATTGATTTTTATTTTACATGGCGATCCGGCCAGCGGTGGACGGATCGAGCACGCCGGCGGTGATGCATTCAATCATCCTAACGCCTATGATGTCAAGCAACTGCGACGCGAGCGCGCGAACTGCGCGCGAGTCCATTGGAGTCTCATTCAGCGGTCTTGTTCGGGCAGCAACGCTCCTATTCGCCCCATGACACGCACATGTGGCACCCGACTCGGCCAACACGGTGCCACAAAGAGGCCATCGTACGCTATTGTGCGCGGACAAAAGACGGGATGTGAGACCGCCAATGTATCCTTACACACCAGTCGTCCGATGGCCGCGCGGCGCAGCATACAGACCGCCGGCCGTCGACAATATTGCTCTCCGTGCGATCAGTGCATGTAAGGCTCGGGGTTAACGTTAGGGGGCTATGGGCGATCTTCTCGAGTGCGTCCCGATCGCATCCCAAACACAGTCGATTGGGTTGCAAGCCGATCTGAAGCCTATTTGCTGTGCCGCACGCGGGACGTCTAGAAGGCTCTTTGCGATCAATACGCCCCTGTGGGTTCGAGTTGCGATCAGGCCCTCGAGTACAGGCGACGGCGTAGGTCATACATACGTGGACCGGGATTGTTGCATTGTTGCACTCCTGTGGCCTCAGTATATGCCGGGACCTGGTGCACTGTCTCTGACCATGCGACGATCGTTTGCGGAGGCGACGCGGACCGCATTATTGCTCTCCTGTGGCCCCGGGATACTTACGCCGGGCGCGCCCTCGAGTAGATTAATAATGGATAGCGCCGGATGGCCGCACGGCGCACTTTACAAGAGCGCACGACGATCGCATGCGGCGCATACTGAGTCCTGACCGCCTGCCGTACAATACTATGCAGCGCGCGGCAGCAGCCTGAGATCTGTGTGGGCTGCGATCAGGACGCACTCGAGTATGTAGAAACGGGCACCCACAGCCCCTTAGCCCCGCACCTTTGCAATTGGAGTCGATTAGCTTGCAGGGATCCGGACGATCTGAGTTCTGAAGGCAATTCACGGGGTAGTGCGGTGGTCGGATGCTGGGTATCCGGACTCTCTGTGCGATCAGCACTCCCTGTTCGCAGCTTTGGGTTGCGATCAGGACGCCAGTAGGTGGAATAGGTTCAACAGCGCACCCACGAGGTCCAAGCCTCCTAAGAAGGCTAATGATTATAGGCCGAGATGACCTGGTACTGCGGTGATCGACGAAGGAATTCACCGTGTGGGCTGCGATCAGAATCTCGAGTAGATGAAGTAGGACTAATGATGCACTCGCAGCGACTCCGAGGCCCCTACGTATGCTAATGGGGGGTGGCAGTAATAGGCGGGAAGTCAATGTGTACTGACCGTGCGATGACTGCTTGCGGAGGACAGTCACTGGCCATACTGAACTGGGACCTTGTGGCCTCAGTATACGCCCGGCATGCAATCAAAACGCCTCGAATGCAGTCTAAGCTCCTGAGCGCGGCACCTATGTTTAGTGAGTCGTGCAGGACACCGATTTGTACTAGTATGTTAAGCTGTGAGTGACTCGTCGATTGGGTGCAGGGACGACTAGTGTATGGGCCACGCGGGGCTCGTGATCGTCGTGGCCTACCTATCATCCGAGCAGACAAGGGGATACACAGATCAGTTCAATCGCCCGCTCGAAGCACACGAGGACTGCGATCAGGACGCTGCAAGCCTAGAATCTATGCACCCACAACGTTAACGATCGCACCCGCGGAGCCCTGAGTCTGCGGATGATCTGGCGTTTACGCCTGTTGAGCAGTAGAAAACTGCAGGTCGGAGGGCGGCTTTCTGCGTATGGATGTTATTGAGGTACCGAGGATGCTTGCCTGCGTATCCTTCTGCCGGATACGACTCCGCGATCTGGGCTTTACGCTCAGCTCAAAAACTGCGAGTCGGAGCGGGCCTTTCGGCGGCTGTCTGCGTATGGATTTTATTGAGACACCGAGGTAGGGGCGCGTGCATTTTCCTGCATGCTCCTAGACCCGCAATTTCGCGTTTCGTGCGCCACAGATCGGCCGCACGCCGTCTGAGGGATTAGATCGCGCGGAGGACAGTGCCGCGGCCGCGGGTTGAAAGGGTTAAATGCGCAGGTGCATGTGTGCATTTCATGAGGGTCTGACGGGGACTGCGCGGAACCCAGTTCATTTGAAATGTACTGGCACTTTGGCACGAGGTGTCGAGTGTGTGATGGCCGACATACCGATATCCTGGACCTTGCATCGCAGGTGACCCCGCAATGTCAAATCAAAGGAGAGCCAAGGAAGAGTTGCCGGCCCGTGCAGTGTGTATGATTGCTCTCGGACCCGGACACATGTTCGCGGTGAAACGCCACCGACAGACCCGCAGCGCTGAGGATTTAGATCGCTCGGAGGTGCCGGGTCATGACTGGTTATGAGGGCAGATGGGTCTGTCGGAAGCCATATGAATGGCGCGTGAGTGCAACTAATTGAACTGTGAAGTATTGGCACTCACGGTGCGCTGACTGAACTTGAATACGATCAGTCAGACTGGGAATTTATCCAGGGTAAGTAATAGCTATACTTTTGGCAAAGAAGGATTCGGTCAGTAGACCGGTGACCGTCTGTCTAACGACTTGAGAGGTGGAGGGGCGTCGTCAGACACGACACTTCTCCTCCCCATGCCCAAGTGTCGCCGAGACAGACTGGTGACGAGTCTAGTCGGTCAGTGCTCGAGGGCAGCCGCGTCGTGTTGACTGAAACGGTGATGTGGCGCGGCAACTCGCGGCGCACTGTGCGCCGTGACGACTTCTTGTCCGCGCGAATTCCAGACACCATGGCTTGCTGCCAGTGCTCGGTGCCTCTCGTTCAGTCTTGCTCAAATTCGTTTTCTGGAGCGTGGCACCCAAACTACTTCCGCCCGGGAGAACTCGTCACACATTGCTCCTCACAGACCCTCACAGCTGTGGATCCGTTGTCTCTCCCTCCAGACCTTGGGGTCAACGACACGCTCGCGGTGGCCGACCTCAACAAGATCTTACCCATTAGGAATCTGACGGGGCACGAGTCGTATATGCTGTACAACGCCTACGATGTTCCGGTCAGCTGCTTCTCTGCCGCACGACTCTTGAGTGCCGGTGCTTGCTTGCCCAGGCCCTAGGAAAGGCCGTCGAAAATGTCAAATGGCTCGCATTGAAGCCGCAGGGCCGCCACTGCATGCCGTCGGCTGCCATGCATCCTGCCGGTGTAGGGGCGTGGTTCTCTGTCTTTTGAGTGGCACCCTGCATTGCTGTTTCTCTGATGTAACATCAGTGTCCTATGCGTTTTGCGCTCGTGGGAATCTTATGCGCGGTCAAGTGACTCGACCTTTGGTGACAACTTATAAGCTCGAAATGCGCATCCGCCCCTAATTACTTTTCTTACCCGCGCACCCATCAACAACATGCCGAAGTGCGTCGACTGATCGGCTGTGTGACTCACGCGATTGCTGACAGGCTCCATACAATCCACAGAGTTAATGACAGCCGGCTAGCCACGCCTAGAGGACTATTCATCCTTAGATCATATGCCACGAAGGGATTTAATGTATTAATATCATCCGCATATCTAAGGACTATTGGTACTCATCTATGTTCTTGATATCACAGCTCGCTGTTTCTGATCTCGACAGCATCCTTCCGATCAGCGTTGAGTGTAATATTACCGGACACTGCAGAAACGTCGTGAAATACAATCTACGGGGTGTTGAAGCACTCGCGGAACGCAAGAAAGCCGCCAACGCGAGTCCTGGACAGCTCACCGAGGGAAAAGGGGATCGTATTATGTGTACGGAGGCCGAGAAAATCTACAATGTATGTGTAACCAACTCACTACCCTCGTCGCGCTAGCTTTGGCGCACAGCTGAAGGGCTCGCAACTAGATCACATTCCCCCCGTGGAGGGGCGCAAGAACCCGTCGATGGTATTACAACAAATGCGACGCTGAGGCCAGCCCTTTCCTGTCTTTTCCGCTCGCAATGCTGAATCACTCAAGTAGGCTCTTGTGAAGTCTATCGAAGACGCGAAAGTGTCCGTTGCGCAGCCGCAGGGTGTGTACCAGCCGCCTGAGTCCCGCAGCCACGATCTCTAGTGTGCGTGTGGTGGAAACGGCATCTTCTGTCACCCGGCCGATGCTCTTCATTGATCTGGGTGCTCGTGGGCTCCCTTAGTAGAGTAATGGTTATTTGAAGACCTCACTGTATCGCGTCAAGTATGTATCATATGTATCTGTCTACGTCTGTATTGGTCTATTAGCTAGTTGTCACATATTCCCCGTAGCTTGACATTATGGTATCAGAAGATAGTCGTTCTAGTTGTCTCATAGCAAGTTATTAGGATTGGATAGGTGCTGAGATAAGCTAAAGTTCTTGCCGGCTGCTATGCCACATGGGCCACGGTGACCGCCTTGATTGGAATGACCCCTTCTGCGCTCAGTCAATTTGAGTTTTCCTGAGAGTGCACGATTGGTTAGAGTAAGGCGTTGAGCGCCGCGTTGCCATCAACTTCAAGAACGGTGACGTGGCGCGGCAACTTGCGGTTGGGCAGGAAGGTTGACTTTCTAGCCTGCTTCAGACTGCATACTTCACGCACAGACTCGCTTGCGTCAACAGCCTGGGGTCACTCCAACTACTTCAGGGTCGCCGCCCACGAAAGTGCCGGTTCTCTGTGTCTTGATCATCTCTCGGCACGGTAGTCTTGCACGAGTTCGTTCCTGGCACGGCGCACACGAGTTTTTGTCGACACTTGCACTTGCAACCTACCCAATATGGAATTGGACAAGTTTTTTCAAGTTGCAATAGATGACACTGACGGCGTAGAAGATGCACATTGGTCTGCAGCCGCTCTCAGGATCTGGCACTGGGATCAATACATGCGTGTGGTCGTCTGGGGACATCTCGCCCGCCCAACAGCATCACACAGAACCCGGGGTGCGCCGTCTTGCGCATGGTGCTCGCAAAGAACCCGCAGTGAACCGCCTCGCTCGCTGTCCGGCGACGAGTCCCATCGCAACACCAATGACACACCTTGAAGCTTGGTAGGCGCCCAACCACTATGAAACCTGCTTCCGTGCTTGCTCCTTAGGCAGGCCTCCGCTGCGTCGGCGACTGGTTGTCTGAAGCTTCACCAATGCGGCGCTGCAGAATGTTAAGAGCTTCCTCCGTGCGGTGGAAGCTGATAGCTGACCTAATGCGCAACCCATGACCTGCGCTGGGGCCCGCCAGGGACTCACTCATGCTATTGTTCTCCGTCTCTCACTCATTCCCCCATACCACCCATCGCATCTCACAGTATCTCCCATGCCGAAGTGCGTTGACGTTGTTTATGCGCTTGAAGTGATTACTGACCATCACCGTGAATTCTGCAGAGTTAGTAAGAGCCAGCTCGCCAAGCCCAGAGGACCATTCATCCTTAGATCATACGCCACGAAGCAATTCAAGGTTTGAGCATTGGATATTTCTGCACTTATCGATGTCTGTGGTTAACTGAAGTCACAGCTCGCCCCCTCGGACCTCGACAGCATCCTTCCGATCAGTGTTCAGCGTAATCCGCGCGGGGGCGCCGATGTCAAGAAATACAATCTTTGCGACGTCCGGGAGCTCTATGAACGCCTGAACGGCAGGGTTGCTGCATCTGGAAGTGGCTCCAGTGCCGAAGAGCAGTTTGCCGAGCGCAAGGGGAAGGCTATAACGCGCACGGACGCAATGAGAACCTACAAGGTGCACGAAATTAGTTGAACTTAATTAAAGAGTGACGCTCAACTTTCCCAGCTCAAGGGTCCGCAGCTCGACCGCATCCGCCCTGCGGGTAAAGGAGTCAGCACGTCGTCGGGGCGCTCGTACACCCTCTACAACGAATGCGACGTCCAGGTTAGCCGTCCCTCTCGACCTCCCCCGTTCTAGAGGCTGATATGATGGCCCGTAGGCCCTTGCTAACAACGTGGAAACAGCGAAAGTGCCCGCCGCGGCGCCACAGGGGACGTACGAGCTGCCGGAGGAGTATGGCCACCAGTACGCCTCATGTGGCGGCGACGGGTTTCTCTGTCATTTGGGTGATGCCCTGCATTGATGGGGCTTGTCAGTTTGTCATTTGCCGTTTTTGTTGTTTTATTTTATCTCGCAGATATAGATATACGCAGCCCCGAGTAGACAATAACTATGATTCAAAAAAAAAGAAAAGATATACGCGTGTGTGCGACTTGTCTTCAATGGAGGCGAGCACTATCATCAGTACTTTCCGATTTCTCTGACCTGCTCTGACACGCGCTGACATCGCTGACTTTCTGCGACAGCTCTGACATTGCGACGTCAGAGGCAGTCAGAAGAGTCCAGAGCCTTGCTCAGAGGCCACAAATTGTACATACTACTACTAGTAGCTAGGAGCACAGAAGCTCATGCATATGATAATCCGCGTAACTATTGAGGTAGAAGGCCTTAAAGGCCGTATGTGATTGAGAAAACTGCAGGTGACGGGGGATGGGCGCATTTCCGTAGACACCAATCAAATGGCATGACCGAACGACGGTGTCGAGATGAATGAGGTCAACAGGACGGCCGGGTTCCGGCCGGACTACTGTACTATTTCAATCATAGGCTCGCGTAACGCATAACGGCGCCCTGCGAGTCGAGCCTATTGGTGACATGGTCACGCATAACGGCGGCCTGCGAGCCAACATCCCTCGAAGGTAGTCAAGGTTGAATATTTTGCCTTCTACTCCTTTTCATGTATGTGTGTTGATTGTAGCCTGTATTGTGAATGAAAATGCGGCTGAGCCGAGGAAGGACTTTACTACATGACTTGTGCTTGCTTTGGATCACTGCAGGCCCCGAGTGAGTTATGTAAGTTACCCAAACCTTCTGTGTAGGCTCGTAGTTGCATGGTTGTTTAGCTACGGATATTCCATGTAGTGCTTACAATCTGTTGATCTGTGTTCATTTTGAAGTTTCGAGCCTAATATTTTCGCTGTCACGCGTCACCCTCGTCTGCGAGCCTCGGAGGGCAAACGAGCCTACGGAATTTTTAGTCACGCAGTGACCCCCCCGAGCCTATGATCGAAAGAGTACAGTATCCACATCCCTGTGACAGGATCGGGCATGCCACCGACCGGAAGGAACCACTCGACAAGGGCACACGGGAAGTCTGTATCGCGATGCGTGAGCATCACGAATCGAACCACCCGGGCGGCTAGGAGACCTCCCATGAGATCATCGTCGCTGCCATGCTGCACCAGGATGGTATCACGGCGCTCGTACTGCTGATACCAACGCGGATTACTCCGTATGACCTCGCTATGCATCCCTCCAGGACCCGCGAGCTCGCTGGGCGCGTAATACGTTGCTCGAGCATTGTAGAAGACTGAAAGATTGCTGCGAAATTGAGGACATTCATTGATTGGCACGGCGTCGGGGGGAAGTTCGTCGTCGGGGTACATCTGGCTGTACAGAAAGCGTCGGATTATGGAGAGAAGGGCAGGTTGCCCAACTATTGCAGCCATGATGGGAACGGAGCACGTCTCAGCTGGCAGGAACTCATCTGAGCATGCATCTCATGTTAAGCACGAGTTGACATACCTGCACATTTCCCCATTTTCACAGTGAGCGGCTCGGCTTCATCATCAACATCCCCTACGTCGCCCTCGCCGCCGCCATCTCTACCTGCCGCTTCCTCTGGCTCGGAATCCTCGTTGTCGTCCTGGAATATTCCATCAAGGTCGACACCGACCTCACGGTATGCTGCGGTAAGAACGTCGCCCTTGATCATGCCGCGTGCTCCGAATTCAACACGCGCCGCCGCCAACTTGTCCATGCGCTCGTTGGTAAGGAGTATCTGCGCCAGCGGGCGATGCTTGCTGGAACGGCGCCAGGGCTTCTTGACGGCGTGAATGTGTTTGGACTCCGTGATTGAAGAGCACAGCCCATAGGGGGAGCCGAATAGCTTGATTGCGCGGACGTAGTGAGTAAGCGCGTGCTGACGTGGTAGGGAAAAACCGTCCGGCCGGATGCCTTCCTCCCGAAAGACCTCTCGATGAGTATGAAACCGTTCCAAGGCGCTGTCCATCGATGTGAGGGACGAGGGTGTGTGAGATGATCGTCGTGCCAAGTAACAGAAGTCGAGGAATGCGACTATTGCCTGGACCATGCGATCGGGAACGTGACCCACGATCGCTGGGACAAATACCTATACATCCGGCGTGAGTATTATGTGTGCTTGTGGTACTTGATACGAACCTTCATCAGAGCCTTTGAATCATCTCCGGTCCATTGCTTGAAGTTGCGTCCTTGAGGGAAACGGCGAAGGCCCGGAAATGCAGGGACGGCAGCAATGCTTATCAGATCGTGTCAGTAAATCAGATCATCCCGCTTCAGACTGCCGTGAAGCACATACCGGCGGTCGATATCGTCCATGATTTGTTTAGCCTCTTTCTTGCCGTTGTTTTGCTCGACATACTCCTGCACCCATGTCACAAGATGGTCCTTGAACGTTCCTTTGATCACTTGGTGTAAAAGATCTGGCGTGAGAAGCTCATGGATGTCGGCACGAGGAAATCGATGGGTGTAAGGCTACAAACCCAATGAGCTGGCGCCAACGAATATTCGGATATACCATGACGTACTGTGACACCGCTAGCCACACCGAAAACATCCCAGAGCGTCTCAGCGTCGTACGTCGCTTGTAGATGCTCTGTCTGCTCCCGGAACCGAAGAGAACCCATGCTGTCGAGGTCATCCGGATGTCCCAGACATCTGGTAGCAATATAGTTAGATGATATCACGGTAAAACTGATTGGCTCGACGTACTTAGGACACCAATCCTGTACAATACCTGCGAGTAGTACTTGCTCTGGATAATCGGCAATGAATGGACCGATCTCGTAAATTGCCCGTCGATAGTGGCGGTCTGAGCAGTACACAATGTCGGGCTGGGACATATAATGCTCGATCGGGCGAAGTATGCGAGCGATGGAGGCGTGGTAGACTTGCTTCTTGAAGAGCCGAAAGCCCGCTGTGTTCTCTTCTTCTCGCGGGGCTACGATACAGATTAGTTTTGTGGCGGATTGAAAAGTGACAATGCAGACCTTTAGGAATAGCCAAGAAAGCGACCGGGAGGACGGCGTCGCGATGCGCACGACGCAACTCATTGGTGACGTTGCCGGGTGATACATAGAGCGGGTGGAACTCGGTATTGCCTGTTGCGACCGAGACTGTTGTTTTGTCGGCCCCAAGAATAACAGGCACAAGCATCGCGCCATGTGTGTCGGGGTCCGCAGCGACGGTTGACTGCGGTAACAACATCAAATCAGACGGTAACCAGAGCAGCGGGAAGGTACTTACAGCCTGACGATACGCCCAGTTCCCGGACATGAGGTTTGCAAAACGTCGTTCACCGTTGCGGAACTCTTGGTATGGACGTGTTTCCCATTTGCCATTGAAATCCGAGCTGGCAGCCATGTTGTGGAGCACCTCGCGAATATTGCGCGTATGAATGATGTACTCATCGTGATGCCACGACGGAGAGTCGGGAGTGGTGGGGCCAGTGTACCTGACCTTAAATGTTTGCCACGATGCAACACCAACTGCTATGTCGTCTATTGCGGCCTTGACAGCGTCGTTGTCGGAGAAGAACTCGCCGGTGTGCCCGTGGAGAATGGCCTTTGCAGCCCAGATTTTCAGAAGCTGGTTAATATCACCTTGAGACGACTGTGACTTCTCGAACGTGAGCTCCGCAAACTCAAACGACGGGCGGTCCTCAAACGGTGCCCAATCCTGATCTACATTGCGCGGGAGCGGTGGGGATCCAGGTGGGAGGAAGTTCCCATGTTCGTCACATGGGAGGGCTGCAATAAGGAAAGTCAGAGGAAGCTTGATGACGAAGCTCAAAGTCGCATACCATTCAAGTCCGGGTGATAGCGAATTTTGGATTGACGATGCGGTGGCTTGGGGTGTCGATGGACATGATTGTAGTGACTCGCAAGGTAGGATCGGGTGGGGAAGGAGGTGTTACAAGAGTCGCAGAAAAAGGCCATCACGGCGGTAGGTGCATAGGCAGTCTGTCGCCGCCGCATCACGCAAATTTTGCAAAGTCAACCAAAACACTCACAAATATCAGTCACCAGGGTGCGCCCTCGCAACGCTGCCTTTGTCGTGTCTCTTGCCACTCTCTTGCCCTCCCCAGCGTACGTCCGGGTAGATCCCAGGATGGCGCCGAAGCCGCGGCGAGTGATACGGTCCAAGGTCGATCCCGTTGTCGACGAGACTAGCGCACTGCCCCAAGCATCGTTGAACGGTTTGATATTTCTTGCCGCTCTAAAATCAGTGCTCCGTGGTCGCTGACTTTTTTTCCACAGGGGACGATGATGTACCTGCTCTGGCCACAACTGCTGCTCAGCCGACTTCACACCGTTATGCAACTCGTCCGTCCAATGAGAAGAATCCTGCAAAGAAGGTTGGATTAGAGAAAAAGACCAAGGAAGACATACAAGCAGTCGCAAATGTCAAGCGGAGCAAAAAGGAAAGTAAGGCCAAGGATAAAGAAGCTCGCGCTGCGACGAAGACCCAAAAGGAGCTTACCGGTGCCAAAGCCATTGCAGCTGCGATGGACAACCATGCCAGGCAGAGTCGGCAGGACGAAGACTACGGAGAGGAACCAGATGAGAGTGGAGATGATGAATGGAAAGGAGGCGAGGAGATGGATGTCGACGACAGAGAGGCGCCGGCATCGCGTCCCAAAAAGGTGGGCGTTCTTCACGCTTGCCTTTCCGCTTACTGTCCGACTTGTTTACCACATCAGCCCTCGACCTCCGAGAAAAAGAGACTGCGTACATTTGCTGTCCGCAGCGAGATCGATTCCCACCGTGTCGAGCGTGCCAGCAACCAACAGCCTGCAGCATCAGTGAAGCGGCCTGCCCCAGACCCAGCGGAGTGAGTTTTTCGAGTCCAGATCATTAGCACAATACTGACATGGCCGCATGCGCTGCTCAGATCTCGGTTCAAGAAAATCAAGCACACTCTGCAAGGTGTCGATGAAGGGTGGAGCGCTCGCGGACCCAGCAAAGCCGCAACAGCGGGACACTCACCGACAAGCGACTATCTTGGAGGGCTGCGTGATGAGGATGTTGCCACAAGCCGCGAGGACATGATCCAGACCAAGGGATCTGGCAATGGAGAGGTGCGTCGTTGGGATGACATGATCTGACGAATGATGCTCAGCTTTGCCGGTGCAGATGGTAGCCATCGACGCGGACAGCGATCAGGATGCGGACGAATCAAATTCTAGGCAAGAGTCAGTCAGGAAACCTCGCCGCAGCAAGACCACGGTTGCCGAGGACAAGTCGTCGAGTGCAGAGAACATACCGGATTTTGTCAAGCCTCACTTTGAGTCCGTCATCCTTCCGACCATGAGAGAGATCTACGGCGTCCTCGAGCATCCGTTCGACATGGACCAGGGTACTGTCAACTTCCTCGACGAGCTGGAACACCTAGTCCGTGACGTGTGCCGACATCCAAAGTTCACACTGCAGGAGTCAACACCACTGTATCGTTGTGTGAGTATGACGTGTAACTGAGTCGGCATGCGTGTACTGACCTTTCGTGATCATCCCTAGGTTCGTCAGAAGGTACATGACTGGCGCTCTTATTTTCAAGCGAAGGCCGACATCGTTGTACGAACTTCTGAAAAATCTGATTTTTATCTAGCAACCAGCCATAGAATGTAGCTTATATATCTGACCTACTTCATGTATAGCTCTTGATAGCCATCATATGCAGTATAGGTGAAGAGCCTTATGTATAGTCTTACATAGGTAGCATAGGCTGAGGTGCCTTAACTATAGTCTTACATAGCTAGCATAGTTTTGCATGCTTGCTATGGATGCTATGGAGCTCTGGTTGCTGCTATGAAAGCTATGAATCCTATTGTGCACCAGTGTACACTATGTTAGACTCCAGCTGGAGACACAAATCATTGCTATATTTATATTTACATGTATACAGATACATTATCTATTACTTTAATATCATGATCTGATGCCCAGCAGCTGCATTCCCAGGAGCCACCGGGTCCGACGTCGTGCAAGGGAATGCAGTTGCTGGGCACATAATAATGTGATACAATATGAAAGAGAGCACGCACGTGGCTTGGGGACTCGTACGTCATGGGCGTCGTGCTGGAGCAGTGGAAGTCGTGCGGGAGCGGTGGGAGGCGTGCGGGCGTCGTGAACGTCGTGCGGGACTGGTGGGTGTCGTGCGGGACGTGGCGAAGCGTGCGCACGATTGCAGCGACGGTGCACGGCGTGCGGATGTGGTAGGTGTCGTGTAGGTGTCGTGGGCGTCGTGCTGGAGCAGTGGACGTCATGCGGGAGCGGTGGGCGGCATGCGGGCGTTGTGAACGTCGTGCGGGACTGCTGGGTGTCGTGCGGGACTGCTGGGTGTCGTGCGTGACGTGGCGAAGCGTGCGCACGATTGCAGCGACGGTGCACGGCGTGCGGATGTGGTAGGTGTCGTGTAGGTGTTGTGGGCGTCGTGCTGGAGCAGTGGACGTCGTGCGGGAGCGGTGGGCGGCGTGCGGGCGTCGTGAGCGTTGTGCGGGAGCGGTGGGCATCGTTCAGGTGTGTTGGAACTCATGCGGGCGGTGTAGGCGTCGCGCGGGAGTGGTGGGCACCATGCGAGCGCAGTGGACGGCGTGCAGGAGTGGTCAGTGTCGTGCGGGAGTGGTGTGCTTCGTGTGTGACGTGGCGAGGGGCGCGGGCGACTGTAGCTCGTCGTAGGTGTCGTGCGGGCGTGATAGAAGTCGTGTGCACGCAGTGGAAGTTGTGCGTGACGTGGCAAGTGGCGCGCGCGATTGTACTGGCGCCGGAGGATGGTGAAAATCGTGCGGGAGTCGTGGGCGGTGTGCAGGAATGGTGGGCATCGTGGGGTAGTGGTGGGCATTGTCCGGGCACAGTAGATGGCGTGCGGGAGAGGTGAGTGTTGTGCGGGAGCGTTGCGCGTTGTGCGTGTCATGGCGAGGGGCGCGCACGGTTGTAGCGACGCTGGAAGATGGTGCAGAGCGCGAGGGTGTCGTGGGCAGCGGCGTGCGGAAATGGTGGGTGTCGACGCGTCGTGTGGCAGCAGTGGGCGCTGTGCGGACGCGATTAAAGTCATGCGCGGATCGGTTCTGCAGGTAAATTATTAAGGGCACTGCGGTGACGTGGCATTGCGCGAGTGTTGAGCGCAATGGTGAGCGCAAGGCAGAGTGTGAGGGAGAGAGCAAGGCAGAGCACGACGGAGAGCGCAGGCGTTGAAGGCGTTGACATGGCAACGCTGGCGCAGTGAACGCGACACGGCAGTTTGCACGTTGAGCCAGGCAAGGAGAGTGACCGGATGGGATGGGGGAGGGTGGACGAGGGAAGAAGCAGGCAGTGAAGCAGCGCAACACTTACCTGTGTCTCGATCGTCGCATCCACTCGTTTCCTCACCCTCTCTTCCTCTCACCCTCTCATTCTCTCATCTTTCGTGCACCTCTCTTCCTTGGCTACGTGGTCTTCAAGCAGTGGCGGCGGGCAAAGCGTGCGAGGGAAGTGTTGTGTATGGGAAGTGGTGTCGGTCGAGGTAAAGGCAGCCATTCGAACGCGCGCCTGAGCTGCCCGAGACACGTTAGCGCGCGTGTATCGGGCAGATCGCAGTCTACCTACCAGGATTCAAGTTGTATAAACTTAGAATGATATGTAAATAATGTTGATATACATGATTCCAGATGTCCATAATATTTTGTGACCTACATCGTCTGAAACTACGGAAACACTGTGTACTCTCTGCCAAAAGATGCTCAAAAGTGAAGATATGTCCGATCACTATATAATAAATTACTGTAATATGTTGTAATATTACAAGGGCATCCTGAGCACCGTCGGAGATTATCCCGAGAGTATTGAAGTTGTGTATAGAGTGTGTTGCATTCTGTCTGATTTCGACACCCGTCACCCAAACTAAAGAAACATTCACGTGACATGATGTGGTCCGTGCGCGCGTGCTGCCTATAAAGGCAGCTGCGTTTCCGCGTCGTATCGCACCCTTTCCACTCCTCTCACCTTACACCACTTTTCCTTTTCTTTCCTCTTGACTTCACCTTCAACATCAACCCTCGACTTCAACACTTTCCTCTGAACTTTAGTAAGTCTTCAGCTTCTTGCGAGCTTTAATATCTATTTATACCTGTTTTCTCTTCTAGGATTGCTGCTACTGTCTGACTCTACTACTATCTGGATTGGTAAGCTACACTGTTTCGTGTTCCACTTCCATTTTCTAACTTAGAATCTTTTCTTTTCAGATACTGTCTTGGTATCTCATATATATATGTAATATATTAGTTCAGGTACCTGTGCTTTGGCAATAAATCTATGAAGTAGCTTTTGATGGTTAATACCGAATGTCTGTTATTCAAATGTTAAAGTAAACTGAAAAGATCAGCTGGGTTATTACTTCATAGTTAGAATAGAATTTTGAATATATATGTGGTATATCAGGCTTATAGTTTCCCAAGTGTGTATAGTTACCCGGCCACTTATCTAGCATCCATAGAAAGGGTATGTGCATACATAGCACATATAGCAAGGGTATGTGCATTCATAGCACTCCATAGTACTCCATAGCACTCTATAGCAAGGCTATGCTACTCTATAGGAAGCCTAAGGTCCTACATAAGCTATGAGGACCTGTACCTTGCTATGGCCCTATATAGGCTATCACAGTAGTATAGCAGTTTATAGCAAGGTTATTTTTTTCAGATGAAATGAGCTCGTCACTCGCTTCGGAGCAAGATCCCGCGACAACCCTGCCGCCATCGCAAGCGCGCTCACACGCAGCAAGAAAGAAATAAAGGTGTTCATTTCTCGGTTCAAGAATGAATGGATCTGGGCCGAACCGCATGCCAACGTGCGCAACTGAAATTTGTTACCGCCGTTTTGTGCTGACTCCTCTCAGCCTCCGACAGGTGCCCTCATGTCGGACTACGTGCTCGAGGTGTTCTCACACCACCTCAAGGCGATCAAAGGGACATGGAATCTGGTCGAGGACCCTCCCATTGCTGCGCTCGCGCTCGCCGTTGCTGCTGTAAGTCCGCAATCATCCATTGCTCCCGGCCTGCTTGATAATGAGCGTACTTAGCTTCATCGAGCGGTGTTTGCCTGGACATCCGGGGTGCGCGTGAAGATACCCGACTTCTCCAATGCAAACGCGGGACCACTCGCGGTCTCATATGCTCGCGGGGCCGTTGCGCAGCTGGAAAAGAAGAAACGCTTCCCGCGCTTTCTAGAGCGCGCCGAGGCATACGCTGCGGCCCACGAGCGGGCCACCCGACTCTCCACTCAGCGGTCTTCTAGTAGCTTAGTTGATGATGTCAACACAGCTCTAATTGCATACGACCCCAGCAGCCCAATCGAGCCCGTTTCAGACGCATAACTTGCTATCTCTCTGCCTACTACCAAATTTTCGAGGCCTAAGTTCTTAGATTGTTAGGTATTACATTGTTTAGTACACGCTGTAGATCATCTTTACAGCCTTTTTCTACGCTAGTATTACCGGTCTGCTCAATCACTGCCATACACGTCTGCCTCACTCACTTGCTGGAAAACCTCGCCGTGCTGACATTCTCTGACACTCGCTGACTCGCTCTGATCGCCCTGACTCGCTCTGATGTCGTCACGTCAGCACATGTCAGGGGTGCCGGGGAAGTACTGATGATGGGCAACACAAGTAGGAAGCGCTCCGCATCTCTGAGTATGGAGAAGGCCGAACCTACCTAGGCACAAGGCACACAGGAGCCAACACCGGCTTGGCGCTGTACATGTTTGCGATGGTGAATATGTTAGCCAGCAGTTGTGCATCCTTCAACGACTCCCCGGCGGAAGTCATAGCAATCTCTCATAATCAGGTATGTTGAGAAATCAGTATGGCGGCGGTCTTGCCGTTCTGTCCGGCTGCAATTTGTAAAAATGCCGACAGGCTAATATGCCTTAAGCTTGTTTCATACGCCTTGGACCCGTCGGTAGTCTTCACTGTCAGCTACCGTGGTATTCGGACAAATATTGATAGATGGCAACAAGTTGGACCAATATTCTACTGCATAATTCAGAACTGGTCCGCTCGAATCTCTGAGATACAGATATCTTTACCGCATTCACAGCACCCGGCGCGTCACCATAGGCTATCGTCAATTTCTAGCACGACCTTCCCGCCTTCCCATCGCGCGGACACCCTGTATCCCCGTAAATACGTATCAGTGCTGCCGCACAATCACCGCCGAATCGGCAGAGGGAAGGGATGGAGTGCCAGAGACCGAGGACGTACCGCGTTAGGTCCTTCACGATGTAATCGGGGTTAGCCCCGCTCGCAACGATCGCGTCGCGCGAGTGCGACGTGCACACCGCGAGCACGCGGGCCCCTGCCGCACGCCCTGCGGCCAGCCCGGACGGCGCGTCCTCAACAACCAGACCTGTCCACCCGGCAACCGCAGATTGATTAGATTCAGCACAACACAGCGCCTCCGGGAAACGGGCGTACAGAGCGACGGGTCCACGCCAACCTTGTGCGCGCCCGCGAGGTACGGGTCTGGGTGCGGTTTGCCGCGCTTGACGTCGTCCGAGGTGACGTACCCGATGGACGGAACGGGTACGCCCGTGCGCTCAAGGGCCTTCGGCGTGAACACATTCGTAGCTGCCCCGCGCGTCAGCTTGGCATCACGTGGCCGTAAGATAGGAGGGCAGGCAGAGGCGCACCCGAGGTCACGATGGTCCACCCGGGACTCGACGTTGTGGCGCCGGCATCAATCTGGGCGCGCGCGCGCAGGTCAGCATCAGCAGCGCACACACTGGGGAAGAGAAGGAGGCGCGCGGACTTGCTTGAGGAGCGCGGAAGCCCCGGGCAGCGCAACCGGCCCGCCCTCGATGACCTCCTCCTCGAAGCGCACGATCTCGTCCTGCCAATGCGCATCGCGTCAGTGGCCGGCGCGGTAAATCAGCGGGGTGAGCGCACCGCGAGCTTCTGCGGGTCGGCGATCCCGCACCACTCTCCAAGCGTGTCTGCGAGGCGCCGCCCGTGTGCGGCGTGTGCGGCTGCGGACCCGTCGAACTTGTACGTGCGCGCGAAGGAGTCCCAGGCGAGGAGCACGCCTGGGGTCGAGTCGATGAGGGTCCTGAGCATGGTCCCATAAATAAAGGTCAATTCCGTTCATGTTGAAGGCTACACACCCATCCATGTCAAAGAGGACCTGGTATCATCTGCGTGAAGCCGAATGACCATGCGCCACCAGGTGAAGAGGCGCGCACCGCGTCTACTGATATTGTCGGCATGTTGTCACCGTCACCGAAGGTCTTGAATAGTAAATGAAGCTGTCCAAACTTTCAATGGTTGGAGGCAGATGGCGGATCGGATGAGAGGAAGCTGCCAGTTTTTTCAGCATTTCGCGACGAGCAATTGTCGGGCCGCTCGTCCCGCTAGGCTATACTCAAGTACTCCCCGCGCACCGTGCTCTTGACCACGCCGCCGAATGTCTGTCGAGAAAGTTGACAAGCATACGACGCGAGACGACGATGAGTGGTACATTATCATAGCAGTTATTCCCAAACTGATCTCCCATGATCCCATTCGCCATTACCCGGGCTTGCCAAAGTGTCAGTCAATCACGCCGTCCTCCTCTGCCTCGGAAGGTCGATGGACTTCCAACGAGAGTCGAGACTCAGGCCAACTGCAGACCTGCACCGCACGGTTTCGTACAAGCTCAAGCACGCGGCGAACCACGGCCGCATCAATATCAATTAGTAGCACAGACCGGCGAGGCCGGCGACTCGAAACTCAAGCGGCGCGCAGTCCCGCCGAGCCCTACACTGGGTGCATGGAACAATATTTCTGTGGGAATTTGGTTGATATCTGGGTTGTCAGGGTATTAAATTTCTTTAACCAATTTCTTACGACAAAATTTTGGTTTTCTCGCTGATAGAGGTTAAACAAATGCCAAAGTTCTGAATTTATTCAACGTCTATGCGATATAAATAGCATTTGTTTAAGCTCTATCAGTTAGAAATCCAACATCTGGTTGCGAGAAATTGGGTGGAGAAATTTAATACCCAGACAACCCAGATATCAACCAATTCCCTGCAGAAATATTGTTATATGCACTCAGTGCTAATAGCCAGTGCGCCTCGTCACTAACACAGTCAACTAGAAACAGCAAGGCTACGTGTGGTGCGAACAGCGTCGAGAGGACGCGTGAAGAGGGCGGCTGGTGCGTCGTTCCTTCAATCCTTGTCCACCCCGAGTGCGAACACGCCTTGAAGATCAAAGTCATGGGTTTTGATGGACTGGATATGCAGGCGGTGCCTTCAGTTTGATTGGCAGAAGGTGTCAAGCGATGTCTCTTTGGTATGTTCTACAAGCGCGTGCGTCTGAGACGGCCCCCCGAACCATCGGATCCTTGTCTCCATCCCAGCAAAACAATGGCGACACGTCTTACGTCGGGCTGCTTGCTCGTCAAGTCGGGTTGTTGTCTCGTATGGCCATCACTGCAACGGATCGTGTACCTGAGCTGACCGGCGCTTCGATCCCCAGAAGTCTTTCTGCATCAAATCTCTGGTGATACGGTCAGCGCTGCAGAATCACCATGACACTCATATGCCTGATTTGTGTCATTGAACAACCGGCATGGAATGAGGTCCGCGAGACTGGCGTCCATGCGGGTGTCAGTTCCCTCCAGCTCCGAATACATAAAGAGGCCTTTTGTGCGCCACTCTTCCCCGATCCCATTGTCCATTTCTTCGGCCCCTTTCTCCTTCGGTCCTTAAGACTCCTCGACGGTCTGGCACCGCTCCGTCGTCTCCCTTCCCCCTCACGATCTACGACCTGGTGTCGCGCTTAGCCTTCCTTTCTTTACCACCTTCATTCCTTACGGCTCCAGCAATCTCGTAGATATGCAACTTTCCATCGCCCTCATCACTCTCGCTTTGGCCGTCGCGTCCGCGTCTGCGCTACCCTCTCGCGGCTTCGAGCGCCGGGCTGCGTTCACCCTCCAGAACAGCAAGGATGACATCGCACAAAAGTACGAGCGTCACTCCCGTCCCTCTCGGATACGTGGCTGACTTCATCAGTTTGATCACCTTTTGTTAGCGCGAAGTGCAGCCAGCTCATGGCGGGCAGTTCGTGCAACGCCGGTGATGTCGCCTGCGTTGGGGACTAGTTTGCGCAGTGCGCTGGATCAAAGTTCGCCACCCAGGCATCTAAGCATGCACCGTGCGCGTTTTATTCCGCCACGCGATCTTTTTCTGAAGATCTATTGACGGTACTTCCGTCACCTGTGCCACGACTGCTTGCCGCGGCGGGCGCATCTGGTGCCGTTGTAAGTACATCATCCGTTCACACCACTACGCTGGTTTTGACAATATATTGATTCGCTCACCACGACGAATGTCACGGATCCCACCGCCTTCCAGTTCTTCAAGGCTGTGAACGAGCCGGTTGTCAATGGTGTCGTCAGTGCTGATGTCTCCGGGTGTCTCCCTGTCGGCTGCTACTGCCTGGCGTCCATCAACGCCGCCGCGAACCATCAGCCCACCCTCGTCGCTGTCGCGCAGCACGGGTCGCTCGATGACATGGTCTACATGAGTGTTTCCTGCCCTCGTCCTCGCCTGCAGCTATCTTACCATCTTTCACCCAACTTCAGTTCTGCGCGACCGTCGATGGCAAGCCCGATCTTGCTGCTGCCGGTGTTGCGGACGTCGGAAAGGGCGCTGCTGCCGGAAGCGCCGCTGGTGCGGCCGCCAAAGCCAACAAGGGCAGTGCCAACGCGAGCAAGGGTGCCGCCGCTGCAGCCTGCCGGTAATAAAGGCCCAAGGCAAGGGTGTCGCCAGCAAGAGCAACAGCAACTAAGCTCCCTCCGCACGCAATTACTGCGATGAGCCACGTTCACGTTTGACGACGATGACCTGCGCTTCGTTCCCCCCTCCGCATAATTTACGACATTAGCATATTTATGCAGTCCGTCTTGGTGGTATGGGAAAGCTCGATTGACTAGGAGGGACAAGCTCCCGTGTAATTCACTAGTGTTACTCAAGCGTTGTGGTATGTGATTAGAAGGGTTAGAACTTAAGAGAGCAACTCGTGAGCCATGTGAGAATGGTCGCCGACGCGCTCTGCTGGCGGCTTGACCAAGGCTTGACTGAAAGTTTCCGAGGGACCTGGGCGCCTAAGTCGATGCTCGGCTTCAATGTGTCGGACTTCACGCGGCTTGCATCGAATGCCACAGAGTCTCTGCGGGTTCTTGCCAGCAACGTTGAGTACTTGCAACCTCTTGGCCTAGAACTTCCATCACTGCGCATCTGAGCTCAGCCTGCAAGTTCGTGTGCCGCCTGAGCTGTGCTAGACGCGGTCACGGTGAGAGATGACTCACATTTCGGCGTCTGCAGAGTCGCGTCGCGGCGCAAAAAACTCACCGGTTATCGATTGTCTCGCAGTTGCTTGTTGGACATCTGAAAGCAGAGATTTGGTGAACGGCGGCTGTCGTGACAGCTTGCGAACTCACGCTATCCGTAAGTCTTCCGGCAGACGCAGGGAGAGGAACCTGTAGTCGCCAGGCAGCTGATTGTACCACCCCCATACATAATTTACAGTCAGGTGAGCGACGCACACAGGGGGACCCGCACGCTGCTCGCAATGGCAGACCACGACCACGGGAACGACCTTGGGCACGACCATGGCAAGAACACCGACCACCAGCCGCGATGGCCCTGGCTCAAGCAGCCTGCGGTCCATGTCCACTCGTCGGACCCCTTCGGTCCCCGCACGTTTACAATCCGTGTGCCCGCGACATCTGCCAACATCGGGCCAGGTTTCGACGTTGTTGGGCTCTCGCTCTCGCTGTATCTCACCCTTACCGCGACCATCGCCTCTCCAACCGGATGGCGGCCTCCCCCTTCGCCCTCTTCCTCATTCTCCTTATCCTCTATGTCGATCAAGTCATACATGTCTGCCCCATCTTCCCCAGCTACTCCTGCCCCTCCTTCGCCTTCACCTGTGCCTTCCGGCCCCCCGCTTCCCGTGCTCACATACGAAGGCGAGGGCGCCGCCGAGGTCCCGCTCGACCCATACAAGAACCTGACCACGCGCGTCGCGCTGTACGTCCTGCGCTGCGCGGGTATCCCCGCATTCCCCGCGCGCCTCTCCATCCACGTGCACAACGAGATCCCGTTCGGGCGCGGGCTCGGTTCATCCGGCGCCGCCGTCATCGCAGGCGTCCTGCTGGGCAGCGCGCTCGGCTCGCTGGGGCTCACGCCCGCGCGCATGCTCGACTACGCGCTCATGGTCGAGCGCCACCCGGACAACGTCACCGCTGCGCTCGTCGGCGGGTTCGTCGGCTCGTACCTGCGCGAGCTCGACCCGCAGGCGACACAGGCCGCGAGCGTGCCCCTGAGCGAGGTGCTCCCCGAGTACCCGCCCGACGCGGGCCCGGAGTGGGGGCGCTATCCGCCCGTCCCGCCCACAGGCATCGGCCACTACGTCCGCTTCGGCTGGGCGCCGGAGATCAAGGCCATCGCGATTATTCCGCGGTTCGAGCTGAGCACCGCCAAAGCGCGCGAGGTCTTACCGGAGTCGTATTCTCGGAAAGATTTGGTACGTCTATTTCCGCTTGTGTTTCATGGTGTCGACGGGAGCTGACACCGCACGGCAGGTGTTCAACCTGCAGCGCCTTGCGGTCCTCACGACCGCCCTCGGGCAGTCACCACCGGACCCAGAGCTCATCTACGAGGCGATGAAGGACCGTGTACACCAGCCGTATCGGCGCGCGCTCATTCCGGGGCTCCCGGAAGTCACCTCCGCAATCACACCCACGACGCACCCGGGGCTGCTGGGCATCTGCCTGTCCGGCGCGGGTCCGACGATCCTTGCGCTAGCGGTGAGTGGGTTCGACGCAATCGCGGCGGACGCGCGCAAAATCTTCCGAGCCCGCGGCGTCGAGGTGGATTGGAAGGTGCTGGATGTCGTGCAGGAGGGCGCGAGCATTGACCATGTGCATAGCAAGGATGGGGAGGCTCACTGAGGCTGGCTACTAGTATTTGTACGGGCTTTGTTTGCTTACAAGTCAGATCGCGTTGAATGATAGGACGAAAATGCATAATGTATTCGTGAAGGTATTGGTCGTAAAGTCATTAGTAATAGTAAATGTCGGGTATCATGACGCTATAGAATAGAGGTATTGCTATGCAAAGGTATAACGTCTAGCCTCCGGCTGTGAGACATACTGCGCGCGTGGAGGCCAAAGCCCCCACGCCGCCCTCGAACGGTAGATCCACTGTGAATAACACATCACTCCGGTCGTTGTTGAGGTACACGGGCAAATTGAAGGCCGCATGGCCAGGTTCGTCCTCGCCCGCCTGCACCCACCGTACTTGCGACGGATTGAGGCGCACGGACTCGCCTTGATTCAAGACTAGGCCATCAGAAGCCCACGATGCGCCTTCGAGGACAAGGCCTGCGGAAATCCGATGAGCAAATATCCACAAATCGAGCGAAGGATGAACATACCGTCCACGATAAACGCGCTTGGGTCGTTCACACGCTCGATGTCTAAGCGCAGGTGCAGCGTTTCGAGACTCCACTTCTTCCGGTGTGCAACCGCCTGTCGCGTCGCCGTGATGTACGCCTCAGGGAAGAACAATCCGCCAAGCCACACTTCAACGTTAGACAGATTGTCGAGCGTCGCGAGGTTGTCGAGCTGGCCCAGCCGGCGTGCCAGATCGGGGATCCACTCTGACACGGACATCATCTTCTTGACCTTGTATCGACGCCAATGCGAAGGGATGGTCCCTGTAATGAATCCGGTCAATATCGTTGCATGGATTCACCAAATAATCATGCTCGGACCTTTCGTGAGTGAGCTCATCAAAGTGCGCAAGTGATTGGTCTGCTTCAGCTCCCCCTCGCACACCTTCACCACGTCGGTGAGATCTTTGCGCACGGAATTGAGGAGGCCTCTTCCAATTGAACCCTCGCGAGCGAACAGGCGATACAGAGGATCTTGATTCTCTCCTGTCTGCCTCGCCAGTGTATTGAACGACTATACGTGTAGCAATGTCAGTGATCGGGTGTGAATCAGACGACATGCTCCAACTTACTGAGGGTAACTGGCCCAGCCATTCACGACAGCGGTCGTAGAGTGCGCGCATCCATGAAGGTTGAGAGCTCGTTGTGCCCTTTGAAGGACCGGCAGCTGGTGTCGCTTCATCGTCGTCATCGCTCAACGTTCGCATCTTCCGTAATTTGCCCAGTAGCTCATTGCCTGCATGATTTGGTCAGTGAAATGGTACAAAATGACAAAGAAACGGATATCTTACCTTGAGCGATGGCGATGACACGCTCAGCAGTCGGAGGGAGACTCAACCACGATGGTGGTTCGCGGTCAGGTAAGCCCCTCACCCATGACAAGAAACCGTCAAGCTTCGTCCCGTCTGGCGCAGTCAGAACATGGGCGCCCGTCGTGCTAGGGACCAGGTCAAAGTCCACATTATATGCAGCAGGGATGAACAAGCTGTCCACGAAAGCGTCCAAAATACGCTGGTCGAAGTCACTATCCACACGCCCACCGTAGACTGACTGCTTGATCAAGGTACGAATTGCGTCCCAGGGTATCTGCGCCGGGTCGACGTTGGCCCGACCCTTCGCGACGGAGTGCAGCCACGTGTCGATGGTCGTGAAGGCTGACGCCATGTCCGAATCATTGAAGTCATACGTCTTGCTCCAGCCGAGTGGCACGTATCGCAAGCGCTCCTGGACGACTGCGTGGAACCACGCCAACAGGAAGTACAGGCGGATCTTCTCCGCTGGACCTTGAGTGAGGCGCACCGGTGGTATGCTGTGTAGCGAGTCCAACAGGTTGGCCTTGATACCAGGTGGGGGCTCATTCATAATGATGCGCGATTGCCGAAGGATGTTGACAGGTATTGATGGATTGGCTTCCATCGTCAAGAACAGCCGGAAGTTGCGATGGGCGTTCAAAGTTTGAAGCTTTTTCTCCAATTGCCCCAGCCAAGACGGAGCAAGATGCACATTTTTGAGTAGAACCCACGTCCCTTGCCTGGCAGCGATGCCGATAGCTTGATCCGCCAGCCCAAAGCCTTCTTGCGAGCCCATAGCGACAGGTGTGCACCGAGCGCCCGTATTTTGCACCAAGTTCTCCACGCGGTAGCTGGCATCGTAACCTGGCACAGAGACAAGGGCAAGAGGTGTTTGCGACTTCACTTCGTCTGACACCATGGCACCTAGGTCGTACGCGGATTCATCTAAGAGGTCGATGGAGAAGGCGACCTTCACAAACGCCGCAGTGGCCTGCAGCAGACGATCCGGCCGCAGGCACTTGATGATCAGGACAGACCTGATAGCCTCCACGGCAGCTGCAAGGACGACATGAGGAAGGTTTTGCCATCGATCAAAAAACCACTTACGTGTGCTGGGTTCCCACGGAGTGGGCACCGCAAGCTCCGGAGTACTCGACTGTAAGAACGGAATCCATTCGCTCTCACGGTCCATGATGTGCGTCTGGACAGGCTTGAAGATTGACCGCCTTGCATAAACCTCGAGACGCTGCTGCTGCTCGGTCGTCAACGCAGCAATAACCTGGCCGCTGATGTTCGCTGTAGCCACAGCGCCATCCCCGCTTTCAAGCAGGAACTCGAGTTCATCTGAGATATCCTCCACGGCACGCAGCTTCACCTGTGCAAGGAGCACGGCTAGCAACACATGATCACGATGAAGAAGAGCACGAGATGTGCGTTTGAAGATGACCCGGAAGAGATCCTTGAGGAGGATGTCCCGTCGACTACCGTGGTCTGTGACGCCGTGAAGGTTGGGATTGTGGTGAAGAATGTAGTCGAATACATCCAAGAAGAAGCGCAGAGAGAATTGGTAGAAGTGATTGACGAGGTTGAGCTGCTCCAGGATGAAGAAAACGGCACTGCACGCCTGTGCGATGGGAAGGTACTCGGCTGTGACTTGTTCGACCTCTTTCATGATAACATCGGTCTCCTCTACTTTCCGCGTAATCTCTGCAGCCTCGCGCTTGAGAGTCTCAAGTGTGTCGATGACCTTATCGTCATCAAGGATGTTGCCCGACGAGTCGTTAAGAGCTTGGAGAAGCAGCTTCTCGAGGGTCCGCAGGCGCACGCGGAATTCTCCCTGCATCTTCATCAAGTCCGTTCTCTTTTGCTCGGTGTCCGGTCGTTCAACCTTCAGGACTTGATCTAACGACTGGCTCTGCAAGCTACTCCTCGTCATCGTGAAGTTGACGAAGGTGACACGACTGCAGATGTCGGGAGAGAACTCAACCGAGGGATCACGCGTAGATAAGAACATCGTGAAGGACGGGGAGAAGTCGATGTCTTGGCTACCTAGACGAATCAAGACTCGCCCTCCTGTACGCCTGATTTCCTTGTTCAGAACCGCATTGAGAATAGGGTCGAGATGCTCCACGTCTTGGATGAGAAGAGGATTTCCGAACCGCAGTGCGCTTTCCAAGACCTTTAAGAAGGCTTCGTCGAGGAAACTCGTGACGGTAATCTTGCGATCCTTGTATTCGTTCAGCAGGAACGTGGTGGCCTGACCAGTGGGGTCGACAATTAAAGGATACCGGCTGAAACGCTTCAGCATGATAGCGTTCTCGGCAAAGAGGTTGTCAGAGGGCAAGCCCTTTGACTGCCAGCTGAGGCGGTCGTCGGCAGTGGAGGCGTATTCGGTGAAGGCAAGCTCCGGCTTGAACTTGATGTTCGCTTCCACCATGTGGTTCATCCACTCCTGCCACATAACCTCCCGGTAATGCTGATCGAAGAAGCCCCCGTAGGCCAGGAAAGCTGCAGACAGCAGCACATCTCCTACGATCGTGCTCATCTCCGCGTCAAATGTTCGGCTACCGTCCTCCCAACGGGCTCGCTCCGACGACAAACTCTCCAGCAGCCTCATGCTGCGATCGACCTTGCCTTGAACGCGCTCCATCTCTGTTTTGATAGCCTGTGTCTGGCTGATGAGGAGAGCATACTCGTCCTTGTACCTCGTAATGCTAGTCTCAAGCTCGGAAATCATTGTGATGATCGTGGCGGCCTGGGTCTTGGTCTGCTCCGCCTGTGTCTCGAGAGATTGGACTTCGTTTCGTAGCGGCTCAACCTTGTCCAAAATCTCTGAGAATCGGACTTGCGCGAGGACCCACTTCACCAGAGGACCGCAGGCCTTACTGGCTCGTTGGACGGTTTCGAAGTTGTAGGAGGGACGGCTCAGGAAGTCGCGCTTCATGGTGTCACGCAGCTGTTTCGTCATCTGGCTCGCCGTGTCGAAATTGACAATATTGAGGATGAAGTCATCGCGGCGGATGATGATCTGGACGGTACGCCAACCCTCAATCTTGTGTCCGAGTACAGTGCATACGGACTCCATGGCAAGCTTGACGGCCTCAGGAGGGTTGGCCATCGATCTGACTTCCTGGAGATGTTGACGTTTGATGCTGCTGACAGCCGACTGTGCCTCCAAAACAGCGGGTTCCGCATCCGCGAGATCTGCCATCACCACAGCTTTGCGCTGCTGTATGTGCTTGTCTTGCTCGACGAGAGCTGCTTGAATTTCGATGGAGGCAGCCTTCTTCTGCTCGGCTTCTTGCTGGTCGGAGACCATTTGCTGCAGCTTCTCGTTGGCTTCCTTGTTCTTGGCCTCCAGCTGCGTCCTCTTGATGGCGAGGCTCTTACGTAGCTCCTCGACTTGCGTCACCGTGTCTCGGAGCTTGTCCAGCCCGACATGAAGATGACGCTGCTGCTCTTCCAATTCGTCCCGTTTCTCGTTGTAGAGACGGACGTAATGGTTGATGCTGAAAAGAAGTTCAGAGCAAAGAAGGTGTAGAGACATGAAGTTAAACTCACAAGTCAAGATAATGACGAGGCGTCACGTAGTTGTACCGCCCTTGCCTGCGACTCAGGCGCTGATTGATCTGATACAGCGAGCTATGCACATAGACCAGAGCATTGACAACGGCTGTCCGATGGATAGGAGGCATCGCCAGTTCGCGGTACGCGATGGGGAAGTGCACGGGGGGAGTGTAGGAGGACAGATCCAGATCCAACGTGTGGGTAAATTCCATGCCAACTTGGTAGAACGCCTGGTCGGACCAATCACCGAACCAATCGAGGACGCAACGATTGAACAGAGCCGGCGATGTCGCTGCCCGAGAAGCAAGACCATTCTCGGGCGGATTCATAGTGAATACAACGTGAAGGTTCTTGGCCACCTGTTGAGTGAACCACCGGTACAGTTCCTCATGCGAGTCCAGCATCAGGCCATCCCGCTGAGATCCTTCTTTGCAGGCGGTCATCAGGGCTGCATGTTCATCGCCTTCGAACAGACCGGGCACCTCGGCGTTTGCTAGAAGGGTGTTCATGCGCTCCAGGAAACCAGAGTCCAAAACATTTGACTCGTCCATGATGAAGCAAACCTTCTCGCCCTTTGTGCCAGCGCGGCGAAGTACGACACGCAAATCTTCATCGAAATCTTCTCCAGTGTACTTGTTCGACACCTTGATCTGGAAGATGCTCAAGCCATTCATCCACGCCACGAAACGGGAAAGCGTAGTCTAGACCACGATCGACTTAGAATCAGCACAGATCAACAGGTTTTGGGCGTACCTTTCCACTGCCACTGACACCAATGAGGAGCAGATGCCCTTGGATCTGGCGGAAAACGCGGTCTATGCGCAGGACGTGGTCCAGAACGTCGTTGAAGAGCACGAGAGGCACGTCAAGCTCTTCCTCGTAGAATACGCGCAGGCGAGCCTTTGTGTACTCTCGCAGGACTTCCCGGTCGACGGGAATGTAGTTCTTCGATGTCCAATTCGAGAATAAGATGGGTCGGGTCAACGCTTCGTCCTTGTTGATGGTCGGGAAGTGTTCCAAAGCCGTGGCATCGATGTTGTCATCCGTCCAGTGCTTCTCATCCTCCGCAACGAGACGATCCTGGAACAAACGTAGAGCTTCATGTGCCCACACGCGAACGAGCCCCTCTACTGTCAACACTTCCAGAGGTCGGATGGCTTCGTAGATACCGCGAACCCAGCGTGTCAGCTCGCGAGGACTGTACACGTAGTGCGCTTGGATGTCAGTCGTAAATCGCTTCTGAGACGCCAGGTAGAATGCAACCATCGCATCCGTGAGAGGTTCCGCATACGCGCGAAGGTTGGGTACGACCTTCAACATAGCCCGCGTGTACGTACCATAGATTTGCTTGAGAGAAACTTCTCCAGGATAGTCGACCATGACGAGCGGAGCATGCCGCAAGAATCGATGACTGAGAGGAACTCGACCTGGATCTGTGGGAGGGTTGCACGCTCCAACGAACTGAATGCGCTCGAGTTTGACCCAGGACAGGTCCTTAGTTCGCCAATAGCCTCCAGATTCTACAAGTTGGCGAATAAAGGAGATGACGCGTTGCGTTCCATACTTGTCGGCTGCTGGGAGATTGATCTCATCGCAGAATACGACAAGCCAGCGTCCGAGCTGCACAGGCGCGAGTATCACGCCATTTGGTGTTTTCCTGTATTCGCAGTACTGCTCGAACGTCTTGAGGATCAACTCAGGCGTCGTCGCACTTGAGAAGTTCAGGCCGACGACCTCCATGTCCGGAAGCTTCCTGAGGGCACTGAATAGCGTCATGGTCTTCCCAGAACCGGGAGGACCGCACAGCATCAATGGCTTATGCTCCGATAGCCAGGAGTAGAGGACTTCCTCATGGCGGACAGTATCCATGGTCGGCACCACCACGTCAGAAGCCGTGACCGCATGCGGCTCAATCTCAATGGTAGGCACCTTCGATGCCCACGCAGTCCACTCCCCACTCGCGACCTGGACATCGTAGTCGATGACGGAGTTCCCGGGGCCAAGTACGGGGAGATCGATCCCGGTCTGCTTGCTGAGGAAGTGGCCCAACTCCGCCCGGAGCTCGAGCTTGCAATCTCCCGAGAAGGCCCAAATGACGCTGACAAGCAAGCGTTTGGTGACATACTGCTCGATGCGCTCAATGGGGAGAGGGAAGTCTGAGTGCTGGGTGTTGTATTCCAAGACGTTCCGAACTGTCTTGTTGATGAGGGAGAATAAGGTGTTGAGGGCGCGGGTGGTGGTGAAGTCCATGATGTGCTCGAGCTCGCGGGCGTAGTCCAAAGCGGAGCTGACGAGCTCACCTTCAGAGAAGTAGAGCTCGAGGATGCTCGCAATCTGCCTTTGGGTCGCGAGATTGACACTTGTCGCCTCAGCAGTAGCGTCATCTGTGCGACGGCCGGAAAGGTCGATGTTGTCATCGTCTTCAGCGTCCAGCGGAACGGAAGACAATGTGTCCAGATACTGGCGATAAACCATCGGGGGTTCGACGACGTCTTCGCTGAACCAGATCATACCACATCGACTGACGGTGGCGAGCGTGGCGTAGCGGAGGTGCTCGACTTCAAACATGATGCGGACGTTGGGAGGCAAATTGAGACGCTCGCCATTCGGAAGGGTCAGAAGCTTGTTGTCATCGAGCACACTATTTGATGAGAGTGAGACAATCGTTCAGAGCGCAGTGATAGCAATTACTCACCTATTCAAATTCTCGACCCACTCGGGATCGACGTCACCATCGAAGATTATCCAGTGTCGTTTCCCACTCTCTCCTCGGACGTCGTCGACAATCTTTCGCAGCACGTGAGTGAATAGGCCGTCGTTCCACTCGCGTGTGGTCGGATCCAACGTCCCATACAACGCATCCTTGTGCATGGCTTTGGGATCAATAACATACGAGATGCCCTCCACACCGTCCAAACGTTCCAGCGCCGCCAGAAGGACCTGCCAGGCGTTTGTCTTGCCAGTGCCCGATGACCCGACCATCATGAGACCGTGTTGGATCTTCTGAATCTGGTAGAGCTGCAGGATCTTTGCAACCCACTTCTCCCCTTGGCCGAGGTTACGCTCTTGGCAGACCTTGCCGATGTGCTCGCGCAGAGGCCCAAGATCGACCGGGACGTACTCAGTACCGGGGAATACATCAGCGAGGAGACTAAGCGCTTCTTTGTTAGAAGGGGCTCGGGATGGTGAAGAGCGAGAAGACCCACCTCGTCAACAACGGTACGTCATCAGCGACCAATTTGGGAACGATGGTCTCCGTGACGCTCTGAATGAGAATGACTTGCTCCGAGACAGTGTCTGAGAGCCCGCCAACGTCTGCGTTTTCGCCCTTCGAACGCGCATCCTGCAGGCGTTCACGCTTTAAAATACCAGCGCTAGCAAGCACGGCCTTCAGGGCACGTAGACCGAAGTCGTAATGGGGTTGCGGTGACAGCTGCTCGTCGCAAAGGTTGAAGAATGGTACAATCTTGGACGCGAGGGACTCGGCGGTACGGAAGCCTTGCGAGAACAACATGACCTGGGCGATCAGCTCCCGATCGGGACGGGTCATGGCCATACTAGATGAATTCGTGAGATCGTAATCAAAGGTCTGGATATTTTTCTGAACTCACGGCCTGAAAAGCTTAGTCAAGTTGGGCGGGAGCTGAGACCTCCCAGCATAGTTGGGGTTGGTCGTGATGAAGATACCTAAGACAGTCACGATGAGCGTTGCAACCCAGTAGAGAAGAGCAACGCTTACCGATATTCTTGTTAATCTTCAAGTTCTTCCCAACCAGCTCAATTTCAGCGTTCGGATTCTTGACAAGTGCAGCCAATCCCTGCTGAATGCTCTGCACTTGCTGACTGACAGCACTCAGGATGCGCTCTTCTAGTCGATTGAACTCGTCGAAGCAGCCCCACGCGCCAACCTGGCAGAGACCGACGAAAATACGACCCATAGCCTGGAAGTCGAACGTCTCGTCACAACAGAAGACGAGAACGAACCGACCAAGCTGCACACCGAGAGCCTTGACGGACTCCGTCTTGCCTGTTCCAGCGGGCCCAAAGGGAGCGCCTCCAAGCTGGTTGTCCAGCGCTTGCGTAAGCGTGAGGTAGCAGCGATCCGTGAGCGGCGTTTGAACGAGGCGGTCAGGAACACCAAGGTACTCCCAACCGTATGGGAAGGACGCGTCCGCAGTGCGAATGGCAAGGCAGTCAAGCGGGTTCTCTATTGCACGATCGAGGTAGAATCGCATTTGGTAGAGCCACGCAAAGTGCTTGTTGTCGGCTGCCTTCTGCTGGATGAGTGTGCGGGTGACGTCGCGCTGATGCACGAGCTCAGTGATGAGGTGCTCGCACTTGCGTCGGGTGACGGGGTTCAGTTCGGTAAGCACGACGTCGGCGAGGAGGTCAAGACTTTCCCGAATGGTGTTCAACGGGCCATCCAGAGGTTGGGACGTCTCGAAGGCGACTTCGATTGAGGCAGTCCAGGCCACTTGGATAGCGAGAGTCACAAGCTGGGCAGGGAATTTCTCGACCCATTCGATGAACTGCTCCGTCGACAACGCGGAGCCGGTTCCATAGAAAGCTTGCAGCTCGTCAACGGAGTCGCAAAGAAGCTGTGCCAAAGACACGCGCATGGAATGCTCAATACGCGCCAGCCAGTCGTTGATCTTCGGATAGTCTTTGAGCAAAATGGGCTCTCGGAAAATGACCTCTTCGCCTTCCCGCGAAGCCATACCCTGGATCTGGGTGAGGTCTTCGTCCAGAGAAACCGTCGAGATACCCGCGAACATCTTCTTCAAGTGCTTCATGATCCGCAAGATGTCCTTGCTGTTACCGATGATTTCGAGCAAGTCTTCGTCCCCAACGAAGTAGAAACGCGGGAATGAAGCACGTTCGCGTTCGAGGTACTCTCCTAGCGCCTTCTGAATCTTGGTAAGAAGGTCCGCTAAACGCTCCAACGCTTTCTGGATGCCCGGTAGATTCATGACGTCTGTCACGAACGGTGACTTGTAGACCTTCTTCATGACTGTGAGGAACTCGGTGTTGATATTCTGGAAACGAGCGCTCTCGACCGGTAGAAGGTGCTTGATGTCGGCGCTGCCGGAAAAGATACCCTCAAGGTACACCCATTGACGCTGGACGTCGATCCAAACATCTATGTTGCCGTCAGAGTTGCTTAAGTCACTCTGAAAGAAGTGAACGCACCAAACAGGACGTGTATGCGATTCAACTTCTCTTCCCAAGAGCTTGCCTAGAGCGCTGTCAGTTGATGGAACTATGAATTATGAGACCAACTTAAGGCTTACATCTTCCTCGAATACTAACAAAGCATATGAGTATGTATAGAACACTTGTCGACATAAGATTCGTACCTTTGTAATACGGCGAGAGCTTCATGGCCACCAACGAATTCAAATTCTCACTGCACTTGTTAAACAGATCGTCCCAGCCGCGGATGAGGCGGCACTTGTTCTGGTAGTTGACAAGATCCAGCGTGTAGTTGGACCACGTTTCCTTGACTTGCTTTATGTACTCCTCGAGGGCCATCTACCGAAGTGTGTTTAATCGCACAGAACCGTGAAAACGTTTAATTATAAGAAAGTACCTCTCCTTGCGCTTGGATTATGACTTCCTTGATGAGACTCTCATTCTTCTTCAAGTCCAAGTCGTACACAGTCCCGAGAGTCATCCTTGAGGTAACGTTTTCAGCAGTTTACCTTTCTCCAGTCAAAACATTACTCACAAAGTAAGACTCGGCGTCGATGCCATCTTCAAATTCTTGAAAAGCTGCTTCCAGTGGCGATCCTTCAAGGCCTCGCTTTTCAGCTCCCCAACGAGGGAGTTCGACTTCAGCAGTCCCCGCAGCACATCTTGCACATATTCGAATGCAGCATACTGGCGCATGCGCGTCGGCATGTCCTTTGTGCTGCTAAGGAGACCGTCGATCTGCTGGCGCAGCTTCCTCGGCTGCACTGTCGCCCACGCAAGCTCACGCAGCTCGGTGATCTGGCTCCAAATGCCCGACAGGGCCGTCCACACGGCCTTGAGGTCGCGCAGCTCCTCGAAGACAGGATCGAGGCGCGTGTGACGTACGAGCTCGAGGTCGAGCGCCTCCTTTGCGCGACAAACGAGGTCATATTCCTCCTCGACACGGTTTAGTTTGCCCTCGAAAACGTTGATGGTGTTCAGGGCGGTGTCGGCGCGCATATTGCCGTTCACGGGACGCGTTTGCTCCCATTCAGTTAGGACGTCGTTGATCTTGTTCTCTACGATCTTGTCCTCGGCGACGATCTTGAGTTGCAGACCGGCTGCGGGGTCACTTTGGTCAGAGGTTGGCTTGTTAGCAGACTGAGAATGAATGCGCACCGAGCTGCTCTTGGATCGAGTCATTCTTCCTCTTCAAAATCTCATTATATGCGCTCCACTCTCCGCGAAGCTGGTCACTGTATAGCCAGTCGTCTGGGAATTGGTATCGGAATCGTTCTAGAGTCTTCTCTCCGGAGGCACAGAGTTCTATCATAGGCCCCCATGCCTTCGTCTTGCGTTTGAGGTCTTGTACGAATGTTATGAAGGTGACCGCCGCAGCAGTCGACGAGTTCCCAGGGGCCAAGGCCTACAGAAACAGCGCGTCAGAGAGCAAAAAATCAAGAGCAGACGACGCGTACCTCCATGATGTATGGATCCAAGGCAAGTTGACGCGTCTGCAAGCGCGGCGCCTGCAGCTGCTCTTCACGACCGCAGTTGGCGATAAACCCTAACCCCGCGCCACGCCCGCCTCCGCATGCTCAGCGCGCCTCTGGTCAGATCGTTGACTCTTTCAAGTCTTCCATAAACCACCGTTTCCCTTGTCGCTTGCTTTCTTCGCCAATATGTCTGGACGTCAGCAGCGCGTGATGGTTCAGCCCATCGTATGTATCTGCTCGCTGTTGTTCTCCCTGCTCCTCGCTGACCCTTTTCCAGAACGTGATCTTCAAAAACTTGCAACAGGTATGTGCTGATTTGTTCCGGCCGAGCTCAATGCTCATCATACATCTAGCGGACAAAAGTCGTAATCTGGTTGTACGACAACATCGAGATGCGGATAGAGGGCCGGATCGTTGTGCGTGCCATTCCTTCCTGAAGACACTCCGGTGTTGAACTCGCCACGCTCTCAAGTCCCGATAACCTTCCACTCTTGCGAGCGAGGGATTGTGCACTTCAGTGTAGTCGGATCTGGCGACGTTTCCTTTTCCGATATGGCCTACAAATCGATCACGAACGAGCGACTGACCTCGTGCCGTGTTTGCAGGGGTTCGACGAGTTCATGAACGTCGTGATAGACGAGGCGGCGGAGGTTTACGTGAAGGAGGCGAAGCCCCGGCGAGAACTAGGTCAGTTTGCCTCTTACTCGCGCTTCATGTTGCTGACAGAGTCCTACAGGGAGGATTATGCTGAAGGGCGACAACATCACGCTCATCCAGCAGGGTTTAGCGCTTCCGATCCATGTTGCTATGTGTCTGCTGTAAACGTCGCTGTCTTCACCACCCATGTATAATTACCTACCCATTGACACAGGTTTCGCTCGCTCCGCCTCCAGAGTCGCGTCTCACGTAGGGATGGTAAGTATCATAGATTATATATGGGTAGCAAACGCGTCAAATCCAATGATTGTCTGCAAAGCGGGCACTCCGACTGTCAAAAACGCAGTCTTTTTCAGACGTGCCACTCAACAATCCATATAGACAACACGCACCTTCTCCCGCCCCCAACCGTATATGCAATTCCAATCGAACAGATGGCCGCATTCCGTCACGCATGTCGCAGTGCGTTCTTCCAGACAGAGCGTACACATCCTCCCGGCCCTGACATCAGGCGGTAAGCTGGCGACGTCCAGAATAGTCAGGTCGTCGTCCTCTGCCGATGGTGCAGGGTCAGAATGAGCGTCAATGACGTTCAGCAGAGAGGAAACGGGTCGCGCGTCTATGTGCGGCTCTTCTGGATTGGCGTTGGCGGGGCGTTTCTCGTTGATTATGTTTTTACGAGATCGTGAGCGCAGGAATGCGATCAGGCGGTGAACAAGTCGAATGAAAATGAGCACGCCGAGCAGTGAGTAAGACGGTGGTCGTGTGTGCGGGTTCTCCGGTATACCCGAAATCTAAGGGAGCAGAAGAGTAAATCGCTAGGATTCTAACGATACTGAGGTTGCATTGACTCACATGAGGCACGCCTAACACGCGTCGCACAAGCTCATAGTATGAGCCTCGAAGGTAGAAGATCGCGAGGTTGACCTCGCTGGCGACCTCCAACGACACCACCGCAGCTCCCACGAGGGTCTTGAGGCGATCACTTCGTGACGCTACGGAGGGGCCCAAGCGAGCGAGCAAATAGGCGGGGATAGTGGGAAGGAGGATGAGGCCTGCCCGGACGCGCGGCGATTGTGAAAGGGCAGAGTAAGACCAAGCATTCGTATACTCCTCTCCCAGTGTCTGTACGGCTTATACCTCAATCAGTAGACTGACAGACTTATGACTCGTAGCACATACCGCGACCGGTCGTCAGACCAAGGTACCCCAGCTTCACCAAGAGCTCGACTTCCTTGTCATACCGCGTCAACCAGCGCGAGCCTTAGCCGTAATCGACACTCAGCACGCAGCACGCAGAACGATGCAGCATGGCTCACCTAACCAAGATCGCAGTATGTTCTCGGTCTGCTCTTTCAAAGATGACACATGTATTATGTCCCGCTGGTGCGCGCGGACTGCAGCTCTGCATTAGCCCCTGCCGGCGAACGCATGGAGAGCATCCTTTTTGCGTCACGCACTGATTTGAGCTTGCTGAGCAGCTGGGAACGACAGATTCCGTGCGCTCATAGCGAGTGGCAGGTTCAAGACCGCGGCGGCGCGGCGGCCCGCGAGCGGGGATGTGTGCTGAGGTTAGGGTCTCGACTAAAGGCTCTCGACCCCCAGCGGTTCTCCACGAAGCAATCCACCAGCGCAGCATGCCCGCACCTCCCGTCCGTCATCAAGGCGCAGAGCCCTCGGTATGGAGCAAAAGTGAGCATGACCTGTCCTTGCACAATGGGCCAAGTTCTGACGCGCTGCCCATCCACCCGCAGTGAAGTGAGTGCCCTCCGTGTTTGCCGTCCGCGCTTCGATCGACGGTCGGCTTGTAGGATGGGAGCCCTCATGGGTGGTGGCGTCGGCCTGACCATCGGATTCATCTTTGGAAGCTACAGCATCCTGCGGTGCGTGTGTTGTCTCTTCACTGCAATGTGCGCGTGCTCAACCGTCTCGCAGGGGAGGCGCTGGCCCGCGCGGCTTCCTCGCCACGCTCTCGCAGTACATGCTCAGCAGCGCAGCCACGTTCTCGTTCTTCCTCGCCATCGGATCGGTGCGTGTCTCCCCTCTCCCCCCCCAGCGTCACACTAGCGTGTGCCCTTCACGTCACGTCCTTTCACTCGTCCGCGCCTCACCCGGCCAGCTTGTGCTTACTCGTACCTCATCTCAAAGGTCATCCGTAACGACGCGCTTCTTCCACCACACCTGGAGGCGGCACGGTTGCAACTGCTCCCACCGGTCGTTCGCGCGCGTGCAGAGGGCGCAGCCATGGTCCGCGCACGGTGGGACGCGGAGCGTCAGAAGCTGCGTGCTGCCCACCAGTCCTAAAATGCATGACCCACAGCCGGTGCATGTCTGTAGCCCGTGCTTGTATGTGCTTTTCGCCCGATGTGTGGTTTTGCCCCATCTAGCACTTCCTCTATGATGCATGAAGACGAGAGGCCGGGGTATGTAGGGCACCTTGCTGCAAACCAATGTTGGGAAACGGCATGCCGTGCACGAGGTACACATCTCGATCGACGGGATATAGTAAGTGCGAAGTGAAGTAGTGCATATACAGTACGGTTCTGCTCCGATGGCGGTGGCCATTGTAATCTCGTAAGTGCTTGTGGCATAGGTATCATACTTGGTATAGGCATATGCATAAATGGACTCGTCCGTGGTAGGGCACGGCAGGTCACAGGGCATACAACCTAGTAGTAGGGTGGTCACCAGCTCTCGAGCTCTCAGCGACCGTGCAGCGTGCAGCGCGCACTGGCTTGTGCGGGCGGGGACCAGTCCCCTTGTGTAGTAGATGAAATGTCCCTGGCTTCTTGAGGCTCAGGAGGGTGGACGAGGCTGCAAACCCCGACAAGGACAAGAAGACAGCACCTAGACGAATTACGTGTGAACGCAAGCACGATGACGGTCAAACAGAGATACTTACCTCAAGCACTGATAGCCGCATGCTACGACACCTTGACATACCGACCCCAGAAATTGCGCAGCTTCCCGCTTTTCTTCTGCGCCTGCGCAGGCGGGACGGCAACTATGGCCGGCTTCACGATGATCGTCTCCGCGTGGCTCTTGTGCACCTGCTGCAGCCCACGAATCGACGCGGCGCGCTGAAGTGGCATCGGGCCCGATATCATCAGCTTCTCGCCCGCACCGCGGCCCTTCGCCGGCGGGTGTGGGCGGCCCTGCGCCTTGCCCGACACGCCGATTATGCGCTTCAGGAACGACTCGTTGCTGTGCACACGCTCGCGCTCGCGCGGCGGCGGATACGTGTCCACCGAGTCTGCGTCGCTGTCATGCTCGCGCTCCTTCACGCGCTCCTTCAGCTCGCGCGCCAGCGCTTCCCGCGAGCCGTACCAGCCAGGACGCCCCGCGATGACGGACCGGCGCGCCGTGTACCCCGGGCTGCACGGCGGGAGCCCATCGTCCTCGTCGTCCTCGTCGCTGTACTCCCACACGCCCGGCCGCTCTGCAAACTTGACGGAGGCGAGCGAGCGCGCTGAACGGCCCGCACGCGAATCGGCGCGCAGGATACTGCGCGGCACCGATGCCTGCGAGGGCGGGCGCACGGTAGGGAGCGTGCGGAATGGTGAGAGCGCACGAGGCGTTGTCTGCCCAAAAATAGGCGGCTCGGGCTCGGATTTGGGCCAGCGGGCATTGAGAAGGGAAGAAAGGAAGGACGCGCGGGTGTCAGTTGGAGAGGGCGGTGCGGGCTCTTGGTGCGTGGGCGGCGGCGGGCACTTCCTGCGGTGGAGCCAAAGCCGTGGTTTGAGCGAGGTGGGTGAGGAGGAGAGGAGATTGCGGGTCGACGCCATCGGGGTCACGTCCGTATGATCATCGGGCGAGAGGGAAGATGACGGGGATGGGGGTATGGTGCGCTCCGGTCCCTCTGGGATCGGCTAACGATACCATTGAGCGGGAAGTCCATTTGGAAGATGGGGCTACAGAAACTCACACGCATGTACTCAAGGTGCATCATGACATGATCGCTGTCGAGGTACGCAGGAAAAGCGTCCTAAAATTGGCCACTCAGGAGGCGCTGTGGCTCAGTAATCGATGAAACGCACCATGTCTTCAACCAAGGTTGAGCTGCTGGATCCCTCGCTAGACACCTGTGGCACGATCAATACAGCTGTAGTCGACAGCGGTATAGATCCACGCACCGAATCGGTGCGACTGGGCACACGCGTGTGTTTGTAGGAGAGCGTCTGGTTGACGTCGACCGAGAGGTGGCGGCGCTGCGATGCGGGGTGCTGTTTGACCAACGACGTCAGCTCCTGCCTTGCCGACCGGAACACGAGGCGCAAACTCACGGAGAACATGATGGTGAGGTCGGGCGGGGTGGTGGGAGGAAAGCAAGACGCTGCAAAAAAAAAGCCACCTTCGTCCATGAGTCAATATCTACTGGCCGACACGTGTATAACGCACCGTACAAAGGCGCGTGTTCTTCGGAGAAACAGACGCCCTGGGCTCACCTGATGTCACACGGCCGGTCCTTACCCTGTAGGCAATTCCAGACTGGAATGCCCGACATGCTGTTCGTGCGTGGTGCGGAAATGCCTTGGATCCATCGTATCTGGGTGGGCACGCAGCTGCCTTTTACGTACCATTTATACCGAGAGATTGTAAGGTCAATTCCTAGTCCTGCGAGAGAGACCAAGTGTCGATGACTATCATCTCACCATACCATAGCCGTGGAGAAGGGTGTGCGATAGCCAAGAGATACTGAAGCCCGAGAGACGGGTGCTGCCAGGCCAGCAAGCGAGGGCCGAGGGCACCTCATACGGTATATACCGATGCTGACCAGGCAATGAATGAAGATCCGAGATTATGGAACAGCGTTGCATTACTGGGCTCTGAATAGGTACTCGAGCGTCTGCCAGACAAAACCGACGTCAGTATCCACAAGAATTGGCGAGCAAAACAGGAAGAGATACGCCTGTCGGCAGACCACGACGCACCTCATGTGTAGATAATGGTGTAAAGATGGCTCCCGCGCGTGGGTATGATTCTCAAATCTTGAAAGGCGTGTCGTGTACGCCGCTCCAAATACCTCTCGCCGACTCTGCCGTACTCTCCACCGTCCGTCGTTTTAAGGGTTTTATCTTCGCGCCTGACGAGTCCAGCAAGAGCTGCACCTTATTCTGTATGCCGTTCACCTCGAATCCGTTCAAAGGAATAACTTTCTCGTTGTCGTTGACTGCAATGAGGCAAGGGTCATCAGACCAGCGGAAGCGATATCAGGACTTGGGGTGACGCACGGTAGAAGCCCCGGACGATGGGCTGTTTTAGATTCCGTTGCCTCACCACGACCTCAATATGCGGGTGCCCGCGAGCGAGCTCCTCCAGGTGGTTGTGCAAGTACGTGCGAGTGTTGGCGGACGAGGCCCACTTGTCACAGTACTCGAAGACAAGTTTGCGAATCTGAGGGACAAAGGCAGTGTGCCCGTTGGATGGGCGCGATGTGAGCTGCGCGCGGAAGATGGGCTTTGTCGCCGGAGCGAGCTTCGAGGCCATGACGGGGGTTGTTGGCGGAGGAGACGGTGAAGGCGCGTCGGGCGTAGGGCGACTAGCGCCGACATCACGTGGGGTCTGGATGGGAGTCTGGGGGCCGCGTTGCGTTGACTTGACGTTGGAAAAGCTACACGCGCAGCGCGCTTCACCGAATCCGCCAGGACGCGCATCGTCTCCGACCCCGAAAGCGAGAGCCACAACCGCGTCTGCACGCGTTCACCACCACCGCTCTCGCCACTCCCGCTCTCTCGCCGCTCAGCGCGCAATGGCCCGCGCAACTCGGTCCACAAGGTTGCATGACAACAAAGCCGCAGAGGATACCCCTCCTCCCGTCGCGCCCAAGGCAAAAGCAGGCTCAAAGAAGCGCAAACGCTCCTCGGTCGCAGGCACCGACGAACCCGCTGCGAAACAGCCTCGCACCGATACCGATGACGACGCCCTCATCAAAGAGGAGGTTGCTACACAGCCAGAGGTGGTCGAGAAACCGCCGGAGACCAAAGGGGCGGGTGACGTTCCGCTTGACCCAGAAGACGCGCAGAGAATCCTCGACATCTTGGAGACGTGCGTCCTTTTTTTGACTGTCTTCGGCGATCATCTCTGAAAATTACTACGCAACAGGGTTGACACGCAAGGTCTTCTCGACCGCGTCTTCCCTCTGCCTGCAGACCCAGCCGAAGCTGCAGCATCGGACGCCCAGTCGTCACAACCTCGATCATACTCGTTCCGCACTCTCTTGAAAGAGTACTCACGGCATCCACTACGAGTCCTCCGCGTAAGTCGCCCCTTTCTTCGCATTCCAGCGACGTGTTCAACTACGGAATTTTACAGTCTGCTGTGCAACCTCTCTTCCCTGTATTCGCGCACCCTCGTTCGCGACCTTCCGCCCCCGCCGCTGAACAGCTCAAGTTCTGCCATCTCGCCCTTTCACTCCTCGATCAATCTTCTTTCAACTGCAATCACTCGGTCCTCGACATCGAGTCTATCATTCCTGACCGGCCCGACGCAATACGCGACGACTCTGACCCCTCTGGACCCAAACCCGCCGCAGCAACTCTGTCCTCAACGGATGTCCCGCGCAAACGCAAGTATGCGCTCATGCAGAAGCTGCCCACCGGCGAATGGTGGACGTCCCTCAACTCCGACTTTGCATCCCCATCAACAGATGGCACGGATTTGAAAGACCTCCCGACTGCCCATGCCGAAGTCGTCGCGATCCTCCCAGACCCAACAAATTCGACAGATGCGGTGGTCCCCACGCTAGGCTCTTACACGAGGAAGGCGCCTGCCAAAAAGCCTGTATTGCCCGGAGCGCGCCGTGTCAGCGCTGGCGCGTTTCTGGACTACGGACCGTACGCCAGTTTCGCGCCTACCTTCGACCAGGACGGCAGAGAAGTGGGCCGCGTGGCTCTGGGCGAAGTCATCTGGCAACAAGAAAGGCAGAGGAAGCTTGAAGCGGCCAGTGCTGAGCTCGCTGCACGAAGAAAGGTGGCTGCACCTGCAGTGGACACGAACATGGAGGATGTCGCTGAGGACGAAGTGATGGATGTCACTGAGGACGAGCGGCGTAAGAAAGTAGAGGAGGACGAGAAGGCCACCGACGAAGCATTGGAGGCATTGTTGCCTGCTGAGGAGGTCGCGTCCCTGAAGGAAGTCTTGGGCAGCCTCGAGCTGGAGCAAAGCGTGCAAGAGCTTTTGGAACGCAACTCAAGGGCACTGAAGAGGTTGGAGAAGTTGCAGCTGGAGCGGTTAGGCGGAGAGGGAGGAGGGTCGAGCAAAGTCGAGGTTGACTCGGAGGAGTGGGACGTCGGTACGTCCAATCTCGTCTGGTCGCCGAGTCCTATTTACTCATAAGCTTCCAGCGCAAGGCATCGCGGACTCCCTCACTTTGCTCGCGTCCCTCCGCCCCCGCTCCTCCACATCTGACGCGTCCCCACTCATCCCCTCGCCATCCGTCCTGCGGAAGCTACACCGCACGCTCCCCACCGGGCCGTCTGAAGGTTGGTACGGCAGCCTCCCGCCCACCACGCCTATCGCCCTGCGCGACGACACGACCCTGCGCATCAAATCTGGTGTGACGATTCCTACCGTTGCTCCGCCCGTCGCCCCACCCGCGGCGCCCTCCACCCCCGCGGGCAAGCCGCCAGCTGCCGCCCCCGCCGCTTCTGCCGCCCCCAGTGCGCCGCCCTATGCAAACTACGCGTACCCAGGGTACCCGGCTGGGCAGCAGTACCGCGGCGCGTACCCATACACCCCCACCACGAGCGCGTACTACCCACACACGTACGCGCAAACGCCTGGCGCGCCCGTCCCTACGCCCGCGCCCGGCCAGCCCACGCAGTATGCCGCGGCGGGTGCGCAGCCGTACGGGTACGGTGCGCCGTGGTACGGCTACCAGCCCGGCACCCCTGCACCCGCGACGCCCGGCGGCACGCCGTCGTACTCCACATTTTTCAACGGCGCCGCGGGCGCGGGCGGCGCGCAGCGTGCAGTGGCGAACACGGTCGCCGCGTCGAAGAACGGGTGGCAAGGCGCGCAGAGCTACACGCCGATGCTGCCGGCGCACCTGCGCGGCACGGCGGTGCCTGCGCCTGCGCCTGCGCCTGCGCCTACTCCAGCGGGGACCGGTTACTCATACTATCCTGGCTATGCGCAGCCCTCATCGACAGCCGCCGCCGCCGCTGGGCCACGATAGTGTGGCCTTTATCTGCGAATTTAACTTTATTACAGGACTTTCGAATCTCTAGTCTCGTCTACATATTCAGTTTCGCCATGTGATACGGGGAGGAGTGCATTGGTGTGATGTCGGGCTTAGACTTACAGTACTCTTCGATGGTCATATAGTTCATGTCTGCACTGTTGGTCTGATGCCAACTAATATTCAACTTCCAATCTCGTCAAAGCAGCGACTCACGTTTCTCAAACACGATGTAGCAGAATACACAATGTAGCACAGAAATGTGTCCGGTATCCTCTACGACCTCCGCGTCACGTCCTCGACAGACGACTCCCGGAGGCTGACTGCTGACACCGATTCCCTCTCACACGCCAAACCACCCCCTCACTGCCTCGAGCGCGCGCGCGCCCTTCGGAGGGGGAAAGCACCTGGCCGCGACCCTTATAACCCTAGCGGAGTCGTTGCAGAGCGGGCAGGTGCGGGCAGATTTGCGTGGTGGAGGAAGATCAGAGCGAACTAGAGCGCTTTTTATAGCCGGCGCTTCGGGCGTTGCCGAGTAGTCCATCATCTCTTCCAGTAAGTTATCACGGAGGCACAGCACGTTAGTGCTTGCAACCCTTTGGCTACTTGCCCAGTCAAGAAACGAGACTTTTATTAGAAACTAGAAACCTCTTTCGACGAGCCAGCTACGTTGTCGACGCTCCTGATCTTTGGTTAATGAGGTATCGCGTTCAGGCAGGCTTGGATTGCACCATGCAGCCGATATGACTTACACACATGGAAGGCTCTGAAGGCCGCCTCTCCACGAACTCGAGCGATTTATTCATAGATGGTGAAGTTGAAAAAGGCCAAAATTAGCTGCACAACCCCCGCCGTGAGTCTGCAGGATCACTCATCAAGTCAAACGCTGTTCAATACTCATTGGCACAGGAAGACCCCGTTTCAAGTGTTATACACTTGCGACCATTGGTGCAACTGGGTGACGTCCATCAGGGATTTACCGCCCTCCCATGTTATGTCACCGCGCCCATGAGGACGGAAAGATAAAGATTGGACCGCGTGTGAGTTTCCTTGACAATCTGTTACTTACACTGGTCTGAGTCAAGACGTGTTTCATTGGGTGCGTATCATCGACCTCTAGCTACCAACCTCTGGCTGCCGATGATGCTTAACCTTACCGTAATAGTGCTCATCAACAAATATCACAAAATAACATGTCCGCAGTTGCATAAAGATCAAGAGCGTTGCTAAATCGAACGTCGCGGGCCACTGTCGTCATCGCGGGTCCACATGCAACACGACTACCTCGTACCCTTGCCCTGTCACCGGACAATTTCGTGCGCTCATCTCGCACCCTTGACTACGGCAGCTCCCACATCTTTCAAGTCATGGGTAAGCAGGTGCAAAAATCAGAGAGCGTATACCTTATAAGCCCTCCGCTTACTTACTGCCGCTATTCCGAACTCGAGCTCCTGGTCACCTTCTCGCTGGTGTGCGAGCTCGCCCGACAATGACCCACTTCTCATCTCTCCCTCTTTGTCGGTGTGAGACATCACATCTTGTCGATGGTTCCGAAGAAACGTACCTTATCCCGGAGTCCCCGAACGCTTCCGAGGCACACATGTAGGCGCCTTCGGAACCGTCTTGCGGTGAGTACCTGAGCTTTGCGGCATGCGTAGCTGTTCTGGTTGACTCTCGGGAGTGCTCGAGAATTGCTTGCCGGTCGTTCTTTGGTTATCGCTCTCCTGTCATGCGTGAAACCTGGCCCGAAACGCATGCCATCTCCAAAGTGATCAACACCCATTGGCTCGCGTGCGCTGCTCGACATACACACTCCATGCCTCTACTCTCACGTCTCACTTTCGAGAACTGCTGGGATAGAAATCGTATAAAGGACTTGCGACCATCCCTCACTGTCTTCAGAGTGCATCTGTAGCTCAATCAGCCAGCTCTCTTTCATCGCGCCATGGCTTTCAAGTCGCTCCTCGCTCTGGTCGCTATTGTCACTGCTGTGAACGGTGAATTATTTGACCCGTCGTCTGTCGGCGAGTATGGCACTTACGCTGCCGACTGCCGACAGCCGCTATAACCAAGCGCGTTGTCTGTCCTGATGGCCACACGACTGCCAACGCGGCGTGCTGCCAGTTGTTTCCTATTATAGAGGACCTTCAGACTAACTTGTTTCACAACGAATGTGGAGAAGACGTACACGAGTCCCTTCGTCTCACTTTCCACGATGCCATTGGGTTCTCTAAATCCCAAGGCCCTGCCGCGTCAGTCTTCCACTCTTTGACCGTGTCAATTTGCTGATGAAACTATAGCGGCGGAGGTGCCGATGGCTCCATCAGTGTATTTGACGATATCGAGACGGCATTCCACGCGAATGGCGGCATCGACGACATCATCGACACCCAGGCTCCGTTCGTGGCTAAACACAACATCTCTGCCGGGGACTTGTAAGCACCTCAGCACATCTGCTGAGATACTGTGTAATGTCTGAGACCACGTGGGTATGCTTAGCATTCAGTTTGCGGCCGCCGTCGGTATCACCAACTGCCCCGGTGCCCCGAGGCTGGAGTTCCTCCTCGGCCGTCCTCCCCCAGTCGCCCCTTCTGTCGATCTGCTTGTTCCGGAGCCCTTCGGTGGGTATTTAATAATTTTTGTGCCCTTCCGTGCTCATTAATGAACGAAATGGCGAGCAGACAACGTGACAAAGATCCTGGCCCGCTTTGCTGACGCTGGCTTCAGCCCAATAGAGGTTGTGTTCTTGCTGGCATCGTATGTCATGCTCCTCCCCAGTGTCATTTTGTGCGCTGACTATACTATTCTCCACAGTCACAGCATTGCTGCGGCGGACCTCGTTGACCCTACTATCCCGGCGACGCCATTTGACTCTACGCCCGGCATCTTTGACTCTCAAGTCTACCTCGAGGTCCTCCTCAATGGTACGGCGTTCCCAGGGTAAGTTCATGCCACCCAGACCACTTGCAGCCTGCAGAAACCTCTATTCTTTGCAGCACTGCCGGAAACCAGGGTGAAGCGTTGTCGCCATTGGCAGGCGAAATGCGCCTCGACTCCGACCGAGGATTGGCGACAGGTGCGACTCTTTGCTTACTCACATTCAATTGCGTTTACTCAGCGTGAATGCGTCAGATCCCCGTACTGCCTGCTTCTGGCAAGCCAACGTAGACGAGCAGCTTCTCGTCCAAGTCGGATTCGCGGCGGCGATGGCCAAACTCGCCGTCCTCGGCCAGAACACCAAGACCCTGACGGACTGCTCGGACGTCATCCCAGTGCCGCCGAAACTCACCACGAAGACGCACTTCCCTGCCGGCTTAAACAAGGAGGACCTGACCTTGGTCGTTAGTAGTCCTACATTCGTTGACGCGCCAGGGTAGACTTATCTAATCGTTTTGTCCTTAGTGCGACATCCTTCCCTTCCCCACTCTCCCGACGGATCCTGGCCCCGTTACTACTGTCGCTACCGTGTAAGTTTCACCTATGATATCAGACTGAGCTATCAACTGATGCGGCTGTCATAGCCCTCAATCGTAAATTTCCCGCCATTTCTACTGGTATGACTGCAGGGGTGCTTCATGGGGCTTTCTCGCGATGGGAATCTTGGCATTGTCTGGGTGGTTCGATTATCCAAGTGCAGAACGACTGTGTTTTGTGTTTAGGTGTGCCGTAGAGACTAGTGTGATTCATTTCATTGCGTTGCACAGTCCTCTCCTGTCCGGCTTCTGATTGAACCATGGCGAGGCGAACGACCCCGTGGTTGACTGCGAGTGCTTGGTTGATGGCCTGCAATCTTGCAGAGCCATAGTAACATACAGTACTAACCAAAGTAAGCTTACCTTGCTCTCATTCCCGGTCCGACGAGGTGTCCTGGCAGCCGGTCCATGTCCCACGTGATGTTGCGAGCTGGGGACGAGTCTAGTAACGAGCAAGTCGAAGCTGCGGAGCTTTACTCGGGTAATTTGTCACCGATCGCCATGCGTCATGCCTCCTCACGGCAAATGCCGCCTCGTCCCTTACTCGTCCTCCAGCAGAAATAGCATTATCCAGACGTTATAATCCCTCCGCACGCATGCTCTGAGCTCCCGCCTCCTTCAACGTTCCCCACGTTTCCATGGACAAGCTCCCCTTTGGGCCCCGCGAGGACAGTAACAGCACAAAGTCGACCCGCCGCCGCTACGTCCAACCGTCCTTCCCTACCCTCTACTTTCGGGATGGCATCCTTTCCATCCCAGGCTACGCGTTCGAAAAGGTGCGTCTACCCAGAATGTGTGCGCGGCACATCTCACTCACGGCTCGCTGGTGGGCAGGCGGTGCCTTGGGAGGACACCGGAAGCCTCACAGAACTCGCAGAGGGCAGCAGTCTCAAGGACGGCTCAAATGTCCTGGCCAAGATCGCGCCGGCGCATACAAACGCATCTGTCGTCCTCGAGCGCGAGGCGCACATGTGCGTGTCCAATCTCCAACTCCGAGCCTGTGCTAATAGTACCGCGTCGCAGACTGGGCCGCATGCAGGCTTCGACGAACACCCTCATCACGACCCCACGCATGATCGACTATTTCTCGATATCCCGCGTCAACGGAGACTGCGTCGTGCTGTTGCTCGTACACCCCGGGCCGAACCTGCTGGGGCGTTATCTACCCGCCTCCAAGGTGAATGCGCTGCTCCTGGCAGAGACACCGAAACTCCGCCCGACGTCCTCGCACGGGGACGTGTTCATGGCCGACATGGACATGTCAGGCTTCCTCGGCGACACGGATAGCACGGACACCATGGATCTCGCGACGTTCCTGGAGTGCGTGGGCTTGCTCTGGTGGGGCGTACTTGCTGATATGTGGCCAGGTTCGCGGTACAAGCAACGCATTGCTTGGAACAGATGCACAAGTACGTCCCGCGGCGTTTATCTCTCTGATCTCGCGTCTGATTGTCTCATCAAAGGCTCGGCTTCGTGCATAGAGAAGGTAAGTTTCGCGCGCTGGCCACTCGCCGCCGCCTCCTGACCTCTCCTGACCCGTCGTGTAGTTAGAGCCAACGCCTATCACATCAACGCGCACTCGGGCGTTGTTCGGCTCGTCCATTTTGGGAACCGCTCTGTGTCACTAGAGCAGTTCGGCGGCCCCTCTTCACTCGTGATACGCGCAGACACGTTCGAGGAGGAGGACAAGTTTAAAGTCAAGGAGGCTCTGTGCTACCTCTCGCCCGAGCAGACCGGCAGCGTGGAGACGATGGGCGACGACCATCGAACTGACTTGTACTCACTGGGCATCCTCTTCTGGGCGCTGCTCGTCGGACGGGGCATGCTTCCGTTTGAAGGCGGCCCGCTTGAGATCCTACACTCCATCGTGCAGAAGCGACCGATGCCTGTGCACGAGGTCCGGAGGGACGTGCCGCAGGTTCTGGCGCAAATCATTGAGAAGGTAGGTGTCGTTCGAGTTGTAAGGAGGGCCCGTCTGACGGAGAGTGGCAGCTTCTCTCGAAGAGCCCCGATGCACGGTATCAGAGTGCATATGGCCTGAAAGCGGATATCCTGGAGTGTCAGAAGCGGCTAGCGACAGCAGTGTCCTCAATGTCGGACAGGTCACTAGAGGTTTGTCTTCTCTGTTGCGTCGCTTGAAGTCAATTGACGCCTTGTCGAAGCTTATACCCTCGTTTGAGATCGCCAAGCAAGATCGGTACATGGTCAGTGTACCACCGCCCACCTTGAGCATTACCCTTGACTGACTAGGAGTGGTGCGCCTTTCCAGGAATTCACAATCCCTGGCAATCTAGTGCGTGTGATGATTTAGTGCTTTTGCGTTCTGCCGTTGACATGTGTCCGCAGTTTGGAAGAGACAAAGAATTGGAAATAGTGCGGAACGTCATACGCCACGCGTCGACAAGCTATTCTCGGTACAGCGCCTTCCACGATAACAGCACATTCGTCGCAACGGCGAGCGGCGCGTCGGACTCGCGCGACGAGCGCAGTTCCTCGGCATCTTCGCGAAGCACGCCCTCTATGAAACAAGATGACCCTCCGGCAAATGCGAATCCTGGCCCGCTGTCACAAAAGCGGCACCTACAGACGTCGAGCTCTGTGGTGACATCGCCGATGACGACCATGAGTGATGGGATACGTCGCATTGCTCTTGGACCGTCAAGAAGAGGCCCGCATGCCCACGGCGTTATTTTGGTGGGGCCGGCTGGGTGAGTTTGTTCGAATATGTGCTCCCTATTCTCTTCTCATATGCGATCTAGCGCTGGGAAAAGCTCTCTTGTACTGGCACATCAGGCGAAGTGGCGAGGTACACATCTGATGATGCATTAGCTGTTGACAGTACTGATGGCCATCTTCCAGCATATGGACTATGGGGACACGCAAAATTCCAGAACACAGCTGGCGCGCCGTTTGCTTCATTGGTACGTGTGGCCGCATCCGCCTCAGGTGACGCATCTAATAGTATGACTATCAGCTCTCGTGTCTGTCTTCCGTCCTCCGCCAGCTCATGGTCTTCCACACCGACTTGCATCGCTTCATAGCGACGCTGAAAAGCCGCCTTGGACCGCAGATGCGCATCATCCCGCTGCTGTACGAAGGCGTGCCGGAGCTGCAGGACATCCTCGGGCTGTTCAACATCTCACTCGACACACCACAGGAGCCACTTGCTACTCGAGAGCTGCGCGCGCGCTTCCAGTCGCTCGTGGAGAACGTGTTTTCGGTGCTCGCGGAGACGCGCCTGTTTGCCTTATTCTTGGATGATCTGCATGATGCCGATGAGTCGTTGCGTGTCGTTTGTTCTGTTGGTTAGCAGGAGTTGTGTTGACGGCGGGGTATTTTCGGATAGATCCTTAGATCTGGTTAGCAAATTGGCAAGTTCAAGAAGTCGTATCCTCATATTGGCAACTCTGCGAGAGGACAAGCCGTATGTCTATAATCCAAGTAATGCTTGGCCGGATGTTGACGCCTTCTAGGGACATCGTCGAACGCGTTCGAAACATGTTCTCGGGTCGCTCTCGCGCGACATGGATACAGCTTGATCCCCTCTCATACTCCTCCATCGCATCCCTGACAGCGCGAACTTTAAGACAGAGCAAAGAGGACGTGGCCCCGCTTGCACGGCTTATTCACGCTATCTCCTCCGGCAATGCCTTCTCCGCGCGGAATTTACTCGCTACGTTGCAACGGCAACATCTGGTATGTTTGAGACATCGTCTGCGCGTTACATCTGAAATTTAAACTGGTTGACAGATTCTTTTCGACTGGGAACGAAACTGGTGGCAGTATGATTTGCCTGCGATAGAGTCCATGCTGTTGTCGCAGCGCATCGTGGCAGATCCGAATGACTTGTCGTACTTGATGGGTCATCTGCGCGAGCTTCCGGATGACGCACGCAAATACCTTGTATGGGCATCTTGCTTTGGTTCGACGTACGCTGCCCACTTATCTTCACCGTGCTCAGTAAGTGCTGACGCATTTTCCAACTTCCTTGCAGCTTCAAAGTCACAGACGTAGCACTCGTGATGGACCGCGATGACTCGTCCGGGAGCAGCGGCAGCGACTTCGATGACGATGACGACTGGAGTTTCAGCAAGCCGTCCTCTGCCGTCCGCGAACGGCCGCTCAGCACCAGCCGGGGCTCGATGCGCGGCTTGCAGATTGCGATCGCAGAGGGGTGGCTGGTGCAGCGCGCGCGCGACATGTGCAGCTTCGCGCACGATCGGTACAGACAGGCCGCGGAGGAGGAGGCTGCACGCCTGCCTGAAAACGCCATCGCGAAAATGCACTTTCGGGTGAGTGATGTAGCCGTCGACCAAACATGTGTACTGAGAAATGGCAGCTAATCATCATGATGCTGCACGAGCATAATCCAGATATATACCAGATTGCTGAGCGTGCGCAGAGGTAGGAGTGTGTTGCATTGAGGAGAAACGTGCCCCTCACTGCGATTGCGATTAGGTGTCTGCCATTGCTGAGGGCACATGCAAAGCGCGAGGATCTGATCGCGCTGCTCATCGACGCGGGTGACTCGGCGTGGGCGCGCGGTGCTCATGAGGTGCTCCACCATCCACACATTCGCAGCACTGAAATTGACTGGCCTCTATTGCGATCAAGCTGGCTTACCAGTCCTTAATCAATGCGCATTCCCTTCTGGGAGCAGAGGCCTGGAAGTCACACCAACATCGAACGTTCTCGCTCCTCACCAAGCTTGCTGAGTAAGCGCCGTTTCTCCTTCCCCCTGTATACATGTTTTGATGCTGTTGCCCCCTTTCAGGCTCTCAACGTGGAGAGGCGACTATGCAGAGTCTGACCGCTTCATCCAGCAATGCTTTGACTGGGTTGAGCGGCCAGAGGATCGAGCGCTCCTTCTGCGACTACGCTCGCGGAACCATTGGATGCGGAATAGCTTCTCCTCGGCGCTGGACGATACACTGCAGGCGTTGCATATCCTTGGGGTCGACATTGACAAGGCACCCAGCAAGCAGCAGGCAGATATCATGTTCGAGCAGGTGAAGAATGAGATTCTCGCTGTGGGCTTTGATGCGATACTTGCGATACCGCGGACGTCCGATCCGCGGACGGACCTGGCGGTCGCTTTGCTCGGTGACGCGGGTGAGTCGGCTTGAGTTCCCAGCTTGGACTTGGAATGAAGACGGTTGAACAGGTACGAATGCGTACTGGAGTACTGGCGAGGGCTTCACCGACGTCATCGGTTTGACGGTGCGTTAATCCTTCGTGGTCGTTGTAATACACTAACTCATGTGACTTCTAGACAATCCAGCTGGCACTCCGGTGTGTATTCACTTTTTGACGTCCAACGAGTGCGAGTGCACGCTGACAGTCCTTCGTGTCAGGTCCGGTATATCGCCGGGAACAGCCCTCGGGTTTTTCTGGGCACTAGGAGGTACGCGATGCAACCATCTGACAAGGAAGCCGTGATTGAACCGACAGTAGCTGCCGCCGAACGGAGGGAGCTGTATCGCTTCTCCGCTGACCTGGGCAAGCTGGCTCTCCGCATAGCCGACCGATATGGTACAAATTCAGACAAGTGGTATGCGGTTTCTTGCTTCAGCTGGGTGAGAGGTTGACATGGTCGGAAGTCGTTCTCTGGTGCTTTTCAGTTCAATGGTGTCCGGTTATGACAACGTACATGTCCGCGCGAACTTAATACGACTTGAGGACGCTGCGAAGTATGCAAACAGCGCAGGAGACCGGTAAGTTTTCGACGTGGGAAACTTTCTATGATGACGTCATTTTTCATTTGTAGAGTGTATGCGAGCTTTGCCAGCTTCTACACGATCCAGACGCGTCTGTTCGTGTGCGATCACTGTAAGTGCCCTTTGTGAGCACCCCGCTCTATGCTAATTTTCTTTGAAGTAGATGAATTGACCTCTGCTGCGGAAGAAGTATGTGCACACTGCACACATATTGCATGCTTATATTAACCATGAATGAAGAGCTATAATGACATCAAACTCTGGCCGCAAGGCGATTCCCCCATCTTCGCGCTAGGTAGGCAAGGAAAATACTAGCGAAACCTAGTTAACCTGAGTATCTACCAGGTTTGCTCAACTGTATCCGTGCCCTAGCTGGGTTTACGGCGCATACCTCGGCCCAGACGATATATGACTACGCGCAAAATACCGAACAGGAATATCTCCAAGAGGTCGCCGCGGATACCGCTAATTATGTCCTTGCGATGACATGGTATAGCAATCTCTTATATGGGCCGCTTCTTTAGTGACTGACATACGATTTCCATAGGTACGATGCCTACAAGGTATTTGTCTTGCTTCCATGGCGCCATTGGCCTGTTCTTTGACAACTCGAACAAGGTGGTTGCCTTGTTTTGTTTGGGATATGCTCGAGAAGCTGCTGAGCTCGGCTTTATAATCTACGAGAGTCGCGACCGGCATCCAAAGTATGCTGTCTTGTTTTATATGATACTTTCTCGCTGACATAGGTACGGCGTAAAGTCACCGGCATACACGCTACTCGCTGTTCTTTCACAGTCTGGCCATAATCTACTGTTTGCGGGAAGGGTACATAGGTATAGACGCTCACGAGCGCTATATTCGGCAAGTCAACGACAATCAGTCGTATATCCGCAAGTTCGTGCCCCTGCTCTACTGAAATTATACGTCTCTAACATCTGTGGCAGATGGCTCTCGCCGAGTCCCATTAACACGATGATGTGGATTGCTCTCGTGGTAAGCTTTCGAGCCCTTTTGCAATTGTTTCGATGATGAATGCCGCTACAGGATGCAGAGCTGTCGTCGTTAACCGAGAGCACCGAGGCCTTTAAGTTGTATGATGTGGCTGTTCAGTGCGTATCCCTATCATTGCTTTCAAGTTCCTCACCAACAATAATCCCTGATAAGACTGGCTGTTAACAACGATTGGCCGATGGAAGAAGGTTGGGCAACATATCTGGTAAGCTAGTTGTCTATCGCCTTGGTGCTGAGCTCACATGGATGTCAGCAAGGGGCACATTTCGTTCGCTGCGGCGTTGAGGGCTTGGGCGCAGAGCTACAACGGCGTGGTATCGCTCGACATAGCCAATGGGGTGCTCGTGGTATCGTGTATGCGATCTGTGTGACGCTCCTCGTTGTCATGTTTGACACTTTGTCAACAGATCTTTCTTGACATCGTTGATGGGCGTTCGGCCGCAAGACTCGGTCAAGAAGAATGGATTTACGAACGATGTAGGGGTCCAGACAGAGAGTGTCGCAGTTGGTGGAACTGGGCCTAGCGCCGTGTATGAAGAGATGAAAGATGTCAACGACGAGGACGAGGTTACGACCTTGCCAGCCTCCGATCTTGCGTCTGTTCTCAAGTGGAGTAAAGAAATTGCCACTGATATACACCTATCTTCTGGTGAGTACACATTTCTTGGATGTTGCATAGTCATTGACTGTCACTCTGCAGCCTTGCAACGCCTTACGGAGATCGCTACTGGTACGTCTTAATTCTAGTGATATCGTTAGCAAGTCTGATTTTTGCGCGCAGAAACCTCCGGCGCACAGAATGTATGTGTGGTGGTCACTGGCTCTGGCGGAGAATACTCTATAGCGACAAGTATGGTTCCTCCGGGGCCTTGCAAAGTTTACGAGTACGAATTTTCATCACCCTGTTCTGTAACGCCAATCGATAGCTGTATACGCCTTTCAGGAATCCGCGTTCAATACGGGAGATTTCAGATCCCTTGCAGAAAGCTATCATCCAACACTGTACGTACTCGCCCTGTCCTGCATACCCCATGTTCACGTCTGTGTGTGGCTAGCTCTGAACAGCAAGGATCGGGTGTCCTACGATGACGTGACATCGGACTCACGGTTTGCTTCAGAAGCACAGCAAAGCCCACATCGTTCCGTGGTGTGTTTGCCTATCTTCAGTAATCGCGGTCAAACGTTTGGTGCCCTTTATCTGGCGTCGAAATATGCGTTCTCATCGAACACGGTTACGCTGCTCACCCTTCTCTGTCAACAAGCGAACATCAGCGTCGCCAATGCTCTCCTCTTCCGATCGGTGCAAGCCGGCACGCGAGAAAACCTCAAGATGATCTCGGCTCAAAAAGAGGCCCTCGAGGCGGCGAGGCGAAGTCGCGAAGACGCTTTGAAGGCAACAAAGGTACGCTGGCGTTGTTGAATCCCCTGCCGCTCTATTATCTGACCCGGGCGTTACCAGATCAAGAGCAATTTCCTTGCGTCGATGTCTCATGAGCTGCGGACGCCATTCAGGTCAGCTGCCTTGTGGTCACAGCAATGCTTGTACTCAGCCTGCTTTTGAAGTTCATTCTATGGTCTGCTGGATATCCTAAGTGGCACAGAACTCAACACAGGACAGCGAGATCTTGGTGTGTCCAGAAGGCAATCGTGTTTACGATTTGCTAACTCTGTACCGTGTAGTGCAAACGGCCAAACAATCATGCGAACTGCTGTTGAAGGTACCTCCTACCTCCCTTCGCAACTAGCTACTATACAGGCGGCTAATGTATATCGTCACAGATCATCGACTCGATTCTCGATTACAGCAAGCTTGAAGCTTCCGGTATGTCGTTCAAGTAAGTACGGAAGCCTGGACTAACTTCATCAACAGCGCTTAAACTCGAGTTCACGAGTTTCGCTGTGGAAGACATCATCGCGGTTCGTGTGCTATTTAACACTGTTTGTTTCATTGATCTGATGGCCCCCCCAGGATTGTATGGAGCTGCTCCTGCCAATGGCCGCTACCAAGCTCGACCTGTCATTCAATATTGAGCGCAACGTTCCGCGATGCAAGTCATTCAAACATACCGGTGTCCTTAAGACTCATCTTTGTTACAGGGGTGTTGGCCGACTACGCACGCATCCGCCAAGGTGACTGCTCATCATGCCAGCATTCCAGTCTGCCGCTGACGATTTTCAGTCCTCATGAATCTCATCGGAAATGCCGTGAAATTTACGTCCAGCGGATCCGTGAAGGTTCTATGCTCCGTGGACACTGATACCCTACCAATCAGCGAAGGGGAAGTGAACCTGAAGTTCCTCATTCAGTATGTGGTGGTCGATTAGTCATGTTATGTGCGGGGGTTTTGACAGAGATGCAGGGACACTGGAATTGGTTTGTCTTCAAGTGACGTGGACCTGCTGTTTGTGCCATTTCAGCAAGCAGACAACTCTTCCACGCGTCGCTTTGGGGGAACGGGGCTTGGCCTTTCGATCTGTCGACAACTGGTGAAGCTCATGGGCGGCGTTATCGGTGTTATCTCCGAGTTGGGCCACGGCTCCGAATTTTGGTTCGTCATTCCGGCGAAGATATTCTCCTCGGCAGATTCAGAGAAGGTAAGTTATTCCCAAAGACAATGGACGACTTGCTCATGTCAGGCAGTCTTCGTCGGACATTCGGAACCTGCGTGCTCAGCTCATGCGGCCCCATCCACCCCGCATCCTAATCAGCACACCATCCGACGCCACATCCTCTATGCTTTCATCGATGCTAGACGGTTTCATCGTGAACACCATCCCCCCAAGTCAAGATTTGGAAGGCTTTATTCGCAACAACCATAATTGGGACGCTCCGGTCGAGTGCCTTATCCTTGACAGCCAGTCAGAGGCTCAGGCTGAGGATCTGGCCCGTCTGATAGGGTCCACGCAGCTTACGATGCTTAGAGACACCAAAGTGATTCATCTTTACACGCCAGTGTCTGACGGCATCACGGGCCATTCTATGTTACGAAGCGATATCCCGGGCGTCATTCGGATAACAAAGCCTCCTCGCGAAGGTCGCCTGCTACAAGCGTTAGCCACCGTGACCAACCTACCTCTAGAATCATATGCTCGGTTTGTCCCGGGTACAACTGCGGCCCCGGAGGAGCCCACGTCATCACGAACGCTCTTCGGGAATGTGCTGATCGCCGAAGGTTTGTACTATAAGTATAGATGTACCGAGCGACGCTCATATCTTTGGCACAGACAATCCTGTCGCGCAGAAACTGCTCATGAAGCAGCTGCAGCGGTATGACCTCAACGTTGTGGCTACCTCTAATGGGGAAGAGGCGGTAGCTGGTAAAGCTCATCATCTGCTCGATTCACGCATATACCTAATATGATTTGTAGAATGGGCAGCTCACCACCCAGGATACTTCAGCTTGGCTATGTTCGATCATCGTAAGAACCACTTTCTGCTGTCATAGGAGCGAACGCTTATCACTTAAGTCAGATATGCCTATCTGTGACGGTGTCGAGGCGGCGAAACGACTGCGACTGCTTGAAAGTCGTCAGAAAATAGAGGAGCTTCTGCCGAGTATGTTATTACACCTCAACTTTTACGGGCGTTCTCACGCAATGTCTTTAGTCGTGGCATTGAGTGCTGACTGTCAAGAGTCTACGAAGATGCTATGCCTCAGTGCCGGCATGAACGCCTTCCTCAGTAAACCTCTCCGGAAAGGTGCGTCGTCTATCCTCCTCCGCCACGCTAGCCTCGTATTCATCGCGATCACAATTCAGGTGATCTGATCAACCTGTTGACAACGTTTGGCACGGGACCAAGCCCCCATGGATGACACTAATCTACGCCTCATCTCTTCGAATAATGACTCTCATTCCTCATCTCGATATAAGGCTGGTTGTATACTGCTTGGTTTCTATTGTCTTTCACTTCTCGGATCTCCTGGTATCGCTTTCTCCACGGTTTCTGTCGGTCGCAAGGTTATCTTCTATATGATATATCATAGTGTATCAAGTACTATTGTATTGAATCTATACCCCCCGCAGTAGACAGGACGCATTACATTATGGCACTAATCTTGACGATACACGAGTTTGTTTTGGAATCGGACATGACTGCAAATATTGGGAACTTCATCCGCCGGGAAACCCTCCGGCGCCGCCTGAGAGTGGGAGTGGTCTGATGTTCACTCGATTGTGACTCGAAGCCCAGCGCTCCAGGATCCTGCCACTAAGCGGCATGCGCAAATAGTAGCAAAGGTAGGTTCGGAACAAGCCGCCTTCTTCGTACTCAGATTCCGGCTCCGCCAACCTTCGAGGGTCAGCGGGACGCGGCCCGGAGCAAGGCCGGCCGGTTTGTATAGCAAAGGTACACTACCAAGAGCACATATTCATTGCGCCTGGAACCGGGGAGAGAACGTTTCAAGGCCACCTAGCAGGGCTGCAGCGAACATCAGTATTGCAACATATTATGCGCCAGGGGGCAATGGCAACATATACAGCTGCACGCAAATGCGCAGACCCGTAGATGATCAGGAGGTATATAGATTGGCAGCATGTTAGATACTCAGATACTTTTAGTCACTCGCAACGTCGTCGCTCGCATCCTCGGCCTCATCGTCGATGAAGCCATTCAACCGCGGCAGGCCCTCATCGCCTTCATCATCCTCCTCACTATCATCCTCCTCACCCTCTTCGTCCTCCTCTTCGTCCTCCTCTTCGTCCTCCTCGTCCTCCTCGTCCTCATACTCCTCGTCGCTTTCCTCACTCCCACTCTGCCCACCCAGCTCAACATCCTCGACGCTTTCCGCATCGCTCCCGTGCTCCACCTCCACCTCCATGGCATCCTCGTCCTGCCCTTCATCCTCGCTCTCACCCTCGACGTACCGCGTCGGCTCGCGCGCGCTCTTTTTGCGGCCCTTGCCTTTCTTCTGGGCGCGGGCGGGCTGGGCCAGCGGCGCCGGCGCGGCGGTTCCGCGCAGCTCGATCTGCTGCAAGACCATGTCAAGGCGCCCTGAGAGCGCAAGGAGCGACTCTTGCAGCGCGAGGCGCGCTATGAGCGTCGCGTGCAGGCTTGCCAGGCGTGCGACGAGGTCGGGCATCTGTATCAAACAACGCACGTGAGCATCTCTACGCACGAAGATGGACGAGGGGGCGGCGCACGGTCATGAGGTGCGCGCTGTGCACAACGAGCACCGTCTTGACCCACCGCAACAACCCTGCCGCGCGCTGGCTGCCCGCTGCGCCGCCACGCCCGCCGCGCCGCCCGCGCGAGAGGCGCTCGACGCACGCGTGCAGCAGCGGCACCGCGAGCTGCGGCGGGAGGCGGCGCACGGTGTGCATTATCAGCGCCGCGTCCGTGTGCGCGAGGCACGTCTCGAGCAGCCCCGTGTCCGCCGAGTGCAGCGCCTGGATGAGCGTGCGTGTGAGCGTAATCGCGGACGGCGCGGCCGCGTTAGGTTCCGGCGCACGGCCGCCGTCCGATTCCGCGTCCGCGTCCGAGTCCGAGGGGCGCGGGGCAGAGGGGTTGAGCGCGGTGAGGCGCTGTCCGAGACTGAGCTCTGCGAGATCAACGTCCAGGTCACCTGTGGCGTCGCGCATGTCGAGGTCGTCGGTGGCGGCGTCCTGCCCAAGCTCGCCGCCTGAACGCACAGCGAGGCTCGCGGGCTCGACATAGCGCTGGTTTGGAGCGCCCTGGGAGGCAAGTAGCTGGTGAGAAGAGTGTATGCGGCGAAAGGGCATGCTACGTACCGATACGGACTCGTCGTCGTTCGCAAGGCCCGCCCCGGCGTCCTTGTGCACAACATCGATGTCGGGAATGTACTCGCCCGACGTGTCAAGGAAGTCCTGCAAAAGTACGTATAGTGCGCGTCACGAGGGAAGCGAAGAAACGACCTACGACGACGTCGAACACGGGCTTCACGCCGCCCGCGAGGCGCGCAACGCGTATTCGCCCCTGCTCATCTCGCACAAACGACGCCGCGACGATCTTTACAGGAGCAGTACTCTGCTTGACTGAGATGTTGATCGTTGTGCGCGCACTCAATGTGGGTACTTTCTGCTTGGACTTTTTGGTGGGCTGAGCGGTGGCGAGGTCGGCGGAGGGCGTAAAGATTGCGAGACGGCCAGACGCAGAGAGAACGAGAAGAACGGGGTTGCTGGGAGAATGGGAGAAGGTTATATGCCGTGCATCGGAGTCGAGCGGCACGGATGCTACGAGCTTGCCCTCCGCGGATGATGACTGTGGGACGTCCCAGAGGTAGACATGACGGTCCGCTTCTGCTAGAGAGGCGAATCGGGTCGGGAGAACAGCCTCAGAGCTCGCAGGTTGCCACTGTAATGAGAGGATGCTGGACGCGTGGCCGGTGAACGTGGACTGCACCTTCGGCTTCGGTGTCTCGGCAATCGCTGAGGCGGAATGGGATGCAAGCATGCGAATGTTATGATGTGCGAGGAGAAAGCTGACCTCCTCCTCGTCCGACGAGGGTACACGCGGGCGGACGCTCAGCGACGTGCCAGGTACGCGGTCGTCCGTCTTCGTACTGGAGACGTGCTCGCCCGTCTGTGCATCCCAGACGCGTAGGTACCCGTCCGCGCCGGAGGTCCAGAATTTCGCAGCGCTCGGAGATGTCGCGGAGGGCGCGACGTCGAGGGCGAGGACAGATGCCGTGCTGGACGGGTGAGAAAGTGTGCGTACGACGCGGCCGTGGGACGGTGAATATACCAGCAGCGAGCCGTTTGACAAGCCCAGCACGACCACCTCTGCCGACTCTGCCTCTGCCTCCGCCTCCGCCTTTAATGTCCCCTCCGACGGCCGCTTTCTCCGTTTTCGCTTCGGCGCCGGGCCGTCTTTTTCTGTGGTAGAGGCATCCGACAGCTGTGCCAGATGCGTCCATGAGAGAGCGGTTACGCGCGCGGCATCGACGATGTATTGCGCGAGGCTCTGGCCGGTGGTGGTATCGTAGACGCGTAGGCGGTGCTTGTCGACTGCGAGGGAGAGGAAAGCGAAGAGGTCGCCCTTGGGGGAGAAGGCGGAGAGGGAGGTGACGGCGGAGGAGTCTTCGACGACGGGTTGGGAAAGCGCAGAAGTCGAGGCGGGGCGGCTGCGTTTTGCTTTTTTCGACGCGTTGGAGGCCATGTCGAGTCGTGGTGGCCGTACGTGCAAGCAAAAAATACAGCACCCAGACCGCGGGGCGCCCGGCCCGGGAGCATGCACTTGAGGAGAGCGACTCGCGTGTATAAAAAATTCCGTTTGGATCTCATTTTCTGCCCTATTGATATTTCGCATCCTGCAAGTGCATCCTGCTTAACTACTGTGCAGGGCTGTGCAACGCTGGGAGAAAAATGCGATGGTGAAAGGAGATAAAGCGAGTTGCCATTTTGGGCGTGCAAGTCAAATCCCGACCCTCCCGATGCTCTGAACCACTCTTTCTCTCTGCCTCCATCTCTCCGTCTCTCTTTTTCTGCCGGATATTTTCTCCTCCACGATCGACGCTATCTGCCACCTCTTACTGGGCCCCTCCTTGTATCCTACATCCCACTAAACCCGCGGAAATTGTACACTATTGTAAACCCTCGAGAACACCCTAATGAACTACATCCAGGTATGCGCATATCAATTTTCACGCCGCCGCATACGCTCACTCGATATTGTTGTAGCTAGAGAAGTTAGGCATGAGCATTTGCCGCTCTGTCCAGTCTTGGGTGCTGACCCGACCACGCTCATAGGTGAAGGAACCTACGCCACAGTATACAAGGTACGCCCGCCCACCGCTTCCCATTGATTGTCTTCTGACTTGTGAGAGTTCTTAAGGGTCGATCAAGAACGACAAATGAAATTGTCGCACTCAAGGAAATCCACCTCGATGCAGAGGAAGGCACCCCATCCACCGCCATCCGGGAGATCTCTCTCATGAAGGAGCTGAAGCACGTCAACATCGTCCGCCTACACGACGTCATCCACACCGAAACTAAGCTCGTCCTCATCTTCGAATACTGCGAACGCGATCTCAAGAAGTACATGGACGCCCACGGCGACCGCGGTGCACTCGACCCTCTGACTGTTCGCAGCTTCATGTTCCAGCTCCTCATGGGCACTGCATTCTGCCACGAGAACCGTGTACTTCATCGCGACTTGAAGCCGCAAAACTTGCTCATCAATCGCAAGGGAGAGTTGAAGCTGGGAGACTTTGGTCTGGCGCGGGCATTCGGTGTACCTGTGAACACCTTCTCGAACGAGGTACGCCCCGGGCCATATCGGCGTCGTGCGCAGTAATTGACCTAAAGTTAGGTCGTTACGTTGTGGTACCGCGCCCCCGACGTTCTTCTCGGGTCAAGGACGTACAGCACGTCCATCGATGTGTGGTCATGCGGGTGCATCTTCGCCGAGATGATCTCTGGCGTGCCGCTGTTCAGAGGCCGCGACAACAACGACCAGCTCCTGCACATCATGCGAATCATTGGCACTCCCGATGAGCGAACAATCCGGAAGATGGCCCAAGAGTCGGCGAGTCGCGGCGGCACAATTGATACCCGGCAAACATACTGACGCCTAGCAATAGCCTGAAATCCAAGTCAAGCAATGGCCCCGCTATCCTAAAATTCCGTTTCAGCAGATCCTCCCGAAGGCATCACCACAGGGTGAGTTCGCGACACCTGTCTCCACCTCCAGCTGACCAATGTTCCGCAAGCCATCGACCTCCTCGAGCGCCTTCTCCAGTTCGATCCCGCGAAGCGCCTCACTGCCGCCGAGGCGCTGCAGCACCCGTACTTTGCGTCCGCCGGTATGTCCGCACCGTCTGCGGCTGCGGGCCAGCCGTACGCAATGGCCCCGCCCGCGGCCATGCCGCCGCCGTCGAACTACCCGTACCAGCACCCGCAGCAGGTGTACCCGCAACAGGCCCCGCCGAACCCGCAGATGGCGGCGATGCAACAGGCGCAGGCGATGGCGCAACAGGCGCCGAACGGCTACGCCCAGTATCCGGCGGGCTATACACGATAAAGAGTCCACGATGAGAAGCGCAATGTCCTGTAACATCTCTTTTCTGTCCATTTCTGTTTTTCCCGTCTTCTTTATGGTATCCACATCTCTAGCAAGTGGCGTTTTGGGGTCATACGAACGCACTTATATGCGCGCCAAACTTAACACATAGTGTGTGGCCTCCTCTCAATGTCTAGCTGTCTGATATGTCTGCAGAACTATGTAGTAGCACGACCATATCGGTTTCCCGGCGTCTGCGCAGCCACAATGCGCACCGTAGTCTGATGCTGTCCATGACCGCCGATGTCAGAGACTCAGAGCGCTGCCGCCAGCCGCCGGATTCCGAGGAGAACACTTGTGAGAACATATCTTCTCTGCGGCGGCCGACGGGTTTGACCTATTTTGAACCAACAGGCAACATTGGTCCAGAAAAATTGACAGGGATTGTAACTCAACCGAAGCTTCGTCCACGCGGCTTTGGTTGGCCGCTGTCCGGGCTTTCTTGTAGGCCCGCGAACAAACTTTTGAGTGACATATGTCATGCAGCCGCTGTACCTGCTTGATGCCTGAGCGCGCTCCGTAGCATGTGCACAGCAACCGTCTGCTGTTACAAGGCCCTGCCCAGTGCTGGGCCTCGAAGCCTCGGGTCCTGGCAATGGTCATTGATTCATTGCGTATCCGCTGTCACGGGCATGTTAAACCGCACAATGGAATGCCGAGCGCAATGGTATAAAACATGGAGCTCACGCCGGGTCAACACACACCAGCACCCTTGGGCAACGAGCCAACCTCCTCTCTCTCCTTCCTTCTCTTTTTTATTATCTGAGTTCGCGACTGACAAATGTTGAACCTCCATACGAGAGCTTTCGTCGTTGGTGCTCTCTCCGGCATCTTTCTGCAGGCCTCCTGCAAGGCGATCACGACGGAGATCTCACAGTATATCCAGAGCGTAATAAGCGACCAACAAGTGCCTGGTGCTGCGGTAGCTGTCGTCCGCAACGACGGCTCTCTCGAAACTGGGGCCTGGGGGATCAAGTCCGAGGACGGCGATGCCACTACCACCGACGTATGTATCCAAACCCTCCCTGAAGTACTTCAAGTTCCTAATGACGCGTGCGCTGCAGACTATCTTTGCCCTCGGCTCGCTGTCAAAAGCCTTCAGCGCTGCAGCAATTGGCATCCTGATCGACGATTATGCGCACGCGCGCAACACGACTCCTCTTCCGCCGGGTGTGTCAACGCTCGACTGGACGACGAAGATCACAGACCTTCTCCCGGCAGAGTGGGTACTTTCGGACCCGTGGGCGAGCGCGAAGGCCAATCTGCAGGACATCCTCGGCCACGTATCTGGCCTGCCGAGGTGAGTCGAATTGTAGGTCATGGAGTCACAATTGACGTGCTGCGGGTGGTCCAGGCATGATTATGCGTATGGGAACGGGGGTTACACGGACACGCCCGCAGGCGTAGTCAGGAATTTGCGCAATCTGCGGCCAGCATTTGAGCTGCGCGAGCAGGCGGCGTACAACAATCAGGTCGGTTTGAATATGCAGTTCTGCGGCCGGGCCCTGCTGAGCGACTGACGGTCACAGATGTACATCATGGCCGCGTACATCATCTCAAAGTACACTGGATCCTTCGAGAAGTACGTCGAGGAGCGCATCTTTACGCCTCTCAACATGAGCTCCACGACGTACTCCGTCAACACCACACTTGACTCGGGACGAGCGGCGCAGTCATTTGCGTCGTTCGGGCGGCGCATACCGTTCTGGGCGTCACAAGCCGAGAATGACCTGCTCGCCGGCGCGGGCGGCATCATGTCCACCGTCGAGGACCTGGTAAGACTCTTGCCTCTGCAAGCGCTACTGCATGGGCTGATATTGAGCGTAGGGCCGGTGGGTTGCGACGTGGCTGAACGGCGGCATGGACCCGCGCACGAACACGACTATCGTCCCCACGTCGGCGTACACAGCAATCACAACGGCGCACAATATATGGATTGGCACCGCACAGTCCGGCGTCTCGATTGTGGGCTACGGGCTGGGCTTTCTGCGCGCATCGCACAATGGACGCGATGTAAGTACGCTAGCCTGCGCCTCCAAGCCGCCGTTATTTCAAATTCACTTACATGAGCGACTTACAGATGATCCAGCATGACGGCGCGGTGCCCGGGTTCACGACGTACCTCGTTGGCGCCCTGGAGGACGGCTTTGGGACGGTCGTACTGCTGAACGCTGATGGCAAGGAGGACGCGGCGACCGACATCACGTTCGCACTTGTCGATAGCCTCACAGGGACGAGCAACTCGACCAGCAGCGCCATCGCCCGTCGGACTAATCGTCCATCCCTGTCGGCCCGCCTCGGGAAGAGCACTCTGTTCACCCGTGCATCGCCTGCATCGAATTTGACCTCGCCGACAGTCGACCTTACGGGTGAGTACAGCAGCCCAGGATACCCGATGGTCAACCTGTGCAGCATCCACTCGGCATCGGCATACTGCCGCGGCGTGCTCGCGCCGTTTGCAATCATCGATGCCGTCGCGCCGCCGCCGCCGCCCTACAACGACAACACAACCACACTTTACACGGCGTTCCCGAGCGTGTGGTCGACGCACGCGCGCGTCATACAGGACATGGGCCTGCAGTACGGGCTCGACGCGACGACGCTCTATCCGGCGGGTTACGGGCGCAACGCGACGCCGTTCGATAACGGGGGCCTCATTGCACTGGTTGAGTTTGTTGTGGACACGCAGGGGAGGGTGGCGGGATTCGGGCTGAGCGGGATGGTGCCGGAGGGACTGACGGATATGGAGCGGGTGGGCGGGTCAGTGGAGCAGACGGCGCAGGTGTGGTACACAAAGGTGCAGTCTTAGATCCCACTGGTACATCTCTTAGGATGATCGATGAGCTTGCACATTGCGCTTGATATGTCGAACGGCCTTTCAGGCAGAAAAAAAAATGCCAGTGCGAAGGCTTCACAACGAACATCTGGGAGGTTCCCCTGCTGTTGACCTCCACCAAGCATGAGAGACTGATATAAAAGATGCTCTGTTCGATATCCTTGGTACTTTGCCAAGCTGTGGTCACTGGTCACCGTGAGTCAAACATTGCCACCAGAAAAGCAATAAGCGCTTGCCGGAAGTTGACAGCTTTGAATAGCAGTTGTGCAACCTAACAAATTGTGATAATAGGTACAAACCTTTAGTCAAAGAATGTCTTTTGAAAAAGAAAGAGTTATCTCAAGAATGAGCTCTGCTGGAAGCAACTAGAAATTGGGCATTGTCAAGCTATGGCAACGGAGACTATGAGACATGTAACCATCAGGCAGCAAGACCCGCGCGCCTCCCCTGCTGCAGCATCTCCGACTAACCTAACATCGTCGGCGAATTCCGCCCCTACGATAGACCGTGGTCCTGGCTCGGAGAGGAGCAAGAGCGCCGCTTCGTGCTGGCGAACAACGACCGCAAGGTTCTGTTGGCGTAGATCGTGTCTGACAGGTGGGGAAGCTTTCACCGAGACGTCGGACGGACAGGCTGCATCATGCCAGTGCATGGAAGTAAATCTGAGTGTCTCGGTGTAATTAGTGAAGACGATGCAGCACTCACTGGCTCATGTCGTACCACGCTGTCGCAGTTTGACACGCTGGGGATTCAGAACTCAGAACGCTTTACTTTCACCGAACGGACGGCATAGATTTGGCCAAGGCTCAGCCTGAGATCACTGGACGTTGATCAGAGGCACATCACATCAAATAATGCTCCACGCTGAGCAGTAACTGCAGGCATTATCATTGATCATTACACAAATGTTTTGGCGAATAGCAAGAAGCACATGAGTAGAATACGTGTGACAATCGCAGGCACATTACGAGGTCACTACGAATGCCATGAGCTTCAGGACCAACATATGAACACACGATGGACTCACTGTAGCTGGCGGGGTCAATGTGGTCCGGTAGCTCCGGCACCGCGACTTCGAACCTCGCCTGGATAGCCGCCATCACACCCTGGTCGGCTTCCGACGACACGAACGTAACAGCCAGACCCTTCGTACCAAAACGACCAGCACGACTGAAGTGTATATACTATTAGAACAGGCTTTGCTTCCATAAACTGCACGTACCCGACACGATGCAGATAGCTGTCTGCATCAGGAGGGCAGTCGTAGTTGACAACGATGTTGACGCGTTCAACATCAATACCACGCCCGAAAATATCAGTAGCGACGAGGATGCGCTTCTCAAAGGCCTTGAAAGCTGTGTATCGGTTGATACTATGATATGACAGGACGTCAGTGTGATGAAATGTAGCCGACAAGGTCGGACGCACCGCTCCTCCTGGGCAAGACCAGAGTGGATACTGATGCTGGGGAAGTTACACGACACAAGCAGCTTGTCAAGCTCGATTGCGCGCGCCACGGACTTCACGAAGATGACGACCTAATCCCGGCGTGAGACATGATCCTCCTCAAGCGTTTAAGATTGACCACTAACTTGATTGAACTCGAGCGTGTCAAGCAACTCGTTGAGTTTCCTGTTTTTGCCCACTTCTTCTAGCTTCACGTAATGTTGTTGAAGGCCATGGAGCGTTAACTTCGTCTCGTCGTCGACGAAGATCTCCAGAGGCTGAGCGCACCCTCAGCATGAATGCAATGTGACGACGTAAACGAGGTACTCACGTTGGCCATGAATTTCTTACATGTCGCCCGAATCTCCTTCGCCAACGTCGCGCTGAACATCATGACCTGCTTGTGGTGCGGTGTCGCCCGGAAGATTTCTTGAACGTCGCGGCGCATGTCTGGTGGGCGATGTCGAAGTAAGATATCGCGTCTTCAAGATGAATCAACGAGAAGAGAGAAGGGTAAAGGTTCCATTCCACGAAGAACAGGATGAATAAAAGCGCAATCCAACGAACGATCGTGCTTGGTGGGTGACCCTGGGCCGCGACGGTGCGCGAGAGTCGGAACGACGTCCATGCTTCTGGCCGGCCACGTGAAGACTTCTTCCGCTAGGGCTCCTCCATAACCAGCGACCCTCTACCCAACTTGACCCGACACCCACACCCAAATGAATGACCATGTCGGGATCGGACAAGGTGCAAGCGACGATGCGAACGATGCGGCCGGCCCCGGGTAAGGCGCGACACCAGGTAATGACCGACGATGCGCGCGACGAATAGCGAATAGCAAGGAAGTTGAAGTTACGGTGGACGTCGAACTAACCAAGTTGTTCCAGCATTTTGTCACATTCGTCCAACACGAAGTGCTTGACGTTCTTGGCGTCCAAAACTTTGTCGCGGACGAGCGCATTCAGTCTGCCGGGCGTTGCTACCACGATGTGCGGGCATTTTGTCTTGTCCTTGAGAAGCTCGGAGTCCTTCGAGACAGGCGTGCCACCGAAGAACGTGCCGACGCGGACGTCTGGCATATACTTGGCAAAACGAGTGTACTCGTTCTTGATTTGAAAGGCGAGCTCTCGAGTGTGGCAGAGGACGATGACGGAAACTTCGCCATTGACTGGCTCCAACTGCTGCAGCGTCGCGAGGACGAACACCGCCGTCTTTCCGTGACCAGACTTTGCCTGACACAGGACGTCCATCCCGAGCACAGCTTGGGGGATACACTCCTGCTGGACTGAGAGCGAATGAGCACGAGAGCGGAAGACAAGACACGAGGTTCAACTCACCTTCTGACGGATGCTCAAAACCCAAGTCGCTGATTGCTCGCAGGAGCTCAGGCTTCAACAAGAAGTCACTACACGCGTTCGACGCTAAGCAATGTATCAGAGCGCTGCAAGGATACCAAACTAACCGGAATCCAGTGGAATGTATCCCTGAGAAGTTCTTCTTCTCTTTGTCGTCCCCATCCGCTGTCGCGGCACCCCCATTCGTGGCGGTGGCAGAGGCGCCATTCGGGACGTCCTGCTCATCCTCGTAGTCGATAAGTTCCTCGTTGTCGTGCGAGCTCATTTTGCGGAAGTGTTAGAAAGGGAAGTGGAAAGGTGGAGATGTCGAGGAGGTGGTGGTTAGGAGCAACAACGGCGCGCGAAATAGCGCCACACACACCTGTCCATTTGCGCACGCACGGACCCCGCGATGACTCCGGACACCCTTGTGCGGTGACTCGTCGCGAAGGCATCCAATGCAGCTCGTTTGCCTTCTTCCCAGCCTTCTCACCCAGCTCTCACCTCTCCGGCGCGCTCGCAGGAATTTATCTTTGCATTTCTTGCGAGTTACAGATGCGGTGAAGCCCTCGCCGAGTCGTAGTGCGTTGGCCCTGTTGGGCCGCGGGCCCGGCCGTGCCGTGTGCGCGTGCCGAAACGCGTCGACGCTGAGGGCAAGCGACAAGCACTGTGATTTTCGTTGCAGTGAACCACCAACCGACCCGGATGGTCGACGCAGGACGCCTCTCTTTCCTGCCTTGATTTCTGTCTCCTGGCAGTTAGAGAAGCGCCTCTGTCCGTCATGTCGCAGCAGTCGCGGGGATATCCATTCTGGTGAGCAGCGCGCTCGCTTCCGGTCAGCTCGGGAGCTGCTTCTGACTTCACCTCCATCAGGTTTGGAGGTTAGCATAAGCCCATTGGAGACCGAACGTTATGTCTGACATATTCCACGGCCCGTAGGAGTGGCTGCTTCATGTGCGCTTTGTTTTCCTCGCCGGAAACCGTGTCTAACTGCAGGCCCTCTGTCCAGTTGCCGCATGCTTCACGCATCCCCTGGATCTCATGAAAGTGTGCGTTGCATTGCCTTTGACTGCGCTGCGATACGTCATATCTCAAACGGTCGTGCTGCAGCCGCATGCAAACGGTGAAGCCGCCTCCAGGCGCAAAGTCCGTCTCTGCCCTCGGAGTCCTTCGAGCAACTCTGGCAGAAAGAGGAATCCGCAGCCTTTACACTGGCATCAGCGCCTCTGTATTCAGACAGATGACATACTCTCTTGTCCGCGTGGGCAGTTACGAGAAGATGAAGCTTCACATGTCAAAAGAGAGCAAGCCTTCGGCACTAAGGCTTCTATTGGCAGCCATGGTGGCCGGCGGACTTGGTGGCGTTGCCGGGAACCCAGCAGGTACGTTGGATCGACGCCATGTTCTCTGTACGGTAGTCTGACATCGGTTTAAAGATGTTCTACTAGTTCGCATGACGAGCGACACCCTTCGCCCACCAGAAAAGCGCTACAACTACTCCAATGCTCTCTCGGGGCTCATTGATCTCATGAAGACGGAGGGTTTCAAAGGCCTGACAAGAGGGGTCGCGCCCAACTCCGTACGTCTCTCCGTTCCTTTCAGCCAACATGCTGTACCCATTCACGAAGTTGCGAGCCGTCCTCATGAACGTAAGTGTCTGCTTCTGACCGCACTCGTGTTCATTGTTGACCGAAAACAGGGCTCACAAGTAGGCTCGTGAGTGCATGTGCTGTTGGATGCCGTGGCCCCTCTCTAATGCCCGTCTTGTTGGGTAGGTACGACTTCTTCAAGTCAAGGTTGATTGGCCAGTCAATACCGATTCTCAATGTGCGATTACGTGACAACATATTGCTACACACCATTGCCAGTGCTTTCGCTGGTCTGGTTGCAACTAGTACGTGCGGTTTCTGAATATTGTGTTCACGTACTCATTCCGTTGTTCGTGACGCAGCTGTTTGCGCCCCTGCAGATGTCCTAAAATCCCGTGTCATGTCACAGGTCAGTCTCATATATGTAGCCACGCTTATTGCTCTGACATCTCCGGACAGAGCGGTCATCACAGTGTACTCTGGATCCTCAATCACTCCTTGCACGAGGAAGGGCCGCGGTTCCTCTTCAAGGGCTGGACTCCGGCGTTTGTCCGCTTGGGTCCTAACACTGTCCTTCTATTTATCTTCTTTGAGGTGCGCCCGTACCCTTTTGATCGGCATTCACGCTGACGCGCCCCCCTCCTACAGCAATTAAAGAAGGCTTGGAACACCCTGTCTCCCGCACAGCTACAGGCTGCTGATGCCAGAAATCCCACCACTCAGCACTAGAATAGACTCCTAGATGGTCACACCACACGTAGACTAGAGATCTTGGATAGTTCGGCACGGACTGACCCGCAATTCGCTTACTGTATCTCATATACCTCTCTGAAATAATGTACCTTCTCTGTCACGTACCTTATTCTATATCTCGCATTGTGTATATATCGGAATCCGCAGCTGTCGAATTCACGGATAAAGCGAAGTTTCAAGAGTTCATCATCGTATCGTATCACGTGTCCAGAACTGGAGACCTGCTCCAATTTTATTGAATCGCCAGCGCCTACGGCGCTACGCGCTCATACCGCATTCCTACCTCTTTGTATCGCACGAATTCCCTAGGAACAGCTCTCTAGCAACAATGGAAGCATTTCATCTACTCTCGCGCGGAGGTGTCCAATTCGATAAGCACAAATATATCAAAGACGTCCAACTTTTCAACGTACGTATACCGTCCAACATCCTGCGATCCCTCTTCACTGTTCCCATAGAAGTCTACGCGGGGCAGTGATAAGGGAAAATCAGTCGACCGTTCTGCCGTTGGCCAGCTACCCGCCGAGCTTGACTTCTTCAAGTACGCAGCGGCACCCGAGAGCACGAGCACAAAGCGCAAGGCATCGGAAGCGGGAGACGCGGGCCGCACGGAGAAAAAGAAAAAACAGAGGCAGGGCGAGGACCGCGATGTGGACGAGGATGAGGATGCCGAGAGTGCGCCTGAAGACCCGTCGTCAAGCACCTCCCCGCCGATGCCGCGGCATAAGGTCACCACAAAAGGGTCGAACGTTCCTCCCCACGCAGAGACTTTCGAGGCTCTCAGAGAGCGTTATAGCATCCCGTCTCATATCATGTCCAATCTCAAAGAGTACGGCTACACGGTGCCGACGGGGATCCAGTCCTATGGCGCCCCGATCCTCCTCGAGGTGCGTGCTGCCCACATCTGTTCAGAACCCTGCTCACAATCGTCAACACAGTCTAGAGATATGGCAGCGATATCTCCCACCGGTACGGGGAAAACGCTCTCATACCTGCTGCCGGTCATGACCGCGCTCGGCGTGCCCGCATCAAGCGCGAAGTCAGGCGCAGGCGCAGGAGTGCGGGCAGTCGTACTGGCGCCTACGCGCGAACTGGCGCATCAGATTCACAACGAGTGTTTGAAGCTGGCGCAGGGGCGGAAGTGGCGGATTGTGTTGTTCAGCAAGGCGACTGCGGCAACGTTGGCGGATAAGTCGGTGCGAGACAAAGTCGGTGCGTAACGTGTTCTAACCTCTGCCGCATATGCTGGTGCTCATGATCCCTCAAGATATCATCATCAGCACGCCTTTACGTCTGGTAGCTGCTCTCAATTCAGGGCATGTCGAGTTGCACAAGTTAGTGTCATTCGAAGGCTTGCGCCCTCACCGTGCTGACCCCGACCAGCGTGCGGCATTTGATTCTAGACGAAGCAGACCGCATGCTCGACTCCGAGTTTCTGTCCCAAGTGCGGGAAGTGGTGGACGCGTGCACACACGAAACCCTCCAAAAGGCTGTGTTCAGCGCTACGTTGCCGGCAGGCGCGGAGAAGATTGCCATGGACATGCTCCGCGATCCCATACGCGTCGTGGTCGGGCTCAAGTACGCGCATAATTCCCGTCTGGTTCTCCGCTTACTGATCATTACGCATACAGAGACACCCCGCTCCCTCTCATCGCACAGTCTCTGACATACGTCGCTGACGACCCGTCGAAACTCCCCACCCTCCTCACGTATCTCTCGCAGCCATACAACCCGCCCGTGCTCGTATTTGCCTCCTCGCAGCCACGTGCCACATCCCTTGCCGAGGAGCTTGTCCTGCACGCCGTTCCCAGCGTGGACTGCTTGCACGCAGGCATGACGAAGAAGGAGCGCGAGGACGCGGTGAGCCGCATGCGCCGTGGGGAAAGCTGGGTCATGGTGACAACGGAAGTGATGGCGCGCGGGATGGACTTCAAGGGCGTGCGTGAGGTCATAAACTATGACTTCCCACAGAGTGTACAGAGTTACATTCATCGGATAGGTCGGTCACACTGGCAGTCCTGTTCACACATTGTTGGTGGCGCTGACGTGTTCTGTGCTAGGCCGAACGGGCCGCGCGGGACGAGAGGGCAAGGCAATAACGTACTTCACGGACGAAGATGCGCCATATCTCAAGTCGTAAGTACTTTCTCGCTCCGACGATGGGCCTCGCCGAGTCCTGGCTTATCGTCTCCAGGATTGCCAATGTTCTGCTCCAATCCGGCTCCCAAGTACCCGAGTGGATTCTGAAATTACCAAAACCGTCCAAACTGAAGCGCAAACAAATGGGCAAAGTCAAGCGTGCTGAGGCGGTGAATCCTGCGCGAAGAGTCGGGCGCAGCGAGGCCATAAAGAAGCGGTACGTCCTATGTCTTAATCACCGCTGATCATACCTGACCTCGTTTCTAGGGATATGATCGCAGGCAGCCAACGGCGGAAGGAGAGAGTAAGGATGGTGCCAGAGGTCCCACAGGAGGAGGAAAGGCGGAGTACTGGGGAAGAGCCGGTTTCGTAGACCGTCTTGCCCAGAAGTCTATGATTTCCGTTGAAACGCGCTGCAGTCATAAATGCCGCGAGGGTCCTAAGCAGGAAATTCCTGGGCATAATACCGTGCGCGCGACGACGTACTTGTCGACCCGATCGATGGCTACTTTGCTCGTGAGCGTTCGAAGGCTAGTCCGAGACCTCGGAAGTGATGCGCGATGCCCATACGCAGGGGTGGGAAGGACGTCACGTAACGAAAGGGCTCACGCGAGTCAGAAGTCGGGTCAGAGTTGCGCAGCAAAACGTGGGGGGATAATGCAAGAGGAGAGCGGGAAGTGCCGTGCCGCGAGAGCAAGGTCCTTCATTGCAGCCTCGCCACTCGGATGCTAGATTGCAGGTCGTCATTCAGGACCCGCGAGCGCTCCAGGGAAGCTCGGTGATCAGAAATTGGGCGAGCCAAGATCTGTGAATGCGGTGGGAACGATCCCTACTCGCTATGCATCTCGCAAGTTCCCTGCAACGTGGTGACGGAGACTGCAAATGGTTGGCAGCTGCGTCGTGTAATCAATAGACGCATCGATTCGGCAACTGGAAGGTCCAAGGAACGTATGGACATGGCCAATCACGGCGCAACGGCAAAGACAACGGCCTCATTCAATGCCATACGCCACGGGAGCGCGGGGACGGCTGAAAATCGCGATAAAATCATGCAACGTACAGGGAAATACAGGAAACTGACTCGCTCCTCCCGTGCCATGAAGCGTCCTAGCTGGAGGGAAAGGCTAAGGGAAAACGGGAGATGGGGGAGAAGCCGGAGCTGCGAGCAGATTTGCTTCCGTGCGCCACTGAGATCTGCAGATCAACAGCACACATCACACAACCTCGAGGCTGCCTCGCTGTGATTTTACGAAGGGGTGGTTTTCCCTCGGGTCCTAAACGGGCCTTTGGCACATCGGCCTGCGCACATACTTAAGGAACAGCAAGAAAGCAAGGAAAATGGCCAGGTTACTCCTCTACAATCGTCTTTTCTGCACCTGTTCACTCTCGCCACCTGCCCAGCAATGCCCGTCACTCGCCACGTCCGCCGATCGCGCCGGTTGTCGAACCAGCCGCCGTCGGGCTACATGGATGACCTTTTCGGTGCGTGATTTACTTGTTTAGTGTTGTGGGTCCACCGTTCGTTCTTACTCACTTGCTTCTTTCGGTCTGCGCAGGTCTCTACCACGCCGTCCCGGGTCCCGCCTCTGAGTACTCTGACTTTAGCGCCGATGCCACCACCCCGTCCCCCGCGCCGTCCGACTTCCAACCCATCTCGCCCACTGCGCTCGCCCCACTCCAGGGTCACAACCTTCGCGACTACTTCGACGACGACTTCCTCAGGTCTATCCCTGCCCTAGCAAATTTCCTTGCGCCGTACTATCCCGATTCATCCCCACCACAGACGTCCTCTCACGGGCGCAAGCGCAAGAACTCGGATGACCACGTGAAGCGCCCGCCGAACGCTTTCATACTCTACCGCTCGTACATATGGGCGACGCGCCGCATCTCCAGCCTCGTCGAACGCGATCACCGCTTCATCAGCATGATCACGGGCCGTAGCTGGCAGGGGTTGGAAATGGAGCAGCGCAACAAGTGGAAGTTTCTCGCGAATTGGGCGCGTGAGCGACACATGGAGCGCTACCCTGACTACAAGTACTCGCCCCAGAGCCGCAGGGAGAGGTCGGGCAACCGCAGAGCCGGCCAGTCGCACACCATCGACGAGTCCGCACGCTGCGCGGTCATTTCCCGGCTGATGGCGCAGGGCTTTGAGGGCACCGAGCTCGAGGAGGAGGTCCGCAAGCACGACGAGCGCGTGGCCGCCTTGCTCGAGGAGGCCGAGGAGCAGTGTGCGGTATCGTCGCGCTCGCGCCGCCGGCCGCGTCGTGCCTCGCGCGCCGTGCGTGGCAAGGCCCCATCCCCGCAGGTCAAGTACGAGACCTCGGCGACACCCGAGCTCACTGTTCTCCCCGACTACGAGCGGCGCCCGTCTACCCCGCATCTTGTGGAGGATGACTTCGTGAAGACTGCGAACATCCCGCCCATCGACATCTCGGTCCCCGCGTCTGCCGACGGGTGTGCTGTGTCTGAAACCGTAAGTTGCCCCTTCCGCCGATACCTGTTTTTCTGCTTACACGCTACCCTTCAGAAATCTGCCGAGCGCATCATGGGTTACGATCTCCCTGACCCGGGGTACACCCTCCCCACCGTCGACGGACTCCGCCCCGTCTCTAGCGCCGTTTCCTACCCCCTCACACCGGAAGGCCTCCTCAGCCAGGCCTCGCGCGAAGCGTTCGAATACACCGAAGAGTGGAAGGCCAGCTCCGGGTATCGTGACGCCTCCCCCGCCTCCCCCTGCGCATCGTCTGCCGGCCCCTCTGCGCACGATTCCGCCCCGATATTCACCTCACCGTGGGCCGAAGAGAGTGAGTGGTTAGCGACTCTGCATGGCCCGGTCGATCTCCCCCTGATGGGCGAGAGCGAGGGGATGACAAACTTGATCCCCGGAGACCCTCCCTCGCCACGCACGCGCGACGTCGAGCCGGAGGCAGATATAGTGGACTACGGCCTATGGCTCGCCTACCAGCCTGGAGAGTGAGTGACACCGCCCTGCGGTGAGAGATTTTCCTATAGACCAACTTCGAGTTCCTATCCTGTGATCGCTATATCGTATTGCTCTCTGTCTTGCTACATGCTTCCTACGTGCTCCCGCTGTCCTGCTCACGATACCATTGTCACCCATAGTCATTTCTGTCGGGTCCATCATGTTCTTCACACATCTCTGTACTTGTCCTCGTTCGTGTTATGTTCTGTACAGTGATATGAACCGGTGCCGATACGTCTGTACTTGTACTTGTACTTCCCGCGAATACATGCGCATCCGTTTGTAATTTACTTTTTAGGCTTCTTAGCAATAGCAACAGCGCCTTGCGAGTTGTCCTTTCCCCGCTTCCCGCCCACACTCACAGGCTGGTCCTGTGTTGAGATCTTGCCCTCCGCATGCTGCGCTTTGAGCCACTCGGCGCAGACGTCTTTAGACGCTCTCGGGTGGCCGAGCTGCCACTTTACTACCTCCGTGAGTACGCGCCCAGTCCATTGCCCGCCTTTTGACAGCCCTAGCAGCTGAACGACCTCGCGTCCCTGATCAGAAATCCTCAGCACCCGGAAACTGGCGTATTTGAAATGGCACGTACATCAAGGATGGGTTTTGAGTCTACGGCCTTGTCTAGCTCCAGCTCCTCGATGCGCATGACAAACTCGTTGTACGTTTTGATGATGTCGGTAGCGCTGTCGACTGTGAACAGCAAATCAGTAAGGTGCTAGGAGTGCTTCAGGCGGTCTGACCATCGAAGCTGTCTGCGGCAACGTTATACAGCGGTACGAGGTCCTGCACGAGAGCGAACAGTAGGGAAGTCGTCCAATGCGCATCTAGCAGCGGGTTATGCACTGCCGTCTCACGCAGCAGCATCCCTGTAGATGATCAGCCACAGCTTCACCAACAGAACGCACGGTACACACCGATAGCCACACGCTCGGACGGGCTCTTGAACCGATCATCGTCCAGCCTCGGCGCCTTGAGTAGCTCCGCTGCAGCGTACAGCGCCGGAATCCCATCTAAATAGTGGTTCTTTGTGCCGATCTTGAGCCCCTCGCGAATCGCCGCCTCCACCGCCGGGCGCGCCCTTTTCTTGCTATCCGCATACGTGATTCCACGGTATGGCGTGAGCGCGCACGCGAGATACAATCTCGGGATAATGGAGGACGAGGCGGAGAGCTGGGAAGAGAGGAGCGGATGGAGCGGGGGATGGGCGAACAGAGGGGCGGAGGGATGAAGAAAGGTGTGCAGGATGGCGCCGGCGGCGATGGTTTTGGAGGAGGAAGCGAGAGATGCGGAGAGCGTGGAGGAGATTGCAGGTGGGATGTAAAAGACAGTGGAGAAGAGGGATAGTGAGTCGATGAATTGGATAGCACGGAATGGATCCCGGCCTGTGCGAGGACTCGTCGAAGATTCGGAGAGGTGGTATAGAAACCTCGAACGTACCTCCCATCATCTTGTCGATCTCCTCTCCGACTCGTTCCCGCGTGATCTTTTGCGATAGGGCAGTCTGCCGAGATTTGCTGGTGAGCTCTGCCATGACAGGGACGGAAAGCGTACTTACCTGGATCTCCGCGTCTCGCGCTGAGGCTTCTAGCTCCGGGACCATCTGGAAGCCGAACCTGCTTGTGAACCGGATGCAGCGGATGACACGAAGAGGATCATCGAGGAAAGTCTGTCGCGGGGGCAAAGGCGTCCTGACGATGCCACTTTTCAGATCGTCCAAGCCCTGCGAAAGCGACAGTTGAGCACATGATCTACTCAGTTCGGATACACGCACCAGGCCGCAGTGATCTTCAACGGATCGTGTGTGCACGTTGTAAAAGAGGGAGTTGATCGTGATGTCTCGCCTGAGCGCGTCCTGCAACGGCGTCCCGAATGTCTGCAGTTTTGTAGTGTCAGCTCATACCGAAAAATAACAGTGCTACATACCACTTGGGTGGGTATCCGGCTGTCATCTGCATACGCCTCGTCACGCAGGTTGACAAAGTCCAACTCCTGGTCCAGCACCGCCGTCTTAGCCGTCTCCAAGTGTTTTGACTGCCCGGGATTGCCCTTGACGGTCGTAACAGACTTGACTGGGAGTTCCTTGACGTTGCTCACGAACTCGGTGAACTCGACCGCGAACGCGTATCCCATGATGTTCTCAAGCGCTATGTCGATGTCATGGCTTTCGGATCCTAACAGCTAGCACCTAGATTTAGCACGCGTACAGGCAGAAATGAGGGTAGGACTCGCTTTGTCGCGTACCCAACCGCCCGCGATGCGGCAAGAGGTCTTGATGCCCTTCTCCGCCTCCAGGTACTTTGTGCACTCGTCGAGCAGCGTGCACAGCCGCGACTCCACCTCTGTCAGCTTGATCTCTGTGATTTCTGGGATGGGAATACGCTCCGCGGTGACGGCGCGGAAGGACACGGTGCGCGCCATGTGGGGGTTTCGCAGATGTCTTGGGCGGCGGAGGGGACGTGCGAGTGCCCTTAGCATGAACCTCGTGCTCGCGGTTGGCGCATGTGCCATGAATGTCGACTGGCACAGGGTGGAGTCAGATTGACTAACAGATCGTCCAAGAGAGATCGATTAGAGCGCTATTGAAGTCTGATCAGCTGAAGACTCCGTCAGAAGAGAAACAGATTGAAGAGGCGGTACACGTCATGAAGCGCCCTTGTAACATTGACGCTACATAATAGTAAGTATAAGGCTCATTTGATCCTCCATGCGTCTGCAGTCATCCCCTGCAACCTTCGAGTCACGGCGCCGGCGCCCTCACCCCATGTCACCTTATCCCGGGTGAACGCGGGGCCGGGGGCCCACGAGTAGCTATGTCTCGCATGGGGCCCCGCGCTCTGGATAGACAATAAATTGGATTCTAGAAATAAAGAAAAAAAAGTCTCATCTGAACAAGAGCTGGGATTCTCTGTAACGACGCAAAAACTAGACAAGAAATATACGAGAAATAACGATAGCAAGGGGCGAGAAATGCGTCTAAGGTTCCCCATTAATCACCGGCGACAAATGCAGAATGCAAAGTAACCAATTGACGAAGTCGTACATTTCCCCTCCAAAGACAGCGTGCCCTAGTCGTTCGTACCGCCTGACTTCGAGGTTGCGCAGGCGAAGTACATCTCTGAGAAACGCGATGGACTCTTCCGCATAATATGGCGGGATTTCTCGGTCCTGTCGGCCGTGCCCCAGGAATACAGGCAGCGTGGGCTCCGTGTGGACGTGCATGATATGCTGTGCGGGGCAATGCAGTGAGGCACGGCATGGAAGCGACCAAGGACATCGTACGCACCTCACGACCCCGATGCGGCACCCAACCTGAGAAGCTGGCCGCGCCCCCGAGGTCATGCAACGACGTGAGGGCTACCAGAAGGCCGAGCGCCCCACCCTGGCTGAAGCCGGCGACAACGATCTTGCGTGGATCAGCACCGGATTGCACTTCACCCTGGATAATGCTCTCGATGTAGGCAGCAGAAGCTGCGACACCTGCCTCGTCCCACTCAGCATCTCCGGGGGGAAGAGCTGAGATGTTAAACCAGCTGGGGCGCAGTTGCCCCGCGCTGACTGCGACGGGTCGGGAAGACCTAGGCGAGAGCTGACTTCGTGCACACCGTGATTCATTGAGAGCACCTACGCTTGGGGTAATACCCATTCCACTCTTGGCAATTGTCGGGCGAGCCATTCAATCATACTTCGCCACGAGTCATTCGTTTGGCCCAAGCCCTGGAGATATAGTTAACTAATAAAACCGAGCGACAGAAGCAGATCACTCACGTGGATGAACACGACCGTGGCAAGACGCTGTCCAACAGCAGGAAATCTGAGGAGTGCAGTCATGTAGTCCGTTGACTGTAGCACTTGTGTATCGGCACCGATAGTCTTGCTAGACGATCGACCGCATACTTATGATGATGAGGTCCGCACAGCCCTTACCTCTCATAGGGTTTATGATGCTACTTTGCGATGACGCTTCGTAGTTTCCGCAGCACCGGCAGACACTGTGTTGACTGCGGGACGATGGGCATAAATGCCCTCGAAGACAGCGGCCCTGAGAGTGAGTGAAACGCGGAATAAGCGGCAGTCGACAGTGCACAATATAGTCCCTGCGCATGACTGTCACGGTCAGGACCATATTGATGATGTTCCCGGGGCCCGTGGCGCTCAGCGGGTTGGTGGAACTGCCAGCCGGGGCGCCGGAGCAACTGCGTAGACTCGTCGCGTGGGATGACATAAGCTTGCCGTATTGGGCAGGCGCGAGAAACCTCTGTGCCGCAACCGTCAACCGCAACTCCGCCTTGCTCTCTAACCTCTCTTTCTCGCAGCAGCGCTGCCTCGACTTGCGCAATGGGCAACGTTACAAGCTGCTGTGACTCATGCTGCACGTTTCTTTATGATCCCCGCTCGATACGTGCTCATACGTACCCGACAGTCTCATCGCGGAGGTCCCAGTCCTACGAGCCTCTCCTCCTAGAGAATGAGCGCGAGGCAGTCGCTGACCTTCTCCAGTATCTCGAAAGTAAGCTTCCTGCTCTATGTATACTGCTTGTCTGCCGGCAGCTGCGGATTGCTGACGCTCTCCTCAGACCGCACGACGACGAACTTCTTCGCCGGATCGCCTCTTTCAGCGCTGACCACACTCTCCTTTTCCGACAACGTCGACCTCCAACGCAGCGCAGCGTTAGCATTTGCTGAGATTACTGAGAAGGAAGTGCGGCCAGTGGGACGGGATACGCTCGACCCGATCCTGTTTCTTCTGAGCAGCCACGACACGGAGGTGCAGCGGGCAGCGAGCGCAGCGCTGGGGAACTTGGCTGTGAACAGTCTGTGTTTTACTATCTTTGTCTGCTGCGGATTGCTCACGAGGTGTTCAATCAGCGGATAACAAGCTGCTCATCGTCAAGCTCGGCGGGTTGGAACCTCTAATCCGCCAAATGCTCAGCCCGAACGTGGAGGTTCAGTGCAACGCTGTGGGCTGCGTAACGAATCTTGCCACACATGGTGCGCCGCACGCCCGATCTACCTCCCCCTGCGGCTTCTGAGACCGTGATTACCAGATGACAACAAAACCAAGATTGCCAAGTCAGGCGCGCTAGTCCCCCTCACACGGCTCGCTCGCTCTAAGGACATGCGCGTGCAAAGAAACGCGACTGGCGCGCTGCTCAATATGACACATTCAGGTGAGCTCAGCCAGTCACCTACGCCCCGCAGCCGAGATCTCACTGCGGCGTAGACGAAAATCGGCAACAACTGGTCAACGCTGGAGCTATCCCCGTGCTGGTCAGCCTGCTCAATTCCACTGATACCGACGTCCAATACTACTGCACGACTGCGCTGAGCAATATCGCCGTTGACGGTGGGTCGCTTCCCAGACGTCGACACAATAATGTCAGCTGACTCCTCGGGCGCAGGCTTGAATCGCAAGAAACTTGCGCAGAGCGAACCGAAGCTTGTGACGAGTCTTGTTCAGCTCATGGACAGCCAAAGCCTGAAGGTGCAGTGTCAGGCTGCGCTGGCTCTCCGGAATCTAGCCAGCGATGGTGAGTCCAAGGCGACCTGATGACGTTACACAGCATCTTTAACAAGTTCCCACAGAGAAGTATCAGCTTGAAATTGTAAAGGCTGAGGGTCTCCAACCCCTGCTTCGGCTTCTGCAGTCCACATACCTTCCCCTCATCCTCTCTTCGGCGGCGTGCGTGCGGAACGTGTCAATACACCCGCAGAACGAGTCGCCCATCATAGAGTCCGGATTTCTACAGCCGCTGATAAACCTCCTCTCGTTCAAGGACAACGAGGAGGTGCAGTGCCATGCGATCTCCACGCTGCGGAACCTCGCAGCAAGCTCCGAGAAGAATAAGCTTGCGATTGTCAAGGCGGGCGCCGTACATTCGATCAAGGAACTCGTATTGGAGGTCCCTATGAATGTGCAAAGCGAGATGACGGCGTGCGTGGCGGTGCTGGCGCTGAGTGATGATTTGAAGGGACAGCTTTTGGAGATGGGCATCTGCGAGGTGCTCATCCCCTTGACAAATTCGCCCAGCTCCGAGGTGCAGGGGAACAGTGCTGCTGCGCTTGGAAATCTGTCATCCAAAGGTATAGTCGTTTCGTATGCTGACAGCTGCGGGTATTGACTACGCATTGACAGACGGCAGGTCCGCTACGGATGATTACTCTGCCTTCAACGACGTGTGGGACAAGCCTGAGGGCGGTATGCATCAATATCTGCACCGGTTCCTCAGCAGTCCAGACGCGACGTTCCAGCATATCGCAGTTTGGACTATCGTTCAATTACTAGAATCAGGAGGTCGGTGATCACCCGCTTTTATCCCACAAATCTAACCCTCCTTCAGATCCACAACTAATCAGCTACATCCGCTCCTCCGGCCTCCTTGTCCCCACCGTCCGCGACCTTGCGGCCTCGCGCTCTGTCACACCAACGTCATCTGTCGGCGGCACGCCACGGTCGCACCGTTCGCAATCGCGCTCGTACCAGGACACCGATACAGGCGAAGGTGCAGGCGAGATTCAGCAGCTCGCGCGTAAAATCCTCGAGTTCGTCGAGGGCGACGAGCCCGTGGGGTCGGCCATTCCCGCGAGCGCGACTCCGTCGCACGTGCAACCGGGCTCTTCTGTGGGCGGGCACTCGACTGCGAGCGGCGTCGACCACGAGGAGCTGCGCAAGAGCGTGCGGGAGGCATTTGCGGGCGGCAGTCGCGGGTACTAGCGCGCGCCAGCCTGACTCAGTTCATGTCGGGGTAGAAGGACGCGCGGACAGTCGGCGGCAGCTCGCCATGTGCATGGACATCTCTTGTTTGTTTTTCTTGGCGGTAACATAGCTAACTGTTTTGCATTCGACCTATTCGCGTTTTCTTGTGTCTTTATTTCTTCGGTTTCGCTCGTGCCGTGACGATGTTTCTGCTGGCCTGCCCGCTTGTTACCTACCTACTATGCTGTCTTATATGCAACTCAATTTCTTGGTCCTCCTTACGCTGTGAAAACCGCTTAGACTCGACCTAGCTGTGATACTTCACAGCTTTTGAGGGGGTGCCGACGGCACGTGGCGGTTCGGGGCCGGCCGCCACGCCAAGCGCTCGACTCCGACGAATAACTTGTCACACTCACAGTCACGACGGCCACTTCAACCTTGGGCCACTTTGAAGTCGGTTGCAATCTAGCAGACGCACGTCTTGCATCTTCACTGCCACGTCTGAGTTTGCGGGGTCATTTGACTTGTTTCGCCGGCCCCAAGAACGCCAACAGTCTCGAGCGGACCAACCAGAAGACCGGACGCGCAGCCCGTCCGCAGCAACCAGCAACTCAGCTCCCAGCAGCGGGCAAGGCCCAAGTGTGCGCCGGACAGAACGCTGTGCATCATCCCCGAGCAACGTCCCTCCCCGTCGGCTACACCATGCCCAAGGTTCAAAGCCAACAACGCAAGAGGAAGTATTATGCGGTGAAGGTCGGAAAGGAGGGTCCGCGAATATACGACAGCTGGGACGAGGTAGGCGCGTACCAGCGGGTCTGAATTTGCAGCCCAGTATCGTATGGAGTTGACGTCCCTGATCTGTGCTCGCGCAGGCCAGAGAAAACGTGAGCGTTCCCGTGTAGAACAACGTGTGCGCATGGCGAGCTGACTGTGGCGCGCGTGTAGGTTTCGCGTTACCCGAACGCGGTGCATAAGAGCTTCCTGACCCGCACTGCGGCGGAGCTGTGGCTCGCCGAATACACTGCTTGTAAGGTGGCATCATTTTCGCGCGCGCGTGTCGCTGACTGAATTTTCGTCTGTGGCATGCCCAGCCAACGGCACGGCAAATAGCCCTATTCTTATTGACGACGATGACGACGACGCCAGGGTCAAGTTCGAGGACCTGGCACAAGTCAAGTTTGAGGACGACGATCCTTTCATCAAAGCTGAGGCCGACGAGCCTGACATGAAGCTGGAGCCCGACGAGCCTGACATGACGATAGAGCCCAACGAGGAAGTTGGCATGAAGGTTGAGGCGCAGGAAGCCGACATGCCTATGGCTCCCGCGCCGGTCCTCCAGCCAGCTCCGCCTCAAGTACCCCAGCCTGCCATTATCTTGTCTGTAGAGCAACGAGCCATTCTGCAGAGAGTCGCACAGGGAGAAAACGTCTTCTTCACCGGCTCTGCAGGTTGGTACATCTTTCGAGCTCTGCAATGCGCCGCGCCTGAGCTGAACGGATTTGAATGCAGGCACTGGAAAGTCTGTTCTTCTGCGGGAGATTATCAAAGCTCTTAAGGACCTGGACAATCCGCTTAAGCTGGCGATCACAGCGTCGACGGGCATTGCGTCGGTGAATATCGGTGGGACGACGCTGCATTCGTGGGCAGGTATAGGTCTTGGTGAGGAGCGCGCGGAAAAGCTAGCCGGAAAGATCATCGGACAGCGTGGCCCTACCTTGAACCGCTGGAAAACCGTCCGAAGCTTGATCATCGACGAGAGTGCGTCCACCTTCGTTGTTCGGCTAGGCACCCTCTTGACGATTTTCTGACTGAGCGGATTAGTCTCCATGATCGACGGCCGACTTTTCGACAAGCTGGTAAATGGATGCTGGATCCATCCGAGACGCACAGCCTAACGGCTGCTTTGTAGGACCACATCGGCCGGGCAACGCGGCGAAATGAGAGACCGTTCGGCGGCATCCAGGTGCGCTCGTCGCCTGCATTTGATTGTCTGTCTCTCACGCCATATGTAGCTCATACTGTCAGGCGACTTCTGCCAGCTTCCGCCTGTCCCACAACAGAAAGACGGCGTCAAGCAGCACGCGAAGTTTGCTTTTGACTCTGATGCTTGGCAGCGATGCATCGACAAGCCTGTGACGCTCACCCGTGTGTTTCGTCAGAAGGAAGGAGGCCAGCATTCCCGCATGCGTAAAGTTCAAGCCCGAGCTGAATTAGACCCCAGAATTCGTCGACATGCTCAACAAAATGCGGTACGGACGCGTCGACGACGCTATGTTTGAGCGCTTTCGGAAGCTTACTCGGCCTATAACTTATGACGACGGCATCGGAGCTACGGAGCTGTACGTCCAAATCATGCTTCTCATCCCTGCGCACTGAATCAGAGGCTGCCCCGCTCAGCTACCCGACCCGCCGGGAGGTCGACAACTCCAACCACACGAGGCTGAAGGAGATCAGGGAGAAGCAATTCGATTACACGGCATGGGATCGCCCTGGCGTCGACTCGTATGGCAACAAGACTCCCCACGATCGTATGTTGAAGCTCCTGGAGAAGATCGTGTGCCCTGAACGTATCACACTCAAGGTGGGCAATGGTCACATCACTTATGTGGACGCTGTTGACCGGAAAGTAGGCAGGTGCACAGGTCATGCTCATAAAGGTACGTCAAAGTGTACAATTCTCTTTTGCAGATATTCAGCTCTGCCGAACAGAATCTGGAACAAGGTATCTTGGTGAATGGGTCAACAGGCAAGGTGCTCGGCTTTTCCAGCTACGCGGAGGCAACACGGGACCACACGGCCATCGCCAACGCTGTCACGGACGGCGAACGCAAGGAGGTTCCTGAGCACGTACGAAAGAGCGCCTGCAAGTGGCCGCTAGTCCGATTCACAAACGGCCGCGAGCTGTTGTGCATTCCGCAAGAGTTCACCGTCAATAATGGTGAAGGCGAGACGGAAGCAGCCCGCCTTCAGGTAGACTAGCTAGTGGGGATGATGTATGAATGGTGCGTGCTGAACACAGTTTGTAGGTCCCCTTGATTCTTGCATGGGCCTTGAGTGTGCACAAGTCGCAAGGCCAGACGCTCGAACGCGTCAAAGTTGACCTGTCTCGTACCTTCGAGAAAGGGCAAGGTCAGCAAATTTCTCCGTATTCTCCGCCATTAATTGAGCGATCACTATCCACCACAGCCTATGTTGCACTCTCCCGTGCCACAACCTTGGATCGGCTAGAAGTACTGAACTTCGACTTCACAAAGTACGTGAGCTTTGGCGGGGTGTCTGCTGCAAATGTTTGACAGTTGTGCTCACAGAGTAATGGCCCATCCTCGGGTGCTGGAGTGGCACCGCGAGCTTGATAGCCACGAAGAGTACGAGGAAATGTTAGACGACGATTTCACGATTCTGTCATAACACCACTGCTTTTTGCATATTTCGCTATCATTCGGTCATTGTCTCCGAGTCGGATCTCACGTTGCATATACGCTTTGATACTACTGTGCGCCTATGATGAATTGATTCACTGACGTGGACGCTTATATGTACTGTACGATGTGATTGCGCCGGTTGAACTGTTGCTTCGCGGCGGATGCAATGCGCGCCAGGAGGGGAAAGCGCAGCCTAGCGGAGCCACAGGCACGTGGGGAAGAGTCCGAAGACGCTGGATGGATGCTGTACACTCTCAATCTACCCCCTTCACCACCACCGACATGTCCTCGGCCGTCGAAGTGCCCTCGCGCACGTCCGGCGACGACCTCCAGAACGGCCTCCTCTCCCAGTTCGACTTGCACCTCAGGGTCCTCACAGATTCGTACCTCAGCTTCTTCCTGGAAAGGTACAGCCTGTACTACTCTCAAGTTCTACTGTCCTGCAGGACTGACGCGCACCAGGAAACGCGTAGAGGAGACATAGTGCGGCTGTCCGCATGCTCTGGTGTAGGCGCTGTACCATTGACATCTTGGTTGCAGTGTCGACTCGTTAACGAAGCTTCACCGAAAGGCGATGGCCATCGATGCCTTCCTGGACGTGCGCCTCGATGCGACGACGACACGCGTCGCATGGAGGGAAGTCAGAGATAATGTGGAGCGAGGTATGTTCCTCGCAACGACCGTTCCTCAAAAGCCTTACATGTATGGATTGTGCCGCGCTCAGAGACGCAGGCTCGCCAGGCCTTCGTGAACACGCTGGCGATGGACGTCATTCTTCCCCTCGTGTCTTTCAAGGTACCGCGCGTGCCCTAGTACCCTCCTCATGTTCTCACGCACCTTAAGGATTCACAAGAGCGCACGCGAAAGCGCATCAAGGAGGACATCCGCGAGTCTGCCATCGCACACTCCGACTTCGCAGAGAGCCAGCTCCCCAAGCTTAAGCGCACGTACTTGAAGAAGTGCCAGGACGTCGAGGTGCCGTGCACCCTTCTCCACTACCCTCAGTCATCGAAATTTGACGCATATATCCGTCGCGCAGGACTATAAACAGATTGTCACTTCTCCTGTCTCCGCCGCACCCGCTCCTATGTTTCAGGACACGAGCGCTGTCCCCACTTCGCGATCAAACCCGAACCTGGTGATGAAGCCCGTCGTCACTGCTCCGCAGCCACTCCGAGCACTAGAGCGTCGACCGTCGGGAAGTGCCCCTACAACGCGGAACCGCTCCCCTCCAACTTCCTCCTCTCTGTCCGATCTCGCGCATCATGGTTCGAGCAACGTCCAATCCTATGTCTTCGCGATTTCTAATTGTCCTGTGGCCATCTAGGGAAGAAGCAGCTGAACCAGTTGATTACTTTCTTGGACAAGGGCGGGAACAATAGAGAGCTTGGGTCCAGTCGCAACCAGGAGAATGCGGCAAGGTCAGTACGCGCGAAGCGTGAAGCCGAGGAAGCCGGTCAGTGTATCTTGCACTCATACGAGAGCGACCGCCCACTATCGTTCTTGGCGCTAGACCGGGAATACCGTAAGGCTGTGCATTGGCATGAGACGCTGCGTCTGAGACGGGTCAAGATACTCGAAGGCGCTCACAACGTTAGTCACTTGCTCAGGCTGATATCCTGTCGCTGAAGCCGCAGACATTCCGAATAGAGCCTGGGGCATTTCCATTACGAAGAAGCTGAGCTCATGAAGAAAGTGCTCACCATGTATACCGACAACTTGATGTACGTGGATGTTACGCTGTTGAAATGCTGCCCTGATCAGTTTCCTAGTGCTACTTGTCAGACTCAAACGCATATAGCCTCGTATGCCCAGGAGTCTGTGCGTCAAGTGATTCCCAAGAAGGACATGGAGATCATGAGTGGCTCCGTACGGCGGTCGCTGGCATTGGCGATCCCCAAACCCGTTCTATACTATAATTACAGAGTTGGCGAGTGTCGGGACCTCATCTTCGGCGTCAGCATGGTGGACTACGCGACTGCCCGTGGCCTAGAGGACGCGCCGAAGATAATTAGGTTGTGCATACAGGAGGTCGACAAGCGGGGCCTCACGACAGAAGGCATCTATCGAGTGAGGATTCATGCTTCTCAGCCTTCATTCGCCTCATATTCTTCTTGCACAGGTGTCCGGTAGGCATGCTATAGTCCAGGAGGTCAGGCAGCTCAACCCTATGGTACAGCGTATGGCTCACGCTACAGCCCCAGCTACAACACAAGATCGAACGTAATGAGCAAGATTTCGCCTTCAATCCATACACAGATGATATAAACTCTATCACGTCGCTTCTGAAGGTATGCATCCTTGTTCTTTAAATGAAACATCTGCTCACGCTGGAGAAGCTATACCTGCGTGAATTGCCAGAGCCTCTTTTCAGGTTCCCTCTGCAGGAGCGAATGCAGCATACAGAAGACATTGGTGAGCTAGCTCAGTCTACGCCCTCCCGAGCGATGCCCTAACGCGCCATGTAGCTAATCATGTATCTAATGGCTTCGTCCTGTTGCGATCCAAGATCCGCCGATTGCCGCCAGTCCACCGCGTTTCTCTGAAGGCACTAGTAGAGCACCTCGCTCGTGTCGCGGCGAACGCAGACAAGAACAAAATGGATGCCAAGAATCTTGCTATCGCGTTTGGCGGCGTCCTGTTTGGCGAAGACGAAATGCCCGCGTCCGGTGCGGACCTGCTGAGCCTACAATCATGGAAGGTATGGCTATTTTGTTTTCGTCCGAGCGAGACATCTTTCGCTGACAAACCTCACAACAGGACTCAGTCATGGAAGACATGATAGAGAACGCACAAACGCTGTTCGATGACCGCCAAGCACCTATGTCCCCACCCCTCCCACCTGCGCCCTCAGGCGAGCCCGTCCCAGTCCTATCGTACGGCTCATCGCACACACGCGTTGGAAGCCTGTCCTCTCCCAAGGGCCCTCGCTTCCCCTCGGCCGTGGACAGCGACTTCACACCCGAGCTGCCCCCGCGCCCCGCGAACAGCATTCACCCGTCCGCGCGCACCGGCACGCTGCCGCTCGCGCTGGACCCGGACCGCCAGGCGCAACGGCGCGAGGCGGCGGGCTCGGCGAACCCTTCGCCGACGTCGACGTCGACGCTATCGTTGGAGGGAACCGCCCCGCCTTCCGCGACGGCGCAGGAATTCACACCTAGTCAGGGGTCTCCGCTGCCGCCAGGTGCTGGTGCACCTGCACCGGTAATATGGCGGCCTGCCTCGGAGATACTGCCTCCACCGCGGGATCAGCAATAGGTGCACAGGTCTGGAACATCTGAGGTGGACTCAGTCTAGTAGCAGTGTAAAAATAATGTTACCGATACTGTGATCCGTCGTTTGTAGTTTGTCTCTGCAGCTTGCTCTTCCTCGCTTTGTTGTATACATTCTACAGTGAATTTAGGGTATCTGTGTGTTGTAGGATAGCGAAGATAGCGACGTGTAAGGTGGGCAGCTTAGCAGTGGCCTCGTATGAACGACTTGTCGTCCCGGTCTGAGTATCGACGGGAATATTTGTCTTCAAATTGACCGTGCCACTCTAGCACCCGAGGATGTGCCATGATTCTGCGCTAGAAGTCAGAAAATACCCGTATGTAAGTTTTAGATAATCGGAAAACGCACTTTGTAGGATTGAAATTCAGCACTTCGAGCTTGTCCATAGTCGTGGCACGCGAGAGCGCCACGTAGCCTGCGGGACGGGCTGAGTCTGGGACACTTCAAGTTACCATTACACAAATGACCGACCTTGCCCTTTCTCGAAGGTGCGCGATAGGTCCACCTTAACGCGCTCGAAAGTCTGACCCTGAGATTTATGGACGCTCATAGCCCAGGCTAGAATGAGCGGGACCTGCGAGCCATTCATTGTCAGGCTTGTCGACAACACGTACGAGCAATGACGACACACCTGGGATCGGGCCGCTTCGACCTGACCGTTGCCGTTATTCACGGTAAAGTCCTGCTCTACGCAGAGACGTTCACGGCCATTTGTAAACCGGACTAGCGGCCACTTTATCGTTGGATCAACGTTACAAATCTCCTGACGCTTCCGCCTCGGGCCGGCGGGCGCTGGGTCAGCCAGCTGCTTCTGTGTGGCTTCGGCGTAGGTTCTGAAGCCCAGGACCTTGCCGATGGAACCGTTGACGAGGACACCTTGCTCTAAATTCTGTCTCGCCAGTCAGTCGGCTATACACATGGGCGAAGAATTGAGAAGGCATACCTTGATTAGCATGACTTGGGCACCAACCTTTCGTTCGCAATATAGGATCAGTGGTGCTGACATGGCTTAGAAAGGAGCGCATCGTAAACACCTTCAACGTGATCTGTCTTTGGCATGGGAGCCTGTCGAGAAGATCCACTGTCTTCTTCTTAGACGTAACTCTGCCTTTCGAATCGATTCCGGGACGGTCATAAGCATCATAGCGTATGGTATCCTCATCGATTCGATCCAATTGAGTGTTGTTGGCGTTGTCAACTTCCATGCGCGTCGGGTATCTAGAGATCAAACGATGTGTGGCCAGTTAAGCTAGTTTGGACCTGACATGCAGGTTTGACCTACAGCTCAGTAGGCCCGATTCCGTCCTCATAGTGAACACGCCGTGACAGTTGCTTGAATCGCTGCACGATCTCAGAAGTAACATTCCCGTAACGTATCTGGTTCAGCATGTCAACGAAGCCTACCGCGCACGTAGTCAGCTATCACTCGACACGACAATTTATCACGGGAGGTATCACCTTGTTCCTTCTGCCGGAAGACTTGCGTCAAAGTGATAGGCTTGTCGATGCAGCGTTGCCAAACTCGCGAGTCAAATGCGAACTGTGGGAGCTGCGATACACCATCCTTCGGAGGCACAACAGGTGGTAGCTGGCAGAAATCTCCCGAAAGTATGAGCTAGATATTGCTGAGATTTGAATCTGAATCATAGAGGCGGCCCTCTACCTGGATGCCACCAAACGGCCGCGCATTGTCCCGTATATGTTGCGCAATCCCATCCTGCAAAAAAAAAACATCACTAAAGCATTAGATTCATCCCGAGGTCAATGTACTCACAAGTTTGTCAAATAAACGGCCATCAATCATGGAGACTGGGCGGTAGGCGTTGATATTGGAAAAGTACATGGAAATGGCATTGCTCACCTTCGTCAATGATCAAGCTCTGTACCGTCATCCACCGTCGACGGAACCGAGTTACATTCCAGATTTTCTCCTTAAGCTTTTCCAGAGACGCGTCACCGAGACCAATCCCGGCCCATGAGTGCAGCGTTACTCCTCCGATATTCAAAGCCGCGATGCCAGTCGATGCTGTAGTCGCCAGCTTGGATGGGCCCTGCGGGTCATTGAGAACGTTGATGATTTCCCGCAGGAGTACAGACTTGCCCGTTCCTGGATGTATGCGTCGAGTCCAGTTCAAAATCCGACACGGCGAACGCAATGAAATGTGCACGGACCGGCAGATCCTGTGAAGAACACATTCTCGCCACGCATGACCTTGAGAAGGACTTCGTGTTGTTCCGGTGAGAGCTCGATCTTGGGTGCCACTGCCACTGCCACGAGTTCTAGCTTTGGCTCTGGCAACGATGCGTCGCCGTATGCCTCAATTTCCATCTGCCTCATCGCCTCTTCCTCGTCCACGCTGATGAATACGACAGAGCTAGCCGGTGAAACTGGGGCATCATACTGCTCGTCCTCGAGGCCAGTCAGCGCAGGTTGCGACGCAGATGGCCCTACACTGGCTGCTGAAACGAAATTTCAGTAAGTACAGGGCGCGCATGCATGCAGGGGCTGCACGACATTACAAGATGGCATGTCCCGGGATAGCCACTTCTCCGCTCATGTAAGTAGTCTGCTGTGAAGGGCGCGTGGAGGCGGACGGCCTTGTGTCAGATTTCATGCCAATGCCGTCCGAAAAATGAAGCGAGTGCTCGCAGGGGCGACGCTCGGCTTGCTCTGACACCCAGCGCAAATCGATTTTGCTGAAGAGCTGGGTAGGACTGGAGCTCGATTCCGTAGGCCGATGGATGATGATGCCTTGCTTGAAGCTGTTGAGACCTTTACTACAGCCGTTTTCGAAAAGGTTGTCCGCGCGTGTGAAACCGCGCGCAAAAAGCCGAAAAATCGAAAAAATCGAGAAAAGCCCCATAAATACAAAACCTCTAGTACACACACCGCAACGAGTCCTAGCGACTCGCAAAAACCCGCAATTTACTCCTCCGGACCATATCCTTCCCAATATGTCGCTTTCTCCCCGATGGGAGGTGTCTGCACAGGATGCAGGCAGTGAGCATGTGTTCATGCTCGAGGACGACGACGACAAAGCAGGAGATCCAGAAGGCTTTCAGAATGGTGTTGAGAAGCCTGCAGGACACATTGGTAAGTTTTCTTCCATGAAGAGATGCTCAACTTTAACCTACAACGAGAGATTAGAACATGCAGGCCCAGATCAGCTCAACACGGAAGCGGCTCAACCCACAGAGAAGATCTTCCTTCGAATCCCTCGCATACATCATGCTAGCCGCCGCGAAACTCCTGAGGTGCCCAGTCCCTCGCCATTATCAAATGTGGAGCTTGTCGAGGACTTGGACGACGGCTATGTCACACCAGTGCAGCGCAGCATAGCCCCGAGCCCTCCGTCCAAGCCCAAGAAGCGTGCCCGAACGGTTCCCAAGCAGTCGAAAACCTTCTCAGCCTCACGAGAAATCTCTCCTGGCCATCCATTGGCCCGTGCGTATGCCGAACTCACCGACCCAGAGGACGAAATCGACGTCAAACCCCTCCTGGCCCAGCTGAAACCTCGCGCAGCCACCAGCGAGTCAACGCCTTTGGATGAGCCTCCGGCCAAGAAAAAGAGGGGCCGCCCTCGAAAAGATGCCGGTGCAGCGGCCGTCGAAGAAGCACTTGCCGACCAGTTCTCGGTCGCTGTGTTCATCGAGATTGAGATGAAGCCCGTGCCCATTACCGGAAAGACGGGCAGAGCAACAGCAGCTGTAAAGCCCGGCGATGTCCATTCAGCGGGGCCGGTAACGCTCACAGACAGCATGACCTGGGCGGACCTTCTGTCAGTCATCGCAACGGAAGCGCAGAGTAAGGTGGACAACCTGAAAGTAACATCAATGGCATGGCGATGGTTCACCGACGCAGGATCACGCTCAAAACAAAAGCTTCCGCTGACGAATGAGGTGGGCTTCACAGCCCTGGTCAGCCAAATTCGGATGAGCAAGGCTTCGAAGCTGGTCGTCATCAGCATGATGACACCGGAAGAAGAAATGCGTGTGAGTGCCCTGTCATGCGCCGCTGCCGACCTGATGTTGACATAAATACTAGGCGCCGTGGAAAAGCAACCAGAAGAGTCGGGTATCGACAAGCGCACCTGGGTCATCGCGACACGGTTACTCCGCTGACACCAACGACGAGGATGAGCCAAGGTCACTCGGAGAGAAGAAGGTCTGTATACCATTGTGCTCTGTCAATTTATCTCGTACTTACTACTGTATCCATTCAGGTTAATCTTGATAAAGACTTGGAGCCCGTCGTGCAGAGCCTGATGAAGAAGTATTCCATCGGTCTCTGTCGAACACACCCCCTGATCCGATGCTTCTATCATGCTCCGAATGACTGGCATTTTGAGCTCGACCGCAACCGCCTCAACGTCTGGGCGCTGGCCATTGTGCGTTCGAGTTTTCTATCCTCGTGATCATGCCAGGGCTGATATCTCGTCAATGAACAGCGCAAGATTGAGGCCAACTACAATCAAATTCCGCTGAGCTCCAGATTCTTCAGGGAGGATCAGACGATTGGCTTTCGGCCTCGTGCGAGCGGGTCATCTCATGCACCTGACCCTCGCACAGGCGCATCCTATCCTGCACCTGACCCTCGTGCAGGCACAGATGAACCTGCACCTGGTCCGGGTCCCTTCCCTTCCCACCCTCATGGGCACAATATGTGGCTGTCCACGCCGCAGAACCCCTATACCGCACACCAGCAAGCTCCTTACTATGGCTATGGTGCTCCGATGGGCCTTCCCGGACCATGGCAGCCATGGATGACTCCGCCGATGGGCCTCCAGTGGCCTGCCGCCGACGCTGCAGCACCACTGCACATAGCAACTCAGCTCCCTCCCGCCGCTCGGTCTCCTACCCGAGCGGATGGTGCTGATCGCTCATCACCAATCATCCCGTCTTCTCCGGTCACGTCAATGAATCTTGAGGAATGGTGCGAGATGTACAAATTTCCTTTGACAACATGCGCAAAGCTCCGGGAACTTGGCTTCGAGGCCGGTGACAGCCTGAAGACCGTCAAAGAGAAGGATTGGAAGGACGCGGGATTCAAGTTGTTGGAGTGGAACAGGGTCTTACATGCAAGCAAGAAGTATCGTGCGGCAGAACGGGAGCAGTAGCACGCCGCGATCATACGGTCCAACTCCATCGTCACTCATTTACCCTCACTCATTTACTGTCTCTCGTTTATGGCTAGTTCTCTACGATATCTTTGAATCACTGTATGCATACAATATGAGCTATTACTAATATCCCGAGTGTGCGAACCAGCCAGCTGCCTTCTCTGCCGTGACAACTGCTGCACATGCTTCCTCGATGGCCTGCTCCGCGAACTCGTCTCGCGCCAACCGGTCTCCATGGCGTGCTAACCAAGATTTCACTGCATATGAAATCAATCCCCCAGAAAAGGCCAGTGAAAAGAACAAGGATGACGCACCGGCACTGAAACTCTCTTCGATTGGGTTCAGGTCCGGCGAGTAAGTTGGAAGGAATCGAAGAACACAGCCTGTGAACACATTGAGGATAATGCAGCACAGCAGACGTGATCTATCACGCACCTGCAGCGTCTACAGCTTCTCGAACAGCTTCACTCTTGTGGATGTTACAGTTGTCGAGCACGAGCACACTGCAAGGCTGCGGATATGGGTTCATGATGGGAAGCTGGGAACGTATGAGTAGGAGCTAAAGGCATTCAAGATATGCTATGCTCACCAGATCATTCACAAGGAAATCATAGAACTCAAAGCCGTCGACTGAGCCTGGGACAACACGGACAACAAGGTACCCATTGAGCGCGAGAGCAGGCAGCAAGCTGAAGCGCTGGCCGCGAGCCTGTCTGAACTTCTGCGCAGCTCGCAGACCTCGCAGTCCCCGACCGCGATCCCGTCGAAGATCGCGGCGGTCGATGCTTGACTCGTCGACGAAGACCATCTGAGCGGCTGTGTAGTGGAGCCGAGTGGTATGCCGCCAGGCAGCACGATCGTCTTCATTTCTCTCGGCAGCGGGCTTGATGAGATTCTTGTAGGTGAGTCCCATGGAAACTAGAGTGTTGTGGACGGTGGCAATGGACACAGGGAGGTCATGAAAGACGGCAAGCCAGAGGACGATCTCGTCAAGGTACATGGAAGGAATCTCGCGAACCAGTTCTTGCAACTCGGCCGTAATTTCGGGATTGATGATACGACGACGTCCCTGGGAGAGCATGGGGTCAACAACGCTGCCAGTATTCTCGAACTTCTCCTCCCATCTCGCAATACTCTTCTCATGCACCCCAAGCGCCGTGGTGATCTCCTGCAGCTCCCAGCCCGCCTGGAGCAGCTCTAAGGCTCGCTTTTTGATGCCTGCATCTATCTTCCGGTACACCATGCCAGGAGGGACTTCAGTAGCGTGCCAGACCGGTCGGGGCTCGTATGTGCAGCCCGCCCGGTCATGGCGCAAATCCCGCCCGTACCGCGCGGACTCAGCGCGCCCAGCGATGCTGGAGCAGCTGGAGCCCGTGCGCAGCGAGGGAGACCGCCAGGACCGGGCGGATGCCGCCCGGTCTGTGCACTGCTCAGGAGCCCCGCAACCGTCGCCGCCCGCCGCCGCCGGTGCGCCTGGTCTGTGCGCGCCCCTTGCCGCCCTCACCGCGCGCCCCTCGCCGCCCACACCGCGCGCCCCTGCCCGCCGCCCACACCGCGCGCCCCCTGCTGGCCGCCCTCACCGCGCGCCCCTCGTTGCCTGCACCGTGCGCGCCTCGTCGCCCACACCGCACGCCCCTGCTCCTCGCCTGCGCGCCCTCGTCGCGCACCTGTTCGCCGCCGTGTGCCCATGCTGCAAACCCCACGCGTGTTCCGTCGTTGCGCGTTGCTCGTCGCGGTCCTCGTTGCGCGCCCTTCGTCACCCGCATGCCTATGCACGGCCCTCGCTACGCGCTATTGTCGACCTCATTGCGCACATCCTCACCCTCGCTGCACGCCGGGGCCGTCGCTTCACGCCCATGCGCCTCGCCCGCCATTGCTGCGCCCATTTGTGCCGCCCTTCTCTACGCGCCAAAGCGCGTCGTCCTCCCTATCTCCTCGTCCTCGTCGTCATTGCTGTGTGCCCCCGCACGCTGCCCTCGCCACGCGCTCCTGCTGTGCCTGGAGCTCACAGCGCGCCGCCCCTCATCGCCGCCTCGTCGTACGCACCCGGTAGTCGGCTTTGTCGTGCATCCCTTGTGGTCTTCTTGTCGCCCGCCCATGGTCCTCATCATTGGCAACTCGTCACGCGGCCGACCGGAGTGCTGGTGAGATGATGGTGAGAGTGCGGGGGTTGGGGGGGTTGGGGACAGGTGGTAGAGTGACCTTTCGCCGGTTGACCCTGCCAGTGCTCACACGGCTCCTCGGTCACGTGGTTTTGTTGACAGCACATCGTGGGAATTGGCCCACTTGCCAACTGGCCTCACTCGCGCGCTCCTGCCTTGTATCCGCGCCCGCACGCACCGCACACCCGCACGCTCAGCCCCCTGGCTGCCCCAGCCCCACGCTTTCTGTTGAGACGTGCATGCGCAGCCTTGTATGGCGCCACACCAGGTGCCTCTTGGCTGCGCAGCAAAGACAACATGCAGGGGCGCGCGGCGAGGACAACGCAAACGTCGCGCAGCCTGGCCAACACGCAGTAGGGACAACACGCAGCAAGGATGCCGCACATGCAGCAGGTGACGCGACGCAGGCGAGGAGCAGAGGCGCACGATGACAGCGACGAGGACATGCGGCAAGGCGCGCGGTGCGGGCGACGAGGGGCGCGCGGTGAGGGCGGCAAGGGGCGCACGGTGAGGGCGACGAGGCGCGCACGGTGCGGGCAACGAGGGGCGCGCGGTGAGGGCGACGAGCAGGGGTGCGCGGTGAGGGCGGCGAGCAGGGGCGCACGGTGTGGGCGGCGAGCAGTGGCGCACGGTGTGGGTGAACGAGTAGCGCGCAGTGTGGGCGACGAGGGGCGCGCGCGGTGCACGCGCGTGGACGAGGCGGGCCTGCACAGACCAGGCGCACCGACGGCGGCGGCGATGGCGGGGTTCCCGAGCAGTGCACAGACCGGGCGGCATCCGCCCGGTCCTGGCGGTCTCCCTCGCTGCGCACGGGCTCCAGCTGCTCCAGCATCGCTGGGCGCGCTGAGTCCGCGCGGTACGGGCGGGATTTGCGCCATGACCGGGCGGGCTGCACATACGAGCCCCGACCGGTCTGGCACGCAACTGAAGTAGTACATGCCAGGTTGAGAGCGGTTGTGACGAAGTAGGACGATGATACGGTGTGCTAGTGGTATTTTACATTTTCTCGATTTATTCGATTTTACGGCTTTTTGCGCGCGGTTTCACACGCGCGGACAACCTTTTCGAAAACGGCTGTAATGCTTGAACGTTGAGCTCGTACCCGTCGGTAAAGCCTACTTACGTGACATTTGGCCGAAAACAAGCGCCAGTGAGACCTGTTCACAATTGATACAGGCTCAGAGCATATGCATATATATAGACAGTTGTACATCGGAATAGATCAGACCTACCAAATAACTGCTACTGATATTTAAAACCGACAATCTCCTCCCGTCTCCGTTACCTTGTTAGCCAGAGTGCCCTATCGTTTGTAATTGTCTATCATCACCCAGGTCCTCAAGACGTTCTCATTCTCGAGCGACAACAGCTCATTACGGGAACATCTTGCAGCCTCGAGGTACAGATCTTTGAGAGCAGCGCTGCAAAGACAGGTCCTCCGTTTCCAGCCAACAGTGATTATCCCAATCGCGATGATTTGGCGTAGGTGACATCAGCAAAAGTACCGAAAAGTTGCGGCGGCTGGTAGCGGCCACCAGCCACGTGGCGCGGTTGCAAGCGCTGTCGTAGGGTTACAAGTGCGTTGCCAGCCTGGCGAACAGGTTACAGCCTAGGTGCAAGGCTGGCAGTGGGCTTACAGCCTGGCCGCAAGTCTGGCGCACGGCTGTCAACTCGACGCAAGGCTGATAGGCGGCATGTCAGCCGCTCACAAGTCTGATAGGCAGCGTGTAATGTATTACAGTATATTCGCAATATATACTACAAAGCAGCAAACCCATGGACAGTGTGTCGGCCTCCTCGCTATCAGTGTCGCCGCGCCGCAGCTCTCGCGACCCTCGCCGTTGCCGTCTGAGTCGTCACCGTCACCGTCCTCGTCATCCCTGCCCTCGTCATCCCAGCCCTCGCCGTCATTGCTGGCCTCGCTGAGCATGCCGGTGGGGAGCCTTTCGAGGGTGAGTGGCGGCGCGAGCTGCGCGGTGTAGTCTGTGTGCTTGCTTCTCCAAGGCCTCGCGCACCTTCTTGGAGTTAGGTGGCGAGAAGGTCGATGCACTGCGGTGCGATGGGGATGACTCGGATGACCAGGACAGTGGTATTGCGATACGCAGGGACAAGAGGGACAGCGGAAAAATGGGAAGCAGGGCGTGCGACGAGCAAGCTCCACATACGCGCAGAGCCGGACGCGCTCGTCCTCGTGCGCTCTTCAGCGTGCGGGACACGGAGCACGAGTTTGTGGAGTGATTCAACGGGAGTGGTTCGGCGGGATGGGGAGTGTGAAGCACGTCGGCGCAGAGGCGAAGGTGCAGAGCGCAGTGAGAGCCGTGGAGGGGCGTGGGTGGAGTATTGAGCGCGGAAGTGCGAGCGCAAGCGCGAGGGGAGGTGGGGAGGAGGACGACGGGAGCGAGCTGGCATGGTTGCGGAGGCGATGCAACAGGACGAGCGCGCGCGCGCAGGACGGCGAGCAGGCAGAGGAGGCGCGCACGCCTAAGCAGCCCGCGAACCCGGGGAGACCGAACCGGAATCGTGCGGAGCAGGCCGCCCGCGTGAGCTCCGATGTTGTAGTTGGAGCTGCGCTAGGAGCAGCAGCCGTCAACTTGCTGCGCGTAGTCTTCAAGCCAGCGTGCAGGTTGGGCACCAGCGCGCACTCCATTTCCACAGCGTAGCCACGCAGCAACGCGTTTTCACTTGCTCGTTGTTGAAACTGCGTGCTCATGCCATGCGACGACACGGAAGATGTGTCCGTCGACCTACGGATGCGCCTCGCTGTCATCACGCTGCCGTTGCTCCCGACCCTCGATGACACGCCCGCTGGAGGCGGGGCGTGCTTCAGCAGCCCGCTCTCAAAGATGTCCTGGTCACCAAACTAGCTATGTGTTCGACGCAGAGGGTCGTAAGGCAACGATGGCGAGCCAGTACACGACAATGAGATCGCAAACACACCTTTAAGCCCCACTCGTGCGCTACGATGGTGTCGCAATTTGCATGAATGTTGAGTGCGTCCGCGTTAACGTGGCAACGCGAGTGGTTAGGCAGAACTTCAGACACAAAGAAAGACACTGAAGACGCACCTGGCCCGAGCCGCGAAGCCGTCAACTTGTGATTGCTGCGCAGTCTCGCATGGCCAGATCAAATAGTGGCCATGTTGGAAGGGGAGGTTCAGTGGGTGCAAAGTGGACAGTGCAGAGCGCAAGTCGCAGACGAGGCGCAGCTAGCAGTCGGTCAGTGTGAGAGAAGAGCAGCCTCCTGAGAGTGACAGAGCGACAAAGTCGAGATGGTCACGTGGTTGTTATGATGCATATGACGTCGCGACCTCCCGTGAGACGCCAGACCGTTCTCTCTTGCCCTCTCACCACCACCATGCCATTGTCATCCTCCCAACCCCCCGGCCGTTCCAAATCGCCTGAAACTGCCTGAATTAGGCGCCAACTTTCACACCGACTCCGTCAACGTCAACTTCGGATTCGACGCGCTCGCAGCGCACAGAAGAGCTTGAGAGAATGCAGAAGGCGCAGTACGTATTGTCGTCACCTTCCGCCCTTGATTTGTGCCCAACTTCTTTCCCTAGTGTGTAAGTAACGATCAAGAGAGATGCTTGGCCAAAGGGATCGACACGCACGAGGGCCAAAGTGAGCAGAAGACGCGGGGCACGGAAGAGACAGTACGTCCTTCAAGTTCCCGCATATATGCTGCGCTGTCCCCGACTGACCAATCCTTCTTGCCCATATGACCACGTCTTCGCTGTCAAGGTCTCAACAACCAACCGGAGCGAATCAAAGAAGATGATAAAGAACATGTACGTGTCTTCATCGACCTTGCCAATGTACTCACGCGCCGCCGCGGACAGCCCACAGGATTTATACAAACAGGTGTACGTGGAGATTGTGCGCCTCCTGTCGAACATTTGCAAGGAGCCTTGCCAAGGGGGATTTTGTGCGCTGAGTGAGTGATACCATGCGCATATATGCACATATATCTCTATTAATGAATGGCCTCACCAGAGTTCGTCAGCCCGTCGCAGTGGGCCCTATGTACGTCGCGGGCGCGCCTCCGATGCAGAGCACGAAGATGATGTAGCGTGCTCTCCGAGTCGTCGAAGCCACCTCCGCCCTCGCCTCTCGAACGAGGAGAACCCACATCCGTCGCAGATGTATTGGAACTGCAAGAGTTTCGCTTTTCTGTTTTCGTGATGATGTGCTCTTGTGCAATATCTTCACACGTTTTTGTGCTCGTTATCTCGTGCGTTTGCACTCACTCTCGTACTCTCTCATTGTGCTATGTAGAATGATGTACATAAATGATTGTGATTGTCATGGAATAAGTGCTTTGGCTCGACGTCCTTGCAAGCTTCGCACTCTCTTGAGGGCCTTGTAGTTCATATAGGCTCTTACCGCGCCTGGTGCCGCTTGCAACCCGTTGCCAGCGCTGGCAAGCAGACGAGCGACGCAAGACTGGTGGTGACTGGCAGCCGCTTACAAGTTACTCTTAGGAATCTTATGGAGGGTTACAGCCATAAGGGCTTTAAGTTAAGTACTTGTAACCGGGTCTGCCGGCTGATATTCGAGACCCAAATCTTGCGGCGCTGGGCCGCCTTGTGAAGGTTACAACCACCTACAACCGGCCGAAATTTCTCTGCACATTTGCTGATGGATGGGGTCCCTTCAGTACGTTCCACCACGGCTCGGCGAGCCACGGCATATCCCGTGAGAATTCGACCAACTGTAACCGCTCGACAGCCTCCCACAATATGGCGTCCCAAACGAGCCGCGCAAGCTCAGTCAAGCTCTCCTGGCCGTGGCATTTGATCGTGATCGACATATCTTGGCGATAGCCCTCCGGGGTTTTCCGTGCGACGTGGCAAGATAAATTTCCCGGTATGCACTTGTCGAAGAAAGCACGAGTCGGACGTGCGGGTGATTGTGCCCAGTTCGTAATGAAATAGGTCATGGAAGGGAGGAGGAGCGGCACGATGAGCCCGGCGGGGCATCGAACAGCGCGTGCATGGAAAACTCGATGTTCGTAGTGGAAGGGACATCTAGGTATGCGAGAATGTGTAGACACGGCAGTGTGGCATACCACTGGTCGTAAATGATGAGGCTCCGAAGATGCGGCAGGTGGACATCGCGGCTGGCATGCGGGGCGTGAGCGGCAAGGCCGTGATCGCATGTTGAGACCCTGTTGAAAGACAGGTCTTCCAAGGATGGCATAATTTCCAGGGCGCGGAGGATTCGTTCGCAGTGTGAAGGACCCCCGCCGGGGGTAGACAGGTTTTCGATGTTCAATGAAACGAGGCCATGGAAGATGGGGGACGTCCAGGTGATGTTTTTGAGGCCCCTGAGCCGCAGCACCTGCAAAAGTGGGGCGTGGTCCCCGAGAAAACCGACTGGCCATTCCCGGTCCGAGTCTGCCAGACCGGACGCGCAGTGAATTACCAACGACTCGAGCAGCGGCGCGCGGCATGTAAGACTCTGCAGAAGCTGCCAGTCTTGATAGTCTATCCTGAGAGCGAGCTTGCGGGTGTGGCCGAGGTGGTCGGCGACGAGGCGTCGCTCGACCTCCGTCATGAAGGAACAATAATCTTTGCTGACATATGTGAGGCGGTTTTGGACCAAGTGAAGAGCCGTCGGGTGAGAGCGTCCGACTCCGGCGAGGCTCGGCGGCACCTCCACGGGAAAACGTCGAAGTCGAAGCATGTCCACAGGCTTGGGCTGCTCTGAACGACCTGCTGCCAGCGGCGAGAAACGCAGGAGACAGCGATGCAGTCGGCGATGTCTAGAAGGAAAGGGAAAATGAGCCCCAAGAGTTCGTTCGGCAGCACCGCCATTGCGTCGCTACGGGAGACGGACTCGACTGAAAGTCGGGTTTCGAAGTCTACAGCGGCCTATATGGATCTTCTGTTGGGAGGCCGCGGTGGTGTAAACTTAGGACTCGGAGTCTGGGGCACCCGCGTGACATTACTCTTACTTTAAGATTATGACGACCGTCGGTTGTGGTTTGTTTGGCCATTTTCTGTCCTTACACGGCATGACCTGCCTTTCCCGTGCACGCCGCCACTCATTTTTCACCATCAGTTCGAGTTGATGCGCAATTTTCGTGATCTGCTCGCGCTCCTGACCGTCAAGCATATGGCACCGTTCGAACCAAGCTGGCCACCCGTCCACGCGCCGCGTCGAACGTGCAATGCGCAGCTCCGTTGTTCCATCAATGATGGAGATGGAGACACCGCAGAGGCAGGTGGCAAACATTAAAGAGCTTGCCAACAGTGTTCGACTCGGCAGAGCTGGCCTATACAGCACTCAGACTCGGGTTGAGACCCGTTTCAGTGGAGCCTTGAGCATAGCACGGAGTCTGAGTGAGTCGACTCCCACCTGGGCCTGCTAGCCCAACAGAACTCATAGCATGAACTCTACACTGCACACTGTCGGGCGGAGCGGAGCTCCGGCATGCCTTGTTATCTAAATGCTTACGCTTTGTACATATTTGGAGCTGTCCTTCGGCCGCCATGTACCGACACTACTTTTTCAACTGCACATACTTTTGTTATTCCTGTAACGAGTCTGACTACGTACGTACATAGCAAATACACTCGCGAGCAGACAGCATACAATTCGACAAGTCAATCAAGCCACGACCCGAGACGAAGACACGCGAAGAGCACAGTATTTGATTGCAAGAACGACAATGACCACGGGACGAGGAAGGAGCTCACGGCCGGTGTTACACCCCATTCGCGTCGACGGCGGCGGGCTGGGGAGCATAGTCGCGGCCAGCGTCAGGCGGCCCGAGAGGAGGCGAAGCTCCACTGTAGCCGGAGGGCCCAGGAGCGTAAGACTCGTAGGCAGCAGACGCAGAGCGAGCAGGGGGGCTTTGCGAGCGGCGCCTGAGACATGTCAGTCTCTGCGAAGGCGCACAGACAGAAAGGGCCTACCGGGTGCGTCCATCGACACTGCGCGGGGAGTACTCGCCATAGCGGACTTCGAGCGGCGTCATGGGGCGGCCACGGTACTCACCAGGAAGACCATACTCCCTATAGGTGCAAACGGGTCAGATTATGCGCGTGAAATCAACTGCGACGTGGCAAACCTGACTAGCATCCTCTCGAAGTCCTCACGGGGCGGACGGAGGGAAGGGGTCCTAGGGCGTGCGCCAGGAGGCGGGTACGGAGCATACCTATCATCGGGAAGCGGAGGGCGCCTGTCATAACGTTCGTAGTCTCGAGCGGAGTCACGAGGAGGATAGCTTGCGTCATAGCGTGACGGTGGTGGCGTAGGGCCACGCATCCTGTAGCCGTGGACGTCGCCGCGACGGAAAGGCGGAAGCATGGAATGGTAATCTCTGTAGTCCCTAGGCGGCGAGAAGAGCCGGCGCGACGAATAATAATCGTAGGGGTACCTAGAAGGCGGCGAATAGCACCTCGTGTAATACTCTTCGCGGTACGGAGGGTAGTCTCGAAGGAGCAGCGGAGACCGATAGTCTCTAGAAGGATGAATACGATCAATGGGAGGAATGTAGCCAGGCGGAGTACCACGCCTAGTGCTGATTACCAGGATGAGCGGGGTGCAGGGGTATCAAAAGCGACTTACACTGAAACGACGTGATTGATACACTCTCTATCAAGCCAGTCGGTAAGGTGATTGGTATGAACGTTGCGACACTTACCTGAACCAGTGCCCCATTTCGCCACACCTGTAGCACGCGTTTGGGCCCGCTAGATACTTGGCATATCGTCCTCCACCGCGAGACATTTCGACGCGGACTTTGTTGCCCATGAAGACCCCTTCATGATACTTGCGAACGCTCTCCTCAGCGGCCTCTATCGTAGAAAATTCCTGAAACCAACATGAGAAAGCAGCGTCCAGCCGGACAGCAGCGCACACACGACGAAGGCATAGCCCAATCTGCCAATAAGAACCAATGAAAAGCCGTATGGCAGCATTAGACGCAGGCACTCACTTAAGGTCAATCTTCACGATACGTCCGATCTTGCCAAAGCCATCTTGCAAATCCTCTTGACGAGTGTTATCGGGAAGGCCGCCAATGTAGACCTTGTTGGGCTGCAGACCCAGTGTAAACACCAGTCCAGAACGCAGTCCAGAACGCGGAAAATAGCAGTATAGAAAAGCCAGCCGGCATTGCGCACAAGTAACAAGCCACCGGTCGTTAGCTCCAGAAACAAGCAAGCAAGTGTGTGCACTGCGGAGGCGTGATTGGTGCACGGCAAGAAAGAGGGCGAAACGTGAAAGAGGCGAAACGTGAAGGCAAGCCCCACCCGAAGAAAACTTAGGCTAAGCACCTTGATTTCCTTTTCCCTGTAGATGATAGACCCAGATTTCCTGGCAGAGAGATGCTCGCCCTCGCCTGGGCTGCGCGAATACTCTGCGTGACCCGGGTCGCGGTGGTCGTGAGGGATCGGACCACCATTAGCCACCGACACCTCGCCTACGAAGCCCTTCACTTCATCTGCTTGTTCCCATTTGCGCACTTGATGGTCGAGGACGGGTGAAGCAGCCATAGCTTGAGCAGAAGAGGACGGATGGAAGTAAGGACAATCTGGAAATGCAGTGCGCAGCCCAGCAGATCCAAACTCCGTTAAGCTCCGACCAGTCCGCGCCACTCACACATTAATGCATTACCCTCAGTAAAAATAGAAAGTCACCTCCCAGTCCGATTCTGTGTGACATGACCTGATTGGCGTGATTTGAGACTATGATATGACTGGAATACGACTATAATGCGACCCCAGATGACCGGAAAGCATTTTCAATACTTAATTTCCGGTTTCCAAGTCAGAATTCTGTATCTACATGACTTTTCCCGCGTGTCTAGGGACTTGCCAGGACTGCAGCGCGACTTCCGTTTTTACTGAGCATTACCCGTATATTAACCAGATTGTGCGCTTGGTGTTGCACTTATTTGCGTCTGTCGCGCCCGCTCCATGCCGCAGCCCGCCGCTCGATTTGGAGACGCGCATACTGGACCTGTTGAACAACCACCACTCACCGCTCGACCGCTGCTCTCCTCCACTTCCACTTCCACGACAATGCACACTCTTTTATCCCGCTCTCTACAATACACTCTCTTTGTTTCCATATTTCTATAAAATGCCGCCCCGACGATGAACTTTCTCATCCATCTTCATCCCCGACCGTGACCATGACGACCTGCATCCTTAACGGCGTCTTCCCTCTCCTTTCCCCCGACAGTACTCACGATGTTTCTTCTTCGGGTGCTAAACTCACTTATCACATCTATCAAACCCGTATCGTCACTTTAACCGGTCAAGATTACAACGGCAAAATTAGACTCTACGCTCCTTCCGGCACCCACCTGTACCCCGATTGCACCGTTGCTGCCGTCCACGGCCGCGCCGTCTTTCTGCCTGGCCGCCCCTTTCTCCTCGAGGCGTTTACTATCCAACCCTTCCATGGTGACCCATCCGACCCGGACTACGATGCAAATATCCCCGACTTCCGCGCCTCCCTTTCCATCCTCGGTCACGTCGAGAGTGACAAGGAGGCTCCGGACAATGCTTCTGCAAGGGGTTTCGAGCTTTCTTCTGCAGCATGGGCCGTGAACTCGCGTCAGACTTTCAACATTCGGTAAGTTACATGCGCTCTGCCTTATTATCAGCTTCTAATGAGCCGTAGGTGTGAATTTGACGTGTCCCCTCGCTGGAAGAACACCCCGACGCCCAAGATAAACGCGCCCCTCCACATCTACGGAGCTATCCACCGCATCATCAAGGAATACCAAGCAAGCCGTCCTCATCATCGAGGACCTCACATTCTCGCCTGGATTCCGCCCGACTTCCTCGACGCCTGCGCCATCACCCGAGAAGCCGCGCGCTACTCTTGATCGCAAGGGGAAGTCTCCTGCGACGCCCCGGCGTTACGGTCATCGTGCGACCGCGCCGAACAGTGCGTTATCTTTTTCCATCGTCCCTGTCTGCCGTTCTAACTCTTACACAACCTGCAGGTGTCATAACGAGCCCACCCATGTTCAACACGTCTGCTTCGCCATCCCCTCCTGCTCCATCCACGTCGCTTCCCCAATCTGTTCCTGTGCGCGCTCCTCACCTTGATGCAGGTACGTATCTCAACAAGTGCACAATGCTAATTACTGACGTATTTTCTGTCATAGTTGACGATAGCGAAGACCTCTATGCAGATCCGCCGAGTCCGACGCCCGTCCGTCCCCGCGCTGCGGCTGCTGCGCCCAATGATGCCGCTGTGCTACCTGTCGCCCCACTCCTACCCATCACTCCCGCTGCCATTCCCACCCTCCCGACGTCCCCTACGGTCGCCGTTACGGCGGTCACCACCTTCCCCGCGCCCGTGCCTGTCGCCTCCACCTCAGAGGCTGTTTTCACGCAGTCCAGTCCTGCTACCGGTCCTTCAATGCGCAAACGCACTCGACCGAATACTGCTACTGTGCCGAGCACGTCTTCTCCCACCCCGAAGCGTATGCGCAAGCGCGTGATTGAAGCTGTTGACTCGGCACGCTTGCTTGATTCCACGGGGCAAGAAGACATAGAAGTTCCTGCCTCCCCAGTTCACACACGTACGTTCTCGCATCTTGATATACTCTCTCCTTTCTCACCTCTTCCTTTCATTCAGCTTGAGACCGTCGCCTGACAGGTTCTCATCCCTCGGATTGCCTTCACGTACGAAATTCCGGGATCAGGATTCCGACGACAATTCCCCCTTGCTCCGGCTTATGCAACGACATTCAACAGCTGTCAAGGTCTTACGCTGGACCGCGTAGGTGTTGATCTGACGAGGCCGGTGTTCTCGCACGGACAATTATATACAGCACTCTCGAGGATTCGTCATCGATCGTGTGCCATGGTCCGTTTCCGACCCGGTGAAGATTCTACAGTCAATGTTACGTTTCCCGAGCTCCTTATTTAATTACATCCTGTATTTACACCTTGCTTTCATACACGATTTCAGACTGTGATCGAGTTCGGAGCGGAGCGACGGCATATCTTGTGCCGACTACAAAAATCACCTTGCCCTGGCAAGGTCTCTCACCCCCCGTAATGAGTCAGGCACATTTACAGGCACATTTACAGGCACATTTACAACGGCTATGTTTGTATCTCGTCCCCACAAGAGTCCTAGTATCCTATCCTATCCTTGCGTTGCGACTGTATGTTTTGGCAACAAGAGCGGGCAAGGTAGCGGCCGCCCGCAGCGGCACTTTTCGAGTGAAGAATGTTCACCGATATCCCCGCAACGACACAAGACAGCTACAATACATACACGAGTAAGCTGCCCTAGTAATCCAGGTTGAGTTATCGGCATGGTATAGTGGTATTACTGCGTCACCAAGTCCAACAATCTCGACGCAACTCAGCTAGTGTCAATAGTCAAGTCCATGTAAATGTCCATCAATCAACCCACTCTACTCAAAGATCTCAGCAGCGATATAAATGTCGGATCGGCATCCTACGCCAGAGTCAGCGCACCGCCCATCACGCCGATCGCAACCATCAGCACAAAGCCCACCACCCCGCGCGCGTCAGTGGCCATCAGCGCTGCGTTTGGCGTGCTCGAGCCGGAGGACTTGGCGCTACTGCTGCTCCCGCTGCTGCCTGCCGTCGTCGTGGGCGCCGTCGGCGTGAACGTGCTCGACGCGCTCGAGAGGCACGAGCTCGCAACCGAGTTCGCCGCGCTCACGCTAGTAGGTGCGTTCGCGTTCACCGAGCCGTTCCCGGCGAAGCTGCACGACTGCGCGTCCCGGTTGTTCGCCTCGTAGAACTGGCTGAACACGAACGACAGCTTAACGGCTGGAGCGCGCGGGTCAGCGCCTGGAAAATGCACGACAAAAAAGAGAGCAGGCACATACAAGGCGAGCAGGCGGCGACGGCGCCGTACTGACCGGTTTGGCCGTTGCCGCTGATGGCATCACAGCTGCCGCCCTTGGTGCCGACAAGAGAGCACGCCGTGTCCAGGAGGGGGCCGACGATCAAGCTGGTGTTCGTTGTCTGAGGCCTGAACTGGCAGCTCACGTTGCTGTCCAAGCACGTGCAAGCGGCGTCATTAGGCGTCGGCGGCAGCGTGGTCGAGGCGAGGAGGGTGGCGTTCTGCGAGGGGCAGGCCGGGTACGACGCGGCAGGCGCGCTGCTCTGCGAGGGGCTGTTGACAAACTGCACCGAGCCGTACTGCGACTTGAGGTTGTTGAAGTCGGTGTTCGGCGTCACGGTCGATCCGTCCGAAGAAATGTTCACCATGCCGAACTCGCCCTGGCCGCTCTCTGCGGGGAAGTACGAGAACGCGATACCGCCGGACCAGACGGGCGCGGCGTCGGAGCTGAACAGAGCGGGGACATCGTTCCAGACACGGGGGCTTGGGGTGTTGCATCCGAACTCGCTGAAGTACGCTGCGACGTTGAGGCCAGCAAAATCTGCGGTCTTGGTGGCATACGCAGACTGGAAGGTCTCGGTTCCGCACAGCTCGCTGCACGCCCATAAGCGCGCTGTGACCGCTGAGATATGGAACTGCGCTTACTAGTTGTTCAGGCCAAAAATATCGATGGCGTTGCTGCCCGAGTTCTGGCTGGAGACATCGCACGCGAGATAACTAGCCAGACCCACAATCCAGTTGTCGTCGCCGTCAATGGCTGCATAACCAACCAGAGCAGAAGATTTTTTAGAGGCACTGCACATCAAAATGAGCTTATGTGACTCGAGCGTCAAGGAGACACACGTACAGATAGGCCTTGGTGTCCCGAGCCGCAGCCTTCACAAACGCCAGAGCGTCGGTCCCGTTGCCGCTGACCACGACCTCGTTGCCGATGTTGTACGCGAGCACATTGTCGTATTTGGAGAAAACGTCGATAGTATTGATGTAGAGGTCGAGCAAATTCGTCGTCCATGCCGGGGAGGCGCGGTCGATGGAGCCATTGACGGGGAGACTGAGATCAAGACTGCATGGACGTCCGTGTGAGTTAGAGTACAGCGGTGTGGGAACGCAACGCACATAATATAGATTCCGGCGCCGCTGAGAGCCTGCACGCATGAGTCGTGGTTCAGCGAGGAATTGACGCTGTAGACGCGGACGGCGTTGACGCCGAGTTGTTGCAGGAAGGGAAGGTCGCGGGCGCATCCCGCCGAGTCTGCGAGCGGGTCGATGAAGGTGGAAGGTTCGACGAAGGGGTTATTGGGATCTGTGGACGCCACGCCTGGAGGGAGGACGTCAAAAGATGCTCAGCACGACGTGAGGAACCATACCTTGGGGCTGGTAGGCCACGCCCTTGATGAAGAAGCGGCTGCCGTCGGCGTTATAGAGGTATTTGCCTGAGCGGGTGACTGCTCCAATGGCGTGCACGCTGGACGACAGGCCGAGGGCAACGGTGAAGGCAGCGGCGAGCCGCGAGAACGTGAGCATGTCGTCTCGTGAATGAAAGAGTGAGGAGAGGCGTCGGCCGAGGTATACGGGTCGGGCGGGGAGAAGTGGGAGACAAGGAGGATGTTGGGGAGGGGGAAAGGCTGCCGACACCGCTTCCAGGGTGACGCCGCTTACTGATTACGATATATATGACAGCGCGCGCCAAATTATATTTATGTCCAGGCTCAACGCAGACTCAGCCGCTCGCCGACAGGCCAGGCGTCGTAAATATAGGTCCAGTGCATCGTAGGAGGAAACAGCGTCATAGGATTGGAATAGCCTCCAGGCCGGTCGAGCTTTTGCCGGTGGGGAATCGGGATAGATAACCAGTGTGATCGAGTTCCCACCTCCGTGAGACAATGCATTTTCCGTCGAAATCTAGTACATCGCCTTTTGACCTCAAACAGCGATGTTCTCCAAAGCTCTAGGGACCTTTGTGGCCATCGTCGGTGTCGCCTGTGCTGCGGCAACAGGTCCTGACGCGCAGCTCGCGCTGGGCCTCGGAGATCACCTCGACGCGTCTTGGGCGACAGCGACTCCCATCGTCCCAAAATTCACCCCGGTTGGGTCTCTTGCCAATCTCACGGGGGACACATTCACGGTGCTGCGACACCCGCTGTTCCCGTACCACAGCGTGCGCATCAAGCAGTCGGACTTCTGCGATACGACCGTCAAGTGAGTGGTTGTGTCCGAAAGGTAGTCGGGTATCACATACATAATGGAAACCATGCGCAGGGCATATACCGGTTATATAGACATCGATGCGAAACATTTGTTCTTTTATTTCTTCGAAAGCAGGAGCGATCCCGACAAGGACGATGTGATATTCTGGACTAACGGAGGTGCGTCTGCGAGTATTCCGCGTCTTGACATTCCCAACACACTTGTACAGGTCCTGGGTGCTCATCGTCGCTTGGCTTGTTAATGGAGCTCGGTCCGTGCCGAGTGACCAACGCGACAGAGGGCACAAAGTTCCATGCGGAGGCCTGGAACTCGAACGCGAATGTCTTCTTCGTCGACCAGCCCGTTGACGTCGGGTTCTCGTACTCCGAACATGGTGCAACCGTCGTATGTATTCCAGCTTAGGATGTCTCTTCGACGCGCCTGACCGCGATGTCTGGGTTCACAGAGCACGACGGAGCAAGCCGCGGAAGATATTGCTGCGTTCGTAGTCATCTTCTTCGAGCATTTCTCCTCCTTCAAGGGCCGCTCGTTCCACATGTCGGGTGAATCATACGGTGTTCGTTATATCCTGCAACTTTCTGCTCATTAACTGACCCCAATCCTGTCTCGCAGGGCCGGTACATCCCCGTATTCGCCGCCGCAGTTTATGACCAGAACGCGCTGCTTGTCGCCAACGGACTCACGCCGATCAACCTGACTTCTGCTATCATCGGTACGTGTGCTGCAATGACATAGGATGTCATCTGGTGACTAAAACTCATACCAAGGTAATGGAATGACGGACACTTTCAGTATGGTGCAGTCGTACTACGACATGACCTGCACGCCCGCCTCTGTCGCTCCTGTTCTGGACATCAGGTTAGTAACGACCATGTCACGAACAACGGCTTGTCTAATCCATTCCCTCACTAGCACTTGCGTGCGCATGAAGAAGGCGGTATGTGCCCATTCTTTGACTGTTAGGCTTTGCACCTTCTGATGGACTGCCTGCCGCAGCTTCCGCGCTGCAAGAAGTGGGCAAAAGCGGCATGCATCGACCAGTTCGACTCCATGAACTGCGAAGCAGCGCAGACGTTCTGCGCGAGCGAAATTACCGCACCGTACTTCGAAACAGGTTTGCACTCGCAACCCGCACGCATGCTTTCCTTATATATACTTCTACGCAGGCTTGAACTTCTACGACATCAGTCGGCCATGCGAAGACCGCGAATCGCTATGCTACCCTGTGATCAAGTACGCCGCCCTCCGCTCTCCGCCCCGCGCCCCGGGCGAGCTAACCCGCTACCTCCAGGACGATCTCGACCTACCTTGACCGCCCCGACGTGCGCGCGGCGCTCGGCGTCGACCCGCGCACCGGCGCATTCGCGACGTGCTCCTCGCTCGTGAGCGGCGCGTTCAACGGAGGGGGCGACATCCTGCACCCGACGGTCGACCACGTCGCGGGCCTGCTCGAGCGCGGCGTGCGCGTGCTCATCTACGTCGGCACCTACGACTGGATATGCAACTGGGTCGGCAACGAGCGCTGGACACTCGCGATGGATTGGAGCGGGAAGGACGCGTTCAACGGCGAGCCGCTGCGCACGTGGACGGTCGACGGTGCGGTCGCGGGGAAGACGCGAAGCACCAAGGGCCTGACGTTCGCGACGGTGGATGCGGCTGGGCACATGGTGCGTCTTGACTCTTTTGTGGGCTGGCTGCACGCTGATCAATGGGGGTACAGGTGCCGTACGACAAGCCGAAGGAGTCCTTAGCGCTGATAAATAGGTGGCTGGCCCAGGAGAGTCTGTGAGCTGGTTGACATGAGGCTTCGGCATGCATGTCCTCTGACCCACGAAGCACCATCCAATGGGGTTTCAGTTTACGAAAACATACAAGTGTAGGTAGTAAATCATTAGGAAACAGGCGTACGAGGTCCCTACTCATTAGCTGGATATCATCATACACAATTACCATCCTTCTAAGGTCCAGACCGTATCAATGCCCACTACGCCCGCCCTCCCTTTTTCTTTTTGTTGACGACCTTGAATCCGCCCCACTCCGACTGCTGCGACGCCTTCGGCTGCGCCTTGACCACGTCCGCAATCGAGGGCGCGCGCCCGCTCTTCCGCGCCACGGCATCCGCCTTGCGCCGCGTCACGAACTCCTGCGCAAAGCGCCGCCCGTCGATCGTAGGACTGTTGTCGTACACGAGCTCCGCGATGATCTCCGTCGTCGTCGCGTCCGCGTCCAGCGGGAAAGACAGCAGCATCGACGCGGTCTCCTCATCTACAGGGCATGTTATTTAGCGCGAAAGAAACAGTATGGCGCGACGATGGACGTACAATTCACGGAGCTGTTGAGGCCCTTCAGAGAATCGCTCAGCCACTTCATGAACTCGGTGGATGGCGCGACGGGTGCCTCCTCGACTTTCGGAGCGAGGGGTGCCGCTTTGACCGCCGCTGGCACAGGTGTCCGGACGGCGGCAACACCGTTGGTAGGGCGGGGGCTGGAGGCTGCGACAGCCGCCGTCGACGATGACGGCGTCAGCGCTGGGCGTGCAGTGGTTGTAGCCACTGTTGCAGCGCCCGACTTCCCACTTGAGCCAACTGTAGTCCACGCCCCTCCAGTGACAACAGCTGTTGGGCTTGCATTCTACCAGCCACGTCAACACCAATAGTAGTCTAAGAGACTCGAAGCATACCTTGTTGGTGGTTTCCGCATAAGCCCGTCGCGCCGCCGCCGCCGCCGCTGTCTCTCGTGACGCAGCCTTCTTCCTCCTCTCTTCCTCCTCCTGTATCTCCTTCATCGTCTTCTTCACAGCCGGCGGTTTTACGGCGTTCGTCCACACTGGCGCCGGCGCACCTGGCACCGTAGGCGACGTCGGGCCTGTCGCAGGCGGCGACGTGACCTCCTTCGCAGAGGACGGCGGCGCGCGGACCTGCGACGTTGGGAGTCCCCACGATGCAGTGAACGGCTGCGCCTCGTCTGTCTGCGGCGACGCTGCCGACGCGCGCGCGGCGCGCTCCGCCGCCTTGCGCGTCTCCTGCTTCTTCGCCTCGGCCTCCTGGATCTCGCGCAAGCTCATCGGCGCGGCAGGCTGCTTCTTCTCCGCCTCCGTCGCCCACACCGGCTTCGCGGACGCCGGCGTCGGGGAGGGCTCCTTCGCGGGGGCGGCCGCCGGCGGGGCCGAAGCCTTGTCCGCGGCGAGCGCGGCGGACGACTTGCGGCGCTGCTTATCGTAGCCCTGCGTCGGGGACGCCTCCGGGCTCGATGTCGTTGGGGTCTTGTCTGCGGGCTGCTGCTGGTCGGCAGGCGTCGGCTCGACAGCGTCCTCTGAGCGCGCACGTGCGGCTTCTTGCTCCTGCTGCTGATTGTGCTGGCCCAGGTTGCTGACGGTGAGGCTGTTCGGGCCCTGCACCTGGCCCCAGCCCTCGTCCGCGGCGCTAGGCCCGACGGCGGCCCACGGCGACTGCTGAGACTGGTCGTCCCCCTCGACGGAGGCGGAGGGCAAGGGCTGCCGCGCGCTGGGCCAGGTCTGCGTTGGCTGCGCCTGTCGCGTGGCAATAGTGTTGCGCACGGTGGGGAAGGCGTTGGGGTCGAAAGGAGGAGGGCCGGTGCGCTTGGGCAGGGACTCCGCGCCGGCGTTCCATGGCGGCTGCGTCGGTGCGACCGACTGCGTGCTGCCTGCTTGCCTCGTGGTGATGGACCCTGGGGACTGTCCGATGGGATGGACCTGGGACGGCGCCGCGTAGTTGACGGAGGGCGACTGGGCGAACCCCTGGCTCTGCACGGGGGCCCCAAACTGCGCTGAAGGCGTTGGCCCGTCGTATGCACCCAGCCCGATGCCAGGCTGATGTTCGACTTTTTGCTCCACGAAGTAAGGATCCCGAGAACCCAGGCGCGCCAGGTCTCGTTGGCTTACGGGGCTGATATTCGTGAAGCTAGGGCTCATGCCGTCCTGATGAAGCGACGAGCCCGCGACTCGTGAAAGAGGCGACTGGGCATGGAAGGAGGCTTCCAAGCCCGAGTTCAGATGTTGCACATAGGGCGCTACTGTGTCAAGGGTAGCAGCGCGATTCCCGTTTATACCAGGATGGATATTGACGGGAGATGACCATGGAATTTGGTTCGCCAGAGGCTGGTTGCCGATGCCAAACGTGTCCACTGAGGGAGCCCGCGCAGGACCAACGTTTCCGAGCCCGGAACGCACGGGGAACGTCTGGTCAAACGGCGAGTCGTTGAATCCGGGCCGGCGAATGCCCCCGTAATTGGCTGGCGGCTCTGCGTAGCTGCCTTGGCGAGACCCGACCGGAGAATCGCTGTAAATGTGCCCCATGCGACCACCGAACGCTGCCGGATCCGGGGAGCCATTAGCAAACCTCGCCGCGTCGAAAGACGACGATGGCGAATTGGACACAGGAGAGTTGGAGGCAAAGTAGGAGTCGAGTGTGGAGGGTTGCACCGAACGGGTTGGGATGGGCTGGTACGGTGCATTGAAAGCGACGGCTTCCCTGGGGGAGTAGATGTCGAAGGGAGAGTCGTGGCGTCGTGGCAACCCAGGAGGGGCAGGGTTAGGCTCCAGTGGGGCGAGGAAGACCTTTTGGTTGCCTGCGCGTCGTGCCATCTCACCCACGGGAACCCACTCCAAATCCATGCTCGTGCGCTTCATCATAAGATCGGGCGTAAAGTAACCTTGATCGTACCACGTCTGCATAAGGTCGGCGCGGAAGGGGCCTGCGCGAATGTAAACCAGGATAAGTACAGTGTCGGGAATGGTACGCACCCTGAATTTGGCCCTGCGGATCAACATAGGACCACTCGATGCTAGCGAGGTCAGGGACCGCAGGCTGAGAATTAACGCCTGGCGGGCCAACACCCGCTGGGGGCACGGAGGAATCGACATTGGCCGGAGGTGAATCGTTGGATTGTGTGTTCAGCGTGCCCAGAGTGCCATTCGCGTGAGAAGACAAAGAATTTTCCAAAGGTCGAGGCGGTTCAGAAGGTGGACGGTCCGCAGGGGCATTCTGGTCGCCAAGATTTTCGTCATGCTTTCCCTTGAGGTCTGCACTACGCGGGGCCTCCTCCTCCACTTCGTCAATCTTGAGCTTATTGCCGTTCGGCGCTTCAGTATCGCTGTCGCCACGAGCGTTTGCCTTGGACGCGCTCTCAGACGCCCGCCTCCTCGACGTCCACGTTTCCCCGTTATTCAAGACCCCGTCAAACCCGGGGGTCAGAGGACCTCGTGTGCGCGGTGAGGACAGCCCGTTTTCTCGCGCGGCGGTCAACGGGCCCTGCACAGAAGACAAAGAGAGCTTCCTAGGAAGCGGACCCCCGAGGTTGTCTTCCTCACGAGTCAGGTTCGCGCTTGCAAAGAAAAGTGTGCAGCGCACCTGAACCTGCTCTGTTTCTTCCGGTGAGACCGCCAAACCTCTCTCTCATCGGGCTCGCGAGGCCGGAGGCGGAGTGCATGAGCTTGGGGCGCTCCCCGGGCTGTGTGGACAGCGGGGACAGAAAGTCGGTCGACTGCCGTCTACGCACCTCGGAGTTGAGCGGCCCAGAGAACAGCTATACACGCGCAGCATTTAGTGTACGTCAAGCCATACACGTGTGGGTACCATCAACCGCACCTTTCGCTCTGCGTCGGTCCACTCTTTCATTGCGACGGGCTCAGACCCGACTTCGCGGACGACGCCCTCCCAGCGTTCTACCTCGAGTCCGAGCCCTCCGCGCCCGCCGCCTTCCTTGTAGATCCTGAGCAGCTCCTCCTTTGAGTACTTGAAAGGATTCACAACGTCGGATTTCTCTTGGGCTGTGCTGGGCGCGGCAGCAACGAGGGCGGAGTAGGATGAGGGCCCGTGCGATGCGAGGCCGTTCGGAGGGGGAGAAGGATTCTGTGGACGCGAGGTGTGCTTGGGGCGCATCCACTCGGGACCAAAGTGCATGGTAGTGGCGGTCATTTTGACGGATGGTTGGGTCGCTGGTGTTGGGGTGCGGCGAGGAGGGCTGGAGATGCGCTGGCTCGAGTGTGAGCGGGATGCGGTGCGTCGGTAGGTGTAAAATTCTCTGTAGCGAGAGTGCTTGAGATTGAGGCCCGCGTCTCCAATGTCAATATGCCTCGGGACGCTGCGGCTTTAGGGCCGGCGGCAGGGTGGCTTCAAAAGACAACAAACGCGTTTGAGTGGGTACAAACACAAAAGCCCTTGTAGTATACTTTCGGCAGCATGTGGAGTGTGAAGCACAACCGAACAACAAACTCTGGGGTGCGCCCCGACTCAGCGACATATTATTTAGAACAAAAACATAAGAGCCGCCCCGAATACCAAAACAACGCGTCGGACGTCCGACGGACAGACAACGGACCGACGTACATATGCACGCTCAGACGAAGACCTGGTTATGTCATTTTACCATCAAGCGTACCTGCGGAGATGACATCCGCACCCGCCGAGGCAATGAAATGAATTGCTATGGAGCTAGTTCAGTTGAATCGGTCGATTGAGACGTTGAAGGAGGTTGTAGGCAGGATGCGTGGTACCGGGAAGAGAGAGCAATGCGATGCTAACAGCGCGTCGTCTGCGGCTCCATGAGCAAATACGTTGCGATCCCAGGCCAAATGAAACGATGGACTGCAGCGACAGCGAGGTTCATGCGCGCGGACACGCGACAGACGCGTGTGTGCTACTTTCTCGTCTTCTTGCTCTCCACGAACAGTACCCTCCGCTTCACTGTGTCCACAACGAGAAAGCAGTCAGTATACGCATGCAGGAAGACGACGGCCACACACCTTGCGGATCATACTTCACGGCGGACATCCGTGGACCCTGCCGCAAGCGCTGCGTCGTGTAAAAAAAGCCTGTCTGGGCGGTCGATATCATGCGCACGATGAGCGTTCTGGTTGACTCTGCGTGTAAGCGAAGGAGATGGGTATGTTGCGCAGTACGCACCGTGCTTTGGCTTTGGCTGCCATGGTGGGCGGTGACAAGAACGTGGGAGCCGACACTTGTATCTCTCTCGTCCTACCCATGCAATATCCACGCCTCACCTAATTACTCTGCAACGAACGTCGGCTCTTGGCAAACACCACGTCTATGCCCGGTACAACTGCGTGTTTTTGAAAATGACTACAGGAAGTTCAAGTTACAGACGTATGTCACGCGCACGCTCCGACGCGCTGTGTTGCCAGACCTTTTGACATACCGCAGCTGACTTCGTCTCTTCTCGTCTGTGGGCAGGAAGTGCGCCCCGTCTACTCACAAAAAATCCCGCTTCACACTTCAGTCTCTGGGGACCAGTTGCTGTTCTCTGACGGCACATCGATGTCTCAGGCGTGCACGACACGGGCACAGCGTGAGATCGGACACGCGTCTAGTGGGCTGCAATATATTCAGAACCCTTGGGATGCTCCCCAAAGCTCTGTATACCGCGCATTAGATGACTATGGTATGTCCCGGGGTGTCTGAAGTGTGAAGCACCGGGTCGATTGTGCTGCTAAGACTGAGAGAGCTTCGATACGGTGATCACACTACGCGCGAGCACTGCACGACTGCCAGCAACGTGCAGGATGCGGGTCCATATTGACACGAATTGTGAAGCAGCTGCCTCGATCGGAGGGAAAAGCACAACGGAGGCGGTGGCGGTGTTTCCGGCCGTCACAGGCGCCCGCCTCTCCATCCTTTTGTCCCCCGCATCCGTCTCGACAACGACAACAATGCCGCATTTTCTGCACAACATATCCTTGTTTCTCCTGCGTGACCAATGCCGTGTAACCACCGCAGCCAGGACCGTTGGTTTGATGGCTCTGCGACTTCGAGGTGAAAAGCTGCCTCGTGTTTGCAGATAGGCTCCGTTTCGCCGGGAAGGGTCTCTTTTGCCTTCTGGGAAGTTTTAAGGTCCTTGCGGGTGCCACCAGGTGTTTCCCCTTCTTCCTTCCTCCCATCGCCCCCATACTTATAGACTTAGACCGCGTTCACGCTCTGAAGCCTGATCTACCCTCGGCTGTGCCCAGGCCACCTCAGTCTTCCCTCCCTCCACCCGTTTTTTATCTTATTCTTCTCCCTCTTTGACGACCGTTATGCGCGTCCCCACCGCCCTTGCCCTCTTCACCCTCCTCCATGCCCTCGCTGCCGACGCAGAGGCCAAGCACCTCGTCAAGCGCGCGACAGAGCACTTCCACGCCGCCGCCCTCAGACACAGCGCCGGCATCGCGCGCGACCTCCGCACGGCCCTGCGCGGTCTCAGCGCCGACGCCCCCGCAGCCCGCGTCGTTGTGCGCGGGTCGACGGGGAAGCCGTACTGTGTCAGCTCCAAGCCATCCGGGTCTCTTGGCAAGACGCCCCCCGGTGCGAACGGCACGAGTAGCGCTGCGCCAACCCCGTCCAGCTCCAGTGCAGGCAAGTCAACCCCGAAGGGCTCAAGCACGGCTGCAGCCCCCGCGCCGACTGCCACCTCGAATTGGAAGCTCGCACAGTCCTACGTGAGTGTTGTCGCTGCTTGTGCCAGCCGGCACCTCTGACTTCGCCGCAGTCGGGCAACAGCTTCTTCTCAGGGTGGAACTTCTTCACCGGCGCGGACCCCACCAATGGCATTGTCCAGTTCCTCGACCAGCCGACTGCAGTGCGTGGCCGTCGCTCTGTCACGCTTTTGCCTTGTCACTGACTTGCGGTCTGCAGCAATCCAGCAACCTCACGTCCTTCACGAGCGACGGAAACGCGATCATGCGTATAGACACAACGCCGCAGGTGTCCGGGAACCGCGCCGCCGTCCGCATAACCACGCAGTATACATTCAACGGCGGGCTTGTCCTTATGGACAGCACGCACATGCCAACGGGCTGCGGAACATGGCCGTAAGTCACATTAAGTATCTGTCTCTTCACATGCGGTCTAACGCACCGCGTGTTCTGTAGCGCGTTTTGGACAAATGGTGAGTGTTTGCAGCGTCGAGCGCTTGCGACGTGCCATCTGACAATTGGCATAGGACCTAATTGGCCTACCACCGGCGAGATCGACATTGTTGAGGGCGTCAACGACTACACGAACGACCAGGCGACGATCCACACCAACGCTGGCTGCAATCTTCCCTCGACGAGCCCGAGCATGTCGGGCAGCATCGTCGGCGAGACAAACTGCGCGGCGCTGGAGACGGGCAACCAGGGCTGCGGTGTCCGCGCATCCTCGACTAATTCATTCGGCGCTGCCTTCAACAGCGTCGGCGGCGGCGTGTATGCCAGTGAGTCACTTTCACGGCATCGATGCTTCTTGAGCTTGATGGGGTTCTCCAGTGAAATGGGACACCTCCGGCATCTCCGTATACTTCTTCCAGCGCAACTCAATCCCATCCGACATCACAGCGGGCGCCCCGCAGCCCGCGAACTGGGGCCAGCCGCTTGCCCTTTGGCCCTCGTCGACATGCAACCCGTACCAGTTCTTCCAAGACCACTCGGCGATCTTCGATACCACATTGTGGTGCGTATATCCGCGTGTCAGAGGATGCTCATCACCTCGTGCTGATTGAGCGCGCGCGTCTACATAGCGGTGATTGGGCGAGCGGCGTGTGGGGCGCCTCTGGGATTCCCGGCCAGGAGCAGAGCTGTGCGCAGCGCACAGGTGTCGCGACGTGCGAGGACTTCGTGCGCAACAACGGCGCCGCGTTGACCGAAGCTTGTGCGTGCACCCGTTCTTCGTCTCCTGGGCAAACCTGACGCTGATGCTTGTAATACGTCGCAGATTGGGAAGTCAAGAGTGTCCAGATCTACCAGCCTACATCATAGGACTCTGATGATATTTAACGACACTGGATGTTACGTGCGTACGGACGGATTTATTGTAAGGGTAGAGCATGGTTGTATTTGCTGCATTCATCTGGGTCAAAGTGGCTGTAGGTCGGAAGATGCGCGTTTGCGTTTGGCATCGCGAAGTTCTTCTTTCCGCATGTACAAATAGATATAATACGCAATTATCTTATTGCATACATACACGTTTGCTGGCACTCTCAGTAAAAACGCGCAGTCGCGGCTAGTCTCGGCCTAGTCTCGTTCAGTCCTGTAGGGGCAGGGATAGTCACACTGTAGTCCGAAAACGTGCGAATCCAGTCTTTCATGTCAACCTCGTAATGATACAATCATTGATCTATATTCTCGCAATTGCAGATTATATACATCAAGTGCTTGCACGCGACTAAGCGCGGTCGCGGGCGCGGTCGCGGCAAAATTGAGCTTCGAATTCAACCATCGGAACCATTAAATAGTATGCGAACGCGGAACCATGCATTAAATAGTACACGAACGGCAGGAGCTACGTACGAGACGAAAGCACGTGAACGAACGACGACGAGAACGCGACGAGAACACGGATGCACGAGAGACGAGAACACCACGAGAACGAGACACGAATGCACGAGACCGCATAGCACGATTATGCAGAAAAGCCATGCAAAGAGAAAGAGAGAATGAAAAGAGCTCATCGAAGCCGTCAACAACCTAAGACTCTCTGGAAGCCTCAGACTCCATCGGATAGCCAGCGCTGGCAAAACCAGCCCCCGATCCGCTCGCAGCCCTCAGGCCGCGCAAGGCACCAACGAAGTCGGTTATCGACGTAGCCGCCCTGTCCGCCGTGTCGATTAGTGACTCCAATGTGTTCTTGGGCGCAGTGGGAACCTCCCATGCTACGAAAGGGAGTTCTAGGCCATGTCCGTACTTCGAGGGTTTGCTCTCTCTACTTGGCCTACTAGTCTTCTTCTCGTTCTCCTCGTCGACAGGGAGGGGATCCGTCACGCGCTGTAGCTTCACGCCAAGTTTCTCAACGACGGGCCGAGCCCAGACGGCATTCTCTGGTATCTTCCGCTTTCTGTGGTCGGCAGGGTTGAACGATTTGGGTAAATAGGGCTGACTTCCGTGGCTGCGGCGGCTCAACAGGCTGTCTGACATGCCGGTCCGGGACTTCGACGAAATCCGCCGGCATTAGGATCTCCTTAATCATGAGAGACTTAGGGGGCTCCGGTGCCAGATCATCGAGAACTTCCTGAAGGCAGTAACGAAAGCGTCGGCAGTGGCATTGCTTTGTGAAACTTGAAAAGAGGACGAATTCCTGAAGAGGATCGAGTGGAGGGTACGGCCGAGCCCGCGGAGCGGGTCAAAGTACGGCGTGAACGAGTCCGTGTAGGTCTTGTGGAAGAGGATAGCCGCCTTGCGTTGTGCAGCGCTGGCGCGATCTACGCCGGCATCAGCCAGCTCGTAGAATTCAGTGGGCATCTCTGCCTTGCGATAGGCCCTTGGTCCCAAGTTCACCGAGCAGACGTACAAGAAGATCCAGAAGATGGACTCCAGGTCATGTACCTTCTGGGGCACCTTGTCAGGATCTTGAAGAAGCTCTAGTGAGGTGAATATGGGGTATCCCTGAAACCAACATAGGTTAGGTGTGTGCCTCCGCCTTTGCCAATCATTTGGCCAAACGTACCGAAATGGGGCCGTCGGCCACGTCGGATCCGAGCCGCGGTTCGTCTAGGCAATACTCGACGTCGAGGAGGATGCCTCTGACTTTGAGTCTTTCGGCATGGACCAGCGGAGGTACTTACGTCCGGTCGCAGAGAGCGCCTAGCAGCGCTTGCCGCCTGCTCACTCGCCAACGCTCCCGCCTGCTGTGCCCTCCGCTCCAGGGCCGCGCTGTGCCTTGAACCACTCCTCAAACTCCGGGTCCGGCTGCGCCTTTTCCAAGGCATCTGCTATCTGTGGCGTAGTAATCTTCCTCAGTGACGATACCCAAGTTGCCCAGGGAGAGGTCACGATGAGCCATGCCGAGGTCATGAATCTGCCCTAGAGCTATGAGGAAGGAAATGAGAGGAAGAAGAAGCAGGAGTGAGAAATGACAACATACTCTTTGTGACATCCATAAGGCACTGGACAAACTCCCGCCGACTGCTAAACAAGGCGAGCGGGCGGCACACCGGCCCAAGCACCATGCGCTTGTGCAGTCTCTTGACGCCCGACTTCTTGACCTCCGGATCCTCGGAGGTGGTGAACCGCTCGAGGTCCTTGAAGTGACCGTCCTTGACGTCTACAAATTCGTTCGAGAAAACTCGAAGAACACCCTCGACCTCAGCCGTCCAAAGATATTTCAAGGTAACGCCCTCGTCCACCGGACGACTCGTGTCCATCCACTCGTCCTTCACGACGTATTGCACCCCCTCGCGCTCTACGAGAGCAACGAAGCAGCCTCGGCCTTGGAGGCCCGCGTTGTGCTGGAGAATTTTGATGAATTTATATCTGTGCCCGCGAGGATAGTATCGATGACGCCTGTGTCTTGGCGGTAGGTGATGGTGGGATCGCGCCCGATGGCCGTGCTTGAACCGAAGAGCATGGTGCCGACGATTCTCACCATGAGTTCGGCAGTGAGGTCGGTGCTATACGCAGAGTGGCCGCGTCTGTCGTACTGTAGTTTTTCGACCGTAAGTTCGTCACGCGTCCTCTGGGCCCGCTGTCGTGAACCTCGGGCTCCTCGGGTCACGCACCTGAGCCGGAGGCAGAACTTCAAAACGTGACACTTGTGCAACTCAGAGAAAAAAACATCGGACTTAGGTAAAAAGTTCTAAATACTTCATGAGCACATTGTTTACTTGTTGGCAGGGCTCCGTTGCTTCCCTTGGCCAAGTATCTCGAAACTTAGGAATGTGCAGGCTGAAACCGGGCGAAATTGCCCGGAGAGTCGAGTCTCAGCAGAGAAAAATTGATGCCTTTTATACGCTACAGAGACAATGAGCACCGACAGGCCATGGTTGTCGACCATGGTTGTCAATCATGCGAGCACGGCCGTGGATAACCCGCCATGGCCATTGTCTAGCGAACTTGGGGTCACACGGTCGCACCAACTTGGAACCGTGACCCCTTACAGGTAGGTCACGCTCAGTAAAAATAGAAAGTCACCTCCCAGTCCGATTCTGTGTGACATGACCTGATTGGCGTGATTTGAGACTATGATATGACTGGAATACGACTATAATGCGACCCCAGATGACCGGAAAGCATTTTCAATACTTAATTTCCGGTTTCCAAGTCAGAATTCTGTATCTACATGACTTTTCCCGCGTGTCTAGGGACTTGCCAGGACTGCAGCGCGACTTCCGTTTTTACTGAGGGTCACGGGTCACGCAAAATTTGTCTGAACTTACGGTCGAAAAACTACAGTAAGTAGTAGTGAAACCCAAGTTTTTTGCCGATGAGAGAGAACCCAAGGACAAAGCGGCGCCCCATTTGAGCCTTCATGATGCAGGCAGCTCGATCGAGCAGATAAAACGCCGGCTTGGCTGAGCCCTCGGTAACTGTGCTCTCCAGCACGACGTCCACTTGCGACCACCACCGGTAGTCCTGCACAGCGACGGCGGCGATGTCAGGTTGAAAGGGTGCGCCACCACTCACGGGCTTCGTCGCTCGATCTGCCGAACACACGCGCTGGGGAGCAACCTAGCTCAAGATCAGGTCAGTGACGTCAATTAAAGAGAAAGAAGATCACGCACAGGTGGGTCATCCCCGCCCAAATGACGCCTGATGATTGCACCAATGTAGGTCAAGAACTTAGCTAACCTCTTCTCGTCTTTATATCTGTCCATCGTCCTCGCCTTCAAACTCAGCATCGGCCGCGAAGAAGAGGTTCCGATTGGAAATGTCGGTCATAATGGCCTGGAAGAGTGCATCATCTGCGCCCCAGACGTTATGGTCACTGAATACACGCATGAGTACTTCGTGATCCGATAGCAGTGGATACGCAGGGTCTCTGTCAACGATCTTGTACATCTCGCCCGACAATGAAGGCTCGTCTTGTAGGGGATAGGGAGAGGTGCCGCCGAGCGCTGTGTGGTTGGATCGTGCTCGCTCGGGGTAATCATTGCAGCACAAGAGAGGGAAGCTTCGAGATTCACGCAAGAGAGAACCGGGATGGGGACTCTGTATTGGAGAAAAGGGAAGCCTGTCGTAAATACAAGAGAGAGCGAGACTTTATAGTAGCGGAGTAGCGGTGCTACGGGCCTCGATCGGGCCCCGGGACACCTGTAACGGTTGTAGCTTACTCACCCGTCCCAGGGCCCAAGTCACTAACTTCCACAAGAGACCACACCCGCTGCGGCCTGTATGCATGCGGAGGCTTATCCAGAGCCTCCTTCCCCTGATGTCGAGCACATCCCCCAAACGAAGTGCCTCCAGCCCGCGCAAACTCGGTAGCAAGAGCCCGGTGCCAGTGCGCGTTGCTCAGGATAGGGCTGCCGGTGCTCCGAGTCAGCTACAAGCAGGGCCGTCCGCGCCAGAGCCCGTTCTCCCAACCCTCCCAACGTACACATGGCGCAATTTCGCGCCGAATGCGCAGCTTCTGTATCTGCGTCATGCAGAAGATGCAGACAGAGCGTTGGCGCTGCTGGACGCGCCGGTCGTCGGCCTTGACCTCGAATGGCGCCCGAACTTCAAGCCGGGCCTCCCTGAGAACCCTGTCGCCCTCGTCCAGCTCGCGTCTGAAGACAAAATCCTCCTCATCCAGGTCAGTGCCATGCAAGGTACTTGGCACCGCTTTCCAGACCCCCTCTGCGCGTGCTGATTGGTCGCGCAAGGGTTTCCCGCAGGACTTACCCTCTTCTTGGAGTCCTCCAGGACGATCAAAGTGGGTGTGGGTATCCAGTGTGAGTGCATTCATACGTGCCCTTGATGATGTGATTCATGGGTGAAATGCCACAGATGACTGCAAAAAGCTGTACCGCGATTACGGCGTCGATGTTCGCCAATGCGTAGACCTCTCGTTACTGGCGCGCTCTGTCGACGACCAGTGGAAGGGCAAATACACGAATCCCATCGCCCTCGCGCGCCTGTCGGAGATCTACCTCGGGAGCTCGCTGCCCAAAGGCAAAGTGCAGAGGAGCAACTGGGAGTCCTCGCTCACTGCGCTCCAACAAGAATGTGAGTTCGTCGCATGCTGTCTGGCGCGCACGCTGATGCGCGCATGCAGATGCGGCGAATGACGGCCAGGCAGGCTTGATCATCTACAAAACGCTGATTGCAAGAGCGAACGCGATGGCGCGTATCCCCGAGCGCGAGTACTACTCCTTCGATATCATCCGTGGCGACCTTCGTGATCCCAGTCTCCGCCCGTGGTTCGCGTTCAACCCGTTCTACGACCCTGGTCCGCCGCCGCCGCCCCGCGCTCAGGAGACACCGGATGGGCCTCGCCTCGTCAAGAGCCGACCGAAGGTTAAAGCTGGCGCTGCCAGGGCATAGCACTGGCATAGCCTGGCTAGCTGCTGTCTCTGTATTACATACTCGTATTGGCTGCTTCCCTTGGTCTCGTGCCTCTGACTCACGAGTATGGCTGCTGGTCCGCTCCGCTTAGAGTTAGCTCATTATTTTCTCGCTTCTCGTCCAGGCACCCCCGATTGTAGCTCTTTATGTATTGTATTCGTCGCACTGCACGGGCACAGCTGGTAGTTTAGTGAAGACATAGCTTGCACTGCCCACTCCGGAGTCCGCCCGCGAAGCCATGCTGACACAGGAAGGCGAAGTAGAAATGCAATAGAGATGATCGTAAGTGATCGGGGCGCGAGGGGAAGGTTCCAAATTCCATAACGTTGGCTGGTTGGCAGCAGGCGCTGCAGATGCGCGCCCGCGGCAAATATATATTGACACCTCGCTACTCATGGAGCTCCTCCTATTGACTTTTCCCACCAGTGGACTCTCTTCCTCCCTGCCAGATGAGCTGTCGTGCATTTCCCTCTCCCCGCTGCTTAGTTCGTCTCGCACTACTGTTCACGACCTTACTCCCTCCCGCACTCGCCAAAGACCCGGAGTTCCTAGAGCAGGTGCGCACCTGCTAAGAAAAGCCATGCCATCGCCGTGTTCTGACGCGAACGACTCGCAGGGCTTCTACTTTGATTGGAACCCGCCCGGGACGACGATCCCCATCCCTGTCACCGGTGTGCTCGCGTCGAACTTGGTTGAGAAGCGCGTTGCTAAGATATTCGTTCAGCGCAATGCGACACGCTGCACATAACATGGGAGCGGGGGTCAGCGAGTGGGTGTGTACTCTTCTCATGAACGTCCATAACATTCTGACGCGGTGCACGCAGACCCAATCCGACCGCACCGTACTATCTGCAAATCTACACATCGTGTGTCGCGTCGACGCCTGTTGTCTGAGTCTCTTAGCAATACCGCTGAACCTGTGTTCGCAGCGCCTTCATTGTGCCTTTCATCATTCCCGCTGGCTCTGGCACTAGCCTTGTACGTCCTCAGCTCCCGCACCGCTTCGCGCCTCATGCGTTGCCACACCACAGGACTTCTCCCTCCCCTTCAGCCCCGGCACACAGGTGCGCCCCTCGCGCGCATACTCATTGAGCCCGTTAATGACCATCGCCACATGTTTTCAGTACCAAATATGCATGGTGCGCACTGCCCTCCACCCTGTCACAGGCGCCCGCTCTTATACATATTCAATGCGCGCTGCGCCTAGTTTGACAGCAAGGGCGTGACGGGCGGCTGTCAAGGACTGTACACAGTGATACCCGCCGCGAATGCGACCACTCAAACCCCGCCTACGTGCACCAACGTGACCTTCCCTGCGGGCGCCATGGACGTTGACGCAGCCGTCGCGAATGGTGCGTTTTCTCAGTATGGTTGGATAAACGAGGTGCGTGCGCGGCGGCCGCCTTTGTCGAGTGCGGAACTTACCGGGCGGCGCAGTGCACAGATATTTCTGTCACCGCTAAGAATGGCACGCCGCCGTACACGTTCACGGTGCGGACCTCTATTTAAATTGAACTGGACCACGGTGGCGTGCTCAATTGTGTCTGCAGATAGCGCCCACGTTGCATCCGCCATTGAATATCACGTCCCAGACAGCAGGCCCTATAAACTGGACGGTCTCGCTAGTAAGCACGCCGCTGGTACATCAGGCACTCACGCTCACCGTCGCAACAGTCTCATGGCTTCCCATTTTTCATCTCGCTTGCCGATTCTGCGGGCAACACCTGGTCCCAAGGACCACTGCACAGCGGAGAGGGTACAGACACAGCTTGCCTGGACTTGTTAGGCAGCGCGAGGTACGTGCAGTATGCATCCCTCTGCCTCTCATGCTAACGCCACATTAGCGCCGGCGGCGGCTTGCAGACCAACCCCGCGGTCATCGCAGGCGCCGCCGCTGGTAGCCTTGTCATCGGCGTGTTGCTCGGACTCGGGCTGCTCAAGGCATGGCAACACTACCGCCTGCGACGCGAGTTCTCTCCCGTGCTTACGATGCCATCAAAGTTTGGCCTCAACGGAGCCACATTCGACGGCGAGCACCGCCTGGACGGCGTGCCCCTCTCGCAGATGACCGGATGGGACCTCTCGGCGAGCAGCCGCGACACCCAGGCGGTCGCGACGGGTGCAGACGCAAGCTACCACGTTGAGCCGTTCGTCTTGCCCGCGGTGAGCACCGCGGGGCCACTGAGCGACGCGCCGATGTCCGATGGGGCCTCCGTCACCGCTGGATCCGAGGCTCGCGGGGTCACAAGCCCCACCGGGGCGTCGCAGCAGCAGCACGTGTATGTCGTGCATCACGACGCGGGGCACGCGCCCGTGACGGTGTACACGCAGGCGGGGACGGAGGTCGTCGAGCTCCCGCCGTTATATCGCGATAACCCGGGCGGCGCCAGCGGCTCGTCGACGGCTCGCCGTCTGCCAAACCCCCATCCACCTGCCGTTCATGCACCGGACATCCTTGAATCCCCACGACAGCCAGGCGTGATGCCGCGCAAGCCCCGGCGCGATCCCTCATGACCCGTAACACCACGACGCTCTAGGCTACATCACGTACATACATATATCTTGCTAATGGGATCTTCTGGCTTCTACACATTTAATCTGTCGCCCTTGTTGAGACGCTGATTAATCTCGTATACCCCGTCATGCTTCTATCTATGTATTCACAGGATTTAATTTCGTATGAGTCATTTGGGCGGTCGATGTACAGTGCGGGAGTGGCGCGTTCAAGCAAATACGCCCAACGGCCGTGGCTTCCATCCAGAACCCTCGCCCAAGCGTCTCCAACCAGGTGGCAAGCCTTTTGTGTCGCCTCGCTCGGATGGCGTGACCTCCATACTAGCTGGACTTCGTGTCGTAGCGCCGCCATCGCTTTGGACAGAGAGTACTGTCTGTAATCTGTCCTCCATGACCATCATTGTCGCCTCATCCCAATCCCCTGCGTCCTGTGATACGATGTTTAAAGTCACTTCGAGCGTATGCTGGGATACCACATACCGAAGACGGTAAGGTTGGATGTGATAGTACGGCCGAAGCGATCTCCGCCAGACGAGCGTCGTCCGTACATAACGCTTCAAGCAACATCCTAGCCCTGCAACGACGTCAGCGTGCTTCCGGTCTCCGGTGCTGCAGACACGTACGCATCTCTCGGGTCCTTAGCACCGACTACTCGAGGCCCCAGTCCGTTGATCAAATTGAGGAAGATGTTTTCTTTCCTTGCCCCTGCATGAGCACGCTCGTCAACACACCATACGACCCAGCTGGCCAGACATATGTCGTAGGAGGAGTCGGGCTTTGTGATATCTGCTTGGTCTGCCCCTGGGCTGTGGTCGTCGCGATCACTTAGCAATCGAGAGACGATACAAGAGGCGAGTGCGGAAGGAAATGATGGATGATGGGAAACGATGTTGTCGAGCAGGGGCGTCCAGAGTGCAAGCGAGGCAGGGGGAGGTAACATTTTGCCTTTGTCCAACGCCCGCTTTCTGGCAGCATAAGTCATTAAAGACGTTGAAAGGAAAGACAGATAACGCAATGCTCACTTCTTGGAGACTGGAACCAACACTCCCTTCGCCAGGAGCTCTTCACTCAGCCTCTCCAACGCCCAGCTCTCCTTTCCGTCCACCTCCCCCGCTACGTCGCCATCGACGTCCTCCGCAGCATCCCACGCGAGCTCGCCCGCCGTCACATTCGCAGCGACCTTCGCCTCTGAGATCCAGCGCTCCGTGTCACGCATAACGCGCACGATATCGCCCTGGTACTGTGAGCGCAAAGACGCGTCGCGTGTGATAGCCTTCATAATGTTTTTGTGTTGCTTGAGTAATGGCCCCAGCGGGCGCAGAGCGGATGGACCGGGCTGGTCGGCGGGTGGGTTGAGCGTCGGGAGGAGATAGTGATGAAGGAGCCAGTTCATTGACTACTATGCAAACGGGGCTTAGACTTTGCACGAGAGGAGACAGAGAGAGCACGCGCCTCCTTAGCTGCCGCCTGCAGGAGCTCTAGACTGGGCAAGTCCTCGTGCGTTGCGGCATGCCGCAGTTCGACAAGCCATGCGGGCAGGTTCAGCTGTGCGGCAATGGACGCAATTGACCGCGCGTACACGCCGACTTGCAGCGGGTCGACGAGGCCATTGACGAGACGAATGATGGTAGCGGCGTAGCTGTGCCGCAGGGAAAGCGAGGATGTCGAGCTCTGGGCCTGGTTGTGGTCTTGAATGGTCACCGTGAGGAGCGCGAGGAGGGACTCGAGCGCGTGCGGGAGGGCGGTGATGTATTTCCACGCCGAAAGCTTCTACGGGTTAGTGACTTATCGCAAGAGAGAAAGAGAGAGGTCGCTGACCCGTTCTACGGCAAGGGACTTTGAGTGCCAGTCATCTTCGTTAGCGTAGACCCATGAACAAACTTGGTCAAGCTCTGCTAGAGACGCCCAAGCCGTTCGTCGAGGAAGCCGCATTTTCGACTAGGTGCCGCCGAAGAAGAGACGGTGCTGTAATTATTTTGCAGATGAAGCTGGGCCTCAGCCGCTGTGAGGTGAGGCTAAAAAAATGTAAGTCGACATTCACGTGACGACTCGAACATTTACTTTCACCGTTGATTTTCGAGTTCGCTCGTACTTTGCATTGACATAGCAGAAGTGGTATGAGCGATGGCTTTGTGTGATTGTGTTATTACATCGATGGTGCCGGACGAGAAGCCGGCGAACGTCAATACATATGTTGTACGTGGTACTACTATACTCAACCAGTGAGGCGACGCGGCAAAGTGCTGTGGTTGCAAAACAGTGACATGATGCAGAGAAACTACAAAGCAGCATGGGAAGGAGAACATGGCACGGACAAAGATAAGGCAAGATATTCATCGGGACTAGCGCGGATGAACGACTGAATTGCCGGGAGCGCTTGATTAATGTCGGTATTGCTGCTCTGTGGAACGTTTGCACGTTTTTCCGCAGTATGGTCTTGTGCTGCGGCGCTGGGGCCTGATGCTGCACACGGCACAAGGTGCGTGAAGACCCGCGCTCACGGCCTCCCTACAGCAGTCACGTGTGCGTTAGCGTCCCTTGCGTTGACCATGACCGGCAACGCATGTAAACTCACATGCCATGACGGTCCCCACAGAATTCTGTTTGTTCTCTGGCAGCGACGTCGAAGTACGCAGGAATTTGACATTCTGGGAGGCCGCACTTTAGAGCCTGAGGTGGTTGCGTCTGTGGATTGCCTGCCGGGGCGAAACATCTCAGCAACGCTTCATCCAGTCAATGCAGAATCCATACTCGATTGTTGGTAGCCTGCGGCTCCTCCATGGCCTGGTGCGCCGTAGATGGGGGCGGTGGCGACTGTGGGGCCTGCCCATTGGGGATGCACAGGTGGGTAGTTGGCAGCAGGCGGCGGATCTGAGTGACACCATGAGAACACATGCACCGTAAAACCAAAATACCACTCACACGACTGCTGATATGGACCAGGCCCGGGAGGAGAGCTCGACGATGCCGACTGTGGAGAGTGGCCGCTCGTATCTGACGTTCGCGGCAAGACATCAGAACCATCGGGCCCATATTCCACACAGGTACGTACAGTTCACTTGTGGATAATGTCCGGACGGGGCGTGGGATGGCGGGGAGTAACTGGCAGGCTGAGGGTTGGCCCCGCTCACAGGACGGTGCGCGTTATAGGGCTGCTGGGGTATGTTCAGAGGTGTCGCTTGATGCGGAGCGGTGCGATGATTGTAATCGACAGCGGGCACGCCCTCCGCACCAGGCACCGCATACGCCGACGGCTGCCTCTGCCCAGCGGACGGGCGCCGATGCCTCTCCTCAGGGTCATAGGCGTATGGGTCGGTTTGTGGAGGATAAGGTTGCGCCGAATCTAAATGGCGGTTAGCGCGATCACACCAGGAGGGCTGGAGGGCTCACACTGTGGCGTCGGGTAGTCGGTGTATGACTGGCCGCCGATCGGGGGGTTTGAGCCATACGGTTGGGAGGGCTGCGAGTAGTTGGGATGATCTTATTCCCGGTCGTAAGCACAAAACCCTAAGGAAGCGACTGATGCACCGACTTTGCCAGCCAGACATGTTGTGTTACGTTCCTGAGGTGTAGAGAAATCGAAGGCGAGAGTGGATGACAGGAAGCAAAGGCCGTGGGTCTTATCTGCTTGGAAGGCAAGCGGTCGGAGACGACGGGGGTGAAAAGGAGTTATAAGGGCAACGCGCAGGCAATGAACGACGCCGCAGGCTGTGGGAGGGCAACGCACGGGGCACCAGCGTTTCCATTGGCGCCGTCTTTGTACCAGTTTCGAAGATCCATCGCGCAGATTGACAGGAGGAGCTTCCCTGCCCGGAGCTAGAGCACACCGCCCTATCAATTGACGCTCTTCATAAGCGTGAGATCTTCTCCGAGTCACCCATTCGCTGCGTTGCGCCGGCAGAGTCGAGGCCTGAGCCTGCACAGTACTGCACGACTCGACCACGGGCAGACCGCTGCCAGGAACGGATGGCTCGGGTCAGGAGGGGCCAGCTCGTGTTGCCGGGAACGACAGGTTTGCGCCTGCTGTGCACGAGCAGCTTTTGCACGCGGGCACGAGGCGTGCAGGTTCGGTCGTACTATCATGTGTGCACACGCCTGGACTGCTCGCCCCGAGTAAACGATCCACAGTACCTGCCAAAATTGGTCGCGCGTCTCGGAATGTTGGCGGAAGTGTGCCTACACGGCCACCACCGTCGCGCGCAATAGACCGGGCTTCAATGAGCGGACGTCAGAAAACTCGCGGCTTCCAAGGCGAAGCGCAGGACGCACAGGGATTCGCTGGCGCATGATCCAGATCGATTTCTCACCACACCGTTGCACCAAGCTGCGGCGAATATTCCCTCCCAACTCGAGCGCGGACGAGAGCCACGGATCAGCCGATGCGTCAGTTGGGCGGTATGATGGTGTCCAGCACCAAGCGTTGGGCAAAGGTGCTACGCCGCCGGTATGGCAAAATCTAGCCGTGGCTATCAGCTGAGCGGCCTCGCACCACGAATTGACGCCGCATACCCGCTTCGTGCAGAAACGAGGGCTATGCGTCCCCAAGAACTATATTTCAGAGGGGGCGTGGAGAGAGGTGTGAATATGAAGCATTGTCCCAACGAAGCTTATCGCGCAGCGCAGCCTGGCATCGTGGGTGGCCGCATCATATTACTCGTCATCACTCTGTTGCTAGAAACGTTGCGCATAACGTACGAAAGGGGTCTCGGGCGGGCAAAATCCATGACTCGTGCGTCCAGTTGACCGAGCCGAACCTCCTTGGGTGTTTCATTTCCTTGGCATGAACAGATTTGGGTACCACTACGAGGATGACCGGGGGTTCTTCGCCGGAATTTGTGGCGAGCACGGAAGAGGGCTAGTCGACGCGATGTATTGCGGAAGCTTGTTCACCGGGCGTGGGGTTACGGCAGGCCACACGTCGGAGAAGCGCGATTCAGCCACAGACTGCACACGGCGAAGTCAAGAGACCCCCAATGCGTTCTTCCACCGCTGCCCGCCGACCTCGCTCAGCACACGCTCAACCTCCACCTGCTCGAGATTGAGCACGATGCGGCGCTCGCCATCGAGCTTCTTCGCCGCCGCGGCGCCTTCCTCGATGAGCAGCGCGTGCGAGGCGAGCAGCGAGTCGAGCACAAGCGCGAGCTCCCCGGCCGTGGGACTGCGCGTAGAGTCCGTGCTGCTTGCGAGGACGCCGAGATAAAGATAGTGCTGGTGCTGGAGCTGGATACGGATATGTGAAGGGGTGAGAGACATGCGCGGAGCCGAGTCTAATGCGGGACGTACGTCGGCCCATTTGATTTCCTCGACACCTTCCTTCTTTATGCACTTCAGGAGCGCCGCAAGCATGAGCCGCTCGTGGAAGCTACAGTCGCGCATGTACGCTGCGGTCGGGCTGTTCTGCATCACCTTGATCACTTCCTTGACGTCTTCTGTGCGCGCGGCGCGCTTGAGAGGTTGTACGAGCTCAACGGAACGCCTTCACGCGTGGGCTGTAAAGACAACGGGCAACTTGGATCACAACAAGTTGACTCACCTGTCGAGTAAAGACACAAGGGGTTAGGCACAGTTCAAACAATGATACCAAACATGCGTAGACGAACCTGCAGATGTCGAGAACGCGCCTCGCGTCGCCGCTGACGCTTGACACTTTCATGGCCGCAAACTTTATCCCGTCAGCGGAAATTACATCAGGGACGTCGCCCTTCAGCCCCTCCTTAGCACTCTCGAGGCGCGATCGCACGATCTTCTCCAATTGTGGGGTCGTGTATGGCTGGAAGTTGATACGAATCATTCCTGTAGATGAGGCATCAGATCAGCAGTTCAGTCAAGCATCAGCGGATGTCGACGGAGTAGTGACAGGTGTTCATAACGCACCTAGTCGACTGCGCACACGACCGCTCATCACCCGCTCCGGCAAGTCCATTGTATTGGCCACTGCGATCACGACCAGCTTCGACCCGACGAGCGTCGGCCAGTTAAAGAAATTATACACCACATCCTGCTTCGCTGTCATGAGCTGGTCGAGCTCATCCATCAGCACGACACACGCGTGTCCACCAGGACCCGCTGTGCGCCCACCAAAATGCCTCGTAAGGTTCTTCAGAGCCTCTTTCGAGCTGATCTTGAGCGGCCCGTCGGAGGCAGTGTCATGCCCGGAAAGCGACTCCCAAAGCACTCCATAGGATGCGGCAGGTTCAGGGATGCGCAGCCCGTTAATCTCGACGTATGTAAAGGGGTTGGTTTCCTGCGTGATGATATCAAACGAGGGAACCCTCCGCGGATCGACAGATAGTGCATACATTTTGCTCAGCCATGCGCTTGAGCTCGCGCACGACTGCGTGAACCGTCGCTGTCTTCCCCGTTCCTGGGACGCCGGAAATATCTGCGCCCAACCCGTCAGTCACTGAGTTCCATGAGGCACAAGGACCCTTACAAACGCAGCCTCCGCTCCCTTCCTCGATGAGCTCCTCCACTGAGCGCATAACCCTTCCGTACTCCTCATCACGACACGGCAGCGCCTCGGGTCGCGCGGCTACGTGCAGGATATGCATCGCGCGCAGCCATGGGTCCGCCGGTAGCCGCGCGTCGAGCATCCCTGCTGCGAGCTCCGGGGGTGGTGGACGGGCAACCGGTCTGCGCGCCTTCTTCGCACGCTCGCGCAGCGCTTTCTTCGAATGAGGGGTCGGCTGCGCGTAAGACACACCGCGCTTGCGGGGCGTCGAGCGCGGTGTGACCGCGGACGCCCGTTTGCGCTTCTTGGATGGTGTCCTAGGAAGCACCGGACGCTCGTCGTCTTCATCTGCGGATGCATCGGAGTTCGACAGGGTTGCAGCGTCGCGACGAGACTTGCGTGTGTCCGGGTCAACAAATGTGTCGTCATCATGCCCGTCTTCGCTTTCGGTTGAGCTCTCCTCTTCGTCCACGCGGGCAAGGTCGCGTCCTTGGCGCGTTCGCTTGTCCGACTGGACCGGAACGACCCATGCCGTGCCTGTGCCCCACTCCCCAATTGCCCCCCGTTCCGGCGCCATGCTTAGCGCCTTCTCGCAATGCCGTTCCCAATCGAAGTCATAAAAGATACCGAGGCGTGCGTTGACGGCAAGCGCGCAGTACACAGGAGCTCCGTGGTCCGCTGTACCTAACGTCCGTGTACGTTTAGAGGCCGGAGGCGCAGCGTCTGCATCCGATGGCGGGGTGCCTGAAACAGAGCAGTGGGAGATGATTGCAGAAGAGGCAAGGGTGGCAGTTGCGTCGATGGAGAAGTAAATCTCGTTCTAGGAATCATTGAACGCTAGTCAGACAACAGAATATTGAAACGCACCTCGTAGTGGTCCCTCTTCGCCCTCAGTTTTGCGAGCTCGGACGGCCGGAGGAACCAGTGTACCTTCACCCGCACCCTCTTCGACGCCTCATCATCGTCATCATCCGCACCAGCAACCTCCCACATGCCAACAAGAACTCCAACGCTCGGTTTCTTCACGTTCGTTGCCAAAAGGACTGTGTCGCCCACCCTGAAAATTTCGCTTGTTTTGTCTGTCGAGGATTGAGAGCTCTTCTTCGAGCGGCCACTTGGCTGCTGTCGCACGGGGCGCCTGCGAACAAACTGATCGTAGAAGTTCGTATGCCTGGGATCCTCCTCTTCAAGCTCTTCGTCGTCTAAAAGATCTTCACGCGTGCTGCCGCGGGTGTGCAGAGGCTTGCCCGGCCACAAGTCGTTGTGCGACAGCGAAGGGCCGGGAATGGCATTTGCGAAGACATTAGGTTGGAATCGCCTGGAGCGTCGCGGTGTCAGAGCCATGAAGCATTAGAAAGATAAATGAAGAGAATGTCGTCGTCGTCGTCGTCGTGGCTGTTGAGGAAGACCTTCAAGTTAGCGGCTGTGTCACAGACAACGCGTCTGTCACTTGCGTTGCTTGGTGTGACGCTACGTGTGGCTTGTCACGCACTCTTTGAGTCCGGCGTCCATCTGGCATAGGCTTTCTACTTGCTGTCCGTTGTGACATACGGCGGCCTACATAGCTTTCCTCGCATGTTTCACACCAGGCTATAACCTCACTGGCGCTGCTCGATTCCTATCTCTTACCGACAGAACTCTTCTCATCTCCGCGAGCTGGATCGCGCGCAATCCGGTGCGTGCCAGGAAGTGTGCAGGCAATTGTGTTCTATTCGCAATCGCGGTCATTCCAAGGGACCCGCGCGGCTCTCTTCCGTCCGGAGCGGCCGGTAAGCCAGGCTCCCTCTGTGCCCGTCGAGGCGCCCAGGTGTGAAATCCGGCGCACCCATTCGTCGTACGCTGGCAAACCGGGGCGCTGAAGCGTTTTCCCTGCGGTCGCCAGAAAAAAGTGCGGCCGGTGGGCGTAATGACCATGTCGAAGCTAGCCCTGCTGAGGTATCGCCATAAAACCCTCCGCGCCTCTCCTAGTATCTGCCCAGCCTGCCCTCCCGCTCGCAGCTTTAGTATCTCCTCGCCTTGCAGACACTCTCACCATCGAACAACAACATGTCCTCCTCGACAAGTGTGTTGACTCATCTCCCTTACCTGACTGACGCGCTCAAATTTACATATACTTTCCCCAGACAAACGAAGTGATGCAGGCCAACAGTACGGCTCGACGCGAGGTTCCGGCGGCCACGGTCATAAATCCGCCGCGAACATGCTGCCAAGTAACCCCCCGATCTCGCAGGCATCGACAACCGAAGCCTCAGATCGCGCTGCCTTCCCCGCGCCGCCGCCGTATCCGCACCACCCCCCGTCAGCCCCGCCACAGTACCCGTCGCCCTCGCAAACGCAGCAGGCGTCCCAAGTGCATCGCACCGTCACCGTGCCCGTTGCCGGAAAGCATCATCAGGTGCCTGCCAGTGCCGGAGGCTGCGCTGAACGTCGCCTGTAAGCTCCTTGCTTACGGGCTTATTGATTTACCTCTGCTTATGCGTCAGCGCGTCACCGTAGATTCACACTCGCGGGAATTGTCAGAGCGCAGTAGAAACGCGAGCGTCCAGCGTCCCGGCCGCGTCAAAACGGCCATGGGTGGACCCAAACGAACTGGTACGTAGCGCCTCTCTAAACGACCACGAATCGTTCATCTCATTTCATCGCAGCCTCCTCTAGCTCTAGCTCGCAGCATGCACCATCATCTAGTATTAGCTGCTGCAAGAGTACGCTGCGCTGACCTCGCGTACACCTACTACTGCTCTGCCTCGAGCTTGATTCAGACGGCCATTGCTTCGATCCCAGTACTTGCGGAACTGATCGCTGTAGTTTTGAGCGGCAAATGTGAGATGATATTCGACATAAAAGACAGGTTTCGTACTGTGCTTTTGGAACCCACGGCAGCTCGCGTGATTCGTGCTGTTCATAGCAATGGTGTCAAGGTAGATGCCGGTATCAAGTTCATACCGCGTAGTCTCGACCGGAGCCACTTTGCGAAGGTGAATGATGAGGTTATATCCCTGTGAATAGTTTTTGAGTGAGAGATGTATAGGGGAGCATGGAAGAGTCAGACGCACCGCATATGCGGGGATGGCAATCTGCCATCTAAATTATACGCTCGTCAGGAAGTCCGCAAGGACCACAGAAATGTACACGCACGTGAAAGCGACAGATGAGAGCGCACTATTCAGCGTGGCCATGCATATCAAATTCACGATGGCGCTGACTGCGTCCCACGTCAATGCTAGTCACAACAGACAATGGATGATGGCATACCTAGAGGGAGAGCAAACGCCCATATACCGTCGCTCATGAATTGCTGGATCCACGGAGCTCGAGCTCGAGCTCGATCCCAATCGTCGTGAAACGATTGGTAAAATTTTCTCATGGTCAAAAAGAACAGTAACCCCTCCATCACTATCGGAAGAACGCTACGACGAGGGGTGCTCGATGAGTATACTCTGATTGTGGACAAGAAACGGCTTACAAAAACACCGGAACTATTCCAGGGAAATGTATAACGACGCATTGGCGATTGAAACGGGCGCTGTATGAAACAACTTTGAGGACGAAGCTCATGAATACGAGCTCGATGATCCACAGGAGGCCCAAGATGTATCGCATGGAGGGGCGGTCGTGATACAGTGCCACCACTGGAGAGAATATAGTGAACAACATCCACTATTCCGATATGGGCTTACCCCGCAATATGAGCACGATCTGCAGGAGCAGCGTGAGGACTTGACTGGCGGCTCCCTGGAATACAATCAGCCTGGTACACAGCATCGCGGAGACGGTGTTCGTATATGTATCAGTGGCCTGGAGGGTCAACACGGACGCAACTCTGCACAGCTTCAGCATCTCGAGAACACAAGGTCAGCTTGAAGCGACCACGTACATCTGAGAGGCCAAGGACAACGTCCGGAACGCGACGCATATGTAACTCGTCAGGGTCCAAGGCTTCCTGCAAAAGTTCCCTCTAACGTGAGCATTCGAATTCTCGTCGAAGAGAGAGCACGCACGTCCAGACGGTTTCGACCTGTGCGACAGAACAGATGTGACTTACGTTAAGCGATATGCGCATTACAAGAACCACAGGGCGATCACGCACCATGTCGTCGGTCGTCAGCAGAAGATCCCAGAATGTGAAAGCGAGACAACCCGCTGCGCAGAACAATAAGTCAGCAACTTACAATTTGCGGGAATGTGGGAAGAGCAATGTACGCACTCGAGCTGTAGTTGCACATCAGTGTGCTCCATAAGACGGTCTCGGCAGATTCATGGTCCTTTGCCATCCTAGGCGGTGATCTCGACCGGTGGCCAGTGTCAGCAGCGCAGCGGTGAGCGGGAGGGGACCGCAGCGAGGGGTGGAAGCATATGGTCGTAAGGGTGGGCTGGTCGACTAAAGAGCACGAGCGGCTCGCGTAGCAGCTTTTGGGACCGACGCTCCAGCCGATCTGGATCTGAGTTGACGAGCATGCCCGCCCACTGCCCGCCCGCGCCGCCGCGGCTAAGCTGATCGATCAGTTAGCGCGCTTTGGGCGCACTGGCATGAGCGCGCCGTTTATATACGGTCCGCACTGTGATGGTTCTTGTCAATAATTTGCGCCTTTCATAGAAACATAGAAGGTAAATGCTCTCGAGAAATACGCTCAGTTATCACGGATACAGGAGGATTGAATTTGAGCAAGCTCACCAAGATTTGTCAACACGTGACGATCGAAATTTACGTGCATCGCTAAAAAGGACTGGATTCTGGAATTGCGAGGAAGCTATAGAGGAGTGTTACAAAGTGTAAGACGGCGTAGATTGTCAGGGTCTTGACCCAGTTGGGCAGAAGGTATTGAGATGTAGGCAATGCCCGTCGAACACAAGTAGTCGATATCCTGGGCAACCGCTTCCAATCAACTGGTATATAAGATCCGATGTCTGCAAACGTCTAAGTTTGTACGCGACGAGTAACTATACGCCACTTTGTAAGCAAAGATGTGTGAGCTGCAGAGTCAAGCACCTTCCATCCCGCAGGCCGTGACGGCGCTGCGGGTGAAGACCTGGTAGGCGCTCCGGCTTAGTTGAGGTCACTGGTCCATCTCCCCTCCCACATTTACCCCTCGACCACAAAGAGACACAGAGTTGCTCCGCCGATGGCGAGAGCTGAGGTGAGGGTGAAGAATGAAGGGAAGGAACTGTCGCGTTCGGCTGTTGGTCCATGGTGACATTCTCACGCCACAACTCGGCCCTTTAGTTGCCGACGCATCCGGAAAAGGTCGCCGTGAGCGAGTTTGAAAGGTTCGATTTTAGAGGCAGGACGCATATAATGTATATATAGAGAAAATGAGGATGTTATAGTGTGTGGTTGTATAACCTATATAACGTACATCCCAATCATGCTATCTATAAATCTCCTTCTGGTGCACGGCTGCATTCAATCTGCCCATCTGAGTTTTGGTGTCGTTTCGCTTGCCTTGAAGAGCCAGAAAGGGCCTTCCACAAGATTCGTTGGTCGGGAAATATGTCAGAACTGCAGATGGGCACGTACCTGAGGGGTCACCTAACAAGAGACGAGACGATCAGAAGCGCCAAACGACGAAGGAAACGGGAACCGACCGTGATCGTGGTAGGCTCCTGTCCACGCCCCAACGACGCCCGCCGCGCTGCAGACATTTCCGATTTGCACACCCTCAGAACTATGTCAATCGAGACGAGTTTTAGCGTCTACTCATAAAGCGAGTTGTGCGAGTGTGCGTCCCTACCTCCACTGGTCGTTACTGTCGTAAATTGACGTCTTCTCACGGCACGGGACAGGTGTAAGTTACCGATTATATTAGCGGGCCTGATGTGACTCACGAAACTCCATCGAATACTCCCGTCCTCCATGATGCGCACGGTGCCCCTGACGGCGCGTGCTAGCACCTCCTCGGCATTGAAACCACGCATTGTCCCGCCAAACTTTATTGGAGGACGAGTTGGATCGGGTAGCGTAGCTAGAACGGCGGGGTCGTCTTCGACAGATATTATGTGGAGGTTCAACCGTAGCAGGCGCGACGCCTCCTCGTAGCTGTCATCGAAGAAAGTAGGGCGCCAGCCCGAAGCCTGTAAACTTTAAGCAACGGATCACAGGGGCCATCACAGCGCCTCACGTTAAACCCTGCAAGGTACGTGTGTTAGCAATATGTGAATTGACAGCATCCGGGCAACACATACGGATCAGGTCGCTTTTGGAGAAGCGAAAGGTCAGAACGCCGTACGACTGAATAAAATGAAATACACACCGATAATCACAGAAACAGACTATCCTCATCCAATACCCTTCCACGCCGGCCCAATCGCGGTGCGACCGTTTCAAGGTTCCCGGTGCAGAATAAGCTCTAGTAGCTTCCAAACCTTGCGTCAAGGACGCCGGCTTGAAGTCATGCGGCCAATTGGAGCCAAAATCGCGTAGGTTCATGGTGATCACGGTAACAATCGCATGGACGTGCATCCAATTGACAATCCTACCGTCATCTGTGAATGGGCCCCATTGCCCCTCCGCGGTGTAGTTCCGCAGGTCGTACACGAACACGCGGCTCATGCGGCGCATCAGCTTGAGGCGGTCGGGCGCCAAGAGGCCTATACCCGGCTCGAGCGAGAGCGCGAGATACGCCCGCAGGCGCGCAAGCTTCTCCATCTCCGAAAATGCGGTCTCCGCCGAGAGCGTGTCGGACTGGATGAGCAGATGCTCGACCCACGCGAGGTTGTACGAATGCACGTGCTCGTGGCCTTGCGTGAACGGGGCCGCGCTCGCGATGCACTCGAGCAGCGTGTCGAGCAGCTCGTGGCGGTCGCCGCCGCCGAACGATATGCCCTCCACGTGCACGCGTCGCTGCAGCGTCCTGCGCCAGTCGAATGTGAACGCGTCGTGTGACTTCCGGCGCCCGATGCGCGGATCGTCGAATGGATAATTGAGGTAGAGGGAGCGCCAGAGGAAATGGTCGGCGGGCTCGTAGACCAGTGCGCGCGCGCGATGGCATGTCTGCGCGAAGGAGGCGACGTCCCGGGGATGGCAGAGGGTGAGGGCCTGCTCCGTGACTTCGGAGGGTACGGAGAAGAGAGCCGATGACGCCTGGGGCGATGGCATGATAGCTCGGGGGTAGAGTATGACTACAGCAAATAAATATCGCCGTGGACAGAGGACTGGAGGTGTTCAGAGGAGGTGCCGGGCGGACGCTTTCACCACGAGGTGGGCGGTGGGCATGGCTTGATGATAAGTTCTCAGCCGATCCAGGCTCTGCCGCACGCCGACGGTGTCACTGGGACGCCATGCGAACTATTGTCGCACTGAGCGCTTCACTAATGATAATCATGACCTGCGCTACGGGAACTATACCGTTGTACCAGAACAACAAGCTCTGCTCTTTGTCTGCATGCCACTAGTAGCAACCTCAGGCTATTGCTTGCTCGTCACTTAGCTTCATAAGTTACCAAGGCTTCAAGCCTTGGTAACCAGTCTACATGCACCAGCAGTTAGCATGGCGGCCCCGAGTGCTGTCAACTTTGTCTCCCATGCCAGTGTGGTTCATCTGGTATCCCAGACTCTCTGCCTAGCGGCATCCTTTGTTCGTTGTCTTGGTGATCTTCAAGTGCGGGAATTGTGAAGGGTTCTCGGTGAAACTTGCAGTGTTGCACCGTCGTCCCGCTGTGCGCGGCCGTAGACGGAAATCCTTTCCTCTTCTGCATTCCAAAAGTCTTGCACAAGTTGGTATTCAGGCGGGGATGTATTACTGTTGCGTAGCCATCGCAGCATGAGGCCGAGATACCCAGCCGCACGTTCATCGGCAGTAAGTACTACTCGCTACCTTCCCACCCTGAATCTTCAAGGCACCGCCGATTCTTCTCATGCTTGCCACTGCAGTCCCAAGGATTGAGCGATAAAGCCATACATATCTGCGTTTTCCTTGATCCTGTGATAGCAAAATCTAAGTACCTTTCACGGTATATTGACACCGGGAGCTTACTGCTTCTCGATGGCTCTTCCAGATGCATGACCTGCCTCCTTTTCTATGCGAATAAGCTGAGGGTATGGATTGTTCTTCTTGTGTTGCAGCGTCGCTGCCATTTTGAACGAGTGCAACGGCACTACGGTATCGTCATCTGTAGCCGCGTCGTTCACAAAGACGGGCCACAACCTGTGTAAGTGGGAGGACTCACTGTCGGCGGTGAGAAGAAGCGTGGGTGGGAGGGCCTTGTCAGCTGGCACGTTGTGCAGCGGGGATATTGGGTGTATGAAATCAAAGTCATGCGCGTCGTGCGGGTCACCGTACTCTGACGTCCACGCTCTCCCGTTCGTGAAATCAGCGAACTATTGAACCAACTCACTTCAGTACGATGAGAAAAAAGAAAAGCGGAACGTGTACCTTGAGCAGATCGTGTAGCCCTACATTCGCCACAGCGGCCCCGAATGTACCTTCCGGGGCGCGTTCCACACATGCTGACACGAGCAAACCTGTGGTTCGCAGGTGACGCTCCATCAGAAGCTGATCATCTCATATGTGCATATGTAGCTCGTACCGCCGTTGGATATACCGATTATGGCGACTTTATCTCTTGCGGCATACTTGTTGTCCACTAACCAGTTCCTGCATACACGGTCATGAATGCAGCACTGTGGCGTAGTTTGGAGCTCACGTACGTCGCGGCGATAAAATCGTCGAAGCAATTTACCTGGGCTTGGAATTAGAACAGCATTTCGAGATATTGAGGGCAACAGAGGTATACCTTGCGTTCCCTCGTGCCAGCGAGATGCCACTCGTCTCCAAACTCGCCGCCTCCCCTGATGCTCGGCACGGCCAGAATAGCCTTGTAGGCATGCAAAAACATGAGAGTCGAAGAGTTGTACAGGGGGTAAGTAATATACGAGAAGCCTCCATAGCCTAGGATTCCACCATTAGGGCTGTATTCTCGCTAGCTGAGACTGCTGTAATACGTACCATGCTGTATGACAGCAGCTGTCCCGTCTAGCTTCGTGTCCTTGTGACGAACCACAAACATGGGTACTCTAGTTCCGTCTTTGCTTTGATACCAGATCTGGCTCATACACCATTAGCGCAGGGGCGCGTTGTCAGATGCAGCAACGCGAACCTGTTCCACAACAATGCCTTCGCGACCCACCAGCCCGCGAACGCAGGTATCACGCCAAATCGTACGAGTATACAAGCCGTCTGCAGTCCTTCTGTCATCCCTAGATTCAAACTCGATCTTGATCACAGAGCCTGGCATCGTGAAGCTCTGAAGCTTGAGGAAAACCCATTTTTGGTCGCGCAATCCCTGACAAATTTTGATGCTTCCTACGTGGCCGCCCTCAACGCGACCGAGGCGTGCGCCGGTGCTGAGTTCGTGGATGTATACCTCGTCCTGGACCTGCATGCAGTTCGCGGGTTAGTCAAGTATCATCACGCGCAGGGAGGCTGGGGGTAGTGCACATACGTTGTGCACATAGGATAGAAGAAGCCAACGTTGGCCGATAGTACTCGCTGACTCCAAGAGTACACCCTCAGTGTCTTCGGGAACGAGCACCTTCGCGACATCCTTCAACTTGAAGGACTCATTCTTGGCACCCTTGAGATACTCGAAGTCGACGGTAACGAGCTTGTTGTTCGATGCATCTTCGTTCGTGATAATATACAACCTGGAAGTGTCATATCCAATGCTAGACATCGAGGCCCGTCAGGCGGCAGCCAGAGTCACTTGAATGTGATGAGACGTACACCTTATATTCGGCCGTGAAGTCAGTCACAAGCTTGAGCCAGTTGAGGTCTGGTCCTATTGCTTCCTGACTGAGATCAGCTATCCAGAGAAGATTTGCCTACGAAGATTCAGTGCGCTCAGCGGAGGGAGCTAAAACCTAGACGCACGCGCGCAGTGTCACGGAAGATGGTTAATGTTAACCACCGTCCATCCAATTCAGGGAACCTCATCTCCCACATCCAATCCGGTTCGTCGGGGTTCTTCATGATCAACAAGTCCTCAGCTGGAAAGAGGATGAGTCACGGAGGGGATAAAATGCGAACTACTTTACACTGGTGAGTTCCAATCTTGTGGTAATACAGCTTTGCGTTCTTATCGCACTCCGTCTCTGTGTCGTGAGATTCACGATCCGGATAACGCTGAAACAATTGTCTATATCCCCCCACCCAAACAACGAGGAGGAACGCACCTGGTAGATGAATCCTCTGTTGTCCGAAGTCCACTCAATAGACGGACTCTTGGCAAAGCGGATTTCATCTAGTAGCCTCCGATCGTTTTCGACGTCCACCAGAGGATAGTCGGTCGACCGAACGTAGATAGTGCTGAAGTCGCTGCCCTACATGATGAGAGTAGTCAGTTCAATCACTGGCATATAAATGCAAAGTACGGGTCCTACCGAACGGGAAATGGGATATGCGAACCATTTCGCATCGTGGGAGAAACGCAACTCATCCTCGTCGATGGACACGGTGCCGTCTGTCGAGAGTACATTTACCTGGCAACCTCATCAGCAGAAGCATTAGCGGGGACTACGATCAGGTGTGGCGCACGTCGAAAAAAACCTCGCCGCCCGGATTCAGGCTCTGTTCATTCGTCGCAAAGGTGGGAAGTACAGAGTCTTTTGAGCGATACATCACTGCGCGATGATCGTTACGATCACCATCGACGGAGGTATGAGAAGCACGGTACCGTCTTGGGCTTGAAGCCCGCTGTTGTAGAACCAGTACCACCTGCCATCATTCTGCAATGTGGGAGCTCTGAACTAGTGGGATGGTTTGGTCTAGTTGCCAGTGAAAGTGATCGGGGATGCGACTCACGCGCTCATAGTCCATACCCGTCCTGATTTCGTCCTCCAGCTTGAGCCGGTCAGGGTTTGCGTCCAGAAACTGCCGCGTGTACGCCTCTTGGGCGGAGACCCAGTCCTGTGTCTCTTCCGTGTCATGCCCCAACCACTCGTATGGGTCGTGCACCTGTACTTCGCCCTTGGCCTCACTCTTGTAAACATCGACGTGGTTGGAGCGGCGGGAGGGGGGATAATGGTTTTGCTTCCAGGAAGGTGTGGCCATTGTTGTTGCGCTCATCAGTGATGAAAGGGGGGAAATGAAGACACACAGTGAATTGGCCAGAGCTTTATAGTACAAGCAAGCGTCGTAGGGGATCGTTAACCGATGCGCCTTGTATCTGGCAGTGACCACAACGTCGATCAGCGTCAATCCTGCGATCGCAGCCCGTGATGGGGCATTCGTGCACCCACTAGACTCGTGGCCCATCCATTGTACATAGTCTCCGTAGCTTGTCACCTTATTGTCTTCTTGAACAGCCGAACTGGTGACGTGGGTACAACATAATCAAAACGAGTACCTTCTGATACAATAAGGCTACTCACCTTATATTCCGAAACGTATACACGTGTGGGTTGGAGGGCCTTTAGCAACGTCTCCGTTACAGGCCATCATTTACATATAACACGCGTTGGCCGTCAGGGGAAAACGCACCTCGGCCGAAAAGCAAGACAACAAGACGTGGCGCTGAACAAAAGCATATGGTAGTATTTGCAGCTTTAACGTCCAAAGAACCAGAGGTCCGGAATGAGTGATGGTTTACAGCCGACAACCTTGACGCAGGTAGCAACGAATCCATCTAGATCGCGAACCGCACAAAAGGGTCCGCGGCGTGTTGACGAGATGACGAGATGTCTATATACGTGGCCCTGGCGACTAGAGGGGCGACGTACAACGAATAGATGCATTTTGATACAACAGCGATTATATCCAAGCAGGCCTGGAACTATTAAGACGACGGTGGATGTCGGATGCGAGTGCGGGGTATAGAGTATGCGAGTGCTGCTGTACATGGTCCAGGGCGAGATGAGGGATTAGCTGCCGCTGACTTTCCTCTCTGCTGTCACTGGATGCAAAAAACGTCAGCATACAGCCCTTGCAAAAGGTTAACAACGCACCCCATGGTCTCCGATCCATGGGACATTGCTGCTTCGACGCCGGGGTCCCGATCCACTTCAGCAAGCAATGCATGTGAAACACATGGCTGCACTCCCCCCATACTACGCGTCTTTGAGCACTTGTCCAGTAAGGATGTAGTCGGAAACTCACTTAGTGGACAGTCGTCGCCCGGCATTTTGCACGTCGGGCAGCAGCCCTCGTACGGGACGCGGCAGATGCCGCAGACGTCCTCCTCGGTGTCGCCGTGCTCGTCGGTGCGGCCAGTATCCCACTGCCACTGGGCAATCGCATGCCAGCGATTGATGACTACTTTCATGGAGGAGGAAAGGGAACAGGCGCGGCGAGGATGGGGGTTGCAAGGAAAGATGTTCGTGCTTAGTCACGGGGGTTCGTTGAGGCGACGCGTTTCGCTTGTTTGGCTCTGTGTACGTGACCGTTGAGCGCGTGCTCCTGATATAGTTCCGGGTCTTCTTTCCCGTGCAATTCTCAAGGGACATACATACAGTAATTATTTAATACAAGTTATAATAACCTGCAGACGTGAGTGTAATTCCTCTCCGACCAAGTAACGACAAGAAACACGTACTGACGACAAGCAAGGGGAAATCAGGGCAAACACAACAACGGAAACATTGATGTAGATGTACATGGGGAATATATAGTTACGAAGCACTTCTTGAAGTCCATGGATATGGGAGTGTCGACCAGGCCTCTGCGGAACTCGTACACTCGCGAACACACATGCAATAATTAGGCAAGCATGATTGACAGATGGTTGAGATGGTAAAGCATTTCGATGGGTGAGACGGTGCGCGTCTGCTGCGGGAGAGACGATGCGTTAGAATAGATGGGAGCATTGGGCTGATTTGATGTTGGGTGAAATTCTTGCGACGGCTAGCATCACTGCTCATAGGAAGGTCCCTGCAGCGACGCCATCCATATCCTAGTCTTATACAATCTGTGATGCTCAGGCATCAGGTCACGTCCGTGGCGTTGAGGTGGAACACTACGTACCGGAACAACTCTCGCACCAGCTCGCGGAAGTCGATCCTCTTCTCGGCCACAAAATAGAATGTTAGCTTTCGACGATCCCTGCATGCATGGCCCGTTCATTAGATCGATTCAATTTCCCGTAGGTGAACAAGGCGGCTCACCATTGGTACTCGGCGTCGATGACCTCCATCGGCAGTTTCTTCTGCCGGACCTTGCTCTGGCACAGCTGCAACGCCTTCATCTCGTCTGCTATCTTCGTCATCAGTAACCTGCGAGCACCAATCCGTCAGCCCGCAGCATCTATGATTCCATGGAGGTACGTACTGCGTATCCTGTGAGCCTGCCTTGCCATAAATCAGCTTGGGGTTGATCTCCTTCTTAGCGCCAGCGGACGCGGGCGTCCCGCCAGGACTCAGCGGCGCGCCACCGTCACCGTAGCCAGCGCGGGCTTGCTGCTGTTTCTGGAACGCCTCGACCTCTGCGAGCGTGATCGTGTCGTTCACCACCTTTCCCAAATCCTTCCCGCGGTCCGCCTCAACAATGACGAGATCCCCCACGCGGATGTCGAGCGACAGATCCGTCGAGTAGAACAGGTCCGTGCGGCCGGCTTTGAACTCGACAATGTACAGCGGACACGATGCGGGCACCGAGTGCAGCGGCACGCCCTTACCGAGCTCGTTCACGTTCGCCGCGCCCGTGCCGCCCGGCTCGGATGTACGCCGCTGGATGGGTGACGAGAACATGCTGTGCTGGTGCGGGGGGCGGCCCGGCGAGATCGGCGTCGGCAGGCCACCCGTGGCGCGCGCGAAAGCGCCTCCGTGCTCCTGCGCCGACATGTACTTAATGCCCTGCCCCGGGATGAAGCGCGCGGTGAGGTTCTGCGCTGGCTGCGGCCCGCCAAGGTATGCGTCAGCGCCAAAGTCGTGCCCGAGGGAGGGGCTGCCCCCGGCGGAGAGGCCACTGTCGCTGGGGGAGCCGAGCGCCTGACGCGAGGAGAAGCTACCGCCGGGGATGGACAGGTTGAGCGGCTGGTATTGCGAGAAATGGTCGGCCGGCGGGCTGCGCGAGTGCGGGGCGTAGATGGGAAGAGACGACGGCTGGCTGGGCGGCACAATGGAAGTAACGGGCCCGGGGCCGTCTTTCCCTAAGTTGAGCAGCCCGAGATCGTCTGCAAGGTCTTCGTCGCTGAGCATGAGGCCACCTCGGCCAAAGGACGACTGAGAAAAGACCGAGGGTCGCGTCGGCTCGTCCGGGGCGTCGCCGCCGACGCCGGGCGCATTGAAGCCGACGATCCCACGGCGCGGCTGCACGACGCTGACGCTATGCCGGCGGCTTGTCGTGCCACTCCCGCCGCCGCCGTTCTCGTCGCGCGGCGGGTGCATGCCCGCCCAGAGCTCGCGGAACGCCGAGCCGTCGTCGAGCAGGATCTGGCCGACGTCGCGCATGAACGGGCTCATATTCGAGATGTCTGCCTGCTGCTGCTGACTGTTGTGGCGCGACAGGGCAGGCGCGATGCCGACCGGCGAGGAAGAAGAGAAATTATTGGACGGTGATCTACCCATTGTGCCAAGGGAACCGTACCGGCTGCTGCCAGGTGGTGGTTTGATGTCCCCGTATTGGCCAGGGATGTTCAGCGGATTCGAGGACAGGTTCGACGGCTCGTTCCAGCTGCCCAGGCCATAAGCGGACCCAATCGGGCCCGGGCGAGTCGTCGCGAGGGACTGCGACCGGCTACGCGATGGGTCCGCCGCATACGTGCGGCCCCGGGAGATCGACGGCGGCATGAAGTGCTCATCGTACGTGTCGGACGTCGCCTCGCTCTCGTCGTCCTCGAACGTCGACGCAAAGGCGCGCGCCTCGCGCATGGCTGAAAGGCTGTTCTGCAGCGAGGGGGCGGTCGAGGAGAAGGACGAGCTGCGCGTGGGCGGCAGCACGCCGGTGTACGAGCTCGGGTTGAGGCCCGACGAGGGGAGGCGCTGTGAGGCCCATGGTGAGAGCCCGCGGCCCAGGCTCGGGGACACGGCCTGCGGCGACATGAAGCTCTGGCTGGACGTCCGGGGCGGCTGGCTGGCAGCCCTCTCCCTGAGTGCGGGGAGCGATCCAGAGTCGGACCCGTGGACGGAAGCGAATCGATTCCTGCGATCCGCGTCATCCGCGTGCTGCGACTGGTAGCCATTGGACTGCGCCATCGTTGCTAAAGAGAGTACGTGGATGTCGAAACAGATGTGGGCGGCGCGCGGGGGTAGCTAGGAGGACTGGGGCGAAACGTGCGGGGCTGCGGGTGCGGGGTGCGGGGCGGATCTTCCTCGGCGCCGGCTTTTGTGTGTATGGAGACGTGATTGCAATCTGCAGCGGCGGCGACAGCGGCGGGATGGTCAGAAAGACGAGCAGACGTCGAAGAGAGCCGGGGACGCACATATAACTCGTAAGGTCGTACGTCAAGTCTTGAGAGGTAGACAGACGATGCAGGACTTGTCCGGCGGTCTAACAGCTGCAAAAAAGCAATAAAAGAAGCGTAATGTCTAGCAGAGTCTATGGGGAGCCGTCGAGGAAGGGAGAGAGAGAAGAGAGTTCATGGGAGCGAGCTGAAGAGCAACGGGCGCCTTTACGCTAACATGAACACCTGATACCCTCCTGACCAAATTCGGTTTTCCGCATCGTCACATGCGCCCCCTCCTCGTCGTCCCCAACAGCGACGACGCTCTTCGCCGTCGCCGCCGTCATCTCAAATCCCAAAAATACCGTTCGTCGCCGGTGTCTCCCGCCCCGCATCTTACGGCGCGTACGTGAGCGTGTCCACTGTCGTCCCTCGGCATTGTGTTCCATCGAGGGTCATGATCACGCGTACCGGACCTCTGCCATTATTCGGGTCCATCCGACTAAATGCACTACTGCCCACGCCCCGCTGCTGCGGTCATGTGCCCGCGAACACACAGAGCTGAGAGCGCATACGAAAGTATACGAGGCGCACTCTAAGCCGGTCACACTCCACCAAACCCCCGAATGCGGATAGGCTCTGCTGCATTCAAGTCTAGAGCCTCGGGGCTGGCCGACGAAGTCTCTTCTCCCGCATCTGGCCCGCATCTCGACTACCGCGAACAGCGTACTAAGCCAGTTGACAGTACGTGGCACCTCCCGTATAGGTGGAGGGACGCAGGGCAGAAACTCAAACCCCAACCGCGGGATCTTGCCGGAACGTGGTCACAAGCACCTGGAGCCCGCTAGGTGCTTTTAGGAAGCTTGACTTGGAAAGTACCTGGAAGAGGAAACCTGCGGGTGAATTTGGAGCGGTGCAAACCAGGTGGACAGCCCTACATTGTGGAAGGTTGATCTCTGGGACCACAACACCCTGGAGCCCGAGTCGTGCTAGCGAGCCTCGGAGTATGCCGCCGGACATAGCGACGTACTGCAGTGGATTTAAACAGGATTCAGGGTAAGAGAAGCGCCGAAGAAGCAGAGTGATTAAGACAGACCAGCTTCGCTCGTCTAGTTGCGTCCGCACGGCTTTCCCATGATGATATTCGAGTGATAGGTTTGAATGAGTTGTCTTGCAGGACATACACACCCTGATGAGCCAGTCATTGTCAGTTCAGACTTCCCCGGTGTGTAAGAAACAAGGGCCGTCAAGCAGGCATTCGTCAATCTAAGTTAATGACAGCGCATGAGAAACCGACACTCGCAGCAGACAGCTGCCTTAGCTGACCGGCACTGCCTAGAGGTCTCCACGAGTGTCCGATTTCAGGCCATAGCGACTGGACATGAAGCAAAGGAGACCCTAAACGTACCCGGTGATTCGTCCGCAGATTATCCACCTGCTTGTCCCAGCATACGGTCCATAACTCCTTGCAGACAAACTTGATCGCATCCAGGGTATCCGAGAACGCAACCCGATCATGACACAGCCTGAAAACCACTCCTTCAGTCCCTACCTCTCGCGCCCAGGAAGACGACAACACAGACACTCACCTCTCAGTGATATTCGCGCCCACATGCAGCCCGATTGCCTCCAGCCGTGCACGCACGCCCTCCTCTTCCCCATCAGCCCCGCCCTTCTCCGACCCCACAGCAGTGCTGCTCGCCACGGAGTCGCGTTGCTGCGCGTCTCTACGGCCCTTGAGCGTAACGGGAGGCGCGGGCGGTGGCGGGAGCAGCCCCGCCTCGATCATCTCGTCCTCGACCTTCTTCGCGCGCGCCTCCGCGACGCGCGTTGACTGGGAGAGGGTCTGCACCATCTCGATGAGGAAATAGTCCATGGCGGCACCGTCCATGAGCCGGGGGGGTGGGTCGGCAAGGCTTGCCAGAGACGGGGACGTCGAGGGGCCGGGGGCTTGCGCCATACTCTGTGGCCTCAGGGTTGTAGACTTTGAAGCTGAATAACTGGATGGATCGCCGTGAAGCCGCCTACTGACAGTAACTGACTTCAAGATCGTTGACCAGCCGTGTCACGCAGTCACGATATGTAATGTCACACGGTCACGGTCTTATGATCCTTGAAAATTCTGCAACCCAGCCAACGCATGAAATTGTAAATAGCGCTAGGAACCTATCCTCAGCTGAGATATGTGCCACCATCGACATTCTACTCAGGACCCTCGACGTCCACCGCAGACCCGAAAACACCGTCGTACAGACCACCCACCCACGCGCTCCCCCGCCCCGGCATGACATCACTCCCGACGACCTTGCGCTGGACGACAACGGCTGGGACAACACTGAACGCGCGCAGGCGACCGCTCTCCACGAGCCATGCGAACGCTTGGTCGATCGCGCGCGAATACGCGAACGGCGGGTAGCGGAGATGAACGAGCAAGCGACGCGCGCCCTCACGCGAGAGCACATATGCGTGCGTGCACTTTGGTGAAGTGGACGGGTGCAGAGAGGAGAGATTGCGACCGGTGAGCCACGCCGGGGCAAGGAGAGAATAGCCTGAGAATGGAGGGGACACGCTGGCCAGGGCAGGGTGCTTTGATTCATCGGACCAGCAGTGACCTAAGGATGCATTAAAGGGGGTACCGTGGAGACATGACGAGATGGTCTCACCGAGATAGACGATATCCCAGTTCTTGGGCAGGGCCTCCCACAGGCCGCCAAGCCTTTCGTCTATGTCGCGCTCCATGTCGACATCGTCTTCGAGCACCAGGGCCGCGGAGTCGCCGCCGTTGGCAATCGCGCGTATAGCCCGCAGATGGGAATGCCAACATGCGACCTTGGCAGGCGTCAGGCGTTTGTACGGCGGAAGCATCGGTGAGAAATCCGCGAGCACACTGTCCTTGGAGGCACAAGCGAGCTCGGGCAATGCAGCAGCAACGCGGGAGTCCGAACCGCCAGACAGCGTAGATGAATTTGAAATCTCGAGGGCTCCTTCGGAGAGCATGAAGTGTTCGGACGAGCCGCGTGCGTGGGGCACCAGCCAGAGGTCAGCACCGAGCGGCGGCAGGGGGCCTTGAGAACGGAGCGGATCCTCGAGGTCGCGCGGCCAGCGAAGAGCGGGTACGTTGCGTGGTGCATGAGTGTCAGCTGCAGCCGGAACGCCCATGCGCAGGGCGCGGTCTTGTGGAGGCGACCGGAAATGGGACGCGTCGCCCACGCTCGTACTGTTGCGGAGGGCCGTGCGAAAGACATGCACTTGTTGCATGAGTGTCATCACGTCCTGCGCTGGCCCGTCGAGCGCGTCAACGTACTCCCAGCGCATACCAAGCGTGCTGCGCAACTGCTCCATTTGCGCCCGGCGGTCCGTGCGCCGCGGGAGGGAGACGACGTAGATGCGCGGCACGGCGAGCAAGCCACTGCCTACAGCTTCGAAGACGGTGGGGGTGTTGACGTTGGAGATCGCGATGGTTCCTGTGTGGGAAGCCTGGAGACGGATACTTGAAAGGAAGGCGTCTTCATTGACGGCGGCGGCGAGGAAGAGGCAGGCGGCCAGAGATCCGGCTAAGATGAGCACCGCCAGGAGACGAGTCGGAGTCTTGGAAAAGGATCGAGGGTGTAGAGAAGGTATAGATGAAAGATATCGCTTCATGCTGGCGATACTGGAAGAAGATGGTGCTTCGACGACAGATTGGACGGCGGCAGGCAGCCAGAGACCGACTCAAGAGTTGGCCCTTCGTGGACAAGTTTGTACAACGTGCGACTGTAGAGAGAGCCGCACGCCAATCAGATACCTCCAAGTGTTACTCCAGTAGTCTGACTGAATGAGGAAGTGTCGGCGAAGAACAAACAGCAGATGAAGGCAGTGGGAAGGGACGACGGGAGCATTGAAGTTCAACTCCTGTTCCCAGGCTCACATGCAACTCTCATGTGCGTTTCAGTTCAAGTTTCATGACTATTCCCAGGGCCAGCTTGCTCTAATCCTCTGCCAATCTATTCGAAATCTACTTTGTCATACTTGCCTTGGCTCTGCAGTATCACTGGTACCACCATCAGTGGCGCCGAAGTCGAACGAGAAAACGGGGCTCCGGCATCGCAGGGCATCCCCCGTACATCCTCAATTGTTTTATGGGACGATGCAAAGCAAGCAGATCTCTGCATGCACCAAGAATAGTCTCGGGCAGAAGGCTGATCGATGAATGCTGCACTTGGCGAATCATGACCAAAGGGATATTGAACGCATGTTTGGCGAAGCTCCGAGTAGTCTTCTACTTCCTCCAAGCCGAGCAACACTGCTAGCAGTCTTATCTTTAAGCTTCCATTTTCATAATCGCAGTCTCTAGTTGTACTACGTGGGATGTGGCTGCCTCCGCCTCGTGAGTACATCCAGACAATCTCGTCTAGTCCCCGCCAGTTCATAATTTGTCATTCTCCCGCAGCGTGCCTCATGCGAATGTAGTATGTTTTGTGAGGCACAATCTCTGTGAGTCTGCCGTTCTCTTGCGATGGGCTATATTTATCTGCGCCGTCTCCTGGCGTATCTTGAGCCTTCGCCGAGTGGTGCTACCCAGCAGAGCATCCACCGTATGCACCCTGTGTGACCACAACCGTGCTTCTCTTTTCCTATGTGGTGACGGCGTGGTCATAGAAGAATTCTATTCCAAGCTATCTTGGGTTGGGCAGCCATGTGGAAGGGGACGTTGGAAGGGGACACCAGCGGACAGGCCTGTGATCCATCGGATGGCTTCTGGAGGAACCCCCCAGGGACGGGACCACACCAACGGGACGGCACAGTTTGTTTGCGACGTGCCCCCTCATTTAAAGTCGCCTGACTTCACACACCCCCTCCAGGAAGCCAGTATGGCCGAAGCTATTTCCCCCCACCGCTCTGACGATGTCAAGGCCTCCTCCTCTATCGAGAAGTTGGAGCTCGGCCTCGCTCGTATGTTCTGTGCCCGTCTTCTATATTTCTTGTGTCTGACCGTGTTCGTCAGCGGAGCTCACGAATGTCGAGGTCGGCGACCCAATAGCTTCTGCTACGTCGCGGCAAAAACTCATTTTTGACTGAGCAGGAAGTTACCGGTGCCTTTTTCGACGACCCGAACCTCGACAAGAGCCATCTTGCCAGCCTCGAGGATGAGTCCCCCTACCCTGAGGTGCGCTCCGCCGTCGCCAACACAGACGACCCAAGCATGCCCGCCTCGACGCTTCGCACATGGGTCATGGGAATCTGCTGGGCCATCCTCATCCCCGGACTCAATCAATTCTACTTCTTCCGGTTCCCCTCGGTGACGATCTCGGGTACAGTTGCCCAGTTGCTCAGCTTCCCCATTGGCCGCATGTGGGCGGCATATATCCCGAATTATACCATATTTGGTGCGCAACTGAACCCGGGCCATTTTACTGTGAAGGAGCATGTGCTTGTCACTGTGAGTGACTGCAGTGGATGCAATTGTTCAGGCCGCTGAACTGACGGCTGTGCAGATAATGGCGTCGGTTGGGGCAGGCTCGGCATATGCGGTCCGTTTTTTTTTCTTCAATGCTTTACAAACGGTGTTCAATTTACGGATCACTATAGACCGATATCATTGCCGTCCAGCGCGTCTACTACGATCAGCATTATAATTTCATCTGTATGGTTTATGTTCATTCGACGCTTTTGCCATCCTCATGGATGCCTTGCAGACCAATGGATGGTGGTGATGTCTACGCAACTCATCGGCTTCTCCATCGGCGGCATCGCCAAGCGCTTCCTCGTGTCTCCGCCTTCTATGATCTGGCCTGCCAACCTCGTCAGCTGCGCGCTTTTCAACACCCTGCACTCCCAGCAGTATGCGGGTATCGGTAACCGAGGCGGAATGAGTCGTGAGCTATTCTTCGCATACGGTTTCCTCGCGGCGTTCCTCTGGTGTGAGTCCTTTTTATTCATGGCATGTCAAGCCGAGTTCCTGAGGTGTTCACAGACTTCGTCCCCGGATACCTGTGTGCGTACAATGATTTGTCCGTGCCTAAATTAGCATTTATCACAACGTATGACTAGTCCAGGCTCTGTCTTACTTCTCTTGGGTGACTTGGATACGTCCCCAGAACACCAGTGAGTCCTGCCTGCACAATCCATCGTTGTTAAAAGCCTGACAGCTTCCAAGCCATTTCGCAACTCTTTGGGTGAGTTCTTCGCTGGAAATTCTGTTGCGGCGCTAATCGTATGACCTCGACAGCTACGTCCATGGCTTAGTACGTTTCTTTGGACCTATATTGGTATTTCGCTGAGAGTTCTGCCTCTCCAGGGAATGTCGGTGCTCACGTTCGACTGGAGTCAGATCACGTAAGTTTTTTTTCGTACTTCCTGTCGCGAGTTGTGATGGCCGACGTTTGCTGCAGATACATCGGCAGTCCTCTGGCAACTCCATGTAAGGCGACGGTACCAGTTTTGAATATCTGTCTCTGAATTCTGAGGTCAGGGTGGGCGGAGGCAAATATCTTCGGTGGCTTCGTTCTATTCTTCTGTGAGTTAATGCGGTCTTCGTCGAAGTACTCCTACTGATTGCTCCTTCAGGGATTGTCACGCCTGCCATCTATGTGAGGCTCATGCCAAATTATTTGCCGTCTTATTCTCATGCACGCTCCCGCAGTTCACGAACACTTGGTTTAGTCAATTCATGCCGTGGGTTGTCCTTTGAATCATTATCTCTTGCTCTGACGTCCTTCTGTGGTTAGTATCTCCTCAAGAACCTCTTATGACAACACCGGTGCACCGTACAACGTTTCGCGCATCCTCAATGCAGACTCCACCATCAATGCTGAGGCTTATCACGCGTACAGCCCGCTGTTCTTATCGTGAGTCACGGTTGAACACGTATGAAGCCCTGCTGACGATACACAGCACGACGTTTGCCATCTCTTACGGGTAAGACACACTCCCAAATGCTCCCTATGGTTCTGTTCTAATTCGAATGTACGAATCAGCCTCTCGTTCGCGTCAATCACTGGTGAGCTTACCCTGTAGTGTCACCGTACTTCTGACGCTTACTTACCCGACCATCTAGCCACCCTGATGCACACATTACTGTACTTCCGCAAGCAAATCTGGATCCAATCCCGCCGCTCTCTCAGCGAACAGCCGGATATTCACGCTCGCCTCATGTCCCGGTACAAATCAGGTGAGACGTCTTGCCGTCCAATGGCAAGGTCTCGCTGACGCACATTCTGTCTACGTCAGTGCCGGAGTGGTGGTACCTCTGCATCTTCTTTTCCATGCTCACGTTTGGTATCATCAGTATTGAGGTTTGGCCGACGCAAATGCCTGTCTGGGCATTCTTCCTTGCTCTGATTATCTGTACGTGCTCGGGTTGATCTGAGTCCATCCGCTTATACTCTCCCCAGCGTTCGCGTATGTGGTCCCCATCGGCATGATCCAGGCCATCACGAACCAGCAAGTTGGTCTCAATGTCATCACAGAACTAATCATTGGGTACCTGAGCACGATTTATGGTTTTCGTACGGATTCTGACCGACGATTTGCAGCTACGCATTGCCCGGGCGTCCGGTCGCAATGATGATGTTCAAGGTAACGTACTTGATCATGCTCCTCGTTCCACGCTAGCTCTGACAATCGGTTTGCAGACTTGGGGATACATCGTACGTTCGAGGGGCAGGTATGCGATCCGGCTTTGGACCTAATCCAATCTAGACCATGGCGCAAGCGCTGAACTTCACTTCGGACTTCAAGCTTGGTCACTACATGAAGGTGATGGTGCTCTCAAGTTTTGCGTTTCAAACTTTGACTCACTTCATGCGTCTGCTCGTAGATCCCGCAAAGGCCCATGTTCTGGTCTCAGGTCGTCGCCACCGTCATTGCGGGAACGGTGCAATTAGGTGTACAGGCCTGGATGTTCACGAATATTGAGTCGGTCCTTTTCAGAACTTTACGACCTGCCTTGGCTGACGGACGCGTACTTCAGCAACATGTGCGATCCTGCACAGAAGAACGGGTATATATTTTCCTCGACAGTTGATAAGCTCTTGTTTTGACCAGTACCCACCTCAGATTCATCTGCCCAAGCACTGAAGTCTTCGGGACAGCGTCCATTATATGGGGTAGGCCATTCAAATGCTCTATTTCTCGCACTGTCTCAGCATCGCGTTAGGTGTCATCGGCCCCAAACTGCAGTTCTCGAAGGGTCAAACATACTAGTCAGTGCCTCCTGTATTCTCTTTGCAACAGTCTACTGACTAGAAGCCCACAGTCGTGAGTCAAGAGTTCTCCGCGACAGCATCGATATTTACCCCATCTCTAGCCTTACTCTTCTTCTTCCTCATGGGAACTGTCGCGCCCGTTATCCCGTTCGTCCTCCAGAGGAAGTTCCCGACTAGCTTCATCAAGTACATCAAGTGAGTTTCCACGCTTATAGCTCCATATCTGCCTGTTGATGCTGGTATGTCTGTAGCTTGTAAGCGTCTTTGAGACTAGAAATGCTAGGTGGCGCTGACATCAGGTGCGCTAGCCCGGTAATCCTCAGCGGCACAGGAGCCATCCCTCCCGCCACCGCCGTAAATTACGTTCCTTGGGCGTGAGCTATACAACACCAATTGGATTGGGGCATGCCACTGATTTGACGCGTCACAGTCTCGTTGGTTTCATCTTCCAATACTTGATCAGACGGCGTGCATTCTCCTGGTGGACCAAGTACAACTGTATGAGTGCCGCTTTGTTAGCGCCAAACATCCAGCTGACCCATTCCGTGCTGCAGATGTGTTGGCCGCCGCTCTTGACGCCGGTACAGCCATTTCCATTGTGGTCATATTCTTCTGGTATGTGAGCCTACGCTTGTGTATCTTGTCGCTGCTAATCCGACTTGCATAATAGCTTGCAATTCCCGCGCAACGGAACGGTGCGCATATCTATATGCAACGCATGAGTCGAGAGAACTGACGAGATTGATACTGCAGATCGGCGAAAACAGCATCTTGTCTTGGTGGGGGAACACGGTACGGTCGCGCTCGCTACAGATGTATCTGCGATTAGCTTACGCTGTCCTGTCTAGGTTCCCTTCACTGGCGCCGACGGGAACGCGACTCCCATGAAGGTCGTAGCTGACGGTGAGACGTTCGGGTGAGTCGTCGTAACCGATCCCTCGTTCTTACAGTTAACGAACGATGTGTACAAGGCCGAGCTCGTGGTAGACCTGTCTGCCGTGCCAGCGTACGTTACCACGGACTCGTATCTCTTCAAACGACTACAACGACCCGCTACGTTCTCTGATCCGTTCCGATGTACAACAGTTATACAACAGTTATGGATTTTGGTTAGAATTGTTGACCGAGCATCTTGAGCACTGAGCGGCAGGTCCCGTTTCGAGCTGTGTTCTAGTTTCTATGTACGGTCATGGAGAACGCCGGTCACACCATACGAGACCATGCACCACTCCAGCTCACAACATTGAAGCCGGTGCTTCGACGGAGAAATGTAAACGACTGTTTGATTACTCGGAGGCAGACGGAAGATTTACAAGCTCGCCATACATCCGCCTGAAGGAAGCCGCCACATCTTCCGGGCTTCGCATGAACTCTCTCACCGTGTCATTCCGCGTACGGCCATCTTCGACATCTTGCACCACGCGAGACTCCCCTTGCTTCCGCGCACCCTGCACGAGCACCGACACGCGCGGGATTCGAACCTTCTCGTACGCTTCGTAAATGTCGCCGAGCGCGAGCGTAGTAAGCGGCGCGCGGTCGGCGTTGTACTCGTCGAGGAGGCGAGTGAGATGGTAGATGTCTTCGAAGGTCTGGTTGGCGCCTTGACCGAGGTGCTGTGCGTGCGCTCGTCAGCACAAGGACGTAGGGGGTGGTGCGTGCGTGGCTTACGGGGCTGTGTGCGGCGTCACCAAGCAGGACGACTCGCCCTTTGTGCCACACTCTGAGGTCAGGACGATCATAAAGGCCGAACTTAACGTTCCAGGTCAAGACAAGGGAAAAACGAAGCAAACCGATACCATTCACCTTCACGAGCTTCTCTGTGTTCTTGATCAAGTCATCGGCGCCATAACCCCAGGTGGCCCTAGCGCTTTGCTTGATCTCGTCGGCCTGTTGCTGATTTACCTCTCTCCAGGTTTCCCGGGCCTCTTCTTCGCGCAGGGTTATTCTATCCACGCTGTCAATGTAAATGTATGTACAGCCAGAGAGGTACGTACGCCCAAGACGTGTGGGTATCGGAGATGGGGTATGCGATCATGTGCGCACCCTTGCCGAACCAATTGACGACAGAGGGCTTGTCGGCATGCGCACGAGGCGTTCTGCTTATCCCACCAGTCTAAGATGGGATCGTCAGCTGCACTAGTTGCGTTACTCGTGAAAGAACGCACCTGCGTAAGTCCCGTGAAAGTCGCGGGCTCACTCCCAAATAGTGCTATCCGAGTTGCGCTATGGAGACCATCGCAGCCCACCAAGAACGTGCCGCTGTCGCTGGAGCCATCCGCGAAGGTGACCTTCACGGTGTCGGTACTCTGTTCCAGGGATACAAGCGTATGGCCCCAGTGTATAGTGACGCCGTGCACCTCGGCGGCATGCACAAGGGCATGATGCAGCTCCGTCCTCTTGATTCCACGCATGCCGATGCCATACTCACTGGGCATGGACGACGGCACGAGGTTCTCGCCGAGGAGGCCGGGATCCTCCTCCAGCGTGGAGTAAGAACGTAGGCGCTCTAATTCTTTCCCCGGGAGTGACCTGACGAGTCCACGAATCTGGGAGAGAACTTTCAGCCCATTAGGCTGCAGCCTAGGGGGGGAAGGTTGGACCCTTTAAGTGGCCAGTTAGAGAAGTCGAGGACCTACTTACATCAGTCCGACTCCTGCATCCGTGAAGGCCGCTGCTTTCTCATACACGATGGGCGCATATCCGCGCTGCTTGAGAAAGATTGCGAGCACCGGTCCGGCGACGCCAGCACCTATGATCAGGACCTTTTGATTCGACATTGTCGATGAATGCGAAGAACGGGAGTTTGAAGGGCCTTGAAAGTTCGTTGGCTACGAGTTGATGCATCGAGTCTTTATACTGAGGCCTGAGGCCCGACTCGGACTCGCGCGCTTCTTGGCCGGTGACTATGACGTGACCGGTGACTAGGATTGACTCGCTCCTTCAGAGTGAGCCTCCTCGGGACGGTCATTTGAAGAGAAGGCACACAGCTCGTTGTTGAAGCATAATGCAGCGCAGTCGCACTTTGGGCGCTCGAATAAACCATCACTCAGAATAGATACGTCTGATCCACCCAGTCCTCCCAGCTGCTCCCCAGAGCGCTGGTAATCGTATACGCCACCGCTTGCGACGCGGTCAGCTGCGAAGAGAAGTTCGCGCGCGAGACAGTGCTCGGGAAGCCGGCACCCGTCGTGTTGAAGTCCGCGTATGTGACGTGATCTGTGTTTGGCGTGGTCGAATTCCACTCGATCCAGACAGCAGGGTTGATTGGCGCAATGACAACCGTCGATTGATAAATCACGCGGGCCCAGTCTGCAGTTGAAGGGGGACGCAAGAAACAGTGAGGCGGGTGGGCGGAGGGACGGAGGCGTATGCATACCTCGCCATGGGCGGCCAAAGTAGTACCCTTTGCTTGTGTTGGAATTAGCGTGTGGGGCTAATACTATGGTGTTACGATTCAGGAGATCTACGACGAGTGTGATTTGAGTTGTTGCTTCCTGAGGTAGGGAGATGCTACGTACATATGCCCGAGTCGTTCGTCGATCGGCCGCTGGCGGTGATGTATCCAGCACTGGATACAGCGATAGTGTTCCCTTCAATATATGCTTGACCTGCCCACTGATGAGCATGGCATACGCGACAGGAAAGGACGACGTACTCCTTTGCCCAAATATGAAGTCAGTAGCGCCTTGGATATACCCTTGCAGGTATACATGCAGACCTTGCTGAGTCAACAGCGTATCCTGTAGACGTTGATCGGCCTCTTGCACTTTCTCGAGTAACACGGAGCTCACCTGAAAGCCATATAGACCACACGCATACACGCCAACTTGATTCCCAGAGTTGCTGAGCGCGATCGCCTGCGAGCCCACCCCAAAGTCATTTCGGATGTTCAGATTGTACAGCTTCACATTGTCAGTATGAATGCGCAGCGTCCCCGAGGCGTCGTCCGAGCCTGCCGTCGACGCCGGCGTGCTCGCGGTGATGATGACTTGGTTCGCAGATACGTTTCCCGCATCAGTCGTAAAACCCATGATCTGAAAGCCGCCCGTAAAAATGAGACTCGCTCGCACGTATACGAAAATGCACTGGCACGTACAGTGACGGGCCCCGAGCGCTCCACAAGAACTTGGCCTGAGTAGGTGCCCGCGAACATGAAGATTGTCTGCGCCGAAGAGTCGGCGGGGAGCGCGGCGACGGCTGCGTTGAGGGTAGCGAATTCCCCCTGCGTGGTGGTGCCTGAGCGCACGATGAGCGCGCCTGCGGGCGCAGTGGTGCGCGATTTGGGTGGATTGAGTGCGACCGCGGTGGCCGCGAGAGTTGCAAAGAGTGTCAAGAGACGAAGCATTGCCGGTGAGCGGTCAAAGTGAATGCAAGGCCGTGAGGTAGATATAGCCTAGACTGCACATGGAAGCAGGGCTGCATTATGCGTTGGCGAGGGTCCGCGAGATGTGATGGTGCGAATGAAACGACAAGTATGCAGAAAGACCGGGCCCGCGTAGTGAGCGCGTGTTCAAGCTAACCGGGCCGTGCTAAGCATAGCCAGTGCGCCTTGCCACGTTACCACAGTGAAGCACGCAAACGACAGCAGCTGCAGATTGGCCGCCGGTGGGTATCGAGTTTGCATGAGAAAGTACTGCGAATGTTGTCGGCCAGTGGGCGGACGCCTTGAGATCTTGAGACGGTGGCTGATGTTTGCCTCTGCTTTCCTTTTCCCCACGCTTATCCTACCGTGGCTTACAGGTGCTTATCTAAGAGCTCTCACGGCCACAACTTGCTGGTGGCAATATCAGGGCAATATATTTGGATCATTTCTGTGGCTCGATCGTCACCACATGTGAACATCGTTTCGTGCGGATGTTGTGGTTTCAACATAAGGTATATGTCCAGACAGTTAAAGGTAAGATACGGATATAGGGCTGACTTACAAGAATCGGGATTTCAAGATAAGCGTATGCAATCCCCACAAGATTCGCGGCAAACATATTGCTGATCGAGTCGCAACAGCCTTTCGATCACTGTAGTTGGCTGTGCGTGTCTCAAAATCCAAGAATAGGCTTATTTTGGACATAAATTTGTATTCTTTCTTGATATTGAAAAGCCTACACAGCACAAAAATGACTCGATCCTCGCTCTAGGTGGCGTTTACCCTATCAGTCATTCAGAACAAATAAGCCTGGTCCACCCAATCTTGCCAGGTGCTTCCCAGCGCGCTGGTGATCGTATACGCCGCCGCCTGCGACGCGGTCAGCTGCGACGAGAAGTTCGCGCGTGAGACAGTGCTCGGAAACCCGGCGCCCGTCGTGTTGAAGTCCGCGTATGTGACGTGATCTGTGTTTGGCGTGGACGCATTCCACACCTTCCAGACAGCAGGGTTGATGGGGGCGATGACGACGGTCGATTTATAAATCACGCGGGCCCAGTCTGTGGTTAACGAGGATGACACGGTGAGGGTGGAAGGGGCGGGTGCAGTGGTTTCATGTAGCGTACCTCGCCATGGGCGGCCAAAGTAGTACCCTTTGGTTGCATTGGAGTTGGCCTTCGGAGATAACACGATGGTGTTCCGATTCATGAGATCTATTGCGAAATTGAGCGAAGTGTGGCCTCCATGAGGGTAAGGAGGCGCCGCCTACAGATGCCTGAATCGTTCGATGATCGGCCGTCAGCAGTGATGTATCCAGCACTGGAGATGGCTATCGTGTTCCCTTCAATATATGCTTGACCTGCCCACCGATGAGCATGGCATACGCGATAGGGGAAGGGCGACGTACTCCTTTGCCCAAATATGAAGTCAGTAGCGCCTTGGATATACCCTTGCAGGTATACATGCACCCCTTGCTGAGTCAACAGCGTATCCTGCCAGTGTGGATGTCGATCAGCTCCTTAACATCACCTGCCGATAGAGCACGACAGAGCTCGCCTGAAAGCCATATAGACCACACGCATAGACGCCGACTTGATTCCCGTAGTTGCTCAGCGCAATCGCCTGCGAGCCCACTCCAAAATCATTTCGGATATTCAAGTTGTACAGCTTCACATTGTCAGTATGAATGCGCAGCGTCCCCGACGCATCGCCCGAGCCCGCCGTCGACACTGGGATGCTCGCGGTGATATTGACTTGATTTGCAGAGACATTCCCAGCGTTCGTCGTAAAACCCATGATCTGAACAGCGCCAACGAGAGATGAATCTGGCAAGTATGAGAAACCGCGCAGGAACGTACAGTGACGGGTCCAGAGCGCTCCACGAGCACTTGGCCTGAGTAGGTGCCCGCGAACATGAAGATTGTCTGCGCCGAAGAATCGGCGGGGAGCGCGGCGACGGCTCCGATCAGGGTAGCGAACTCCCCTTTCGTGGTGGTGCCTGCGCGCACGATGAGCGCGCCTGCGGGCGCAGTGGTGCGTGATTTGGGGGGGTTTAGTGCAACCGCGGTGGCCGCGATGACTGCGAATAGAGTGAACAGTCGGAGCATCGTCGTACAGCGGTGAGACCGGTGAAGATGAGTCTAAGGTCGCAAGGGTGATATGGCCGGCGCTGCATATGGGGGTAGGGCTGCATCGTGCGCTGGCGAAGGTTGACGAGATGTTTCTGTTGAGGAAGGTTGGCGAGATGTGTGATGGTGCGAATGAAACGACAAGAATACAGAAGACCACCGCTTTATGAGCGCATGCTCTTCAGTCCGCTGGGATCACCGGACCACGCTAAGGATAGCAAGCGCGTATTTCAGGGTGAAGCATGCGAGGAGGTACAGCCACCCCGATGGCAAGCAGTCAAATAGAGTGTCTTTCCTTGAAAATATGTTATGAGATGCTGGATGATGGGTACAAATTGCTCACCTAGCAACGTGAAATCGACAATTTTTCGACAGAGCGATGGTTCACAGGTGACTGGGATGTCCAAGACCTTTATTTGCGGTGCAAGTGGCCTTTGGCTCAGCCTGAGTGCGCCGGGTTCGGGAAGGTCATGGTGCCCAGAGCAGTGGCCCTAGGGATATGCCCCCAGATTTTGCTCGTAGAAACGATTGTAAATAAAGGCAAGTGACCGACTGTCGAAGACACTGGTATCACTGATGCAACGCAATCCTCAGTCAGAACCCGCGCATACTTGAATTTGCAGACAGCCAAACAAACCCTCAAAACAAATAAGCCTGGTCTACCCAGTCTTCCCACGTGCTCCCAAGCGCGCCGGTGATCGTATACGCCGCCGCCTGCGACGCGGTCAGCTGCGACGAGAAGTTCGCGCGAGAGACCGTGCTCGGAAACCCGGCGCCCGTCGTGTTGAAGTCCGCGTATGTGACGTGGTCTGTGTTCGGTGTCGCCGCTGACCACTCTATCCAGACAGCAGGGTTGATGGGGGCAGTGACGACGGTCGATTTGTAAATCACGCGGGCCCAGTCTGTAAATAAAGGAGGATGACAGTGAGGGTGGGAGGGGTAGGTGCAATAGGTAAATGGTGCGTACCCTGCCATGGGCGGCCAAAGTAGTATCCTTTGCTTGTGTTGGAATTAGCGTTGGGGGCTAATACGATGGTGTTTCGATTCAGGAGATCTACGACGAGTGTGATTTGAGTTGTTGCTTCCTGAGGTTGGGAGATGCTACGTACATATGCCTGAGTCGTTCGTCGATCGGCCGCTGGCGGTGATGTATCCAGCACTGGATACAGCAATAGTGTTTCCTTCAATATATGCTTGACCTGCCCACCGATGAGCATGGCATACGCGACAGGAAAGGACGACGTACTCCTTTGCCCAAATATGAAGTCAGTAGCGCCTTGGATGTACCCTTGCAGGTATACATGGAGGCCTTGCTCAGTCAAGAGCGTATCCTGTAAGAGACGTAGATTAGCTTTCCCTGCCTCTCGACTCGCAGTATTCCGAAGCTTGCCTGAAACCCATAAAGACCACATGCATATACGCCAACCTGATTCCCGTAGTTGCTTAGTGCAATCGCCTGCGAGCCCACCCCAAAGTCGTTATGGATGTTCAGATTATACAGCTTCACATTGTCAGTATGGATGCGCAGCGTCCCCGACGCATCGTCCGAGCCCGCCGTCGACGCCGGAGTGCTCGCAGTGATAATGACTTGGTTCGCAGATACGCTTCCCGCATTAGTCGTATAACCCATGATCTGAAAGCCGCCCGTAGAAATGAGACTTGCTCGAAAAACGCACTGGCACGTACAGTGACGGGCCCTGAGCGCTCCACAAGAACTTGGCCTGAGTAGGTGCCCGCGAACATGAAGATTGTCTGCGCCGAAGAATCGGCAGGGAGCGCGGCGACGGCTCCGATCAGGGTAGCGAACTCCCCTTTCGTGGTGGTGCCTGCGCGCACGATGAGCGCGCCTGCGGGCGCAGTGGTGCGTGATTGGGGGGGATTGAGTGCGAACGCGGTGGCCGCGAAAGCTGCAAAGAGTGTCAAGAGACGAAGCATTGCTGGATAGTGGTTGTAATGAGTCCACGGCCATGAGGTGTTATAAGAGGCGGCGGCCGGCGAAGCAGGGGCGCAGCATGCGTAGGCGAAGAATCTTCGGAAGATGCGGCCAGACACGATGGTCCGAATGAAACGCCTATATACACACGAAAACCGCCACGTCAAGGTCGCATGGTCTTCAGTCCGCTCTATCATGCGTCTTACCACGGCAAAGCATGCGAGTATAGCTGCAGCAGATTGGCGGCCCGGGCTGCACGATGTAGGTTTGTCGTATGACCTTGCGTATGACCATTGACCGTCGTGTTCCCGGATTATTCGAACCTCGGACGCGAAGTTCGTGACTTCCGCCATATATGCTGTCATAACGAAATGTTGTCATAAATAATTGCTGTCATAACGGGACAGACGCACCGACTATGTACGCAGCAGTAATCACAGCATCAGTCGGGGGCCTAAGCGCTGCCAAAAGCCTCCATCCCGTACATCAGTTGGAAACGATGGGAGTACAAGGCGATGATAAACGTGCTGTCTGGGAGACAGCGGACGTTACATTGTGACTCTCCGAGTATCTGTAGCGTAGGTTGCTGTGCCGTTGTGAGTGCACGTACAAGCTTAAGGTGACCTTGTGGTGCTTGTTCAACGATACGGCTGCCTACGTGGCCCGAGAAGATCGAGTGTCAAGTTCGCAGCCCAGACTGCCTGCGCCGTAGCAATAATAAAAGCCTGCCGAAGGAGATTGCAGAAAACAAGGCTCTGCATGCATGCACGAGGCTGTGACTGCCTCTGGACTTGCGGTGGCTGCGATCGGAGAGCGGTGCCGCACGGGCGCTTCCTGTCTGCGCTCGAACCCCTTTCCCCTGTGGCCCTATGTGGCCCGCATGCGTATATAACCAGCCCTCGCTCAAGGGCTCTGCATCACTCTTTCATCCTCGGTTGACACACCATGGTCTCAAATCCTGCCCGCTCGACAGAGAGCGATATTGTCAAGTGCGCATCCATGTCCTATCTTTTCGACCCCTAACTCAGATCCTTTCCACAGAGCTGATCCGACTACAATCTTGGGCAAATTCTTGGTGGGATACCAGGGATGGTGCGTGTCCTCTCCATCGACCTTGATGATCCTACTCAGATTCTACCAGGTTCACATGTCATGGAGATGGCGAACCAGTTGGACCAGGTCCGTTCAGAGATCACCTGGAAGTCGGGCATCACGTTAACGCCTCCATGCATTTAGGACACCATGGCTGGCAGCATTGGTGCACATACCCCATCGCTGATGGCGGCAACATCAATACCGATTACTGGCCCGACATGTCCATGTACGAGGGAGACGAATTGTTCCCTGCCCCTGGATTCAAGCATCTAAACGGGGAGCAAGCATACTTGTTTTCCTCTCGTCACCCGAGGACTGTCCAGAAGTACGTTACTCACCCATCCGCCTGTGTACGTCGTTGAACGTTCCACAGACACTTCAGGTGGATGGCAGAGAATGGCGTAGACGGCGCTTTTTTACAGCGGTTTGTTGGCGCGATTGAAGAGCAACCCGGTAATATGGGTGGTCTGAATATCCGTGATGAGGTAGGAAAACTAGTCGAGCAGGCTTGTGAGAAGGAAGGAAGAGTCTATGCGATAATGTGAGTGTTATATCATGCTGATGGCTCCTCTGTCGCTCAAGGAAGCCCTCTTGCGTTTGGCAGGTATGATGCCGCGAAGTGCAAGCCGAAGGAGCGTCTTCAGGAAATACTAGAGAAAGACTGGAAGAAGCTTGTCAACGACAAACGCATCTTGGACAGTCCCAACTATCTCCGCCATGAGGGCAAGCCGGTCATCGCGGTGTGGGGTGTGTACAACACCACGTTACATTGCCGTTTTAATTTCTCATTCCGCAAATGTGTGTAGGGCTCAGTTGGGCTGACTCAGACCATACGCCCGAGACGGTTCGTAGCATCGCCAAGTTCCTGCGAGATAACACCCCTGGTGGAGCATATTTATATGCTGGGATCCCGAATTTCTGGAGGACAGCGGAGGGCGACTCGCTCCCGAACAAGGATTTCCTTCCTGCTATCTTGGAAAGCTTCGATGCCATCTCCCCTTGGACTGTCGGCGCCTATCCGGACGAACCTGGAGTTGACTTCCACGCCCAGTGGCGTTGGGGTCCGGATGTCGAATTTCTCAAGAAATGGGAGCAAGACACCGGGCGCCATGTCGAGTACATCCCCACTATTCATCCGGGAGGCACGGTCAGTATTCTTCCTTCCTAAATGCTCCGTAATACTGACAAATCGTAGGCCACGAACATGTCCCAGGGACAGTGGTCAATGAACGGGGCACCGCGATGCGGCGGTCGCTTCCTCTGGCGGCAGATGTACCACACGAAGCGACTCGGCGCACGCACAGTCTACGCTGCGATGTGGGACGAATACGATGAGGGCACGCAGTTTCTGCCTGCGTTCGTGCAACAACACCAACTCCCAGTCGATCAGACGGGCCGGTTTAAGTTTATCGCATACGACGTGGACGGGCATGTGCTCCCGAGCGACTGGTACATGCGCATCGCGGGGTACGGCGCGGAAGCGCTCAAGGGGAGGTACCCGCTCGATGAGCAGTTCCCTGAGAAGGTGCTCCAGGACTGGCGCCACTCGCATCCGCACAGGGAGCAGCCAGGTGAGGCGTCGGGGAGCGGCAGCGGCAGCCGGGAACAAGGTTCGTCGTCGTATGCCCAGTGGCTGCAGACGGAACAAACGAAGGAAGGACAGGACTTGCCCCCGCCTCCGCCTTACACGCTTGAGCAAGGGGAGGGGTCCACCTCGATCCCTACCCATGGTCCTCCCGCGCCTACCTCTACACGTCCCCAGGCGCCGGAAGTCTCGAAGAGCTCACGACCGATATCGAGCTCTTCTCTTGCAAACGATATGAACCGGCTCTCAGTCTCGTCTTCGTCGTATACACAGAAAGACACCAGGTCTCAGTCTCCACCCGCACCGCCGTCTTCGTCTCGTCCATATCCACAGCCTGGCATGTCGTCCTATCTTGGTCAGAAATCGCACTCGCCGCCACCGCCTCCGGCTTCATCCCGTCCGACCATGTCCTCTTATCCCGGACAAGGTCCACCTTCTCCCAGACCTCCCATGCACGCCCCACACGCATCTGTTTCCTCATATCCTGGTCAAGGTCCTGTTTCTCCCCGTCCCTTGTCCGGCCCTCCCTCTTCCCCTTCGCACGGCCGGCCGCCTTCACTCTCCACCTACCCCGGCAGCCCGCCCTCTCCGCATTCACCCCATCCGCCACCCTCTCCGCACCCGCCCCCGTCCCCGCATTCCCCACACCTCGCACCGTACCCCCCACCCGGCCCTGTGCAGCCTGGTTTCGCGGTGCCCTTTCAAGGCTCCTACCCGCCGCCCATGTGGCCGCCGCAGGACTGGGGCGTTGGCGGCCCGCCGCACCACTACCCGCCCCCGCCCCCGGGCCCGAGCGGGTTCAGCTACCCGGGGTCGTCGTACTACCCGCCCTCGGGGCCAGGCATGATGACCATGCCGCAGGCGATGCCAGGCTACGAACCGTCGTTCCCTACACCGTTGGGACCGCCGTCGCCGCCGACTGTTCCAGCGCGTCAGTGTTATCGCTCTGCTGGATATTCGCATACTGATTTTGTTTTTGTGTAGGTCCGGCAAGCGCACAACCGCCTCCGCCGCCGCCGCCAGTACATCCAGGCTCGCGTCCGCCGCCGTCGCCCAGGCCGCCATCGGCGGCAGGACCTCCGCCGGCGGACCATCCTGACATGATGAAGAGGTTTGAATCAGGTGTAAGCGGGCTGGCCCATCGTACGTCGTGTACCCATGTTGTCTCACCGTTCATGCTCATCGTTACTGGCTACCAGGTGGCAGCAAGCTTTTTGGGAAGTTCAAAGGACGGTCATGATGAACCGTCGGGCTAACATTTGCAATTGACAAGATTCCCAGTTTCTATTTATGTATAATTTGTACCAGTCACTGGTCACCACGTAGAACTGCATCACAACGGACTTTAACCTATTATCACAACGTGAACATGAGCCAGACTCAATATTCCAAGCATACCTATTGCTGCCGACAATCCAACGATGAGAAAGCGGATGGCAGAATATGGAATGCATGTTTGTGGCATCTGATACGCGGACTAATGAGCATAAATTGGCACATGCGCTTTCACTTTAATCCAAGCCTCCTCAAGCGCCTGAACAATCTCCTCGGGCAGTGGGCCTTTCGCGCTTTAGTAGACTTTCTTCAGCACTGTTGCGTCATAGGAGTCAATGAGAAGGTGCTTACTGGTTCTCCAGGGCGGCTTCGAAATGTTCGAGCGTGCTCCCCCCGTAAATTACGCCGACGTCGGATTCACGCAACTGGCTATGGTGCACGATCCATCGTATGGCCATTTCACTTAACCCAACTCCGTGCTTTTCCTACAGATGTCCATGTCAAGTCATTCCAACTCATACGAAGAGTTAGGGATGGTGCTTACCCCAAGTGCTTTGAGCTCGCGCAGGACAGGCGCAGAGCGACCATAGCGGCCCATATAAAAAGGACCAATTGGGCTCTTTGGGTTGAAGCGCGCGTTACTGGTGAGATCCTGCTCGTCATCGAGGTAGAAGCCGGTAAGGAATCCCCCACTATATCGTAACATTGTCCTCAGTACCATGCGCCCAAGCAGATGAAGGGAAAAGTGACTGACGCGAGAGGCGAGTACGCTGCAAAACGGATGTCATATTTGCGAAGGCATGGGAAGAGCCTGCCGAAGGATAAGCAGTGACCTATGAAAGTGAGGACGAGGAATGCGTACTCGGCTTCGTTAACTCTGTCGAGGCAGTTGTAGATGCCCTCGTATGCGGTGGGAGGCACGTAGCCTTTGAGTCTCGCAATCGTAGCAATCTCTGCGACCTGTGTATTTTTTGAGACACGTTCGCGAATTCCGAGGAATCAAATTTGTCTCTTACCTCCCATGAAGTGAAGTTGCTCAAACCAAACCTCTCGCTACCGTAAGGTTAGCAGGTGGCAATGGCAGCGATCGATCAAAGCCGTAAAAAAGGTCCACGTACAATGCGCCCTGCTTGTGTAGTTCGTCGATGGCACTCAAAGTTTCCTCGAACGGCGTGCTCCTGTCGGGTGCATGAAGATAAAGCGTCCTGATTTTGACGCCGTTGAGCGCATTTAGAGACAATTGAACTTGCTCCTTGAGCTTTGCTGGAGCGAAACCTCCCGGCTGGCCCGGATGAATCCTAGTAAAAGAACATGAACCAAGATTCTCTCGCAGCGAGTGAAGTTATTACTTCGTGTCCACCCTGACTCCGTCAAGTTTCAGCTTGGCCACGAGCTTCCGGTATCGGGTCAGGGTCTAGCATCGGCCGACGTACAAGTGCACCAACCTGTTCAGACGTGTTGTTGCTATAAAGCCTGGCCGTGTCAATGCCGCTGTGTCCGTGCCTGAGCAAAGTGTCGACAAATGGCTGAGCGCCCTCCACAGTCGTCACTGTGGTTAAAGGGCTTCCCTCCGTACCGATGGTAGCTGCACCCTGCGCAATGAGACCGCTGAGATACGCAACTGACGCGTGACAGGATAAAACGCACGAAGAGGGCATGGACACCGGGAGCCTGAGCAGTAGACATTTCGAGTTGTGCACTGGTGAGATCGATATGAAATCGTAGCAAGCTTCGAATGCAGAGCAGTGATCACATGCAAGCTCTTTATACGAGCGGGCTTTGCGAAGTAGATTGTCAAAACGGATTCCGAGTCGGCTTTCGGCCACAAGACCACTTGCCGCCAGTTATCGCGCACATGGCCGCCGCGGACCGTGTAGGACAGTGTAGCGCCGACCCACGGTTCCGAGTCGGCATTATTTCTTCTTGACAGTTCTTCACCCGTATCCCTCGACTTGTTGTGGCCTGTTGTGTCTCCCGAATCGCATGATCCGAGCTGAGAAATCATCATGATTTCCCGGCTGTTGTCGCCGCCGGCTGATAAGCTCGTGGTGTGGCACTTGCCCAAGTGCTGGGCGAGTGCACTGCTCCATGAAGTTCGGCGAATGCTGGTGCGTCGATGGGCGGGATGCAGAGTCTAGAGGCTGCGTGGTTGTTCCTGCAGAGGGAGGGTGGAGAAGGTCGTATGCAGGGACCGCGCGGAGTAAGTAGTACATCTGCGGTCGATGCGAGGAGCGGTAAGCACGATTTTGTCTCGTGAAGCTGGTTACTGACTGGATGGCATTAGTAATAAGCCTATAGTGGTTATGTACTGTACACGATGATTTATCGACTCGGCACGCAGATGGAGTGGATCCTCGGCTGGTCAAATTCTGGCGAGAGCAGTAAGATTCGACGCTGTCAGTAATCAATAAGTCCGCTCGCACCCATCTATTGATTTCAACCTAAGATCTCCGCCATCGCTTTTCCTGCACACTGCGCGTCATACATCGGCACGCCATCGCGGCCCAGGACGTCGCTCGGCACCTCCACGCACTTCACACCAAGTTTCTGTGAAGATGCGGGAAATTTCAGCCGACGAGCCAGGGAGATATGAACAGCATACGGTAATCTGTGCTTCATCGACGGGCACCGCGCCACCGCGGAGATGTACGAGGTGCGTGATGAAAGCGGACACCGGAAACGTGGTCGCAGCGTTCCCAAGGCCGTAGTTCTCTACCTGATACCGAGTGTTCAGTGTGCGAGCGATAGCACTGAATGACGGCATAAGCAAGCGGAGGAGAGACGAGGTCGATCGCGTACTCGATGTAATCAACGGCCGTGTATCCGGTGGTCTCACGATCATTGCGAGAGTTTACTATGACAGCAGACCTGTAAGGCGTATGAGGGCAATCCAAACAAGGTGAAAACACACGAAAGATAATCTTCGCTTGGAGCGAGGACGAGCGCGCGATGGCAGATGCGACGCCACGCAATGCGAGACACGGAATGATGCTGTGCGTTGGGGTATGAGGTGCATGCTATGTGCAGGATTCGAATAGCGTACCTTGTCCAGAGCGAACCACATGAATAGACCAGGACTTCGTTCGACAAGAGATTGCTGATGTAGTCCGGGTTTGGCGAAGGGTGGATCTCATGTCCGTACGCGTTGATGTAGTACAGCCCTGCCGAGCATTGGTGAGTGTGTGCTCTCGTACACCATAGAAGCGAGTTAGGGCACACTAGTGATAGGCGCGTCGAGGACACTGTACTCGTCTTTGCCCTGCGCATCGAACATGACATTCCGCTGCCTCGTAAGCGTCTCTCCAGTCGACGAGACCGCATCGAAGACAGACACCGGTGGCCTCTCATCGTGCTCTACTGATCTTTCGCGCTGAACTGGATGAGAGATCTCGCATTGCCCTACGAGGCGCTCCCCATTTGCCTATCCATGAAGTGCACCTGTAATGATTGTGCTCTCGAACAGGAAGCAGGACATCTCACCAATTCAGCAGATATGGTGACCGTGTGGTTTGTCACTATCACAGGGAGTATATGCGCCTGTGTTGGCATGAGCGCGTATGATGGCGAAGGCGGCAGTGGCGGACCTGACTGCTCGTGATGGAGGAAAAGAGAAAGATGGCAGATGGCAGAGAGCGGAAGAACATCTGTGCGGCCGCAAGAAAGTAGTTGCCGATGCTAGAGACGTTGCTCGTTTCAAACGCTGGAATGTTTCGCATGAGAATGGTCGGACGTACCTGCCGTTCAAGAAAGAGAAGCTCTTGTGGGCACGACGCAGAACTTCGCTCTCGAAATAAACCAGGAAGCCTGCGGTGATAAAACAGGTATAAGGAAAGGGTAGCTTTGCGATTGCGATTGCGTTCAATGCACGTACCACGTATGGCCTCCTTGCGATCATTCGGGATGCCCGTCCAAAGAGGACTACGACCCTCTACGATAGAGCGCCATTCGTCGCGAGCGTCTTGCTCTGACACACGCGCAGGCAAGCGGTATGCCAGGAATGTGCGCAGAGCGTCGAGAGGAGAGCCTTGCTCGGCGGGTGGGATCAAGCGCACCAGCCGTGAGCGGATGTCGCCTGTGCAAGCGGGCAATCAAACACTGCTCGCACTCGAGATGAGGATAGACGCACCGATCGAAGGCCCTCCCAGCACCCTGATAATCTCACTCGACGACCCTCCGTCGTCCGAGACAGGCAGGACGTAGCACGCGCGTGCAAAGGCGGAACAGATCGCGTTGCACCCTGTCCCGCCGGAGATGATGATGTACGATGGGCCCGCATCGGGCTTCGGCTTGTGGGAGTTGAGGTAGTCCTGCGCAGGCGGAGAGGGGATGCGGAGGCGAGGGGCATGCGATGGGCCGAGAGTGGGTTGAGTCGGCAGGTCGAAGACGGCAGAGCCTGGGGTGTTGAGAACGGGGTCGGGTGTCAGATGCAACGATTCCATCAGGCTGGTTCGTGCGAGGTTGTCGCAAAGAGACTATGTGGAAGTCAGGGCGACATGTCGCCGACGCCGAGCGCTGCAGCGCTTGCGGCATGAGCGAGCGGTCTCGAAGTAATGGCATTATTTACATATGAGTTGCTTCAATGGTCACCTCCCTGAGCTTCCCTGAGGCAGAGAAGACGGGATTCAACCTTCGCAAGCTCAGGACTATCGACTGTCTGGTATGTATAAGTATGAGAACGGATGCAAACATCCTGTCGGAACTGCGCCGAAATCTCATTATGATGAATATTCTCAGGGATCCTCAAGGGATCCTGCATGCAAGAGCTGACCAAAGTATATTGTAATACTCGAATGAGCAGACGTTTGGACAGAGGAGTCGGTATTGCCTTTCCCCCCCTTCAATTGAAACCGACACAGTACTCCGCTACGAAGGTAGCCTTGAACGACGTCAACCCCAGGCCGCGCGCGTGCAAACGATTCAAGCTCGTGGACATCGCCGGCACATGCGTACAAGCAGGCTGGTGAACTGAAACAGAGCTGAAAGTTGCGCCGAAGGAGTCGATCGACCGCTACCGCCAGCCTTCGCCATCGGAAACCTGGAATTTCTTGAATGCAAGGCAGCATGCGACACGCCGCGGCATTTGGTCGACTTGCCATATGCGCAGAAGGCACTGAGGCGGAAAATCTGGAGAGAGTTAGCGCCGGTGTGTCGGGATGAGCGCCATGTCTCGCGGAGCTCGCACAATACGCCACAAGGACCGGCAGAGCCTGTCACGCCCAGAAACAGATATCGAGATACAGCTTTGAGGCCCGACGATCTGGCATGAAATGCAGAGTTACAGAGTAATTGGGCGCTGAATACATCACCACCGTCGGGGTATTGACAGAGTCCTCCGCGCGTGCCGGAGGAGCAACATATGCTTGGACACATTCTGAGATATGCCATGGACGTCCAACTTTCTAGTCAGAATTTCGGCAAGATTGAGCACCAGGTTGTCGAGTAAGACAATTTTCCAGCCAGTGTGAGGGCAGCGAGGTACCTTGACTCCTCCTATAACATGGTCGACGTCGGCGAAGGCGAAACCGAATGGAATTTTCTAGGATGCCATAAGTCATCAGAGACAATGTATGTGAAGCAAGGCTAAAGCGCACGGACGGGGGCCAGCTCCTTTGATGTGCACAACACATTCATAGTGGTGCTACGCTTCCAGCTGGAGCGGCCAAGAAAGCGGTAAAGGCCGCCGTTCCCGCAGGCCGAATTGCGAACACGAGCTTCAGGCTGGACGTGACCAAGCTTGCGCGGTCGCCTTCGCCAGAACATGTGCAAAATTGCTGGGAAGAATCTTGATCATGCAATGCGAACCGGCGGAACGTCAGGTCGCAGTATGTTTGAGCAGACGCAACATTGCATGCCCCGTGTGGCGTCGACCACGGGCTCCAGGTATACTGCGACGACGTCTCCTTCTTCGGTAACCGATTTACTTGCCTGAGACTTCAGTAAAGCGTCAGTGGCGATTGAGTGTGTCCAGCGGCCGAAGACGGACCTCCGATCTCGGATGATTGCGAGCGAGACTTGCTCGAATGCGCAATGGACAACTCCGACTGGGGAGATTATGAGCGTCTAGAGTAGCTTCGAGTCTTCGTCTGATAGAGGCTGACAGTTATTGAGATCGTGGTCGCGGAAATTGGCGGCGATGCATTCTCTGGCCGACGTGGTCATATTAGCAGCCTTGGCCCACTCCGTCGAGGGGCAATAGAGTAACGGGACCAGAGTCAGTAGGCACAAGCGCTGCGAGAAGAAGCTCGTCTCAAGTTAGAGCCTGCGATTCCTGACTTGGGTGGTCCCCTGAAAGATACGGAGATAGCCATGGGATGGGCATGGGTAGTTGTCTCGGACCGAATCCTCGAGGCAAAAGAAGACGACAAGACCTTGTGCCGAGAATGGGGGAAAAAGGTTCAGTCCACTGCACGTAAAGCAGCACTTTAATTACCGACCCTGTGGGATGCGCAGCCGCTGTGGTCCAAGTCATATCCTTTCTCAGGTACTGAGTTGTCCGCGCGGAGGATGAGTCTACGGGGGAGCCAGCCGGTGTGTGTACTTGATCCACCGGTCTATGCTGCGAGTGGCACGGTCCGTCAGCGTGACAAAGAGATTATATAGATCGATCCATAAGCCCAAGCCACTCACAGCTACGTAGAGCTCCGCACGCGCCAGTTCATCTCCGTTCCGGTGGTCGCATATGACGCATGCACGCTCCATTCTTCCGTAGGTGACATTGAAATACACCTTCGATGATCATCGATGCGCGGACTGCCATCTCAGTCTGATCAGTTGAGCCACTGAGTCTACGACGAGCACGGCATTGACGTGAAGTGCCCGCTCTGACTGTCGCCGTCTGTACACGCCACGTATTTGTTGATCTGCAGGAATTTGTGCACGCTGGGTGCAGAAGGGAGAGCCTAGCTGAGACGGGAGAAGCTAGCTGGCCGGCGCGGCGCAAATATTGCAAATGGTGAGCGTAGTGGCGATCGGGAAGAAGCGTAAACTGCCCTGGCCGCGCTGTGTTGTTCATTATTTGCACAAGGGTTTTTCACACCACATCGCTCCATCGTTGGCGTTGGAGGCGAGTGTAAGTATCAAACCTGCAATGTGTATTTACAATAACTTACTAGATTCAGGAGGAATCCTCGGCGGCAGTCTGTTGGGTTAGGTGAGAGCACATATGACGAGTCGCTCTGTTGATATAATTGCGACAATGCGGGACCGTGTATACAGTGGGTAGGGTATGAGACGACCGGCGAATTGAAGCGAATATTATAACCACCCTCCAATCCTAGAGATTAACACAATAGCATTCAAGAATCAACGATACAGATGGGTCGAGATTAGATGGAAATGAGGATATAGCTGCGATGGTTGGAGACAATATGGAAACAGGGCCAGTGATTGCAGAGTGGAAAACGGAGTGTGCATATGCAAGACGACGACGCGGCGCAAACGCGAGCAAGATAACTGCAGACTTTGATTCAGCCAAACCCGATGCACCTGCACAGCGCAGGTGACGCTAATAGAGCACGAGCCGACCGACCGTCATGCTCGTGTTGATGATGTCCCGACCGGGGCCCGGCAATCGGCCCTTCCATCCGTCCGGGTGGTACGGATTGAACGGCACCTGCTCTTCACATGCGTCCCAGTCGGGCTCGGGCTCCGGTGCTGCGAGGGGCACAGGGCAAGATTTCTTGTACAGAGACAGATCGAACTCGACGAGGCTCGGCGGCACCCACCGGGCCGGCGACGGTGCGCGGCGACGGCGCTTCGGCCGGGAGGCATGGGGCTCGACGGGCGACGCCCGGGCGCGCGAGCTCGACGACATCGTGGACGCCTCAGGCGACGAGGCGGGCGGCGAGGCAGACGAGGCGATCGTCGGGGAGGACTCGGCGCTGGGCGCGCGCTCGTCGGGCGTGGCGGCGGGGGTCACGCTCCCACGCGTGTGGACGGGGCGCAGGATGCAGCGGCGGACGTGGCGGTTCAGATTGGAGGCGACGCCGAAGCGCCTCCCGCACGTATCGCAGGCGAATGCTGGAGAAGACGTCGGTTGTCGGAGATGTGCGTGGGTAAAGCGGACGTACCTTTCTCGCCGGTGTGAACCAGCAGGTGCTTGCGGAGCGTGCTCGGGCGGTCGAAGGACTTGTGGCACATCGCGCAGCTGTGTCTCTTCTCGCGGATGCGCACGGGCTCGGGCTCGGGCTCGGGCTCCGGTGCGTGTACAGGCGGGGGCGGGGACGCGTAGGCGTGCATGGGGGTGTGGGCGGCGCTGCGGTGGTAGTAGGGGGCAATCGCCATGGATGTGAGGGATGTCTGGGGGTGTATGGCGAAGCCGTGGGCGGCGAGCGGGGTCGGGTTCATATCGGCGGGGAGGGCGTGGGCGGCGTAGGATTCGCGAGGCATGGGGCCAGAGGACGCGAGGTGTGGCGGCCAGTTAAGAGCAGACGACCTGGCAGTGCCAGAGAGGCCTCCATCCCAGGTGAAGGGGCTCATGGCCGCGTCGGCCTCGTGATCATAGGAGGCGTGTCTTGGGGGCGGTGATCGTTCTGGGAAGCGCACATCGTCGAGTGCGGTGGGTATCTGATGGGCGCCGGGTGCGGTTAGGTAGAAATTGGGATACGGCGCAGCCATGGGCGTGTTGTACGCACGGAGACAAGTAGTCAGGACGGAGCCAGGACGAGGGGGCGTTTATAAACCATGAGCGTCGAGGACAAGAGTGGTCGTCGGTAGGCTCGCCCACGTTTACGTGAGCACTGCACACGGGGCGGAGTTAGTTGTATGTGCATAGCTACTCCCTTGCCTGGTTCAACCCGCCCCCCATCGAGCATATCCTGCCCGGCACTCTGTATCTCTGCTTCGACCGCACCGAAGGCCTGTCAGATGCTCGCCAGCCTTCATTAACCCCCGCCACCGCCCATGGCAATCCCTACGCCTCTGACGCGCGGCATGGGAACTGCTGGGCATATCAAGAGATCTAGCCGCGGAGAAGCTCGAGCCCTCCCCCGCGAGCCGAAAATCCGCATCGGCGTGCCAGCGCGTGCCCTCCATGCGTCTCCAACAACGTACACCAGCGGCATATTAGTCAGAGACGACGCCCTCGATGGGGAAGAGCGCCCGTGGTCGCACCTGCGCACCCCTTGCTCGGAGCGAAGACAGCACGCCGGCCACAGAACAATATGCGACGACATGCAAGTACGTACAAGGCCTGTGTCAAGATGGGCCTGATTAGAACCGGCGTATCGCGTCGGACAGCACATTCATCCAATGCCCTGCTCACCTGTTCGCATAAGATCTATGCGATATGGCTTTCTTCAGGCGGCGCTGGGGCTCCCGACCGCATTGGCAGCCCTTCTGCCATCTATGAAGCGGCGCCAGTTAATACATGACGCACTTCATATCCCTCTCAACGTCTTTAGCCGCTCGCATCCGTCTAAATAGACACAATGAAAGGACGAAGCCGCCAGCCGCCTGGCTACGCACCTTCCCGCCAGACACGAGCACGAAGCCTCCGGTGCTCCTACCCCCGGTCACATACCTGGTCAAAGGTGTGCCCATCGTGCCAGCAGACGTGCGGGCACGCATGACAAGCAATTTGACATGGGTTGGCATCCGGATAGTGCAAGCCTTGAGCTGGCACCCTGGGTCGCAAAGCACACGTGCCCTGGGCTGGCAGACGCTGCGGGGACGAACACGCGGCGACGGGGGCGAGGTCAGATCGGAAGGCGATGAGCGAAACGAGGACGCATCGAAAGCGGCAGACGGGGTCTGGGAATTTCCTTTGGTGCCCGCGATGAGAAGATCGCGGCATCTAACAGTATCTGGCGCCAGGGTACTTGGAAGGCAGAAGCCGAAGGACGTACGCACAGACGCACACATCCGAGGCGTGATACCTGCGGTTTGTTTCACGCGTGGCCCTGCGAAAGGAGCAGTCGCCGTGCAAAAGTCGGCGACCAGCCCGGCGGGGGCCGCGGCACATGATCAGAGCCCTCTCCCCGTGTCCCTTGGGTCATCCGAAGCCTTTCCAAGCACCTCGCCCCATGACGGAAAGCCGGGAAGGCGATACGTACCGTCGGACGGACAGCCTCAGAGTCAGTGCCAACCGTTTGGGCAGTGACGGCACCCATCGCAGGAGATCAAACGGCAGGGCGCTGCGACAGAAGAGTCGCGCCGGCGGGGGACTTGCGGCAGAACAGATGGCAACGCGTACTATGTAACGTAGACATATTGCCGAAATGTTGGAGAAATCGGATTTACCGTGGTGGCGTTGTTGTGGCTTGTTATTTTCCAAAGCCGCTGAACAATACAACCAAACAACCGCTTCGCGTCTTCGCGGCGGCGCGTCTCGTCGAACACCCTGGCCTCAGCACTTCTCCCTGGTCCCCCTCGGTCACTATGACCCTCACCGATGCGCAGAAAGCGGCAATTGAAGAGGTCGTCAGCGTCTTGACGGCGATCAAGACGCAGCGCAAGAAGAAGCCAGCTGCAGAGCCTTTCATGGACCTCATAGACAGAGACGCTTGGCCAGACTATTACGACGTGCGTGGTGTGGAAGTCCAGCGACTGGATGTTGTGCTGATGGTTGCAAGCTCACAGTTGATACCCGAGCCTCGGTGTATAAACGGTGTGATCCACCGTCTCAAGGGCAACTCCTACCCAGACCCGCTCAAGGCGTACGAAGATCTGTCCCTTGTGTTCTACAACGCGCTATACTACAACGAGCCAACAAGTGTGATTTCGCAGACAGCAACCATGCTCAAGGCAAGCTGCGTTCGTAGTGAGGTTCCGTCAGCGCAGAGGCAACTGACCTGAAACCGCAGGGAAAGCTGGAGGCCGAATGGAAGCAGCACTCCATTTTGCCAAGCCCCCCGTCGTCCCCACCACCATCTTCTGCGCAAAAGGTCTACGGCCACCCAGTCACCGTTGACGCTGACCAGTCGGCGACTTCTGCTGTACCCTCGGCGGTTGGCACCTCCGCCGCGTCCACCTCTCTCGTTCCCATTGCACCCGCACCAGCGCCGTCACCAGCACCGGTGGCTAGCGTCACACCCGCCGCCTCGACCCCCAGCCGACTACCGCCGCTCGCCACTCAGTCAACCTCGCCGCACCGCCAGTCATCGCCAGACATGGAGATTGATGTCGGCGGCACGCCAGAGCCGGAGAGCATGGGCGTCGGCGACGAGATGGCGCGCGACGGAGAGAGCGATGGCATTGTGCAGCAGCTGGAACGTGGGCTCCCACGCTGGGAGGGCTTTGGCGATTATGGTTGGACGACCGAGGGGCTGGAGTCCAGGTGGTTGGAGATTGTCGTCGCTGTCAAGGGACATAAGGATGCCATGTCAGTGCCTGCCTTCATTCCATTCTGCTCGTTATCCAATGGACTGATCTTCTAAATGCGAACCTTAGAGGCAACCGTTATTCTGCGGCACTAGAAGCTCTGCCAGAGGAATCGACATCGATTCCTTATCTGTCGTTCAACGTGAGTATGCTTCCTTGTCCTCGTTAGAGGAAGAAGTTCTGATCTTCTTTGCACGCCTGGTAGGACCCGCTCTCGTTGAAGCTCATCGAAGTACGCCTTACACCCTCGTGGATTCGTCGTGGGGCAGTGGTCACTTACCATGAGTTCCGCTGCAGAGTCGCGCTCGTGCGAAGAGCTACGAGTCAAACAAGATGTTTGATAGGGAGATGGCACAGCTCTTTGAGAAGGCCCGGAGATGGCATGAACCCGGCAGCGACGCGTACGGACACGTTTTGCTCCTCCAAGTAGGCATCTCATCCGCGCCATCTCAGCACAGCTGACAGGTCCGGACGTTACAGCGGCTGTACCAGGCCATCATGTCGCCAAATCCGCCTCCTGGCCCGCCGTACACTTCGACGACGAATTTCGCGTCCCTACGAGCGGGCCCTGGCACCGCACGACCGCTTCACTCGTCTTCGGACCCCGAAAAGATGGCCGGGGTAACGACATTCAGGGTGTCAAACAAGGACAGAACATTCGTGGATGAGGTGCAGTACAAGGGATGGAGCGTGCGCCTCGCGGACTGGCTGCACCTCAGCAACCCTGATGATCCAAGCAAACCAATCGTCGCGCAGGTGTTCAAGTGTTACGTGTCGGACGAGCCGTGAGTCTCTTATCTTGGGGTGCGCAATGCTGCTATCTCTGATGTGCGTGATACTAGTGCAAAAAAGGGCCAGCCGGGTGTTACCGTGTGTTGGTATCACAGGCCGGAGCAGACGTTCCATCCTGCCCATCGCCAATTCTGGGAAGGCGAGGTGTTCAAGACCAGTAAGTTGGCGTCTCCTTCGCCGCCGCCGCCGCCCCTCATATGCAATCCCCCCCAGGTCACTTTGCCGACCACCCCGTCGAAGACATCATTGAAAAAATTGCCTGCCAGTTCACCGCACGGCACATCCGCGGGCGCCCGCGCCCACCGTTCTGGTACCTCGGCTGGCCGCTGTATGTGTGCGACTCGCGCTACAACGACCGCGAGCGCATCTTCGTGAAGATCAAGAACTGGAACTCGTGCGTGCCGGAGGAGGTGCGTAAGTCGACAGAGTTCATGCCGATCTACCCGTTCGAGCGCATGGTGTTCCCGCGGCGCTTCGGGAGCCCGTTCCTCAAGGGCAAGGGCGTGAAGGGCACGGGCGGGCTCGGCGGCAGCATCGAGCGCGCGGACGGCGAGCGCATCGAGGGCGGCGGGACAGGGCGCAAGCGCTCGAAGCGCACGGGCGTCACCGCGACAGACATTTCGGGGCCCAGCAAGGGCCTGTACGTCGGCGACCGCGTCGCGCCCGCGTCGGGCGGCGCGGGCCCGCCACTCGGCTCGGGGGGCCCATACAACCCGCTCGCGGCGATGTATGGGCAGCCGCCGCCGCTCGCGCAGGCCCCCCCGGCGCAGCCCTCGCGCGCGGTGGAGGACAGGTCTATCGTGACTGCAGCGGGCGGCCTCGCGGCGTTAGGGGGAAATGCAGTTATGGAGAAGCTTCCGCCGGAAACGGGTACGTCACCCGCCGTTAGCAGTTGCGTTGCCCGCTCACGGTGCCGTTTTTCGTGATGGGTTTCGCATTGCTGTGCACAGCGAGGCACTTTGACCGCGACCCCGAGACGAATGAGGTGCTGTGGTTCGCGGCGCCGCCAATTAATGTAGCGCACACGCCGGCGCCGCGATATAGCTTGAAGTATCTCCATTGGCTGGCGACGAAGCGCAAGTCGGCCGGTGGAGCGGACGAGGGCGACGACGAGAGCGGCCGCGACGACGCGATGGACGTCGACGATATCGGCCAGGAGCCAGCGTCCAAGCGACCCAAATATTTCACTGCGACAGAAGCGTTGCACAGTCTATTGGCCGAGTATCCCCAGCTTGAGGCAGCGGCTGCCCCTTCGTCGTGACGTTATCGGGTCGGCCTAGGTCGGCCTGTTTTAATTATATATATCATTCTATTCGTGTGTAAATTTGTCACCTGTTTTTTTGTATAGGTCCAGGACGTGTCTACCTAGTCTCCGTGGATGACCTTGGCACAATAGTGTCTACCGTGTTTTTCCGGTGTATCTTGCCACCATCATGGTTGTCGGGATTGCAGACACCCGACGAGGCGCCATGCTGGCATTGGCGCTCCGTCCGCTGGGATCTACAGACCGATCACCCGTCTTGCACGTAAGTACTCATTGAGTCTTTCGTCATGGTTGATCGAGTGTCGAGACCAAGAGTCTGCACATCCTGTCATATCGCGCTATGATCCGTACACGCCTAATCTACCGCCAAGATTAGCCGTCTCTGCGATGTTGTATCCAATGTTGGTCGGAGCCGACACTGCTTACGCACTCACGGTAGCAACGCGGCCATCGAATCGTCGTCGATAGGACCTGCAGGGCCAGTGCAGCGTGCGCGAGCTGTGCCACCTGCCAGACGTGCAGAGCTGCGCGCCGCACCGGCGACTCCGGCGAGCAGCGGCGAGCGCGCGTCGTCAGTGATTAAGGGCAAGATTGATGCTTGGCTGTTCGGGCGTTCCCGCGTGTGGGAGAGCGCCTCAGGGTGCCTTGCGCAGATGACTTGGGAGGTGTCGGTCTGTGTCGGTACAGGACGCGAGGCTTCGGCTGTCTTCGAAGCCAGGCCAACGGAGCTCGAACATCAAAGTTCGCGGCTTCGAGTGCCTTGCAAGAGTCGCTGCGGCTTTCGCGGATGGCAGGGTGGGCTGCGTGGAAAAATGTTTGCGAGGTAGTGTATTGAACGAATGAATGAGAGTCAAGCCTAGGCCTAGGGTCGGAGAGATAGGCGAGACAGCCAAGACTCGAGGCTGGCAAAACAAAACGGAACGACGCATTACGTCAGCCAACAAGTCGCGTGGCCTCGGCCAGCGTGGTCAGATGCAACCTGGCAACTGCTTGACGGCGGCGGTGGTAAATATGCAGCTTGCAGCGACGACGGGGAGCACGAGAGAATATATGGATGGACGTTGAGCGACTGTAGGGTGAGGCTGAGCTGGACTGAGCGCTGAGGCATTAAGGGCTGCGTGCGTCTTGTGCCTTGGCCGAAATGAAAGCCAGCGCCCCCAAATATATGCGCATATAGATCGTCCACCGCTGTCACCCGCCTATCGCACCCATCTCCCTCTCCTCCCTCCCCCGCCCCCTCGCGCCCACAGGCGGCCCGCGCCCTGCAATCTCCCCGGGATACCCTAGACGTGCATGATCAGTGACGACGACGCCGCGCTCCGGGAGCGCACACAAGCACATGATAACCAGCAGCGCGCAATGGAACCCGACACGGCGCTCGAGCTCGCGGAAAGCCCGCCCGACGTGCGCGACGAGGCGCTCTTTCACGAGAAGTGGCTAGTCACGGAGAGCGGGGACAATGGTGCGTCATCTATTCCCAGATACCGTGCGCAAGTCCCTGACGAATGCACGGATTCCTTATCAGAAGTGGTAAGTACATGCCTCTTGCCATGTGTCCACTCTGAATCCATTTGTTCCCTCCAGCATGTCTTTACCAACTCCAAGCATGAAGCTGGGGTTGACTTTGATGACCCCAATATTGATTCGGCGTCGGACACGACCCAAGGTGCGTCACAATTTGCTCTCACGCGCAGCCTCCAACTCAACATCCGTAGAATGGGAGGACGAGTCGCCCTACCCAGAAGTCCGTGCCGCCGTCTCGAACACCGACGACATGCTCATGCCCGCCTCGACAATCCGCGCATGGACGATCGGGCTGTTATGGTCGATCATCATCCCTGGATTGAATCAGTTCCTCTTTTTCCGCTACCCGAGTATCACTGTCGGCTCGGTGAGTGCAAATTCATCGCGCCCCTGCGCGACCTGCGCCTCCCGCCGCGTTCCGTGCTGACTCGCTTCGCAGCTCGTCGCGCAGTTGCTGTCGTACCCGCTAGGGCGCGCGTGGACACGCTTCATGCCTACCGTGACAATACTCGGCGCCCCCCTCAACCCTGGGCCCTTCACGCTCAAGGAGCATGTCGTTATTACGGTGATGGCGACTGTTGGGTCGACCAGCGCGTACGCAGTACGTCCTCCGCACTTTCCCCGGTCGCGCCCGCCCTGCACCGGAGGCCGCCACATCCATCTCATGTCACTCACACGACGTGCCTGGCGCGCCTTTCCTCTAACAGACGGATATCATCGCTGTGCAACGCATATACTACAACCAGCGCTGGGGCTTTGGCTATCAGTGGCTGTTGGTCATGTCGACTCAGGTCATCGGCTTTTCGCTAGGCGGCGCTGTGAAGCGCTTCCTTGTGTCCCCCCCTTCCATGAGTGCGTTGGCAGGCCGTACACATGCCAGCGATGGTGTCTCACGCGATTCTGTCTAGTTTGGCCCGCAAATCTCGTCGCCTGCGCCTTGTTCAACACACTCCACTCACAATCCTATTCTGGCTATGGCCAAAGCGGCATGAGCCGCGAACGTTTTTTTCTTTTTGGGTTTACTGCTGCAACTGTGTGGTGTAAGTCGTGACGCACGCGTCCGTCGTCATCCCGCACTCACGCGGATGTGGGGCGTAGATTTATTCCCGGGCTATCTATTCACTGCTCTATCTACGTTCTCCTGGGTGCGTGGTTATTTCTGGAAACGTTTGAATTCGCAGCTGACTCCCTGTCGACTGGACTAATATAGGTGACTTGGATTCGACCAAATGATGGTGCGCCCGTCTTACACACCTTGCCCCGGCCCGTTGCTGACCGTCCGCTTCCATCGCGCTCATGTGCACACAGTGGTAAGTGCCTCCGGCCCCGCGCACCTGTTATGGCACATGAGCTCATACGCCACACAGAAACTTAACCAGCTGTTTGGCTACAATTCGGGATTAGGTAGGCCTGCGCGCATTCTGGCGCCCGTTCCTGGCTCATCACCGCGCCCCACGTGCTGTACAGGCATGTCCATATTTACATTTGACTGGAGCAACATCGCCTTTATCGGGAGCCCGTGAGTTCACACCCTTGCCTCATGTACCTGCGTCTATGTCACCTTGGCTGGCGTTCATCATTTTTCTTGCGACCCTGACACTGACTGGCTTTCATCCGCTAGGCTGGCCACGCCATGTACGTGCACATCGGACGAGAGCTAAGCTTGGCGCGTGTTGATTGACTGACGGCGTGCGGCCGGATACAGGGTGGGCAGAGGCGAACGTCTTGGCAGGATTCGTTGCTTTCTTCTGTAAGTGTAGGTTTCCCTCTGCGAAGATGGGGCGCTGATGTCTGGTCTGCGCGCAGGGATACTGACGCCCATCCTATACGTATGTTGCACTTTCGCACATCGTTATCTCTTGTGTGGCGCGCCGCTGACGTTGTTGCAGTATACTAACGTATGGGACTCAACCTACTTGCCGTAAGTAGCACTGTTCGTCGCTCAGGCCGCGTATTCACGTTGTTGTGCAGACTACTTTCGCGCCAGTCTTTCGACAACACGGGCGCCCGATACAACGTCACGAGGATTTTGACGCCCGAGGCGACGCTCGACCTCGCAGCGTACAAAGAATATAGTCCGCTTTTCCTCTCGTGCGTATTCTCTGTATACTTCTGGAAGCTCGTGCTTACTTTTTCTGGGACGTTGGTTAGGGTATCCTTCGCCATGTCGTATGGCATGAGCTTCGCGAGCATCACGGCAACGCTGATGCACACGGTCCTGTACTTCCGGAAGCAAATATGGACGCAGGCGCGGCGCTCGCTCAACGAGCAACCAGACGTCCATGCGCGGCTTATGTCAAGGTACCCGCAAGGTACGCATTACCGGGTATCACCGTCCCCCCGCACACCCCCCTTACAATGTGCTTTACACCCCGCAGTGCCCGAATGGTGGTACATAGGCATCCTGTTGTTGATGTTCGCCATGAGCGCGGTGACAATCGAGGTGTGGCCGACGCAGATGCCGATCTGGGGCCTCGCGCTGGCGCTTGCGATCGCGGCGTTCTACATCGTGCCCACGGGCATGATCCAGGCCATCACGAACCAACAGATCGGGCTTAACGTTATCACGGAGCTCATAGCAGGCTATGCGATTCCTGGCAAGCCGCTCGCGATGATGATCTTCAAGACGTACGGCTACATCGTGAGTTTTCTTCTTCTTCTTCTCCTTCTATTCCCTCCCTTCTTCGACCCTTGTTACTGCCGGGTTTTCGCGATGTAGTAAGGTGTTAATTTCCGTGCTATTGTAGATGATGACACAAGCTTTGCAATTTTCGTCGGATATGAAGCTGGGCCACTACATGAAGGTTCCTCCGCGGACGATGTTCTGGTGTCAGGTGCGTGGTTTCCGGAGATACAGATGAAGTCTAGACTGAGGCGGCGCATCCACATCACAGATCATTGCCACTGTCATCGCGGGAACTGTACAAATTCTCGTCCAGGAATGGTACGTCGCACGTCCGGCTCTCGGTGTCGGGAACTGGATGTCATTGTTTGCAGGATGTTTGTGCACATAGACGATGTTTGCCAGCATAATCAGAAGGACCAGTGAGTGCTCGGCGGTGCACGGTGTTTTTCGGAAATGCTGACAATGATAGCTTCGTATGTGCGAACACCGAGGTGTTCTTCGTCGCCAGTGTCGTCTGGGGTAAGATTACCGTTATCTTCGGCCGTGGTAACAGGGCCTCATCGTCGATGCGCAGGTGTGATCGGTCCGAAACGCCAATTTTCGAGCGGTCAGATTTACCAGTACGTGTTTGTTTTCGCTGTCAATCGCCGTTTACTTACTTTGTTTCTTCCAGTGGTATGTTTGTTCAGCGTCGGACAGCGTATCTCTCGTGCTAATTGCTGCTAGGTCTCACGTATTTCTTCCTCATGGGAGCTTTGGCGCCGCTCGTTGGATGGCTTATCAACATGCGGTGGCCGTCGAGCTTCTTCAAATATGTCAAGTACGTGCACTCTCTCCAACGCGTTGCCTCTTAGTGCCTCACGTGCCTGCGCATTCTAGCGTTCCTATCATTCTCGCTGGCACGGCGTGGATTCCCCCAGCGACAGCCGTCAACTATATCCCATGGGCCGTCGTCGGTTTCATTTTCAACTACATCATCCGGCGACACCATTTCGGGTGGTGGGCCAAGTACAACTGTCGGTATCATGCGCTCGTGGCGTCCGTTTCACCGCTAACGCATACTGTCTGCGCAGACGTGCTGTCCGCGGCGCTCGACTGCGGTACCGCCATTGGGACCCTGCTAGTCTTCTTCTGGTATGTTCCATTACTGGTTTGCCCACGCGGGCTCTGCTGATGTATGCACGACAGTCTGCAGTACCCACGACATGGGAACATCGGGCGCGGGACGATAGAGTCCTGGTGGGGCAACACAGTCTACCAAAAAACGGCGGATTACCGCATGCTGCCACTGCGTCGGGTAGCTGAAGGGGAATACTTTGGGTGCGTCTCTGCGATACCTCTGTGCCATATGCGCGATGCTGATTGGGGTATCATGTCGTTGTGCCACAGGCCTAGAATAGGGAACTGGTAACACTTGTACGATGATGATGGTGGACACTTGTCGTGTTGCGCTGTGTTGTATTTGTGCTTCTTTATCACCTATAACTTGAGTTTACGATACAATCTAATCTGCATTAGAGATGATGGATGACTGCTTGAGTGGGCTCACATCGAGCCGTCCGTGCTGCTGTGTAGATAGTTTATCACTTGGTGTGTTGTCGGCGTGTACAAACTTCTGGTACCGGACTTTGCCGAAGCGCCTTGCGCTCGTCTGTCATGTCGACAGACCAGCTCCCTTCCTCCGTATTCGATTCGTTGCTCGCAAAGCTCCTGCGCATCGTCGAGCTCACCCAACGGCCAGGAGGCACAGTTACTCCCCAGGCGAAGCAGGAGCTCCTCCATGCCGTGCGTCGTACAACACATCTCGCGAGGCCGCACGTCCAACGTTGACCCCACAGACGAACGACTTTAAGGACGCGCTGAGTCGTGCCAAGGAGCTGGCAAACGCGCTCCCGGGTGGGGAGCTGCTTCTACAGGAGCAGGACGACGTGATTGCGATGCTCGAGCGTCTGAAGCAGAATAAGCTGTACGTCTGCCGGTCGAAACTGCAATGCATGTTTGCTGAATCGGGCCTGCGTCTTCTCGTTCTACGAGTGCAGGCAGCAGCTAGCAGAGTTCTCTGCGCAGGAAGTGAACACCGCTGCGGCGAACCCACCGCCAAATATCCAGATGGAGGTCGACTCGAACGCGTCTACTCCTGCCTGACGCTGTATCGTATCTCCGTAGCACCGTCAATCCTGCCTGACGTCCGTTCACGAGCCGTAGCATTTCAATGCAGACTATTAGTCCCAGACTGAATCGTCGACTGTCAACCCGTTGCTCCCCTCTTCGAACCTCGTTCTCAAGTTTCTCCTCTCCCACCCACCGCTGGCTCGGAACGCCGCTCCTTTGCATCTATCGCAGGCAGCGCCTGCCCACCCACCCACTCATTCATTTTCCACTGCTTAACCCTGTCTCAATTTGATGCACAATCTGATGCATAGCTCCCCTACGACCTATGTCATCCTCCTCTTTGCGAGCGCGGCAGTGGCGCTCGCTCAACAACAACAACAATCAGGCGCTGCGGGCATCGTATGGCAAAGCCCTATGGCAGGCGACGTGTTTGGACCGGGCGACGAGATCATCGGCAAGTGGACGGGGCAGGTCGTCTCGCCGTCTGTGCGCCTCTGCGTGGGTGGCGAGAACGGATGCGGCGCCACAGTCTGGCCGGACGTGAAGGAGAGTGCGGGCGCGTATTTCGTGTCACTGTGAGTGCATCTGCTGTCATCGTATGCATGTGCTGATCGAGGATGGGTCTGCGCAGTAAGGTGCCGGAGGTTGAGACGGTGTCGGGATATTATTTGCAGATCAAGGATGACTTTGGGCAGATGAGCGCATCCCCTATCTTCAATCTCAGTCGTGAGTCAATAGTTTTGAACTTCTCGAAAGTGATCCCTGATGTTCTGCGTTCAGCTACCCCGCAAGCCGTAACGCAGGCGTCCCCACAAGTTGATACGCCCGGGCCAGCGCCAGTCAACGATCAATCTCCGCTCGCCAATCCTAACCCATCCAACCCACCGCCATCCAATCCACCGCCATCCAATCCACCGCCATCCAATCCACCGCCATCCAATCCACCTGCACCTATTGCTACAACGGCCCCCTCCCTCCCTGCGCCTACCCGGCCACCCACCTCCAACCCGGCCACCACAGCGTCCAACACATCACCTCTCGTCGCCGCCGCCCACTCTGCCCCGCCCACCGCCGCGCTCGCTGTCCCTCTGGCCCTCGCCGGCGCCATCCTCTTCGCCGCCACCGCCCTCGCGCTGCACCACCGCGCGCGCCTCGCCCGGGAGCGCGCGCACGATGTGGACGCGGACGCGATCACGCGCAGGATGGGCAGCATCGGCCCGGCGAGCGGGGGCTCGAGCTGGAGCGGGCTCGAGCGCGGCGGGAGCCTGGGCAGTCTCGCGAGCACGCTGTTCGGCGGGACGGGGTACGGGGGCCGCGGGGGTCCTGGGGGCGGATGGGTTGGCGGCGGGGCATGGAATCCGAATGCAGGTGGGGCTCCGGGGATGGGGGAGAAGGGCACGCTCGATCTGGAGAAGGCGCTCATCATCGGGGCGCTGCTGTCCGACGCGCGTGCGCCGCTCGCCGCTGCGGTGCCCACGACGAGCGTGTACAATGCGCGCGCGCATGAGCACCCCGCCGCTGCGCCGCCTGTCCGCGCCCCCGAGCCGAGACAGCGCACGCGGCAGCCCTTCGCAACGCCGCACACCGCACGCCCTCCGACTTCCCAAGCACGGCCGACGCAACCTCCAGTGCAGCCTCGGTCGCGGGCGCCCCCGCGCGGACCCTCTCCGCTGGCCCCGCCGCTCACGCAGCCCCTCGTCATACCCCCACTCCTCGGGCCCCACGCGCCCGCGTACCAGAGCTTGCGCACCGCGCGGCCCGCCGCTCGAGAAAGCGCACCGCCGCTCCGGAATCACTACGAGAGCCACGGGGAGTCGCTCGAGGAGAGCTTCCTGCAGACGCTGCGCCAGATCGACAGCGAAGGCGCGACCGCGGGGGACACGGTCGTGGCGGACCTGCTGTCGTCGTACCTGCCCTCGCCGACGTTCGACGCGGTCCCGCTGAGCCCGCCGCCCGCGCTGCACGTGCGCCGCGTGGCGCCGGAGCCCGCCGCGGGGGATCCGGAGGCGCCTCGTGTGGGCGGGATGTACGACGCGGTTGCGCGGGCGATCGGCGCGTTCAGGAGTGGATGATTGAGCGAGCTCGAAGGGCAGGCGCGACTCTTATTCGTTGTACCCACCTACCCAACACCGTTTTTTTTGTCTACATCGTTGTAATAATAGTGCATATTTCTGAGAAGAGACGCATTTGCGTGGGCTAACAATTGAGAGTCAAATCTTACTGGTGCCTCGAGTCAGTGGTCTTTAAAGGCGGTTTCAAGGTCGTAGTCGACCGTCACCAAAGACAAAAAGAAATGCAAGGTCCTGCAAGTCGTTTGAAAACATTTCTGGACTTCTATACGGTAGTTGCAGCCAGCGGAAAAGGAGACAGTCATCGTGGATGATGTTGGTCGACACGTGAGTGACGTCCTCACATAACTCAATCCTCGCGCAGCCCTACTAACCAACGAACGGAGATCTTGTATATTATACATAACGCCTACTTCTCACCGCAAACGCAATGCAATGCAACAGATTCAAACAAACGAACGTCCGCAAACTCAAGTAAACAAATGAAACCGAAGCGCAACACGACATGCAAACAACGGACAACCAAGCGCGCTGCATAAAGCAAACTAAAACCAACACCGGGGAGCCTAGAACCACGCATCCACGCCCGCGACGCCCTCGCACAGGCTGCGCGCCCCCGCACACCGCACGAGCTCGCGCAGCGTCGTCGGCAGCGCCATGCGGAACGCGAGCACGCGCATACGCGAGTCGTCATCATCGTCATCCTCGCCCTCCTCGTACAGCGCCGCAGGGGGCGACTCGGGAGTGGGCGGCGAGATGGAGCCCACGTCGCAGAGCGGCGGGACGCCCTCGAGACCGAGCGCGCCGCGCGCGGGAACGGGGACGGGGGAGGAGGGGGCGAGCGGCCGCCACTCGGCGGGCGCGGGGCTCAGCGCGCTGTGCGGGAAGCTGATCGGCGAGATGGATGGGATGTGCGCGAGCACGCCGTCGGCCAGCGGGCCGGGAATGCTGAGCGACAGGCGCCGCGGCACCAATGCGTCGTCGCGCGACCGCGCGGGGTATCCGGGGTATGAGCCGGGTATGCCGACGTGGAAGTCGTCCGTGTCCGTGTCTGTGTCCGAGGCGGCGGACGGGCACGCGGAGCGCGACCAGGCGTGCAGAACGACCTCGACGCCGCACATGCGGCCGTCGCGCAGGATCTCGACGACCTCGACGTCGAGCTCCGCGTCCACCTCGGTGAGCATGCGGATCGGCACGACGCCGCCGTGCTCTTCGCTGAGCTTGCGCAGCTCGGTCCAGCCGCATGCACCAATCGTGACGGTCTCCATGTGTGTGAGGAAGATACCTCGGGGGACAGTGTCGCGAGATAGGTGGTCGGCTTGGAGGGTATACAGGCCTGCGGCGTGGGCAGCGAGGTCGGCCTCTGAGCGAGAGACGGGTCGTGACCGCGCTGAATAGAACGTCTCGATGCGCTCCTGGCGGTCCTCGTAGTCGTCGGTGACGAACACGCGTGGAACGCTCGGCTTGGGGAGGAGATCCAATGTACCTCTGAGGTTGAGGGCAGGACTGTTGAAAGGTGAAACAGTAGTGGCGGCCGTCAAGATCGTAGTGGAAGATGTCGCGGTTGATGCAGAGGTGGTGGAATCAATAGATGATGATGATGCGACCGAACTCTTCTTCCGAGCATTGAAAGACTACATGTGCGTGCATCAGCAACTCGTCGTGGAAACTACAGGGTATATGCGCACCTCCAATGGCCAGTCTGGCTCGACATCCGAGTCCGGCACAGCGTCGTCCTCTGCAACCAAGGTCTCATCCGTCCACGGGTTAGTAAACTCCAGCCCGACGCTCTCAGGATCACAGAGTTCAAAGATCTCGTCAACCAAACTGTTCGCGCCGGAGCAAATGCGGTCGAAAGCGCCTTCGGGAGTCGTCTCGGCGCTCGACATCTCGCAGTCTGCGAGCCATTGCGGGCTGACATCGGGTGTAGCGGAGGAAGCGAGCACCAAGCCCCCCCTCCGAGTCCGCGGAGCACGCGAAGCTCTACCGGAGGAATCGCCTCGAGAGGAGCGATCCATCTTGGACCGCCGCCGTTGCCTGTCGAGAGAGGCTGGCGGCTTCGACAGGGTCTTGCGTACACCCTTCTTGAACTGCATACTGTCGCGTCTTGAGCGCTGCGAGCTCTTGACGTTACTCGCAGGGCTGTCAGGCGGTGTGAGGGGAAGAGGTCGTACGGGTGCCGGAATGGAAGGTAAAGGATACGCAGGAGGAGGACCAGGCAAAGGCGTAGACACCCTCACTGTGACTTCTCCACCGTTCCCGTTCTGAACGCCGGGAGGTAGAGGGAAGGCGAACGACAACGGCGAGATGGCGTCGGCCGTCACAACAGGAATGGGCATTGCCTGTTCTGACAGATGGTAAGAATCACGCGCGGATGGAGGGTTGGCAGATGACAACGTCGTCCAGATTGGCGACGAAGGCGGCGAATCTGAATCCGTGGACCAGCGACTGGAGAGCTTGGGCGTAGAGCGCGACTTCTGTAGCTGCCTGCGTTTCTCGTCCTTCGCGGCGGCTTGGAAAGAGCGGCGCTGGGGCGAGACGGGAACGTACGTCCACGCGTTCTCGCCTGCATATACGAGGGCACCCTTGCGGAATGGGTCCTCCTCTGGGGTGAATGCGCGTCCCTGCCGGAGCGCCTCGTACTTGCGGGCGTCCTCATAAGCCGGAGATGAATGCGCCCGGGGAAATGAACACGAGGCGGGGGTTACTGGAGAGGGCCCGTCTGAAAAAGGGGAGTACGACAGGGACGGGGTGGGTAATGAATCGGGTGCCGGCGTGTAGGTGTACGGAGTGATTGTATGCGAGGACCCGAAGGGGCTTAGTCGCGAACGGGAGATCTTCGTCCGGAGTTTGGTCGTCAAGGACAGCTTAGGAGCGCCTTTACTATTACTCTACAAGTAAGGTTAGTATATGCGCTGGAATCGGGGACGATGCAGGCATCCGCACCGATGTGGTGGCTCTCGACTCTGGCCTCGCCGAGCCTGCGGAGCCGTTTGAGGAGATCGAAGGGGGTTTCGCGAGGGCAGGCGCGTCGAGGGGTGCATCGAAGATAGACGAGAGTCTGCGCATGGCAGGGCGCGTGTTGACGCGTGTCGTAGCTGGGGGAGTCGCGTCCTCGTCGCTGTCGCTGTGGTCAAAGAACGAGCGAAGCACAGGCGCGGAGACGGTCTCCGCCGTTCGTGGAGCTTGGGGCAGGGGCGGCGGCCTATCCAGGGGAGACGCAATGAGGCCAAACGCGAGCAGCGTTCTTGGAAGCGACTTGGAGCGCGAGCGACGGGCGGGTGTGTCCGACCGGGCATGATGGGGCAGGAATGAAGTGGATGCCTTGTCCGACAGGACATAGGGATCATGCGTGGCAGACGTTGGGTTACCATGCACGATGGATGTGGCGTGTGTCTTGACCTTGCGGAAGAATGAAAGGGCGGAGTGGCGCGTACCGCCCGAGTACGGACGCGCCGGTCGCGGAGTCGCGTCATCCTCCAGGCTGCCCTCGTCGAGCTCAAATATTGAGTCTACAGGAGAGATGGGCGGCTCTATTGGGAGGAAATCTCTGCGCGAGTCGAGGTGGAGAGAAGAGCGGCCGATGTTGTCGAAAGTGGCGGAGACGAGGGCCTTGAACTCGTCGATGGGGACACCGGACCTACGGCGGTCGAAGACCATGGCGTGGATGCTGGCGGGGACGACGACGGGGACAGCGGCGGGGAGAGAGAAGGAGGGCTTGGAGGGCCATGTCGCGCGCGTTGAGGGTTTATATGCGCTGCGCTGTGGAATCCGCCCAACAATCTACGCTCGCCCAACTCGGATAACCAGCTGCCCGATACGGCGGCGACGGCTGAGTCAGCCAAAGCTGGGAGCCGCCGACTTTGCTTTCTGCGTCAGGTGACCTGGGGCGTTTATACTTTCTCGTCCGATTGATGCCGAGTCGCCCGTTTGACGATCCCGGATCAGCTCCTTCTGCGACGTCGCCTGTCCTGTCCTTCGCCCGAAACTGCCTAATCGTCCTCCACGTCAGCCACGCCCTTCACGGTCCCGCCATCTTCGCCTTTGCCCCCCCGACGTACCACCACCCGCCACAGCAAGTCTCACTATCCCGCCGTCTCTCTTCTCTTTGCGACTCGGCCTGCTATCAGCCTGACTTGACGGGCATATGACCAGCTGTATGTAGGGATACTTCCCGTGGAAGTCCTAGGCAAGCACACGAACCGTGTATGTCTCTACTAGGGAGGCTTCGCCTGGAAACCGCGGGTCTCAGGTGAGCCGGTGTATACTTGTACGCACCCGCCGCGGCATGACGGCCACAGACAGGTCCCGGTGAACCATCTAGTAGGTCTGATAACGGCTTGCTTCGCAAGTATGTCCCACTTGTTCCCCCGTCTCAAGCTGCGTACAAGACCGAGGTCCTCATGGTCGCTGAGTGATGCAATCATTGCTTTCGATACGCCTCCCAAACAAGGTCTGTGAACATGCGTCAATGATATAGCCAAGGGATCGGAAAGGAGACCTTACTAAAGTCGAGCAGTCAATGGGACCGCTATAGCACGTATGCAGAGTCATGCATGGTGCATGAGCGCTCCGCACCGTTTCCACGCGACGCCTTCACCGCTCAACTCGTGGTCCATCAACCGCTGCACTATCTCGGCCGACTCCGACTCGGCTTCAGCCTGACATGACCACCTATGTATCTACTAGGGATGCTTCGCGTGGAAGTCTTATGCTCGTATTAAAAGCACGCTCCGCGGACGAACCATGTATGTATGTACTAGGGAGCCTTCGCTTGGATACCGCGAGCTCATATGACTTTAACATCCAGGTAGCTCCGTGTATACTATGCGGCTGCAGATAGGTCCCGGTCACCGGTCACTCGCAAGTACTTAGTAGGGGAATTCGCCAGTACGAGGGTGCTTCGCGTGTGCCCGCGAGGGCCCCGGTGACCAACTCTCTCTACCATTCCCACATAGACGGCAATCTAGCTTATAACAGAACGACTGTGCCTAGGACAGCGACGGAAACTAGCAACCTAGTACACATAAGACGAAAGGCGACACCAGCCACACAGATAAGACAAGCCGAGGCTTTCAGACTTCGACAGTACTAGTTGCACTTGCGATAAGCGCAGACGAGCGGGGTGCCGGCAGTGGGTCCAGCCTCGGCCGACTTAAAGCCGGACGAGGGTCACGTCACCCATCCTGCGTTCACGACTTCTCGGAGGTGCAGCATTTCCTTCGGCTCTTCGCTCGTATATTCAGACAATCTTATGTCATTAAAGCAGAGACTCGGCTCAGCTGTGGCGAGTACTTCTTGTAGCATTCAGGGCACGTTTCACGCGATCGGCGCAACGCTCTTGCAATAAAAGACAAGCTTCATATTGAAGGAAACATCCATACACACGGAATCACTCGGAGAAAGTCGCAGCAGCTGATTCACCAAAGATCACCGGCATCACTCAGCTTGCGTATTCAATGTATGGTGACAGTGCATCTGCCACCTAAAGTCCATTGTAAGATGAAGGTGACCTAAGAAGGTTCAAGTTGACTTTGTCTACTTTGCCTCAGGGAGACTACTCTGTTGCGCAGAATCTCCCAAAGACTAGAGCACCGGCAGCACGCCTACGCAGGAGCCTGCATAGCACAGCATTCCCACGATGCCCAGCAGTCCTGCGTCAGAGATGACGGCAGCTGCGTAGCTTTGTGATGCACCCAACGAGCTGTAAGTGAAGGCTGCATGTTCCGCGGGAACGTAGGGACGTGGACACTCACGCATGGTCCGGAACGATGTGACGACACGCCACACGCCCAACAGGCGCTGAAGGACACGAGATACACCGGCGTATCCTCGATAGCCTCCCCGGGGTCGAAGCCTTCCTCCATAGGTCATCCGGATGAGGAGAAAACTCGGGAATCACTGCAATCTCGACGCCATGTCCAGCACTAAAACGCCCGTAGCCCACGACGCTTAGCCAAATCCAGACGCAAGTGCATGCGATCTAAAGACCATAAATAGTCGAGACTCCACAAGAATGCGCGGAGCCCAATGAGCACGATAGCAGACAAACAAACAAGAGCGCCAGGCTGCCTTGCATGGTGGAAGGTATGGTGATGACAGCAAAAATGTCGCTACCACCGCTCACTGCTTTGCGATGGCGAAACCACCAGTAGATGGACAGTAGGCGGCGAAGCCAGATGATAAGTATGTCAAGGCGGCCCACTATCGGCCCTCTACTTACCATTTTCACATACAGTTTCGCTACCTGACATAAATCTAAAACACATGGACGAAAGCGGACACAGCGACAGATGACTACGCACAGATACCGCGCAAGCCACAGGCGAGAGGAAAGAAGAGAAGAAGACTTCGAAAGAGTGACGCCAGTTGCGATGAGCCCAGACGAGACGAGATCGAAACGCAAGATCCAGCCGAAGACACGAGACTAGACGAGCCAACACAGACAGCGGTCACGCACAGATCTCCCCATAGCCAAGCGGGCCTACCTGCACACCATCTGCACACCCCGCACCAGCGCCGGCGCCAGCATTTCGCCCCGCGCTCTTGCGTGGCCGGCGCGCGAGGCCCGCATAGCACGCGCCCGCATGCACACCCGCCAGCTCCCCGCGGAGCACCGCCTCCACACTCCCATCCCCACCATCATACACACTCTCCTCGCCCCGGGCCCCGCGCGCCGGCACATCCCCGCGCGTGTACCCGATCCCGCGCCCGATCTTGCGCACGCCCGCCCCGAGCTCCGCACACTCTTCGCCCGCGCCCGCCTCGACCTCGCGCACCTCCCCAGCGCGGAAGAGGCTCGAGCGCGACTTGCGCAGCAGCACGCGCGACCCGGAGCGCAGCCGCGCGGACAGCGTCGACTGGTGCGCGGGCACCGGCGGCGGCGGCGGGTCCAGCGAGAGTGCGCTCCAGCGGAACGTCTGCTCCGCGTCCGCTTCGTCGAGGAGCGCGCTGTTCCGCCGGAACGGATCGCTGTCCAGCCCATGCCAGCTGATGTCCGGCACCTCGAGCCCGAGTCCTACGGTAACGCTCGCGCTGCTGTGCGCGCGCTGTCCCCCGCCCGCGCTGCGCCGCGTCTTCTGCAGCTTGCGCCGACCCTGGACGGGGCCCGTGCGCTCTGGGCGCGGCGTCACGAGCACGGGGATCGGAAGCGCGAGCGCAGCCCGCATGCTCATCTCGTCGTCCTCCTCGTCCTCGTCCTTGTCCTTGTCCGCGCCCATCGCGCGCCGGCACAACGCCCTCTCCGCCTTCGTCATCCCCGCGCCGATGCCCGCAACGTTCACGCCGCCGCCGCCGTCTTCACACACGAGGCGCCCGAACTCCGTCACGCACACGCCGTCTGCGACGCGCACGGCGCCCTCGCTGTCGTCCTCGCCATCGGCTTCGCTGAGGCACGGCAGGAACGACGCGCGCGCATCGGGGGGCGACGGGTTGCGCGGGCGGGCAGGAGGCGGGGATGACCCGCCGGGCGCAAATTCGCTTTGCGCGAGCGAGACGGGGCGCGCGTCGGCGAGCTGCGCGCGCTGCGCACGTGCGAGCACCGGAGCGCTGTGGTCGGACGCAGAGGCGGAGGACAGGCTGTCCGCGTCAATGTCGTCGGCGGGACATCCAGGTGAGGTAGGCAGGCACCACGGGGAGTCGAGCGCGCGGGTAGCAAAGCTCGGGGGCGGGACGATGACTTTCGGCACCTCAGGCGAGAGCGCGTTCGGGGGGGCTGTTGGGAGGAAAGGCACGGAGATGGGAATGTCTGTGGCGCCGTCAGGGGAGGCACACAACCGCACAGAACGACGTACCGTCTCCGAGATGTTGACCCAGATGGTCCCAATCACTGCCAAAAATTGTCAGAGCGAAGAAAAATGACACGCGTCAAACGTACATGTCTTCGAATAGTTCAGAGGACATCACTCTGGCCATGTCCGGTCTTTGCGCGGGGTTGCGCTCGAGACACTGGTAGGGTGCGAGCAGCGAGCCACTTCGGATCAGATTCTGCAGTTTGACAGGCATATCGATCCTCCATACCTGCTCGATGACATCCTGCATCAGCGGGCCAACTTGACCCAGCGCTGAGCAGAGCGTCGATCCCTGAAGTATGTTCGCGCGCATCATCCCGGACTCCACCTCCTTCGCGTCGGCGGTCAGAGGATGCTGAAAAAAAGACATCAGTGGCGCCACTTGACTGCACACAACGCGACGCGCACCCGTCCGAGAGCCATCCACCCGAGCACAATGCCGTAGCCCCACACGTCCACCTCAAAGCCAATCTTCCAGCCCAGGAGCATCTCCGGCGCCTCGTGCCACTCCTTCGTCGCGGGCGTGTCCACGCGCAAGCCGCCCGTGAGCGTCAGGTCGAGCGCGGTGTCGTCGGGATCGGCGTGTGCGAGCGACGCGTGCGCGAAGCCGCTGATCATGACGTGGCCGCTCGCGCGGAGAAGGATGTTCGACGGCTTGATGGCGCTGTGTATGATCCCCATGTCATGCACAAAGGCGAGGCCGGAAGCCTGGTACAAGTCAGCAGGCAGCCGTGATGATGACGGCAAACGGGACGTGCGTACAATCTCGCGCGCCCAGTTAGCGGCGGCGGCTGGCTCTATGCGCTCTCGCTGGAGATACGAGAGCAAGTCGCCGCCGTCGCAGTACTCAAACACCATGTAGAGCGCAGGGCCGTCCTCCCAGGTGCGCAGCATCTTCTGCACGTACATGTTCCCGGCCCGCGCGGACGAGAGCAGCTCCAAGCACGCGTGCTCCGTGCGGTCGCGGCGGGCCAGCGGGCGGCGACATGTGCGGACAACGACGAGGCTATGCTGGGCGGCGCTCTGCGACGTGACCGCCAACGCGAGCGTGGACGTCGGCGTGCGCCCGAGCGCGCGCAGCACGGTGTATGCGCCCTGGTGCGGAGATGGCGGAAGCGGGATCTGCGCGGCGAGTGTGGGTGTGGAGGCAGCGGCGGTCATGGCGGACGAGAGTACAGAGCTCATGCGCGGGAGCGTCGAGGCGCGTGTCTTCGGCGAGATGATCATGACCTCCTGCGGGAGGACTCAACCTCTGAAAGAATGCGGAGCGTTGCAGAACGAACCTCGACCTCGTCATCTTCCCAGTCGGAGTCGAGGTCTCGGATGTTCGTCAGTTGCTGTGGCGAGCAAGTCAGGCTGGTTCTGGGGCAACAAGGGCGCTGCGCACCTCGACGTAATAGCTGGCGTCCGCCCTGTAGGACATGCGCTTGGCGCCCTTCATAACGTCAGGGCTCGAGCAGATGGTGTCCGGCGGGCTCGCCAGGAAAGACTCGTCCCGCAGAGGCGCCAGGTCCAAGATGGCGGAGAAAGACTCCTACTCGGGCATGTTTGAGCAACGTCGCGGACGCTGTTATGGGCGCGACGTACTGAGAAAGGCACAGTGTCGAACATCTCTGGGTCAAGGAGCGGCGTGGCGGGAAAGGAAGGTTTGAACGGCGAGGGTGATAAAGGTGGGGAAAGTAGCGCGCTGCTTGCATGCTGAAAAGAGTGTGAGCCTGCCGAATGTCGAGAAGAAGTAAACGAGTGCTTACAGAGAGTGGGCGAGCCGACATAGAGCGGCGGGCTCCCGTAGTTGAGAACGGCATGGCCGTGAAATAAAGGAGAGTAGAAAGAGATGGGCGACGTGCAGTTCAACTAACTCCACGTTCGCATTCCAGGGGATGGATACCTTGCCCAAGACGTAGACGGGAACTCGAGACATCAAGACAGTCAAGAAGCCGCCGCTATACTTGCAGCGTATAAACCAGGTATTCTAGGAAACAAGCAGCTCGAAGGAACATGACAACATGTCCGAGACGTGGAACGTTGAACACTGGGACTCCGGCGTTCCGATGAACTTGAGTCTCGCGAACGGCCCGGCCCGGTGCGGCAAGGCGCGGCACGCGGCGGTGGCGTGCCGAATGATTCGTCCTTGCCCTGAGGGCAGGCTGGGGGAACTTGTCGTGGTACTAGTAGTTCACACTGACAGGCGCGAACACTCAGGTCCACATCCAGCACGCAGAGTCCGCAGGTGGGAATTATGTGACAGAAAGCAAAGAGAAATCAGCACCCTATCGTACCACGAAGCACTTCACAAGTAATCAATAAAGAGCCACAATCCGCAAACCTCGCCATCTCATTGCCGTGCCCCGAGCCCCATCTTGAGCTGCGCGCCGACTATGTCGACGTCGGCCCAGCGGTCATTCCCCTGACCCTCGTCCAAAGCGCTCTTCTTCGTCTGGATGTACGCGAGCGTGTTGCGGAAGTGGCGCGCGATCATCTCGGGCGTCTGTACGCCGTCGAGCAGCCCTGCAGGCGCGCGCTGCGACGGATGCACGTCCGGTGAGCTGATGTTGTCGATGCTCCCTGTGACGAGCTCGACGAGCGAATTCACGAACTTCGGCGTGACCTGTGAATGTGATATTGTTGTTAAGCTATAAGGGCGCGTGTAGAGCAGAGGACAGGACGTACAGCGGAGGCACCGCGGTCGAGGTAGAAGAGGTATTGGTCCAGGGTATCTACGTAGAGCTGTATGGTGACGATCTCCTCTGTTGCTGAGTTTGCGATGCGGAGAGACTTCTGCAGGCATTCCAAGACGCGCTTGCTGTCTTGATGCGGGTACTGCACATTCTCCATCAGCCTCGATATTCATGACTCCTAGAAACAAGAGGACGTACTGCCTTTGCGGTCTCTCCATCTTCCTCCTTCTCCTTGGGTGCCGGCGATTTCTCCGACAGCTCCTTCTTTTCGGGTTCCACTGGCTCGCTCTTCTCGCCCCCGTCCTTGGCCTTCGGTGCTGGCGGCTCCTGCCACCACATATGACTCGCAAGGTGCACCGCGGACGCCTGGTGCGGCTTCTTCAGCAGCTTCGCGCCGTGCAGCGCCGCCTTCGTGATCAGCGTGTCGTAGTTGTCGATCCCGAACACCCGCGCACCCTGCAGCGTGCCGATAATGAGCGAGATCGCCGTCAGCTGCGCGCGCGACTCGGAGATGCTCTCTTCGTAGACCGTGAACGCCTCGACATAGAGGTCGTACGTCAGGTCCTCGAATCCACATTCGTCAGATATTTGCGCGGCAAGTAGGAAGAGTCGCAGAGCGATTGCGGGAGCATCTACTTGATTCGCAAGAATGGAGGTGAGTTGCCGGATAAATTTGAGGATGGTAGACACTTTTGACGACCAGTCGTCCTCCTACACATATTCGAGATCAATATCCAGAATGTACTGAGGGTTAGACTACCCACCAAATGCTCCCCGTTTTTGTATCTCCGACAGAGCTTTATCGACGATGTGATGAGAGCAGGGTATGTGAACCGCATTCGGTCGCCTCCAGTCTCGAAGTGTCTCCGGGCAGTTTGCAATAGCTACGTGCAAAATTCAGTTGCAAAGATTAAAAGGGAGCCTAGCTATAACGCACCTCGAACTGTGTTCCAAGTGACTCGGACTTGAACAAGTGCACCATCCGAGCAATCCAGCCCTGCTCCTCCGCGACATCCTCTCGCTCTCCGGCATACGGTCCGCGTCGGCCCGTGTGTGTGCTTGGCGGGCCAGCGCCGCCCAAACCCACTCCTGCATCAGGCTGCTCCTTAATGAGCACATTGCACAGCTCAAGTATACCGTTGACGTCTTCTGGAGCCTCGACGATGGTCTCGTTCTTCAGTACGGAGGATACGATCGAATGCGCGAGCGTGCGCCGGGTGGAGAATGCTTGCAGGTTGAGGAGGGGGACGTAATGAGTGAGTGCAAGGAGGGTGAGGACAGACTGATATGAGTTGATGGGCGCGAGCAAGAGGGCCGCGAGGTTGCTCGTGGTTTGCGGATGGTGGAGGTCGGGGCTGTGCGGATGTCAACAAGAATATATGCGTGGAAGACACGGCAACGCTACCTGTCTGCGAATTCTTTGATTTTGTCGCGCGCAAAGCCGAGGACTTGATCCACGTATTCAAGGCGGTCGGGGTAGCAGCTCAGGGATAGGTTGGTGAGGGAGACGAGGAGTGCAGTCACGTCTTGAATCGACAGGTCCGGACGTGCCTTTCGCAGATCATCATCAGGTCGGGCGCTGCATACGAACAGGCAGCCCCACGCACCTTGATGAGCTGCACGACTTGCTCCCAGAACACCTCGAACAACTTCACATTCACCGGAATACCTCTGAATTTCGGCACCTGAGCGCCCTCCTTCTCCTTGCCCTTCTCCGCCTTCTCGTCGACGCCGTCAGTTGAGCCGTTGACACCGTTGACACCGTTTATCCCATTCAGACCGGGCGTCGTCGGAGAGGTTGGACTCGCTGGAGAACCCCAATCACTCTCCACCTTGTAGTCCGCAGCCGGGGTCGCAAATCCGCCATTCTCGCGTGTGCGCGCCCGCTGGATCTTGACGCGCTCGGCGAGCCGACGCGCTGCAGCTTCCTCCTGGCGCTTTGTCTCCTCAGGATCTTCGCTTTCGGCTTCCCGGGCAGCATATGCGGCCAGCCGGTCAATCAGCGCGATGACGATCTGCTTAATGTTGACCTTGGGCTGCAGCTGGGCAGTGGCGGAGAGGAAGGGGCCAAGGGTGTGGAGATGGAAGTCGTCGGTGAAGACCTGCAATGCGGATATAAGAGGAATGCGAGTGTGTGGATGGAGAGCGCGACGCACCTGAATGACGACTTCCATCAAGTACTCCTGCGCTATCACGTCCTTACACTGCACAATCTGCTCCAACACGGCGGGCAGGATGGTGTTCTGGTATAGATCAAGGTCCACGCCGTCGAGCTGGCTCAACCGGACGAGGTTCGTCCCGACGAGGATGCGCAGCTCTTTGCGCTCCAGTTCGCGCTTCTCCCGATCGCGCGAGTGTCCTTGATGTTGGAGGCGGACCCAAAGCTTGTTCATCTCGATGAAGTTGGAGAGGACGAAGCTTATCGAGTCCTGAAGATTGCCGCATGGCCTAAGACGCGTCGTTAATCGAAGGAAGGCCATCTTTCTGGGAAGGGCACACGTACCCTGGGTCCGTGCCCACAGGCAAGTGGTCCCTTGTCTGCCCACTCAAGTAGTGCCGCAAAAACAAGCCACGGATGGGATGCAGGACGCCACGAGACATCTCCATCATGTCCTTCATAATCTCCTTGACAGGTGCTTCGGGGACGGACATGTAGACGGAGCCAACGGTTATCATGAGATACAGGCGGGGAACGATGTTGCCCGCGTATTGCACAAGCTCGTAAAGGTCGGCAAGATGGTGTCGCGAGGCGGAGTGTGCGTCATATAAATAGTTGGAGAGGTGTCGCAGGGCGTCAAAGACGGCCATGTCTGGGAAACGTCAGCTCATAACGCAGTATACTGGTACTCTGGACGCACAGAGTTCGTAATACTGCTTTGGCGACAATGAAGACGTGCGCAGCTCGGCTAGCATGAGACTCGCGCTCTTCAATGCATCCATCAACTGGTCCAGTTCCTAGCAAACAGAATATGGTAAACCTTGGAACACGAACGGCAAGACTGTCACGTACGAGATGCCTCTTCATCTGCTGGACCTGTATTTTGACGGTGCTGAGAGCCTCGCTCAGCAGCTTGGCCTCCTCAACTATAATATCACCCATTGTTCTTGCGGCCTGCGACAAGAGGGAGAGCGGGGGGGGAGGATGGAGGGTGTTGGCTTGGATATGCAGGTGCGCGCAGGATAATTGCCGGTGACGAACGCGACTCAAGGGTCGCTGCGCAAGAACCGTTTTGGGTTTTGGTCCGACTTTTGCGTCAATGTCCGCATTTGGGAGGGGGTTTTAGCTGAAAGGCGCCTCACCTTCAACGTCAACTCTCAAGTATCCGGAGGCAGGCACGGTAAATATTATACATGAGTAAGCTCCCAGCTAGCTCTCATGTTAGTCATTCACCTCTACTAAGTTAGGCTCTGTAGTAATCCAGGGTATCGGCGTTAATATGTCTCCGCCACCTAGCTTTGTCGCTGTTAACCACGCCAATCAGGTCGCAAATCCTCTAATCCCCTTCCCTCGTATCTGTGCTGAATCATTGTTTTCGAATAAGACTTTTTCCTTATGCGCCCACACCGGTTGCTTGTTTGGAGTCCCTTGCAGCAGCCATATAAACGGCGGCTGCCCGAACACCATGTAGCATACGTCCCCCTCAGCTCTCTGCCCTCCTAAAATGTCCATCAATACCGTTCTTGTGAGTATCCACCTGCCCCTCGCCGCTCTTGACTCATACTTGACTGGTCGTATGTCAGGTCACAGGCGCGTCCGGTTACACTGGCAGCCAGGTTGTCGACCTGCTTCTCGAGGCTGGCTACACTGTGCGAGGGTCTGCTCTTCACCTCCACCCAGCCGAAGTAATATTGACACTATGTCGTCAGTGCGGCACGATCCAAGAATATCTCTAAGTTAGCTGCGAGCTACGAGTCATTCGGCGACAAGTTCAAGACCGTCACCATCGATGACCTGGCCTCCTCTGACCTCACGGAGGCGTTCACAGGTGTGCCCCTATTCTGAGACACAACAGAACCTCCCTTTGAATATACATCTGTCATTTAGGCGTTGACGCGATCATACATGTTGCGTCTCCACTTCCCGGGACCGCTGAGCCTAAAGATATTTTGAAGGTGCTGGCAGCTGAGCTACGTTCCCCATCGCTCTTCAGCTCATCGTTCTGTTTATTAGGGGGCTGTCGACGGCACGACGCGTGTTCTCGAGGCCGCCGTGGCTGCGGGCGTGATTAAAGTCGTCATCACGAGCAGTGTTGTCGGCCTCGCCAGCGCCGAGCAGCTCTCGACCAACATCATCCTCGGGGAAAACGGTGTGTAATCATTTCGCACAGAATCTTCCACACAGCTGACACGCACTTGCAGACACGAACCCACAGAACTATGAGGACGCATTCGCGCCGGGTGCGGACACCGCAACAGCGTACAGCGTGTCGAAGGGACTCGCGGATAAAGCTACCTGGGTGTTTGCAAAGGCGCATCCTGAGATCGACATCGCCGCTGGTAAGAGACATCTTACATGTCCTCTGTCCCAAATCTCACCGAAATTCCCTTGCGCAGTTTACCCGCCCTTCATCATTGGTCCTGGCGGCCGCGGGCATATCGTCTCTGCACCTCTGGGCGGCTCTACCGGGCTCATACATCAGTTCCTCCTCTCCGGGCCCAAGGGGCGCCCCGTCCCGCCGGTGATTGGGGTGATGGCGACGTACACTAACGTCATTGACGTCGCGCGCGCACACCTGCTCGCGCTGGCACTGCCGCCGTCGGACAAGCCGAAGCGCATAATCCCGAACGCGGGCGGGTATACGTGGCTGCAGGCGGTGAAGTACCTCTGGGAGAAGCGCCCCGAGCTCCGCGATCGCCTTCCGACGGCGGAGGGCGACACGCAAGAGGTGCCTCCGCACGCGACGTCTGATAATAGCTCGGCGAGGAAGGCGGGGTTGGCGGAGTACATCTCGTTTGAGGAGACGATAGAAGCCACAGTGGACGATGTGCTGAGGAAGGAGAAGGAACTTGGGATCACCCCCCAGTAAAACATTATGGAAGAGTCGACACGGTAGACTCCGGACTCACCGGAGGGTCTATATCACACAACCAATTAGAGCCAACATTCGAAAATTTACCACCGCCTGCCATCCTGTCAGACAGATGAGCCTGAGCCTGCGAAGGTTGAATCTGTCTACTCTGCCTAGGAAAGACTAGCCATTCTTATGTTTAGTGGAGTAGTACACTTCAATGGTCACCCTGCGGCTCTCAGAGCACTGCGCTGAGTCTTACAGTAATCCACATCTTTGCCACGCCTGGCTGCGTTGTGCGCCACGGCCTCTGTTCGCCTCTGTTGCCTGCGCCCGGAGTTGCGGCGCCAGGGCAGCCGCACAGCCACCGCCACCTCAAGAGTCGAGCCCTCTAAACTCTCCCTCTTCACCAGCTGATCCACGTACCCCACTGGCAAGCTGGTTGGGTATAAATTTATGATATTCCTCCCGAGAGAATCATGGCAGTCCGTGCACGCCCTATTACCGTCAAGGGCTTCCGCGTCTCCACGCGCCGAGTTTGCGAGCCAGCACAGCGTCCACCCCCCGCACCCACACAACCGTTCCCGACTCGGAGCGGCAGCCCAAGGCCCCAAGCCCACGCCCGCTCAGCGCTCAACTTCAATTCCCCTCTTCCCAGCAGTGCGCAGGATAAGCCGGCGCGCCTGTCAGTGCGCTGCTCCTAGTAGTCGGCCCTGGCATACACCGCCCGAGCCTTACAAGATCTCGGCGATAATAGGATCCAAATATTGATGCGACCTAGTTGTGATATTCTGCGATACACTGCCGATGTCAATACAATAAATATGATTTTTATGTGTCAATAGTATGGCCAGTGGCAAGTCTTCCCGCAACATCGCAGCCGAACACCACCTCAAGCCGGAGGCAACATCCGAGAGGCGCTGGGGCGGCTTCCTACAAGGTTGAGGCCCATACCTGTATTACCTTGCCTAGACGTCCTTGCATATGCTGGGCAGCTCGTGGCGAGGTCTGTTGCAGGCATCGGGAGCATATCAGAACCGACACGGCGACAATCCCGTCCGCTGGCTATGCGATGTCGGCAAAAACATATTGTGCCGAGGTTGAACGGGCGGCGTAGACTGGCATGCCCGAAGCCGTCAAGCGAGTAATATGGAATCCTCAGACAATTATGCATCGCTGTCGAGGTCTATTCAACGGCATATCTTCAGGATGCCGAATTCCTTGCGACAGGAGCCATTTAAACGATTGCGCTCCAGATAGCCATCAACTATTCCCATCCTCCATCCTATAGGAAAGTGCAGAATGTCTATCAAGACTATCCTAGTAAGTATCCACTCACTATCCTCCGCTATTGGCTCGGTGCCCACGCGAAGTTGCGCTAGGTCACTGGTGCGTCCGGATTCACCGGCACCCAAGTTGTCGATCAGCTTCTCGATGCCGGATACACCGTGCGAGGGTGTGCAATTCATCAAAAACCTGAAAGACATGGGTTGGCATTACATCGTTAGCGCAGCACGCTCCAAGAACGTCGCGAAATTGGCTGCGAACTACGTGTCCTTCGGTGACAAGTTTCAGGCTGCTGCCATCAATGACCTCGTGTACTCTAGCCTGACAGAGGCATTCGAGGGCATGTTCCTCTTCAGAGAATGAGCGGACCTAGCCCTTGATGGCGTGCCCAGGTGTCGATGCAATCATTCACGTCGCTTCCCCACTTCCCGGCAGCGACGAGGCTGAAGCATGCTTGAAGGTGATAACAGCCCAGCGACGTTCACTAAATTCTGTCAGTTTATCATACCCACCTTCAGGGCGCAATCGACGGCACGATGCGCATACTCGAGGCCGCCGTTGCCGCGGGCGTGAAGAAGGTCGTTATCACAAACAGCATCGCCGGCCTCGCCAGCTACGAGGAGATCGCGAACAACGTAGTTCTCGAGGAGCACAGTGAGCGAATCAGTCACACTGACACTGACTGCGTTCTCCTTTTCAGTAGCTGACTCGGATTGCAGGCTGGAACTCCCAGAAGTACGAGGACGCGTTCGCCCCGGGCGCCGACGCCAGCACGGTGTACAGTGTGTCCAAGGGCCTTGCGGACAAAGCCACATGGGAGTTCGCGAAGGTGCATCCAGAGATAGACATAGCTGCTGGTAAGCGAAAACCGTGACTGTCTCACCCAAATACACCTATATCTCCCCGCAGTCTATCCGCCCTTGATCCTGGGCGCGGGGAGGTCTTCGACTCGCCCGCGACGGACTCGAGAGCGCTGGTATACGCGCTCGTCGCCGGGCCCAAGGGGCGCCCCGTCATGCCGATGAGCCAATTCGCGACGTTCGCGAACGTCGTCGACGTCGGACAAGCCGAAGGGTATCATCCCGAACGCGGGCGAGTACACGTGGGTTGCGGGCGGTGAAGCACCTCTGGGAGAAGCGTCCAGAGCTCCGCGACCGCTTGCCGACCGTAGACGGCGACACGCAGGAGGTGCCTCCGCATGCGACGTGCGATAAGAGCTCGGCGAGGAGGGCGGGGTTGGTGGAGTACATCGGGTTGGAGGAGACGATAGAAGCCGCGGTGGATGACGTGCTGAGGAAAGAGAGGGAACTTGGGATCACTTCTCAATAGAAGTCGTTCGTCTTTGATGCTGTAGACAAATATTTGGAGTAGATAGCGCATTACAGTATTCTTTCTCGAGTACAACAGTAGTCAGCTTCAGGACGGTGCCGCAAAAGCCTCACCGATGGTCGCGATATACTCCGGCAGCTTTTCAGCGGGAAGCAGGATCAACCGCCCACCCTGTTCTAACCCGAACGACTCCTTGTCACGCGGTGGCGCATTCGACAGCTTGTAGTCCAGCCAATGCGTTGCAAACTGCCATGCCAAGGTCAGCACAATGTCGAAACATAAGCGTCCCACGATACGCGCCTTTTGCGTGTACTCATCTTCGTGGTGATACGAGAATACACCACCGCCAGGCGGAGGTTGCGGCGCAGCGTGGCGCTGCTTTTTCGTCTTAGGCGCTGGTGCGGTTTGCAGCTCAATCGCCTCATCGTCGGACAGGCGGTACGTGCGGGAGACGATCAGGAGGTGCGTGAATCTGTAAGGCTCGTTCTGTACGCCGGGACGTGCTTAGATGATGCGCGGCGAGAGGGGGCGAACAAGCACACGCACGTCGGCGATCGCCCACTGGATCTCGTCTGCGAGCATGCGATACATGTGGGGCACAATTTGCGGCGGCATGTTGATGAGGCGTTCAGAGAATACGAAACCGACGTGATTTTGGGACTCGATCCCGTTAGGGCCGAGGAGGTTTTGGAGGGTCGCGTGGAATTGTGCGTCGGGCTCGGATTTCGCGAGTGCATAGGCAATCAACGCTTTGATAGATGGATGTTCCTTCACAGCGCAGGTTTACGTGGCAGACAGGTGAGATGAAAGGTGTTGCGCACCTTGTGGACGTGCGTGTTTAGCACGGTGAGGTACGCGTATGGATCGCTCTCTCTCCCGTCCGTCTTCACTGTCGAGCCGATCAATGGTTGCGACAGAACGAGTTCCGCAAGGTCATGTGGTTGGAATAACTCCGCGTCGGTTTGGAAGAGTTGAAGGATGAGCCGCTTCAGTGCGAGGAAGTCGACATCGGGGTGCGGGTCGAAAAACTCGAAATCCACGTTGATGAGGCTCTACTGGGCCATGTCAGCTCAACAGGTACACAAAGCGACGAGAAGAAAAGATATTTACCACTTCGGTGTCGTCGTCGCTGTCAATATCTGCATTTTGTTTACGTTTGGACATTATGGTTGACTTGAAGAGTGTGTGGTAACTGGCAAAAGCTATATCTTGACCTTATACAAGCTACAAAGCGTGTCTAGTAGATAAGGCTCGCCGTACATGTACAATCGCAACCATCTGCTGCCCTCCGACCTTGAGACACTCTTAGTCTCTTACTTCCTATTACCTCTGAACATGTGAGTACTCGAAACGCGCCTCCAAGCTTGCTCAGGTGAGAAAAAAAAACAATTCGGACGTTGTCACGATGATCGATCAAAGCGGGACACTCGGCGAGCATTGAACATTTATAGGCGTTGAAATTCATTCGATATAGGTTCGATCCGTGCTGCTTTGATATCAACTGTTGCAAGGATACTGCGAGTACTGTCCAGTGTAAAGACTCTTCACTGGCGGCGGGGTCCGGGCCCGCCATGGTGTACTTTCACGTGATGTTCTGCCGTTCCCACGAGTAATAGCGCTGGCCCCCACGCCACTCCGAAGGAACCACTCCGTACTTGGCCATAGCAGAAGATAGTCGTCCTACTAACCACGTAGACTGCCGCATGATACTACTGCGGCTTCACCGGTAGCTGTCCTGGCCGGCGACAACGATGTGGACTCAGACAGGCCAGTCGAATGCGCTCTTGGCTAACAATTCTTTTTATTCTAGAGCTCACAAGCCGCACGGTGCAACTTTCCGGAGACTGCCAGAGGAGTGTAGGTCTCTCCGTTCAATCTTCACATTCAGCGTCGTGATAGTCTCAACAGTTGAAGTTTGTAACGCTTTATGTCGGGCCGCGTACACTTACAGCAACGTTCTAAATGTCCACTTAGTCCTAACTTACTCGGCGATACACCTTCAAAATGTCTATATCATGCGCGCTAGGCTTGATTCATCAAGGTACAGGACACTGCTCAAAGCTACCAGAGGAGGTTTACGCGGCCCGTGTTTCAAGTTTGCATAACTTTCCAGAGACGATTCTCCGACAGCAATGCGGAGGTACGGCCAGATGCGAGACCAAAGACGACGGCGAGGTGGCGGCAGTCGACTATACTTCGCCCTTGAATTCAGCTGCCTCATTTTCTTGCGCAATCTCCTTCTCAATCTTCATGTCCTGTTGCGCTGAGGTGAGCATGCCGTCTATCGATTGCAATGAGAAAAGAGAAACTGACAATGCATGGTGCGAATTTGCTCTTGGATCGGATGCGCGCACCGTACTTGAAGAACAAAAACGGAATAGGCGCGAGCAGGAGCGCGATGCCGGCGATAAGAGTGCCAGCCCAGTTGATGCCGAGCTGGGGTAGTAGGTCAGCTCAGCGCCAAGAGCACGAAGCGACGGACTCACGTTCTCGAACATCTGGACTGTGAAGAGCGGGAACGCCGCGGCGACGGCGGACCGCACCATCGTGTTGGCCGCAAATGCAGAGGCCGCGTACATGAGGTATGTATCGACAACGTAAGTCTGCACACAGTCAGCGTCTGGTCCACACCGCTGCGGAACGCGACTCACCAGGAAGGAAATGAACACAAGCACAACGCTCATGCCGATGAGGATAGAGCTGATCGCAGGCGCGGACCAGTGCACCGACGCATAATTACCTGTCCACCCGAGCCAAAGCGCGCCAACGACAAGCCCGGGCCCCCCGATCATCGCACCGTAGAGGCGGATCTCTGCTGGCGGGAAGCCGCGCCACAGCTTCATGAGGCGCGGGTATGGGCGTAGGAGGTAAATGTTGATAACCATCGCGAGGATCGAGCCGATGCCGACACCAAGGAAGGTGAGGCCGTTTTGTGGGATGGTTAGCCCGTGTGTGCGGATGAAAATAACAGGGAAAGCTTCAAAAACTATACCCGGAATTGTGAGCGGGCGAACTACGGGAAGAATGGAATGGCTTACGTGCGTATAGGACGCCATACACGACGGAGATGTAGATGGTGATGAGGAGTAGGATGGGCTCGACGAGGAGCATCGTGAACGGTCGTAGGATTGTGCGGTGGAGCAGCTCCTTTAGCGACCACTGCACGCGCTCGCTCTCCGCGAACACATCCTTGTTACCCACCGGGTCCTGCTTGCGCAGCCTCTTCGCCTGCGCCGTCCAGTCGTGAGCCAAACTTCCTTCCCGGACAAAACCTTTATGTGCTTACTTTTGCGGCTAGGATTGCAGGCGCGTACGTCTCCGGGAGGCAGAAAAATGCGAGCACGGCACACCCGCCGGAAAAGATCATCATCACCCAGAACACCCAGCGCCACCCGAGACTGCTCACGGTCACGCTGAGCAGAGGCGGTCAGAGTGAAGTGTGTCATTATGAATACGACACTTACTATCCGCCAACAACAGGACCAATTGCCGGCCCCAAAAAACAGGCAGCTGCGAAAACGGTCGTCGCGATGCCGCGGTTGATCGGGTCCCAGAGGTCAGCCATGAAGCCGCCACCGTTCGTGAGCGGCGCACACCCAAAGAAGCCGGATAAAAAGCGCGTCACGAGCAGCGTCGTCATGTTCTGCGCGTGCGCCTGCCCGATGTAGAAGAGCGTGTATAGCGCAAGGGTGACGATGAAGATGAGCCGCCGCCCGATTAACTCGGACCCGGGCCCCCAGAACATCGGGCCGAACACATACCCTATGAGAAAGACGGATGTGACGAGGTAAGAGACCTCGGTCGAGGTGTGCAGGTCGTGCTTGATGAAGAGCGTCGCAGAGGACGGCGCAGACGACGCACAAGTGCTGTGTGCGCGGCAGGTGAGCAAAATTTGTCCGACGGTGCATATGTGAGGAAGGCTCACGTGTTGACGGTCATGACGGTGAGAACTGCGGTCAACCACCACTTGTAGCGAATTGACCAGTTCTGCGGGTTCAGTGGGTCATCTGGTCCGTCCCAGGTCACTTGATTCGGGTCAACTTGAACTGGTTGGGATGCGAAAGGCGCTGGCGGCACGACCTTCGGTGACTTGAATGCGGACGACACGGGCAATATCTCTTCGTGAAAGTCCTTTGGCTGGGGTTCCGCAGGGTCGTCCGCTCCGTACCGCTCGATACGCTTCTCGTCATACTCCGCCTCCTCGTCAATGGGTGAGCGCGGCCAATGGGCCGACTCGTGCTCGACAATGGTGGCCGTGGGAGAGGGGAAGGCGGATCGTGGTATCGACGACTCGGGCGACGTCATCTTGTGGAACGCAAAGAGCAGGAAAAGCAGGGGAACGAGAGGGCTTGCTGGAGCGCCGCAATTCATATACTAAAACCTGCCCCGAACCCCCTTCTCGCTTGCGTCGTTACGACGGCGAGTGCGGACGCGCAGCTGCTCGAGGCCCTACGAGTCATGAAAGAGTAGTGTTTCAATACTAAGCCGAACAGATAGAAGAGCGCTGGCAGAGACCTGTTTGCAGGCATGTACGTGCTCTTTGGCGTTATATTGTCTTCTGCTATGTTGATGTGCCGGGCAGGGTTCTCCCAGCTATCGCCCGAAATTCTCGGCTCGGAGCACGCGAGAGTGCGGGTGAGCTGTAGTATGGCCATGCGGACGCCGCTGCTGCATCACTGAAACGAACGCGTGCTTCACCGTACGCTTGGGGTTCCTTCGCCGTGAGCGCCGTCACGGCGCTCACCGGCACGCCCATCTACGAGACGCTCATTGCATCGGCGTCGCCAGTCAAGTGGGCACGGCTCAACCATCTTCTCCGCACACATGCGTGCCTGTCCAACGACGGCGAGACTCGAAACGCGCGGCGAACAGTCGCCCTCGGAGCTTGGCGACAATTTCCTTTGTCAGGGCTAGGATATATACCTGTGTTCCCCGCACTGCAAACCACAAACATCAAAGCACTAGTAGTACTAGGTACTGCCATTGACGCGTTGACGGTGAGAGTGGCAAATAAGAGGAAGCGTGGGGAAAAGGCAAGCACAGGCAAATATGCATCAGTGTGCCAGGCGGCCGTGACTGCAGTTCCAGCGCATGCCGCTTGGCGAGCAAGGTTATCCACTCCAATCGACGACATTTTTTTCTTGCGATGTGTGCGCGCAGACAGTATGGCTGCTTCACCGCTCAATTGCGGTAATCCAAGCGGTAGATCCTGTGCACGCGGGACGGACCTCGACACCACGATGTTATCCACATGTTATCGCCTTCGCCAGGCTTGACCTCGTCCTTCATCATCATCCCACCTTCAAGTCCACCAACGCGTTGATCTCGGCGACATATGCTACACCTCGCTCGCCGGGTACCACCCTTTAGTCTCCCAGCTCGTTCCATCAAGTCTCTCGCAACTGGCTACACTAGGCCGCTATCTCGTACCCGCGTTCGGCGACTAGTTTTCGGAGGTGTTGTAGGAGGATCACTGCTGGCGGGATATGGCTTCAGCACCGTCTATGCAGACGTGGCTTCGCCAGCGCGGTCACGGGAGCAGGAGCGCTCGCCTGTGCCGCTCATCAAGCTTATCAGGTCGTACGTTGTCTACACGATGTGCTCCATCCCCACCCTCGTCGACCACTCGCCATCCATTCTCGAATTCCTCACATCCATCCCCGGCATTAAGCAGATAACAGAGGCTTTCGTCCGCGTCACGTTATTCGAGCATGTGAGCATCGTGACATCCGTGTTATTCCCGCATTGCTGAGCAATGGTCTGCAGTTCGTCGGCGGCGACACCGCGCAGGCATGTGTGCCACTCTTGCGCGAGCTGCGCACCGAGAACAAGGGCGCGCTGCTCGCGTACAGCGTCGAGGTGGATGAGCACGAGGCCGCAGGCAAGGAGCGCAAGATCCGGGAGCCAGTGCACAAGCGCATCGTGCAGGAGATGATCCGGTCCATCGACGTCGCAGCTGACTTCGAGGACCAGTACGCGCCGGCGGTGGGCGCGTCGGCTGGCCGCAGAACGTGGGTTGCAATCAAGCTGGTAAGTTGTGACACTTCTCCCCATCAAGCTCTTCGACTGAGCTGTCCTGGCTGTAGAGCGCGCTCCTGCCAGACGCGGAGGCTCTGCGACACTTCTCTGCACACCTCTTACAATCTCCACCATACCATTCTCCGCCCGTTCAGTTCCCTGGATGCCCACAGCGCACCGATCTCGGCGTTCTCGCGTCAGGAAAGACCGCGCACGGCTCACCGCTGACGCCGCAGGACCTCGTCGACCTTAAGGACCTGTACGCAGACCTTAGAAGGATCTGCATGCGAGCAAAGGAGCGAAATGTCCGCGTCATTATTGATGCAGAATACACGTAAGGTGCTTCTCTCGGCCAGATGTTCGGATGCGCTAACTGTCTTTTCGCGGTCCAGTTGGTATCAGGTGTGTGTATACGCATTGCATGGGCCACATGTCTGACCGTAACGACCGCAGCCCGCGATCGACTCTCTGTCACTCGCCCTGATGCGCGAATTCAATGCCCTCCCAGAGCCCTCCTGGTGGTCATTCAAGCCACCAGCCCTGCCTCCGCTTGTCTACGTCACGTTCCAAGCCTACCTCCGTCGGTCTGTGTCCTCCTCCTGAATCCTCCTTGTCGCCCCTCACCTCCATGAAACAGCACGCCCGAGTACCTCCTCCGGTCCCTTCAAGACGCACAATCCGGCAACTACGCACTGGGCATCAAGCTCGTGCGCGGCGCGTACCACGAGCAAGAGGCCCTGGTGCATCCGCACCCGCCCGCACTCTCATCTGCGCCGCACCCGCCCGTGTGGGGCACCAAGCCCGAGACGGACCGCTGCTACGACGCGTCTGCACGCACCCTCGCCCTCGCTCTGCGCACCACGCCCGCGCACGTCGCTGTGCTGTTCGGCACGCACAATCGGTCGAGCTGCGGCGTGATTTTGGACGAGCTCGTCAGACAAGGCCTGGCTCGAAGGGAGATAGAGGGCGATGCAGAGGTCGTGCGGGTGCGGGAGGACGTCGCGGAGAGGGTGTCCATGGCGCAGTTGTATGGTGAGCTGCAGTCCGTCGTCAGGTTAACATTAGCTGACGTATCTCAGGCATGAGCGACGCGCTCACGAATCATCTCGTTGAGACAACGCGGTCGTCGGCGCCGTTTGTGCTCAAATATGTTCCGTATGGCGCACTTTCTGAGGTACGGATCTGCCGTGCATTTTTCTCGTTGCGAAGGGGATAGCTCACTTTGTGCTGCAGGTCATGCCGTACCTGAGCCGTAGAGCAATAGAGAACAAATCTGTTCTTGGAAATGGGAAATCCGCTGAGGAGCGCAAGCAGGTGTTGGCACAGATTTGTAAACGGCTGCTGGGGTAGAGTATCAATAGAATATACTACTGGGCCCCAGCCTGTCTGATAAGATAAAATTGCAAGGCCAGCGCACGTGGCGTGGGATCAACTGATGCAAGAGGTCGCAAGTTGTCAATGTTGCTGGCAAGAGCACAAGATACACTATCAGGCTATTCGCACACATGGCAGCCGAGCATCGGCCTGGCAGGTCATGGTATCCAGTCACTTCCCGGCGGGCGTTAACTTCGCGAACTTTCAAACAACTTTTCCAAACGTTCATCCGATGCCAAGCCACGAGTTGCAACCCCAAGTTCTTACCCTTCTAATCAGTCTTAACATTCCACAACGGCGACTTACATCGAGTAATACACCACTACTACTAGTAGTACACGGGAGCTTGCCCTTCCTAGTCATTAATCCAGCTCGGTCGAGCTTTCCCATACCAACTAAGACGGACTCCATAAATATGCTGATGTCGTAAATATGCGGGGAAACGAAGTGCAGGGTATTGTCGTCGAACGTGAACGTGGGTCCTCGAAAGTGGTGCAGAAAACCTAGTTCTTCTTGCCCTTGCCGCCCTTGTTCGCGGCGCCTCCGGCAGCAGCAGCGGCGCCCTTTCCGACGTCCGCAACACCGGCAGCAGCAAGATCGGGCTTGCCATCGGCGGTCGCGCAGAACTAAAGTTGGGTGGAAGATGGTAAGATCGCTGCAGGCGAGGGCGAGAGCAGGAAGCACTCACGTAGACCATGTCATCGAGCGACCCGTGTTGCGCGACAGCGACGAGGGTGGGCTGATGGTTCGCAGCGGCGTTGATCGACGCCAGGCGGTAGCAGCCGACAGGGAGACCCCCAGGGACATCAGCAGTGACGACACCGTTGACAGCGGCGCCGTTCACGCCCTTGAAGAACTGGAACACATTGGGGTCCGTGACCTTTGTCGTGGTGAGCGAATCGATCTTCTCGACGACGACGTGCGTGTGGCCAATGATGTCGCCCTGGGCGTTGACCTGCTGGGGCGCGGCATAGTACGTCTCCTGCGCATTCGTGAAGTGGCCGGCGTCGAGGTGGTTCAGGGCGAGGGAGATCGTGAGGTCCGTGTTCGCCTTGATTGTGTCGAGATTCTTCGGGTTCTGGAACTTGCCCGACGGCATGTTCGTCGTCGCGGCGATGACACCCATCGGCGCTGGGTTGCATGAGCCGGTCTTGACCTGCTGGCCGTTGGTGATGGGCTTGTTGACGGTGAGGCAGAAGTTGATGAAGTTGTTGGTCGATGTGAGCGACGACACCTGGCCGGCGGCGGGAACGTCCTGGCCGTCATCGGCGAAGCCCTTGGCGATCACCTTGGGGTCGAGCGCTGCACAATTATTGTCAGCAGCGGAACATGGCAATGACGATCGCATGCATACTCAGCGACTTCTGCGCGTCCCCGTCCTGAGCAGCCACGGCCGCCGCACCCTTGCCGGCGTTATCCGCACCCTTGGCTTTGCCCGTGGCAGCGGCAGCGTCGGCGTCGGCAGTGGCACCCTTGTCGTTGCCCGCGGCGCCGTCCTTGGCTGCATTGTCCGAGCTGGCACCCTGAATATACAGTCAACACCGGCGCAGCTGTGCGGATGGGTAATGCACTTACAGCGGCATCAGATGCGCCAGTCGCAGCGATGCGCGCATCACGGTCGGCAGGCGTGGTGCAACTGATCAAGGTACCCGCCGCGCTGTCGTTTGGGAGTGCGGCGCAACTGATTGCGACCGTCAATAAAAACTTCCGGGGGAAAGATTTGCATGTAGGAATAGAACGCACACGGTGGTTGGTGCGCACGCCTGGCTGACGAGCTTTGAGCCAACGCACTGCGCAAACTTGTCCCCAACGCAGGCGTCCTCGCCGTCCGTGCACGCGCTGCCATCCGTGAGCTTGCTGAACTTTTCGCTAAACGGAGATCAAACAGATCAAGTCAGCTACAGATCCGAGAGGGACGGGAGTGAGAACGCTCGTACTTCAGGGCGATGGCATCCTTGCCGTTCTGGAGGGTGAACGCAGCCCGGCGCTCGAAGCCACGCGAGGTCCGCGCCGACGCGGACGCGACGGCCAAAGCGAGAGTGATGAGGGCGATGGAAAATTGCATATCTACGAGATTGCTGGAGCCGTAAGGAATGAAGGTGGTAAAGAAAGGAAGGCTAAGCGCGACACCAGGTCGTAGATCGTGAGGGGGAAGGGAGACAGAGCGGTGCCAGACCGTCGAGGAGTCTTAAGGACCGAAGGAGAAAGGGGCCGAAGAAATGGACAATGGGATCGGGGAAGGACTAGTGGCGCACAAAAGGCCTCTTTATGTATTCGGAGCTGGAGGGAACTGACACCCGCATGGACGCCAGTCTCGCGGACCTCATTCCATGCCGGTTGTTCAATGACACAAATCAGGTGTCATGGTGATTCTGCAGCGCTGACCGTATCACCAGAGATTTGATGCAGAAAGACTTCTGGGGATCGAAGCGCCGGTCAGCTCAGGTACACGATCCGTTGCAGTGATGGCCATACGAGACAACAACCCGACTTGACGAGCAAGCAGCCCGACGTAAGACGTGTCGCCATTGTTTCGCTGGGATGGAGACAAGGATCCGATGGTTCGGGGGGCCGTCTCAGACACGCGCTTGTAGAACATACCAAAGAGACATCGCTTGACACCTTCTGCCAATCAAACTGAAGGCACCGCCTGCAATAATCCAGTCCATCAAAAGTTTTGATGGAAAAGCGCATGACTTCGATCTTCAAGGCGTGTTCGCACTTGGGGTGGACAAGGATTGAAGCTTGAAGGAACGACGCACCAGCCGCCCTCTTCACGCAACAGCGGAAGGTCGCGATTGCAAGGGTTATTCGATCCCGGCAGCGGCCGGCGTTTTGGTCGGCTGGTCAGACCTTTCGACCTTTCGACCGATTGGGTGCACGTGAACCGGGGCCCTAACCCTACGCCGCCCTAACCCTACACCGGTGCGTCGACCCTAGCCTGCCAGCGCACCCAACGCCGACTCCAGGCGCCGCTTCGGGGCTTTGGCTGAGCCTCGTTAGTCGGACGTGTCCATCTACGTGGCCCATGCTACGTCGGCCTGCGCCGCGTCCCCAGGCCGCTGCCGCGTTCTCATTGTAAGGTGTCAGACCTGGCGCCTCTTTGAGCGCGCGTGCACGCGCGCGACCCCACTGGCATGTCTGAGCCCTCTCCCCTCCCTCTCGCCTCTTACTCCGTCAACCAGCATAATGTAGCGCACGTACGTGGCCGCTGGGGGTGGCCAGACCTTCATTTTTCTCTCTCTTCTCTGCTCCCTCGAGTACGAACGACAAACATCCACCTCAAGTCGTAGTCGAAGGCCGAAACTGACACACATCCACCTCAAGTCGTAGTCGAAGGCCGAACTGCCTGAACCTACGCCTCACGCATCCGCATACTGGTTGGCGGCTGCGAGCAAGTTGAATGGGCCTGTCTGGTGCGTCACTGTGCGTCTCACTGTCTGCGCGCACTCACACCGCCCTCATTTCTCTTCGGTTCTCAGCCTCCTCGCTCCCCATCCTTGCGACACGTCCTGCCGACATTCCCGCCCTTGCGGGCTCCTCGTCGCGGTGTCGCGCCGCCTCTCGGCCACGCAAAGCACTTCCAACAACATGGACACGGACACAAACACGAACATGAATGCGGAACGGACACGCCAACACGAACGCCAACACAACACGAGCTTCAACATCAGACGAACGCGAAGCGGACACGGACGCGAACATGAACGCCAACACAACACGAGCTTCAACATCAGGTGTGTCCTACGCGCTCGCACTCGTTTTCGCCGTCTCATGCGACAGATCTTGACGTCAGCATTGCACAACGCACCCCGCGCCTGCGCCGACACCTGCGTGACGCGATGCGTACATTGCACTTTGCAGCACGCAGATATTGGATTCACAAGCAGAGGGAGGCCGTATACAGGCTGTAATGTACATTCAACGTCTCGTAGTTCTATGTAAAGTAGCATTCAAGAATCTGTTGGTTCAGTGAGACATGAAATGTAAAGATAGCGAAGACCGTCGTGTGTCTCCACCATGTCCGGGAGGCCTGGCTGCAAGACGGTGTGAGCGTAAAGTAAGAATCCGGTATGCCTGTTGGGCAAGAGCTTGAGGCGGCTGATGAGCAGCTGCCTGAATGCATCATCTTCGAGCGACTCCTCTGCCGGAGCGCTGTCAATGCCATCCTGGAGGACAAGCCGCGAGTACAGATGGCGGAATTTTTCGAGGAACATGATTGGGTTGAACGCGTTCCCGTTGAGAAAGAGGCCAGTAGGCTGGGGCCACGGTGCCGGGGTCGGATCAGCTGGAGTACCTGTGGTCTTCACGCCGTCATAGCAGTAGTCGCGTCTGTGATTATCGCGGCCGCCGTTCGTAGGACCACCGGGATATTTCAGGCGATGGCAACGTGTGCACTGGGGCGACTTTCGTGTCTGGTTGAGATGAGCTGAGTGACTGCGTATGGAAATCATGATGACGAGTCGCGACGCACCTTCGAGGCACCCTGAGGAGCACATAGCTCTGGCACAGCCGCACAGTGCCGCCTCCAGAAGGATTGGGATCCGCTTTGAGCTGTGGATAGGACAGCGTCAGTGGTTTCCTTACAGGGACGGGTGACAACTTACATTTGTAGTCACCGCGCGAAATCTTTCCACCAATTATACGCTCGACTTCGGATAGCTTCTGCAATATGACACGGGGATGCTTCGGTATGACAGCACCGCCACCCTTTTTGTTCGCGCTGGCCTGTATTCCGGCGTTAAGGAGAGCAACAGCCTCGCCAACCTTCTGCGGCGTCATTGTAGATGACAGCCACTTGTGCTCAAGGCGTAGCTCCATGAAAGTGTAGAACTCGTCGTCCGATGTCAGAGCAATAGAGCGCGGATCCGTTCCCGTGTTCTTTGCGAAGAGAGCCTGCGACCGGGTGAGGCCTGGCAGGGGTGGTGGGGGAAGGCTTGTAAGAAGAGCATCCTTGACTGTCGCCCTGGTTACGGAAGCTGTCGTTGTGGTCTCTGCTACGGCAGTAAGTTGAACAATTGTTGAAGCGGGCTCCGATGATACTGCTGCAGCCACAAGAGTAGTGCTAGCGCTGTGGGCTACGAGTTCGGTTGATGAGTTCACCGGCGGCGACGGCATGGACATGGCCTCCGTAGCTGTCGCTGACGTTGTTTGGGTCGTGGCGGCCAATAGCCTCGTAGTTGAAGGCGAAACTCCGGCGGTTGTGCCATTGACGGGTGCAACAGTGGCCGGCTTGCGGGATGCAGTAGGGCCAGCGAGCATCGATCGATCGACTGCCTTGCCAAAGAAAGACTTGATGTTTTGCCCCGGTTCTGCTGAAGCTGCATTCAGGGACTGCATGCGACATGGGAACATGAGCCAGGCATGTTACGATTCCCTGAGGTACGAAGTCGAATCGTTTACTAATGCGACCTTTTCAGCGCAATCATGAAACGCTCAGAATTCGAGAACCCGGTTTGTTCCGGCGCTCCGATCAGATCCGGGCAGCATCAGTGACTTTTTAGCTATCTTATCTACCGTTCTAGGCACATCATCAGCCACAGGCGCGAACCAACACTGTTGGTTCACGCCTGTGGCGCGCGATGTGTCAAACACGTGCCGTACCTACCCAACAGGGCAACGGTGAATGACAATGCATAACACGCACTGGAGTGACGAGTCTGGGTACTGCACTCGACTCGCAAGTGGCAGCAGTCCGGTGCAGGTGGGCGGCGTGACCGGGCGTCACGCGTCATGGCCGGCGCCGCATGGGCAGTCGAAGCCTAGGCTGCCACGAGCAATGACGCAATCGTTCTTGGCAATGTCCGGCTCTCATGAACACCCTCAACACCTTCGTGGAACGTCGGCGAGGTTGAAGACGTGCCGCGCATTGGCGCCACGTCACCGCGCAAAGCGGCGCGCTCTCGAGGGTGGAAGGAGGAAGGAGCAGGAGGAGGAGGGGGAGAGGACGCAGGTACATCGCCCACTGCCCGCCCACGTCGCACACCACCCGCCCACATCGCCCTTGACCCCCGCACGCCGCCCACGACTCCCTCACGTTGCCCACCGCCCGCCTACGCCGCCCACCGCCCGCCCACATTGCCCCCGACCCCCGTACGCTGCCCACCACCCCCGCACGTCGCCCACCACCCGCGTACGCCGTCCACGCCCCGCGCATGTCCCCCACCGCCCGCCTACGCCGCCCACTGCCCGCGCATGTCCCCCACTACCTGCCTACGCCACCCACGACCCCCACACGCCGCCCACCGCCTGCGTATGCCGCCCTGGACCCCTGCACGCCGCCCACCGCCCGCGTACGCTGTCCACGCCCCGCGCATGTCCCCCACCGCCCGCCTACGCCGCCCACTGCCCGCGCATGTCGCCCACCACCCGCGTACGCTGTCCACGCCCCGCGCATGTCCCCCACTACCCGCCTATGCCGCCCTGGACCCCCGCACGTCGCCCACCGCCCGCCTACGTCGCCCACTGCCCGCCTACACCGTCCACCGCCCGCCCACATCACCCTCGACCCCCGCACATTGCCCACCGCCCGCCCACATTGCCCCTCACCCCCGCACGCCACCCACCGCCCGCGTACGCTGTCCACGCCCCGCGCATGTCCCCCACTACCCGCCTATGCCGCCCACAACCCCCGCACGTCGCCCACCGCCCGCGTACGCTGTCCACACCCCGCGCATGTCCCCCACTACCCGCCTATGCCGCCCACGACCCCCGCACGTCGCCCACCACCCGCGTACGCTGTCCACGCCCCGCGCATGTCCCCCACTACCCGCCTATGCCGCCTACAACCCCCGCACGTCTCCCACCGCCCGCGTACGCCGCCCACGCCCCGCGCATGTCCCCGCCTACGCCACCCACCACCCGCGTATGCCGTCCGTGCCCCGCGCACGTCCCCCACTACCCGCCTATGCCGCCCACGACCCCCGCACGTCGCCCACCGCCCGCGTACGCTGTCCACGCCCCGCGCATGTCCCCGACTACCTGCCTACGCCGCCCACCGCCCGCGTACGCTGTCCACGCCCTGCGCATGTCCCCCACTACCCGCCCATGTCGCCCTCAACCCCTGCACGTTGCCCACTGCCCGCGTACACCGCACTGGCGCTACCGGCACCGCTACTCCACTGGCATGCGCCTCGCTATCTCTCGCCACATCATCACGGTTGCGCTGCCGCAGCGCGCCCATCACTGCCATCCAGTCTCGTTGCTTCGTGCTTTCCGGCCGCATGCCGTCTGCTCGCTTGTTATTACAATGTAGTAGATTAAATGTATACACATTAAAGCATGTATATACAAATGTAGTATCAACACAATATTAGTGAAGTATGAAAATTGATGATGTGGGCCATGCACAGGTTCGTCAGCGATAAGCAAGTCCGAGTCCGCATCCGCGTCTTGTCCTTGACCTCGCCACCTTCGTCTACCCCAGCACCCACTTCCTTGAACCCCACACCCGTGTCCTCGACCTCTCAGCGCCAACTTTGTTGACCTCATAGCCTGTCTCACAGCACCAGCCTTACCAGCCTCGAGTACAACGCTCCCTTGCGTGTCTGCCACATCACGTCCCCAACCGTGTCTGCCACGTCACTTCCCCAACCGCTGTCGGCACCCGCTTCCTCAAACCACTGCCCGTATTCTCAACATCTTTGCCTGGCTCAGCCTCGTCGACTTCAGTGCCTGTCTCCACGCCCGCCTTGACCATCTTGAGTATAACACTCACTTTGCCTGCTTCCACCACCGCATCAACGACATCGTCTTCTGGTCTGAAGCTTCTATTGGGCCCAATCTTGCAACCTCGGCACAACAGGCTTCTGACTTTGAGTCCTCTTTAGTTATCACTCGGCTGTCGTCTGCACCTATCACCCGCAATTGCATTGTGACGTGCTCCCTTGTACACTGCAGTGCAACCCATTGGTCCCCAACTTCGTAACTCTGCCCCTCTCTGACACACCACACCTGCAATGACTCTAGTTCAGATGCTTCTGCATGATATGCCCAATGGGGCTTTGTCCAAAGTGACCATGTCCAATGGGACACTATCCAAAGTGATGTCCAAAGTGACCATGTCCAATGGGATGCTATCCAAAGTGATGTCTAGAGTGACAAAATGTGTATTCATGTCCAAAGTGACAATAAATAAAGCAATTTCCAAAGTGACAATAAATAAAGCCATGTCCAAAGTGGCAACAAATGGAAAACTATGCCCACTAAATCCCATGCAAATAGGAATAGCTGCAACTCCAAGTCAGACAAGTGGAAATATTAATATTGCCATCACACTTCTGGCAATCATTTCCTTCATAGCTATGTGGTATATATTTGGGCAAATATTGAACAAACATGACAGCCTAGAGCACCAAACATTGTCCCAGGTAGGTGGTGGACACAAAGTAATTACCTGGACAGGGGAAGACTTAATTCCATACATTATTGAAGCTCAAATGGTGCCTGAAGGCACAGATAAATTCACATTTGTGTCCCATGGGCCTGGCACTGTCAACTCTTCTGATGTTCAGGCATATATCAAAGCACGGGTGCCTCTTGAGATGCTTCTGCGCCTGACAATGGATAAACTTGTTGAGCTTTGCAAATTGCATGACATACCTGGTTCATCGTTCACCCCTGTTAGCACTCTTCGTGCGCGGTTAGAAGACCATGTACACACCAAAGACTGCACAGATTACCTTACTTTCTTTACTACTTATATGCCAAGCAAGGCAAGTACTAGTACTCCGCGAGTTCAAAAGTATCGGCATGCAGTGAAAGACACTATTGATACTTCTACTTTTCCTCCCAAGCCTCCATCTAGATCACTCATCCACCAGATTATATCTGACTACTGTGCGAGTTTGAATCCGGAACTTATATCTGAAAGTGCTTGCGCAGTATGCGCCACTATCTATCAAGACATTGACTTGACCTCATTCACAGCAGATAGCTTCAATATGGATATTCTAAAAACAGAAAATACATATATAGCTCGCCAGCCTCGTTCATCAGTTGATGACTCCATCCTGCCTTTGGATGGTCCCCTTCTACATGATTCTGGTCTTATATGTAAGGATTGTCTTCGTTGCTTGAAAAGGGGCACTGTTCCAGTGACCTCCCTAGCTAATGGCAATTGGTTGGGAGATATCCCACTAGTACTGCAAGGACTCTCATGGGCAGAAAAAATGCTGATTTCCCGGGTCTGTCACAACCGATGTGTAGTTCGGGTAATGTCATCTGGGATGCATAAGATGAGTGCTAATGCTGTTTTCTTTTCTACACCAACTCCCAAGGTATATACAGCTTTGCCACCCAAGCGCGAGGATGTTAATGAAATTATAGGCTTTGTATATATTGGTCAGACAAAACCAACAGACAAAGACCTTAGACGGACCCCTCTACTGGTGCGGAGAAATAAAGTTGCATCTGCTCTCGAGTGGCTTAAATGCAATCATATTGATTATCGAGACCTTGAAATATCATATACCAATCTTGCTGAGTATGAGGAAGAAGGTGTACCTATTGTGACAGAGTATAAGTTATCTACAGATGGAGGAACTGGTGAAAACAAATCTGTTAATATAGATGATGATGTGGCTACTACAGATGGTGCATGTCCATTTACAGTACATGCCCTGACTGGAAAGGAAATTGAAAGGATGTCTACAGAGCAGCTAAAGGCACAAGCTATGCAACATCTTATTAATGGAGGTAAGGCTCTTGGAATTGGACAGTCCAATACCCCTATGTCTACCTATGATAATCCTCAGCTGTATCCACAGATCTTTCCTTGGTTGTTTCCATATGGTCTAGGTGGTGTCGGAAATGAGAATGGCACCAGAAGTATGAGCGATAAAAGACGGTTGCGCCACTTGCTTTTGTACCATGACAAACGTTTCCAATTAGAACCAATGTTTCCACTAGTTGCTTTAAATCATCAGCAGGTCAAGAGCAGTGCATTGGGAGGATACCTTATGGCAAAACAAGCCAATTTTGGTCGCATCGCAGATCGACTTGCCAAGGTTGATGTTGGTGTTCTTACAGAGCTGATTGAACGTCTGGCAAAAGGCGAACATGTAAAGGCATCCACTGATGCTGAGAGTGCATGTTATCAAATATTGAATGATCTTGATTTTGTTGCTGCAGGTGTACCAGGGTCAAAGGCAAGCAAGAAGAATATGCGTAGTGAGATATGGTCTTTGATTTCTTACCTTGGAGCCCCATCTTGGTTTATTACCTTTGCCCCATCTGATGTTAATCACCCTATTGCACTATACTATGCTGGCCAGCCATCTGCTATATTTCCTACATTTTATGAGCAGGATGAGAGGGTACGGTTAATAGCAAATAACCCTGTTGCAGGTGCCAAGTTCTTCAAACTTATGGTTGACTTGTTCATCAAACATGTTTTGGGTGTTGGCTCTAAGCACTCAGGTCTTTATGGTGACACTGCCGGCTATTATGGCACTGTCGAGCAACAAGGGCGGCTTACATTACATTTGCATATGCTACTATGGATAAAAGGTGTCCTTACTCCCCAAGAGATACGTGATAAACTTCTTGATCGGAATTCTGACTTTCAGCGGGAGATGATAGCATATCTTGAGAGTGCACATGCAGGTGAATTCTTGACAGGATCCATAGATCATGTTGAAGAAGCAATTAAGGAAGCTGAAAAGGAACATGACTATAATAAGCCATCTCTTGTATTGCCTAAATGTCCACCCAAATTGTGCAAACGTCACAAAGATGAAAGTAATGACACTTGTATAAATTGTAAGCCATATATTCAGTGGCAAAGAGAATTTGAATCTACTGTTGACGACCTTCTCTTTCGTCTCAACAAGCACAAACATCATGCTGGATGTACTGATCCAAAACATGAAACATGTAAGTCCAGATTTCCGCGAGATACAAATCCTACAACCACAGTTGACTCTGAGACAGGCAGCATCAATATGCGTCAAAATGAAGCATGGCTCAATACATTTTCTTATGTCCTCACTTATTTGCTTCGGTGCAACTCAGATGTCACAAGTCTGTTATCAGGCACAGCAATAAAGTCCATTATTGCATACATCACAGACTATATTACAAAGACACCTCTCAAAACACATGTCATGTTTGATGCTGTTCGCACTGTATTTGAAAGGAATGCTACACTTGAGGATGAGAGCTTGACTAGTTTACAGAAAGCAAAGAAACTCATGGTACAGATTGTGAATAATATGAATGTGCGTCTAGAGATCGGAGGGCCAATGGCGTCTTTATATCTACTAGGACATCCTGACCACTATACCATGCATTTGTTTGCCAAGCTTTATTGGAAGAACTATATCAATGAGATTCTACGGTTTTGGTCACCGGATGATGCCTCTGATAATGAACTAGATGCTACAGTAGTTGTGAAGAATATCAAAGGATTTATAGTTGGCCAAAGTGCTATTACGGACTATACATGCCGGCCAAAAGAGTTGACACATATGAATGTCTATGACTGGATTCGAACATGTACTAAAACACTCAAACGTAGATCTAGAGCAAAACCTGGTAAAGTTAAAGCAGACAAAAGGGATGCAGATACAGAATCTGAAGATAATAATGACAAGGCATTTGTCTACACCACTGACTCGGATGTAGAAGGACTCCATCTTGCAGAGGAAGATCCTGACTCAAATTACACTCCATATGGTTCCAAACAGACTAAGAAACCCCGTCAGACACAGTCTTATCAATTTATTTCTACGCATCCTCAACATGGTACACATGAAGTTAGGATATGTAAAGAAGATAAATCAAAAGTGCCAAATTTCTTAGGGGGATCTCTTCCAAGACGTGATCAGGGTAACATTGAGGAGTACTGTTTAACTATGCTAGCTCTATTCAAACCTTGGCGTGTCCCACAAGACTTGAAAGATAGTGGAGATATATGGCAAAGCACATTTGAGAGTCATGAATTTTCTGACAACGAAAGGCGCGTCATGGATTTCATGCAGATCAAATATGAATGCAATGATGCTCGAGATGATTATGCTGCTAAGCGCAAAGCAGGTAATGCAGAGGGAGATATGACAGGTAAAATATTCAATCAGATGTTTGAGCATTTAGATCAGACTATTGAAGATGATGGTGATACTAATGGAATAGATCTTACAGAATTAGCACAGGCCTTGGAAAGTCAGTGGCAGGTGATCGGGAAAAAGACTTTGAATCGATTGACCCAGATGACTCAGATTGAAAAGGTAATGCATGAGACTGGTTGGCTGGAACGCAAGGGCAGTATTCCAATGGATATTGATACTGAGCCTCTGTTTGATGGGTCTGTAAAGTCAGCTGCACACTGGAAAACAGTACTAACTTTAGAGAAGCAAAAGGTAATAGATGAACGTGCGGAACAGGCATCTGCAGCAAGTGCCACAAACTCAGCACAAGGGCAAAAGGAGGACTTGGAAAACACTGTGAGATTGGTGGACCTTGCATATCTAACAGAGGCTCATACAGCAGGAACAGAAGAGCAGCGAGAAATTGTAACTAAGACTGCCCAACTTTTTACTTTGAATACTGAACAGAAGCGCGCATTTCGTATTGTATCAAACCATGTCCTTGACCCTGCTGCTGAACAGCTTAAAATGTATTTGGGTGGTATGGGAGGCACAGGCAAGTCCCAAGTCATAAAGGCACTTATGCATTTTTTCAAGGAAATGAAGCAAGAATATAAGTTTCTAGTTCTTGCACCAACAGGTGCTGCAGCTGCTTTAGTTTCAGGATCAACCTATCATTCAGTGCTAGGTATTAATGGTTTTGGAACACAACAAAGTTGGATGGCTTTGAATGAAGTCCATGAGCGTATTAAGCATGTTCAATATGTGTTCTTGGATGAGATCTCGATGGTAGATTGTGAAAGCTTGTACAATATAAGTGCTCAGATGTGTCTTGCAATGCAGATTCATGATACTGCATATGGAGGTAAAAACATGGTCTTTGCAGGTGATTTTGCTCAGCTACCCCCACCTTCTACAAGTCCTGCATTATACTCAAGGACTCCAGATGCTGTTTTACATACAACCAATAGTCACAAGGTGCAGAAAAGTATTATGGGCAAAGCTACCTGGCATCAGTCAACACATGTTGTTATACTTCGTCAAAATATGCGTCAGAAGACTCAGACTCCTGAAGATGCCAAGTTTCGCACAGCTCTTGAAAATATGAGATACCGTTCATGCACTGATGCAGATATTGCATTGCTACGTACACGGATTGCTGGGCGTGGTGAAGATCAACCTCATATTTGGGATCCTGAGTTTAGATACGTATCAGTCATCACTGGTCTGAATTCACATCGTGATCGTCTAAACGAAATGAATAGTCGGCAGTTTGCAGAGGATCATCACCGGCATCTCACACATTTCTATTCAATTGATAAATGGCGAACAAATACAGACTCAGAGAAAAAGCCAGGTCGCAAGCGGAAGAATACAGACATTGTTGATCCTTTGCGCACATCAAATGCCATTGCTCTTGGCCCACAACAAATACTGTGGAATCTTCCTCATGCTGTAACAGATCACCATCCTGGAATACTGTCTTTATGCAAAGGCATGCACATAATGATCAAGAAGAATGAAGCTACTGAGCTTGGTGTAACAAATGGTGCAGAAGGTACTGTTATAGGGTGGCATGCAAAAGACATTGCACATGACAAGCAAGCACTGGAGACTGTCTTTGTACATCTCAGTAATCCTGCCCAAGATATTCAGTTACCTGGCTTGAGTCAAAATGTAGTACCTGTGTCGCAACAGAAACAAGATCTGGTCTGTGAGATGCCTGATGACACACCTTGGCGTATAAGTCGAGAGCAAGTCCCAGTAATTCCCAATTTTGCAATGACAGACTTTGCTTCCCAAGGTAGAACTCGCAAATACAATGTAGTAGATTTGCACAACTGTCGCACTCATCAGTCATACTACACTGCACTGTCACGAGGATCATCTTTACAAGGAACACTGATTGTACAAGGCTTCTTCCCACACAAGATTCAGGGAGGGTTATCTGGATGGGATCGGCAAAACTTTCGTGAATTGGAGATTCTAGACCATATTACCACTCTGAGATATATGGGTAAACTTCCTGAAGGTATAAATGCTAAAACTCGTACTGCTCTAGTAAGACAGTATCAGGATTATAGGAGCAACTCTGGCAAACCACTCATACCTAAGCACATGCATAATGCCATATCCTGGTCTGCAAAAGAGCCCATGGATAAAGTGACAGTACTACCAGACTTGGAATGGACTTTGCTGAAAAAGCCTCCTGCACATGCAAAGACAAAACTCCCTTTTACTGACAGAGCAAACACACACTCTATTACTACCACACCAAAAGTAAGTACAATTAATAAGTATGCTCAAGAGGTAGTTGAAACTGAAGTTGTGAAAGATATACTAACTGTTGCATCAGAAAATTCTTCAAAACGTAGGAAGACTGCAACTGCCTCTGCAGCCACAGTAGTTGAAGTAAAAATCAAAGGATTGAGATGGGATAAAAAGACTCTTAGCTGTGCTTATGATAGTACTTTTACAATTCTTAGAAATGTTTTTGCAGCAGAAAGCAGTACCTGGAATACACACATACTGGGAAAGAATCAACATTTAGATCTTATGAATGATTTGTGGTCACATCCTGTGAGAGGTAGGACAGCAGAGGCAGAACGTGACCTTGTGCGCATGAGCATACGTAACATGGACCCTCGTGAATTTCCCAACAATGCTGTAGATGGCACAGATATTAGAAGCATGTGTATAGAATTATTCAAAAATGACAAAGGCTCAGTGGTCGATGAAACAAGTTGTGTAAGGTGTCATCGTATTGACAAACGACATGTTCTACCTGCTGCCTTATGGGATCCCTGTTACTCTGGTGCCACTAATACCAATGAATTTATGAATACGCATCATAGACAATCAGAGAACTTGTGTTCTATATGTAGAGATCATTTGACAATAGTCACTAAGTTTGTTGGTGAGCTACCTCCTGTATTGATGTTGTCAATCTCAAAGCATAATGTTGTACTTAGTAAAAGCATACATATTGCTGAAGACCATGCAACACGTGTCTACCGTTTGGCAGGTATTATATATCATGGTGGGTTCCATTTTACTGCACGTGTATTTGACCTTCAAGATCAAACTTGGTATCATGATGGTATGACAACAAAAACCAGGTTCAACCATGAGGGACCAAGGGAAAGCATCAATATATATGAAGCAGAAGGACGCACAGCAGCACTTGCATTATACATATAAAGCAAAATAATTGATCCATCATATCTCTAATACTATCCCAATGGCAGGAAGATTGTCAATTAATCAGTGTCTAGACACCTTTGAATTTCCCCTGATTATCCCCCTAAATATCTTTTGAATTTCCCCTGAATTTCCCCTGAATATCCCCCTGAACATCTTTTGAATCTCCCTAAATATCCCCCTGAATATCTTGCGAATTCCCCCTGAATATCACCCTGAATATCTTTTGAATTTCTCCTGAATATCACCCTGAATATCTTTTGAATTTCCCCTGAATATCACCCTGAATATCTTTTGAATTTCTCCTGAATATCACCCTGAATAT